>CM062809.1:84671110-85388610 GCA_031772625.1 Pinus tabuliformis
AAATGAACAGTAATGTCTATCTGTAAATGAACAGAAATGTTACTCTGGAAATGAACAGTAGTGTCAATCTGTAAATGAATAGCATCGTTACTCTGTAAATGAACAGTAGTGTCAATCTGTAAATGAACAACAATGTCCGAATTAGACAACGCGATATGATTTCAGAATGAATAGCACAACATCTTCAGTTACAAATAATAATCTTACTATTCAAATATGAATTCAATATAATAGAGCAAGTAAATGAAATGTCAAGGAACAGTAGATTACTAAATAAAGCAAGTAAAGGAAATCAAACCACACACGACTTGTAATTGGAAAATAATGATACAGGAAGCAAGTGATCCACTAGGGCTTTGCCCTTAGCCACTAGGGATGCACTGTTGTGGTTACTCCAAAATCAGATGATGGAAAAGCAATGAAGTTTATATATTAATCATAAAAATAGAGTTAAAGTGATCACTCTTTAAAGAGAGTCGATGATAAAAGTTCAAGTTACAACAATGAATTCTATAAATCAATAATAATCCACCCTGTTGGGCTATCAATGTTGTCCCTTCTTATAGTGGCCAGGCGGAAATACCAAAAATAAAGATAGCTTTGAGGTAGCGAGATTCACCGTATCTTTAATCTTCAGTTATCCCTTCGTTCTCTTGCGGTGATATTGCATTTCTTCTTCCTTTTCCTGGCCCATGTGCTCCAATCTCGATTGCCTCATATGGATACAGTTTCCTATCAAAGGGACAACAGTTGGATTTTCCTTGTCTTTTCCTCTAAAATGGAGATCTTCCATTTTCTTCATTTTCTGCATAAAAAAATGCATTAATTATTCATTTTACATTAATCACAAATCTCTTTAACTTTATCATAATCCTTCATCATATGACCATCTTAGAATATAAAGAAGTTATGAATTAAAGGAAAAGATAAAGAAATAAGTGGCAATTACATACCTTTTCTAATGCTCAACACACCCCCCTGCTTACCCTTTTTCATGCCCTCATGAAAACATTGTAATTGACATGCAAGGCAGTTAGGGAATAGGCTGGAGAAGGATTTTCAGTCAGTGGTCTAAAACCATGATTCCTAGCTAAGACTTCAAAAATATGCCCTGTCTGACCTTCAAGCAATTCATATAAGGCTCTATATCCTGGTGCAGGATACCAGATGATTGGACTTTGGAACCTACAACCTAACCAAGACGGGCCTTCTCTCAAGATGAGGTCACCATAGATAACCAAGTGGTCAGCAGCTAGCTTAAAATTCTCATAATTGAATGGATCTCTGTTTTGTATATTCCGATTGGAAGTATGGTATCGGAATTTGGCTGCTGCTATGGCAAGGGCATTGATGGTTAGGAAGTATTCTACCCCTTGCCAGATGATTGTTGTGTGAATAGGTCCCAACGTCTAGATCACACCCTGCGTTCTCATTAAGCTCCTATGTTTATTCCATAGCTGCAATGGGCTTCTAGGTTCACCCCTTACCCACAAATCTAGCCCATTCTCTTGTCTCTGGAAGGTATTGTAGGATTTAAGCCATTTTATTTGGTTGATAGCAAAAGAAATAAATGCCTGAAGCTGGATATCACCCACAAAAGGGCTTGGGTTGTTCTCTGTTTCTCCATCTAACACAAGATTATGTAAATAAAACTCACATAACAATCGTTGAACTTTCACCCTGTAATGCTTACAATAGTTTATGAAATCATCAATGGTTTTTATCTCTATAGGCACCCCTGCCTTGACAGCCTTAATTTTCAATTATAAATATCTTTCCATAAAAAAAGCATAGTTTTTGGTTGGTGCCCTACACGCTAGAACATCATTATACAGAGAACATAAGGTATCCATATGATTCATAATTGTGTCTAGTCTATGGGTTACCTTTTTGACTTTTTTCTCTTCCCTGCATCGAAGGCCTGGCTTTCCGATGCATTGATGTTCTTTAGCTGTTGTTATAACTTCTGATATTTCTCTTGAGGAACAGTTTCCTCTGTGAGTTTTTCTATCGTTTGTTGGGCTTGTGCCAAATATTTTTGCAGAGTTACTATCCTCGGGTCATTATCCATCACGAAATTTTTGGGTTGGAGATCTACTTGGATCTCCTTATTGCGACATCTGGTTTTTATAGTCTGTGTTTCCTTCTCACGAACTGTCTGGTTGGTCGTAATGCTAGAGGACACTGCCTCTGTCTGGACTTCCTTATCACAGACTGGTGTGTTGTCTGTTTGTGCTTCTGCATTTGTAACAGCCACATGTTGTTCCTTGCGATCCTGAATAACAACGGGTTTGACTTGAGTCTTCTTGGTCTTCTTCTTATGGGGTTTTTCCTGGGTGGCTGCACGCTTTGCCCCAGGGGTTCTTTTTGCATTCTTCCCCATTTTTAAGACCCTTATTTGTTGGCGAATGTTGGGTCCCTATAATACTAGTGATTACCCCATTACTGTTGTAGTTATACCCTTATTTATATTGTTGTGCCCCCATTGCCCCCATTGCCCCCATATTGTTATTAATGTGCCCATAGAATCCCTCTATTGTTATTTTTGTGGCTTTATATTATTATTGTTAGGTCGACTGGATTATATTGTGACTCCTTAGACTCCTATATATAGAAAGGAGGTTTTGTCATTTGAATCATACAAGAATTGTTCATTTATGTAATGTAAAGGAGGTTGGCCCCTCGAAGAGGCTGAATTTTAAGGCGTTGATCTATCTTTTCTATCTTTTCTTGAGCTGGTTTCATAACATTTGGTATTAGAGCTTTGGATTCTAGGGTTTCACTGCTCCAAACAGGTCATCGTGGCATTTTCGCTATCAATTTTTTCTATGACGTTTCAGAAGTCACAAAAAAAAACCCATTTGAGAAGAAATCACGCTAAACCTTGGGTCCGAATTTCAAAGCTTTTTGTGCGATATTTGTGGAGATATGATCTGAGGAATGTGGTCTTTTTGCAGACTCCTGAATTACATTCAAACCAGGTGACCTGGGGAAAATTGTCATAACTTTCTCTCTGGGGATCAGATTGAAATTTCATAAGAAGGTACAGAAAGAGGATGGACTTTAGTTTCTTGTATGCAAGTTGTAGATCCAAAGGTTGAAACAGTAACACATGGAACGTCGTAGAAGTTCTCTCTACTGAACTAGTCTATAAGCGAGTCATTGTGGGAGATTTCACATAACTCTTCCTTGGAGAATCCAATTTGGGTCAGACTTGTGGAATTGGAAAGAGGACATAGCGGGCTACTACAACTCACAAATTTAGAACTAGATGATTGGAAAGTACAGAGATACATCAGAGGCAATATCGAGCTCCTACAAAGTGAAAAAAGGTGTGTATATTTTCTTAAATTTTTGCTTTGAAAATTTATTTTGAAGGAATTCAAAGGGCATAGTAGAGCATTATTATTGATAACTAATGCCTCGAGGAAAGAAAATGCAAACACCTAGTAAGGAACTTGAAATCTCTAGCATGACTCATGAAGAAGAGGAAGAAATGCAACATGATATATCAAAATTACAAGACCAAGTGCAACAACTGTCCCTTGCACAAAAAGGATCAAAATCTAAGATGGATGGTTTAAAGAAAGATGTAGAAGCTAAGATGGATGGTTTAAAGAAAGGTGTAGAAGCTAAGATGTACTATTTAAAGAAAGGCGTAGAAGATAAGATGATTTGAAGATAGATTTGAAGACAGACATGGACGAATTGAAGATAAATATGAATAAGTTGCTACAAGAAATGGTCCCTAAGGGTGAAAGGGTACTAAAGGAAACTCATGATGAGAACAAAAGAAATTTTAATCATGATTCCATAGACGCTAATGTTGGATCTAAGACTCACCATATTCCAAAAATCGATATGAGGAAGTTTGATGGCAAGGATCCTACCACTTGGATATTACAAATGGAGCAATTCTTCGATCTCAATAATGTGCAAAACACACAAAAGGTACGTATGGAAACTTTATATTTGGAACCAAATCAATTTGTATGGTATCAATGGATTTGCTCTCATAAACCATTTATCACTTGGGCAATTTTTACGGAAGAATTGATAGCACATTATGAGGATACAAAAAGCAACACTTTTTTTAGCCAATTGATAAGTCTCAAACAAAAGGGTTCAATAATCGAGCACATCGAGGAGTTCCAAAAATTGAACATAAGGGTAAAAGATATTCTAGAGGAGCATAGGATTGATGTGTTCATAGGGTCTTTAAAGGATAATATCCAACATGATGTTCGCCTTTGGGAACCTGATTCATTAGAGAAGGCATTTAGGTTAGCAAGAAAAATGGAAAGCAAAATTATGGCAACCAGGAAGCATACCACTCACAACTGTAAAGACGGAAGTGTTGTTGCCCCTAGTCTTCCACAACCTATAAGGTTGACACCACAAAAATTGGAAGAAAAAAGAGCAAAAGGGCTTTGTTACAGTTGTGATAGCAAATACACTAAAGGTCATAAATGTGTTGAGAAGAAATTATTCTACACAGATTGTGAAGAGGAAGAAGAAAAGGAGCAAGAAAGGTCAAAAGAAGAGGATATACTCCAGGAACAAAGCCTAGATGAAGAAAAAATAAATCCGACCATATCTTGTAAGGCATTTGCGGGAATTACCACTCCTCAAACCATCAAGATAGAAGGACAAATCAAGAAGAAAAAGGTAATAGTGTTGATTGATTCAGGAAGCACCCACAATTTTATTCATTGTAAGGTAGCAAAAGAATTGAATTGCTTCCTATATCCAGCACCAGAGTGTCAAATGATGATTGCAAATGGAGGAACAATAAATTGATCTGGAAAGTGCCATAATATCAAGCTATCCATGGGAGAATATGTATTGACTAGCCCAATGCTTTCCATTCCAATTGGAGGTGTTGATGTTGTACTAGGAGTCCAATGGCTACAATCCCTGGGTACAGTAGTTTTTAATTTTCAAGAACTTTTCATCAAATTTTCTACGGAAGGAAAGGAAGTTGAATTAAGGGGTATTGCAGGGAAACCAGGAAAGATAATAAGCTCTAATGGTATGACAAAGCTTCTAAAAAAGGAGCAAAGGGGTGTAATTGCACAATTATGTTCACTAGATGTTTCCACATTAGAATCATCTATTTCTCCAGATCTCCAAAAAGTCCTGGACAACCATTCCAAGGTATTTGAGACTCCCAAAGGTCTCCCACCTATGCGTCATCATGATCATGCTATTCATCTGATTCCAAGAAGTGTTCCTCCAAACATCAGGCCATACAGATATCCCTATGTCCAAAAAAGTGAAATTGAACGTATGGTTGCAGAAATGCTAGAGGCTGGTATAATTCAACCGAGTCAAAGTTCTTTCTCTGCTCCAGTAGTATTGGTGCAAAAGAAGGATGGATCATGGCGCATGTGTCCGGATTATAGGGAGATCAACAAGCTCACTATTAAAGATAAGTTCCCCATTCCTGTCATTGATGAATTACTGGATGAATTGCATGGATCAATTTACTTCACCGAGTTGGATCTTCGTTCAGGTTATCATCAAATCAGAATGAAGATTGAAGACATTCTGAAAACGGCATTTAGAACTCATGAGGGTCATTATGAATTTTTGGTCATGCCCTTTGGCCTTACCAATGCACCTTCAACATTTCAAGGTTTGATGAATTCAATTTTCAAACCATTCCTTAGAAAATTTGTGTTAGTATTTTTTGATGATATAATTATCTACAGCAAGTCTTGGAAGGATCATGTTGAACATGTTGACAAGGTGCTACAACTATTGGAGGAGAAACAATTATATGAAAAAAGATCCAAATGTTCCTTTGGAGTCCAGGAGGTGGAATATTTGGGTCATATTGTATCTCATGAAGGAGTTAAGGTAGACCCTAGCAAAATTAAAGCCATTAAAGAATGGAAAATCCCCACATCCATAAAGCATCTGCGTAGATTTCTTGGGTTGACAGGGTATTATCGCAAGTTTGTTAAGAATTATGGGAGAATAGCAGCACCTCTAACGACATTATTGAAGAAAGATGCATTTTCATGGACTCTGGAAGCAACAAAGGCCTTTGAACATCTTAAAGAGGCAATGTGCCAAGCACCGGTCTTAGCTACACCGGACTTCACAAAAACCTTTATTGTGGAATGTGATGCTTCAGGAAATGGAATTGGTGTTGTTCTAATGCAAGATGAAAGACCCATTGCTTTTGAAAGTCGTCCAATCAAGGGAAAGTTTTTAAGCAAAGCTATTTATGAGAAGGAAATGTTGGCAATACTCCATGCACTTAAGAAATGGTGACCCTACCTAATGGGAAGACACTTCAAGGTAAAAATGGATCATGATAGCCTTAAATACTTTTTAGAACAAAGATTATCCTCTAAAGAGCAACAAAAGTGGGTCAAAAAGATGTTGGGTTATGACTTTGAAATCATCTACAAAAAAGGGAAGCAAAATGTGGTGGCAGATGCACTCTCAAGAAAGGATGAGGATGTGGAAGCATTGTTGTGCGCTATTTCTATCATCCAACTAGATTGGATAAATGAAGCAAGGGAGGAATGGAAGAATGACGAAGAAGTGTGGGCACTTATTTGAAAGCTAAAACAAGATTCCAGTACGTCTGATACATTTAGCTGGCAAAATGATTCGTTATGGTACAAAGATCGCTTATACCTCTGTAAGAATTCCCAGCTAAAACAAAAGATTCTTATGGAATTGCACACTTCTCCCTTAGGAGCGCACTCAGGATTTTTAAAAACTTACCACAGGGTTAAGAAGGAATTTTTTTGGGATGGCCTTAAATCAGATATTCAAAATTTTGTGGCAGAATGTTTGGTTTTCCAACAAAATAAAGTTGAAACAATTAAGACACCGGGTCTATCACAACCTTTATCCATTCCAAGCCAACGTTGGGAGGAGGTATCAATGGATTTTATCACAGGTTTACCCAAGTCTAAGGGAAAGAGTGTCATCATGGTGGTAGTTGACAGACTTACCAAGTATGCACACTTTTGTGCATTATCACTTCCATTTAAAGCCAGTACAGTTTCTACTGCATTTATGGAAACAATTCAAAAGCTACATGGAATCCCAAAGATTATTGTAAGTGACAGAGATCCCATTTTCACTGGAAATTTTTGGACAGAATTATTTTCGTGTCTTGGTACTCAATTAGCTCATAGCTCATCTTATCATCCTCAATCTGATGGGCAAACTGAGATAGTAAACAAATTTTTGGAAGGATATCTCCGTTGCTTTGTATCTGATAAATAGACACAATGGGTCAAATGGTTGCCTCTGGCTGAATGGTGGTATAACACTTCCTTTCATACAACAACAAAAATGACCCCATTTATGGCACTTTATGGGTATCAACCACCATCCATCACATCATATTTAAGAGAAAATTTAAGGTTCAGGCAGTGGAACATCACATCGAACATCAACAACAAGTCCTCCAACTCTTAAAGGATAACCTCGTGTTGGCACAGAATAGAATGAAACAACAGGCAGATCAACATCCAATGAAAGAAGTTTTGATGTAGGTGATTGGGTATCCCTACAGCTACAACCATATAAGAAAATGTCCACGGCTACAACCATATAAGAAAATGTCCCTCAAGCAAGCTAAGAAGGATAATAAATTATCACCAAAGTATTATGGTCTGTACAAGGTGTTGCAAAAGATTGGTACTATGGCATACAAATTGGAGCTTCCTGCAGCTTCTCGACTGCACCCAGTTTTCCATGTTTCATGCTTAAAGAAGGTTATAGGCGACAAGCTCCCAGTTCAAACAATATTGCCAGAACTTGACGAGGAAGGAAAAATTATATTGGAACCAGAAGTAGTTATAGAAACAAGAACTCGACAGCTACGAAATCGATCAATTTCAGAGTACCTTATCAAGTGGAAGAACTTATCCGCTGAAGATTCCACATGGGAGGATGAGAATTTTATGCAGAGTATCCAGAACTACTCAAGCGTTGAGGACAACACTTTTTTGAAGGCGAGGGGCATGTTGGGTCCCTATAATACTAGTGATTACCCATTACTATTGTAGTTATACCCCTTATTTATATTGTTGTGCCCCCATTGCCCCCATATTGTTATTAATGTGCCCATGGAATCCCTCTATTGTTATTCTTGTGGCTTTATATTATTATTGTTAGGTTGGCTGGATTATATTGTGACTCCTTAGACTCCTATATATAGAAAGGAGGTTTTGTCATTTCAATCATACAAGAATTGTTCATTTATGTAATGTAAAGGAGGTTGCCCCCTCGAAGAGGCTGAATTCTAAGGCGTTGATCTATCTTTTCTATCTTTTCTTGAGCTGGTTTCATAACAGCGAAGTTGTTTAATTACATTAAGCAGTCTCTGTTGTTCCTTTCATAGCTTTTTAATTTCATTTGTTTTCTTAGAAGGAATAGTCGTTTCTTTTCTTGGGCTTGGGCTTTGTACTTCAGGGATTATACCCTCGCCTTGGCCAATTTCCATATTTCCTTCTTGGAACACTTCTTTAGTGTTCTATTGCTTAGGTTTTCCAAGGGTAGAAACCCTGGTTTGTTCTTCTGTCTCCTGGGTGAATTCTTCTTCATCGTGCATTTCTTCGGGTGTATTCTGATTGGGAATAGAGTGTTCCTAAGATTGTTCTTCTTCCTACTCCTCATCACCCATCTCTCCAGATACACTCTTATCATGAGCAGATTGTTTGTTGGGACTGTTCTGCTTCCTCCTCCTCATCACACATCTCCTCAGATGCACTCATATCATGAGCAGAGTGTTCCCGCGACCCTTTTTCGATATCGGGGTTGAGTGTGCTGTGAGGTTGGACATATTTTCCCATATTGGCCAAAATTTGGGCCAAGTCATCTTCTTGTAGAGGGTTTTGCAGTGGAATTTCGCTATGTTTCTCTGTTTCCTCCTCTTCTTCCTGTCCGGATTGCTCAGTTTCCTCTTCCAGTTCTTCTTCTTTGTTTTCCTCTAATTCTTCTTCATTTTCCCCTCCTTCAAGTCATGGGGGTTGCTTGTCTTCTGAATCATGTATTTCTATAGGTTGGCTACTGTTCTCATGGGAATTTCTCAACATTCCTCTGCTTCTTGCCAATCTGACAAATTGTCTTCATTTTGATGGTCTAATTGATATGCTAGCAATGTGTTTTCATTTTGGGGCTGGTAAGGCCAGTCCCCCATCTATCGAGAAAATCAATTCTTCCCAACTACTCTGTTGTTGGGCAAGAATGTAACTGACTATCAATAGAATTAAACCATGATGGCTTACTACTGATTCTACATGGCGAGATTTTCTTATACTTCGAGCAACATCATGCAATAAAAAATTTAAGAACGCAGGTAAATTCACAGAACATTTTTGTTTTAATACATCTAAAAATTTTAGATGGCGTGGTCTTACCACATCTTTTCTGCCATTGCAAGTGATGTAGCTTTGGATAATTCTTGCCAATTCTACCTAAGGCTCTCCCAGGGTTACCGACAGGACTCCTTTTCCTTTAATAGTAAGGTTCTACCCTTCATCCCTGAAGATGGTTATGGCATCTTGCAGTATCACCTTTTTCAAGGTTCATACAGGTCTAACGACTGGCAGTCCTGAAACTTCAGAAATTATCTCATCTGTTACTGCTATTTGTCTCCCTCTCACCATGGAATGATTTTCCTGCAAATTCTGCAGAAATTCAATTGCCACTGTCTCGTTAGATTTCTATAGACAGTTAAGGTAGGCTATCCATCCTGCCCTTGCTAAGATTTCACGTGCAGCATCAGAGACCATTAACACCTATGGCTCACTGCGAATTGATCTTCCTCCCATCTTGTTCAAGCTTAGCACACTATAAAAACACAGAGATGATGATGGAACAACAAGTTGTTCAAATTTTTAGCTCACTGTTAAAAAAACACAGAGAAGATGATGGAACAACAAGTTGTTCAAACTTTAACTCACTGTTAATTTTTATAGAGAAAAACACGGAAATGGCGTTTGAACAACAAGCCATGCATATTGGGAAATACAATATCGTTAGACTTGCTATTCCTGAGTTTTGATGAAGTCATAATACCTCCGAATAATGAGCTGACATGTATGCCAGTGAATTATGGAGATCACCCACGCCCCCCTGAAGTGTGATAGGCCGTCCTCGACCGTCAAATAGAGGAGCAACATGTTGAACTGCAATCGTACAATGGAATAAAGGAACAGTGTATAGATATATGACATGTTTACAAAAATGAGCGGATTACTGAAATCGAGGCTTATGATGGAAATTGCTAATAAATATGGAAATTCTGTGATATGATGCGAAAAATAGAGGATAGGACAGCTGATGTGAGTAAAAGTTCTTATGCGGTCATTATCCACTTTAACTATTATGACTGATTTATAAATGATTTTCATGTATCAAAGGTTCGAAAGGGTTATATGACATAATCTCAGTTGGAATCACTGTAAAGATATAAGAATAAGGGTTTATAATGTCTATTGTTGTATGAAAAATATGACTTCAATACCATCAGCAGAGCTCTGTTGCCCACAGGTGTCCATAACCTTGACAGAGTTGCTTATTTCACCCTTGGAGCCATAATCCTTTGTGTATGCCTGGGAAAGTGTTGTGCGATGTCAAAATGGAGGCCATTGTACTGGCTTGGTAACCAGATGAATCACAATGCCATTCACCAAGAAGGAGTGAAAGCTGGACAGGTCGGCTCATGATGAGACCACTTGTTCCAAAGACCTTTTATTTTTCTGATGTTCCTCTTGGATCATATCCCTGATGTGGTGGCCATAGTGGGAATGCCACTTCAATTTCTTCCTTATGATCATGGTAGGCTAGCTCTTGATGAGACCCCCTATCCTTCATCTAACAAATCATGTTAGTAATCATATAGATATATATGATTTCTTTTCCTTCATTTCTTTTATATAGCACTTTTCTATTTATATACAAAGGATGGCTCAACACTCCTTAAGAGTAGGGATGGTGGAAGAAGTATGAACATCTCAATAGAGGAAAATATGCCCTTATTCTTATTCAATAATAATGATCAAAGAGAATTATGGAGATTTAGAAAGAACCATCATGATAAAAATAATCTATCAAATTGGTGTTAGTGAAAATAAAGACAACAAAGTGATATAAATAGTTGTGTCCTTTCCTCTTTTCTCTTATCAATTCAAGGCCATTTATTTGAAGATAACTATTTTTCTTTGGTTTGCTGATTTCAGTATCCTCTAATTTTTGTATTCGTGCATAAATGTATAGTTGTGCCTTAAATGAACATCACTCACAAAAATTCTCTAATGGTGAAGCACACATACACAAAAAAGGAAGAAAAATGCACTCAAAAAGTGTTGTTCTTTGGATGGAACAACTGCTATTTCTTTAGAGGGAAAGCAAAAGAATATTTGCACACAAAAACCACAGTTCCTTTAAGAGGAATGACAAGAAAAAGAAAAACATACTCGGAAGTTGTTCCTTAATCGGAACAGCAAATAAAGCAAGCACGAAACAAAAATGTGGAAATGTTGTTCCTTTGGAAAGGAACAACAAAAACGAAAGTGTTGTTCTTTCAGAAAGGAACAACAAAAAGTGGGTGTGTTGTTCCTTCAGAAAGGAACAACAAAAAAACGAAAGTGTTGTTCCTTCGGAAGGAACAGCAAAAATGCGGAAGTGTTGTTCCTTCGGAAAGGAACAACAAAACGTGAAAGTGTTGTTCCTTCGGAAAGGAACAACAAAAAGGTGGAAATTCTATTCCTTCGGAAAGGAACAGAAAAATGCAAAAGTGTTGTTCCTTTGAAAAGGAACAACAAAACGGCAAAAATGTTGTTCCTTCGAAAAGGAACAACAAAATGCAAAAGTGTTGTTCCTTCGAAAAGGAACAGAAAAACGACGAAAATGTTGTTCCTTCAGAAAGGAACAACAAAATGAAAAAGTGTTGTTCCTTCGAAAAGGAACAACAAAATGGTGAAAATGTTGTTCCTTCGGAAAGGAACAACAAAATGAAAAAGTTTTGTTCCTTTGAAAAGGAACAACAAAACAACGAAAATGTTGTTCCTTCAGAAAGGAACAAAAAAATGCAAAAGTGTTGTTCCTTCAAAAAGGAACAGAAAAATGGCAAAAATGTTGTTCCTTCAGAAAGGAACAACAAAATGCAAAAGTGTTGTTCCTTCGAAAAGGAACAGAAAAACAGCGAAAGTGTTGTTCCTTCGAAAAGGAACAACAAAATGTAAAAAAAATTGCAGAAATGCAGAAATCTATACAGAAAGTAATTTACACAAACAGAATAGAAAAAGTTATGTACAAAATTTAAAAGCAATAAAATTACTTAGTGAACCAAAGGCGAGGAAGAATTCTCTTCCTCAGCCAAAATCTGCATGTCAGAATCTTCCCGGAGTTGCTGGTAGAAGGATTCCTGAGTAAGCGGTTTATGGTATAGTCGCACTCGGTGGCCATTTTCTTTAAAGGTATGTCCAGATCCATCAATAGTAGTCAAAGTAATGGTGCCATTGTCATGCACTTTCTAGATTTCATACAGTCCAAGCCAGCGAGTCTAAAGTTTTCTCAGAAAATCCTGAAACCTAGAATCGTATAGGAGTGCCCAATCTCCTTCGTGGAAGATTTTCTTTTTGATCAGGGCGTCGTGCCATTTTGCTTTCTGCTGTTGGATTAATGTAGTATGTTGAAGAGTCGAGAGCCTAATTTCATCTAGCTCGTTGATTTTTTGTAGTCTATTAGTCTAGGCCTCATTTAAATCTAGACCGACCTCCTGTGCTATTCTCAACGTTTGTATTTCGAACTCTATTGGAAATATGGGTTCCTTTCCAAATACTAGCTGATATGGTGAATAACCGGTGGTGTTTCTCCATGTTGTTCGGTATGCCCACAAGGCTTCCAGCAATCTTGTAGCCCAATCACGTCTGTGTGATGCAATGGTTTTTGTTAATATTGCCTCTATCACTTTATTCGTGCTCTCTACTTGGCCATTTTCCTGTGGGTGATACAAAGTGGTAATTTTGTGTTGAATATGATAGTTTTTTAATGTTGCAGTGATTTTATTACCTGCAAACTGTGGTCCTCCGTCCATGATTATGTCTCTTGGGAGGCCATATCGCACAAATATTTGGAACAGGAAATGAATGACAGAGTCCTTTGTAGCTCTTGGAAGTGCCTCTGCTTCAACCCATTTGGTCACATACTCAGTTGCTACCAAAATATATGTTTTTTGGTTTGATGATGGGTTGATCGAACCAACAAAATCGAGCACCCAACGCTCAAATGGTTCGATTACTAGCTGTGGGTTTAAAGGAATTTCGTCAAACTGTCTAGGGCATCCTGCTCTTTGGCAATTGTCACAGGCTTGAACAAATTTCTTCGCATCTTTGAAGATTGTGGGCCAGTAATACCCTGTTTGCAGAACTTTGTGACCAGTTCTTTGATCTGCGAAATGTCCGCCACATGGTCCGTCATGACAAGCTTTCAAAATGTCAAATATTTCATCTTCATGGACGCATCTTCTGATGTGCATATCTGCCCCTATATGAAATAGGTAGCCCCCAATCCAAGAAAATCGAGTGCTACATTGCACAATCTGTTTTCGTTCATTGGGGATTAGATGCTTTGGTAATTTTCCTACTGCTAAATAATTTGAAACATCAGCATACCAGGGTGTCTTGACAGTAACAACAAATAAATTTTGATCTTGAAATTGATCTTCGACTGCTGCTGCGTCCACTAGTTTCGGCATTCGTGAGAGAAAGTCAACTATAGGATTCTCTTTCCCAGGTCGATCTTTTATTGTGATGTTGAATTCATACAATAAAATCAACCATATTGTTACTCTACCATTTGTAATAGGTTTATTTGCTAAATATTTTATGGAAGAGTGATCTGTATATAAAACAACATGATATCCAATGATATAATGCCTAAATTTATTTACAGCAGTATTACAGCTAAAAATTCTTTTTTAGTAACAGTATAGTTTAGCTCAGCAAGAGACAAATTCTTACTAATATAATAGATTGCATATGGTTTTTGTCTTCTTACCGCCCAAGGACTGCTCCAATAGCTGTGTTCGAAGCATCTGATGAAATTTGAAATGGCAGGTCCCAATTTGGGCCTCTGAGCACTGGAAATGTTGACACCAGCTTTTTCAGATCCTCAAAAGCACAGTTGCATTTATCTATCCAAACAAAATCAACATTCCCTGTTAGTGCTTATAGAGGTGTAGCTATTTAAGAAAAATGTTCTATAAATCTCCTATAATAACCAGAAAAATCCATGAAAACTCCGTACCTCTGTCTGTGTGGTAGGAGTAGGTATTAGCAAAATTATTTGAATTTTGGAGGGATCATCCTGTATTCCAACCACTGAGATATAATGACCTAGGATGAGTCCTTTAGTCATCATCTTATATCACTTTTCATGGCTCAAGTAGAACCTGGTGGCGATACATCATTGCAACACCTTTGCCAATGTGTCTAGTGTTGGGTCGAAATCATCTTCGTACGGTGTGAAATCATCCATGTATACTTTGAGTCCTTCATTTATTAAATCTGAAAAGATGCTAAGGATGGCCCTTTGAAATGTGGCAGGGGCATTACATAGGCCAAAGGGTAGGACTCTGTAGGCAAATGTTCCCCAAGGACAGGTAAAAGTGGTTTTGTCCTGGTCTTCAAGGGCAATCTGAATCTGATTGTATCCACTGAAGCCATCCAAGAAAGAAAAGAATTTCTTTCCTGCTAATGTATCTAATACCTGATCAACGAATGGAAGGGGAAAGTGGTCTTTCTAGGTTTCTTTGTTTAATTCTCTATAATCTACACAAATCCTCCACTTTCCATTCTTCTTTGGCACCACTACTAGCGGAGAGACCCACTTGCTATCGAAGATTAGATAAATAAAGTTTACATCCAAAATTTTTTGTAATTCAGCTTTCACAATGTCTTTCAGGTGAGGGTTGAGTCTCCGTTGGGGTTGGCGAATGGGTCTCGCATCCTTTTCTGTATAAATGTGGTGTATACATAGCTGGGGGTCGATTCCCTTCATGTCTGGATAATCCCATGCAAAAGCTTCCTTATATTTTCTTAGTAGTTGGATCAGTTTTTCTTCTTGTTCAAGGGTCAGGATATTGTTGATGTTCAAGGTTTTCCTGGCTCAATCTCTATAGTTTTATTGTTTGAAATAGAGGTAGTGGGTATTGTTTGATAATGAGTGTCTTTGAGGGGATCTTATTCTAGTTCATTGTCAAATGTTGCCTCTGTCATGTGACATTGTACATGGGATCTGGATTCAGCTTGGTTAATGAAGTTTTTAATAACATCATCCTCTACTTGATCTTTAAAATCGAGGGCATCCTCTATGGTTAATGGGGATCTAATGTTTTCTGTGAGGTATGATACAGGATGTTTGTTATTTTTATTATTATTACACTTGGCTGGGATGGAGGGTATAGGGCTAGATTCTTAATATTACTCCCTCTAGTTATGGTCATATTGCCTTGTCGACAGCCAATGTAAGCATCAACGGTCACAAGCCAAGGTCTGCCTAAAATTAACGGGTGTCCATCGAGTCGGTTTTTGGGTTCATTATCAAAAATTCGGTAGGATATTCCCAGGAATCAACAGATACCATGACATCATGTAGTGTACCTTCTGGCCTAACTATCGATCAATCAGCTAGTTCTAATAAGGTGGAGGTTGGTTCTACTGATGTAATGCCCAATTTTTAACAAGTGGTGGTCGTTAAAATATTAATTGTAGCCCCTAAATCAACTAAGGCATTTGAAAAGGTTTGTCCATTGATTTCCTGTGTCTTCATATTTGGCAGGTGCTTCTCTTTCTGATAACAGATCAGACAGAGCGCCAACTACTTAGACTATTGGGTTATTTGTTATTCTCCTCCTCTGTTTTTTTATACATAGTTCTTTGATGGTCTTTATATATATTGGGATATCTTGGATAGCTTGGAGGAGTGGGATTTTTATGTACAAATTCTTTAGTTCTCCTAAAATATCAAAGTTAGGATTTTTTATAGGGCGCGGTATGATTAATCGTTCTGGGAATGGGGGAGAAGATGTGGTTGCTTGGTCATGAGTCTATTGTCTGACCACATCTTCTTCTTATAATGGTTGTTCTGTGGGTAACTAATTTTCAACTTGAACATTTTTATCTCCCTCAGTTTCTATAATGTGCCCAGACTTTAATTGAAGGTCGTTGCACTCCCTAAGATTGGTTTCTAGTTTTGGTGTTTTTATTATTTGAATGGATTGAACCAGTCCGTTACTTGGGTTTGGGTTGGGTTGGGCTGGGAGTTGTGGTCTTAAGTTGGACTAGGGATTTTGTTGTAGTGTTGGAAGTGTAGGTTGAGGGAGTGGAATGGTTCCTACTGGCTGATTCATCAGTCTTTGCCAGTTTGTCTGCCAGGCTTGACTCTGTGAAGTGGGAGGGGACCATTGTGTTGGATACACATTGTTTTGCCAATATGGTGGAGCGTAGGGAAAATTTGGCCAATTAGATTGGCTTGCTTGATTCAGCCATGGTGATGATGAAGGAAATGGTTGTTGTGACCAGTTTGAGAAGGGAGGTTGATTTTGCCACATTGTATTATATTGTTGAGCATGATATTGTGGACGCTAGAAAGAAGAATATGGATCGGGGAACATACTTGATTTTTGTGGATGCCATTGACGGTGCTGATTAAGTAGGTACACCGGTTCTGGTTCTTCTTACACTTCTTTGTATACTACTTTTAGACTAGGAAGTGAGGGACAGTTCTCTGTAGTGTGGTCCTTTGTACAAATAATGTAGGCTTGAACTGCATCTAGTGGAAACTCTTTGTGGTTGTGTTTCTTTCTGCACCTGGGGCAGAATATTACCAGATTTTGCTCTGCTTCTGCTTGTTTCTTTTTCTCTTGCATAATATCAAGCTATGTTGTCGGAGTCCCCAATATATTAGTTTTGAAATTCTCCAATAAATTTCTGATTTCTATGCGAGTTACTCCTTCCCCATAGATATTGTTGTCCCTTGTGAACCTATCATGTTCCGCTGGTTTTAGCCTTATGCTACCTCATGAGCTCTCGATACATAAATCAATAATGTCAGCAAAATTTTCTTGATAAATATCTCCCTTTCCCATAATATTTAGTGTTTCAACCCATTGTTCCTTCATGCCTTTAATTAATGTTGTTTTTAATACATTGCCAGGTAAGGGTAATGATGCGTAAGGAGATATTTGAAGATTATACTGAAAACATTCAACATATTCTTCTAGTGTCTCATTAGGTCTAGCTACCATCTGAAATATTTCATCTTTTAACTCTCTAGACCTACAATAATCCTGATATTTTTTTAGGAAAGCACCTTTCATCTAATCCCAGTCGTTTATAACACCTCCACCTAACCCCATAAACCATCGTAAAGCAACTCCTTTTAATGTAGAGGGAAATAGTTTCAGTTTTTGGGGATTGGTGGTATAGTCGTACCCCCTACACAACACATCAAATTCAAACAAAAATGCGTCTGGATCTTCCGATGTTAGGCCATGGAATGTAGGGATGTGCTAGAGAGGAATGGCCTTCATAGGTGCATTAACTGCAGTATCTACAATGGGATATTGCAGTGTGGAGGTTTGGGGGGTTTGCTGGTTCTGGGCCATTTGGTCAAATATGTGCCAATAACCTTCTGGGATTTCTAGGAGGGTATTCCTAGGCTGGCTAGAAGGAGTAGGAGTGGCCTTAATATGAATGGCCTTAACAATGCTTCCTTTGTCTGGGATGATGAGATTTCCTTGCTGAACTAAGGTCTGGGGGGATTTTAGCTCTTCAAGTTCTTCAGATTTATTTTGTATGATTTTTACAGCACTTCCCTTATTTGGGCCGCTTAATGGCTAAACTATTCCAAGAGGAGATCTTGGTTCTTCAGTTTCCCCTCTTTCTCCTCTTCCCTTGTAGAGATTACTAAAGTTCCTTTCATGCAATGATTTTGGGCTAGAATTTTCAATTTCTTGAAAATCTTTCTCCTCTATTTGGCTATGCACCTCAGCAAAGGCTACAGATGGTGATCCTGTGGTCTGAAGGGAACTAGTAGGTTGTCTAGTAGCAGCTTTTCTAGGTCCTACTGAAGGCTGAGATTCTACTTTTTTAAGGATTTTGTCTATAAAGGTCGATCGACCAAGGGTCACCCGCCCCTTAGCTTTATCATGATTGGGTAGTGGTTTAAGATTCTTTTCAGGCTTGTTCTTCTTAGTCATGCACACAAATCAAATGCTTATCTCTACCCAAAATAACAAAAAATCTGCAGGAAAGCGGGCAGGGGAGCATGGCTGTTACATGCTTCGTATGCAGGTTCTTACCTTTTGTTTTTCAAACCCAACTCTCTCCTAGCAGGTACTTACACTACACTCAAAAGAAACAAATGGCTACACTCTTCCCCGACAATGGCACCAAAATGTTGAGCAATAAAAAGGGTCTTTTTAACCTCTATTTACCCTACATTAATTATCAATCCAGGTACAATTTTGTTATCTCAAGAGTGTACTCAGTCTGAGGCGGTCACTTGTCAAGCGTAATGCTAGCAATATAGTGATTTTACAAAAGTAAATAAATGTTGGAAACAAACTCTAAATGTAATGGCAAGAAACTTAAATGCTTTGTAACTAGATCATTCACTTAAGAAACTACAACAATCATCAGTCAATGATGCAGTAATGATAATTCTTTCCTTTGTAAACTGATGCAAATGAAAAGCAATCAATGAGAAGATTTCCAATTTGGGAACTAGACAGAAATAGTCAACGTTCACTACAGTTGCAGATCATTTTGTTCATACCAAAGCAAATACTTCAAATGAAAATTCAATTAATAGGAAAAGGAACAACAACTAATCTATTGAAAAGATTGAACAAAAAAGCTTAACCTATAGGAATGAATTAAGCAGCAATCATAACCGAAAGGAATTGAATCAGCAATATTTAACTAGTAAATGAATTGAACAACAATCCAAGAATGGAACAACAAGCTTAAGTAAGTCTACAAAATATTGAACAACGAACTAAATCAAATGTAAACACACAGTGAATCTAGGATGATGGAATCAGTAATCTGAGTTTAACGTAATAAGTATTAACCACAGTTATAAGGGAACAACAATTGCGGTTGTAATGGAACAGTAATCTGAATGAACAGCAATCACAATTATAGGTAAACCATAGCTAAATGAACAACAATACCAATCTGTAAATGAACAACAATGTTACTATCTAAATGAATAGTAATGTCTATCTGTAAACGAACAACAATGTTACTTTGTAAATGAACAATAGTGTCAATCTGTAAATGAACAACAATGTTACTCTGTAAATGAACAATAGTGTCAATCTGTAAATGAACAACAATGTCCGAATTAGACAACGTGATATGATTTCAGAATGAAAAACACAACATCTTCAGTTACAAATAATAATCTTACTATTCAAATACAAATTCAATATAACAGAGTAAGTAAATGAAATTTCAAGGAATAGTAGATTACTGAATAAATCAAGTAAAGGAAATCAAACCACACATGACTTGTAATCGGAAAATAATGATACATAAAGCAAGTGATCCACTAGCGCTGGGCCCTTAGCCACCAGGGACGCACTTCTGCAGTTACTCCAGAATCAGATGATGGAATAGCAGCGAAGTTTATATATTAATCATAAAAACAGAGTTACAGTGATCACTCTTTAAAGAGAGTCAATGATCAAAGTTCAAGTTACAACAGTGAATTCTATAAATCAGTACTAATCCGCACCACTGGGCTAGCGACGCTATCCCTTTTTATAGTGGCCAGGTGGAAATGCCAAAAATACAGATAGCTTTGAGGTAGTGATCCCTCAAGATCCTTTGATCCACTAGGGCTGGGCCCTTAGCCACCAGGGACGCATTGCTGTGGTTACTCCAGAATCAGATGATGGAACAACAACGAAGTTTATATATTAATCATAAAAACAGAGTTACAGTGATCACTCTTTAAAGAGAGTCGATGATCAAATTTCAAGTTAGAACAGTGAATTGTATAAAATCAATACTAATCCACCCCACTGGGTTAGCAACACTATCCCTTTTTATAGTGGCCAGGCAGAAATACCAAAAATACAGATAGCTTTGAGGTAGCGGTCCCTCAGGATCAAAGGATCCTGAGGTAGTCACCATAT
Organism: Pinus tabuliformis; assembly: GCA_031772625.1. Lineage (NCBI taxonomy): Eukaryota > Viridiplantae > Streptophyta > Pinopsida > Pinales > Pinaceae > Pinus > Pinus tabuliformis. Next base: position 84,691,302 of record CM062809.1, read on the forward strand.
CTTTAATCTTCAGTCATATCTTCATCCTCTTGTGCTGATATTGCGTTTCTTCTTCCTTTTCCTGGCCCATGCACTCTGATCTCGATTGCCTCGTCTGGATATGGTTTCCTGTCAAAGGGACAGTAGTTGGTTTTGCCTTGTCTTTTCCTCTGAAATGGCGATCTTCCATTTTCTTCATTTTCTGCATAGAAAAAGACAATAATTAGTCATTTTACGTTAATCACAAATCTCTTTAACTTTATCATAATCCTTCATCATATGCCCATCTTAGAATATAAAGAAGTTATGAATTAAAGGAAAAGATAAAGAAATAAGTGGCAATTACATACCTTTTCTAATGCTCAACAATCACTTTTTCTATAGATGTGTTAGGGTTCACTGACTTCTTTGGGGATTTTGCTGAGAAATTCCTTCCTGTCGTAGACATAGGAATTATTACAAGGATTTGACCCTATTTAGAACTAGATTCGGGTGGAGCCTCAAATTCAGGGCTCAATTTCTTTGATCGGGGACTAAAAGTCTCTGTCAACCATTTACTTGGGTTTCTACCCCTAGCAAAATTTCCATTAGAAAATCTTCCCAAGACTTTCTTTGTCTACTTAACTCATCAAAAACCAATATTTTAATAATATTATGATCGCACACACTGGTATCATTATTTTTAACAGCTGATTGAACTCCCCTAGCAACCTTATACAAGCTCTTATGTAAAAAGAGTGGAAATTTGACTCCTCGGTCTTCTAAAAAATGTAAGGGAAACCTAACATGATAAAGCAAAACTACAACATACCTTCCTTCACAAGTAACAAATCTTTGTAATGCAGTGATAAGTGGGTGTAGATATGTAGAACCCCTTTCGACGAATTTATAGACTTGTAAGATAGCTTGAGGAATTTAGCGTAGTCATCTAGGTCAAGTGGTCCTCCTTTGAAAAACTTCTCGATGGTTAGTGGTAACCCAATCACTCTACTTATAGATTCTTCAGTCACTTTGAACTTCAAATTCCCAATCTTTGCAACATTCCCATTGAAACTCTACACAAAATCCATGGCCACTTTATCATTGTAACCCTGGAATTTCCAAAGGAAACCCATCCAATCCTTTTCTTCGAATAATTCCTTGCAGTTAGTGTTGGAAATAATACTGAGAGGGGGGGGGTGAATCAGTATTATCACATTAATAAAACTTTTTCATTTCCATAATCAGATTCATATATGCTACTTCCACAACTTCTTATGATTAAGTTAATTGATCTTCAATGAGTGCATTAGAACATTATCAACCATATTATCAGATAACAGATGCCGTAACAGAGAATAGATCATCACACATAAGGCACACACATGAACACCATGATATAAGGTGGAAACCCAATGCGGGAGAAAAACCACCTGCTGCAAGTCATCTCAATCTTCTTCTTAATAAGATAATCCTTTTACAATATTTGTACTGGTGCAGTCTTATACCAGTACGGGAGCTACAACCCCCTTTGCTCTTATACTAGCCGATCCATTTAGTAGTACACACGCTGCTACCTGCTACAATGCTCCAAAGATCTCCCTTAGCTTTTGTACTAGCTTAGATACTAGTACATAGGCGCTGGCCTACAATCTTCTCTCCTCCAGGTACCACGTTTCATCAATTTTCAGACTGGATACACTGAAGCACAACACATAATCTGAAAGGCCACTTTTCATCCAATTTTCATACTGGACCCAACAACAACATTGAAGCTCATAATCAAACAACCTTCTGAATCACCCAATCACCAGATCCATACATATACAATGATATTATGAGAGTTATCAACCAGATCTAGTACATAAAGATAAGTCATTAATCATGCTGTTATCTGAACTCAATACCAGTAACCAAACATCAGTTATGCACTCAAAACCCTGCAGAATAGTCAAAGGCAGTTAAAACAAATTTTAAGCAGGGATCGCAACTTCACTGGTATAGATCTGCGGATATCTGTACTACCTCCGCACCTGCGCCTTTTGTGGCGCCGCGACCACCGCACCTGCGCCTTCTGTGGCACCTCCGCACTGCACCTTCTATGGTGCCTCTGTGGCGTCTCCGCACGGCGACTTCTGTGGTGCCTCCCCACTGCGCCTTCTGTGGCGCCTCTGCACTCCGCCTTCTGTGGCGCCTCCCCACTGCGCCTTCTGTGGCGCCTCCGCACTGCGCCTTCTGTGGCGCCTCCGCACTGCGCCTTCTGTGGCGTCTCCGCACTGCGCCTTCTATGGCGCCTCCGCACTGCGCCTTCTGTGGCGCCTCCGCACTGCGCCTTGTATGGCGCCTCTGCCCTGCGCCTTCTGTGGCGTCTCCGCACTGCGCCTTCTGTTCTGTGGCATCTCCGCACTGCGCCTTCTGTGGCGCCTCCGCACTGCGCCTTCTGTGGCGCCTCCACACTGCGCCTTCTGTGGTGCCTCCGCACTTCCGCAGCTGCAGCGCTCGAGAGATCACCCTTCACAGATTCACTTTCAACTTCACTTTCATAGATCAAACTTTTAAAACAATAACCCAATATTTCAGATCTTAAGATATTCGATTTGCAAGGATGATTTAGCCAAGTGATCTCCTTTGCTTTATATAGGCAAGCTTCTTCCTAAAATCATGGATCAATACCATAGATAACAAATACAAGGGGCCCAAAAACATGGGGCTCAATAATACCAAGGACTAACCACCATGGACCAAAGGTAAGTTCTCCAACATATACACACCTTTGACGAGGTACCATGGTCCAAAACCATAGGTTCAAATACCAAGGACTAACTACCATGGACCAAAGGTAAGTTCTCCAACATGAAAGTGCGTGAACTTTTTCTCTACATGAAATAAACTTTTCTCTACATGAAATAAACTTTTCTCTGCATAAAAGTCCGTGAACTTTTCTCTACATGAAATAAAATTTTCTCTGCATATAAGTGCGTGAACTTTTCTCTACATGAGATGAGTGGGTTGCCATCAAGTACAACATATGTATCATAATGCCAACAATCTCCCCCTTTGGACTTGATGGCAACAACAACCAATCACTCTCCCCCTTTGACATCAAGGGCAAAGGGTTATGCTCCCCCTAAGAACATGCTCCCCCTGACTATAAACCAGATCTGCAAAGAAGAACCATAATCCATGACCATGAAAGAGATAGATTGCAGCAATAATCAGACCAGCATCCAAGATCTCCTTCTGTACGTCCTCCATAATGCCAACAATGCATTATAAGCTCCCCCTGAGTACCTGTTGAAATCTCTGAATAAGCTCCCCCTTTGTATATGTCATGGTGCACCAATCTGATCATGCTCTTTCTGAGAACAAGCTGAAATGTCTGCTCTGCTATATAGTGTTGTTCATGCTCAGGCTCCCCCTGACTGTAAGCAAGGTCTGCAAAAGGATGTTCTACATCACAAATGACCTTCCTAAAAGATTCAATACATGCATCCATCACCCAACCAAGTGGGGATATATCAGAAAAATGAAAACCAAATACATTACATCTTCATCCCAGGCATAGTGGGGAAACCAACATAGGTCGTTACATGACTTGAAGAGATGACACTATTACATCATGAGTCTTGATATGACATCACCTAAATAACATGAACATCAGCAACAACACTTTATGATCTGCTCCATAGTATCTGTCAACAGCAACTAGACCAGCAACTTGTATTAGTGCATGAATCATCAAGGTATGTCCACATCAACAGAATTTCACATTCTATGTGAGAAACATCATAGCCATCCAGATCTACATGAATCAAGTATCATCAATTGGGAATATCTGCATTAATCAACATATGTATGAAACAATCCTATCATCATATAGATAAGAGCTCATTATCATCATGTCTCCAACAATGCAACTTTGAATAATCATCCCTGTATCCAGCCAACAATCCTCATCCATTTGTGCCAAGCAGCATATGAGTGACTCAACATCAAGAAGATGTGAATTCAAGCTAAGTGCTTCCCATGCAAGCATCATTAGAGAATCAACCATAAATCTGATCCAAGAACCATGTGAACAACTCATAACCATAGCAAGATGAATCATTTATCCATATAAGTATCATCACCAAGGACTATTAACCATAATGCCAATAATGCATTAAGTCCATATGCTCCCTCTAAACCTGTGCCATCTGTCTGATCATGCATATCAATAAGAAGTATCAAGACATCATCAATATCAAGTTAGAACCAAAACACTTCTAACCATCATATCCACACATCATTATTATTAACTAGAGCAAAACTGATCCTTCTCTTGAATCTGTCCCTACTGCCTTTCTTCAAACAATCATATACGCGACTGTGCAGTAACTAACTCGCGTATATATGCAACTTTCCTTTATGGAGTTTGCATATGAGATTCAGGACACTGAAGTTTTGTACTTTCAGCTCCCTCTGATTCTGGTATGCCTGTACATTGTGCAGTGCCGCCTTTTTCTGACTGTACTTCCTTTTTCCTCCATATCTTCAAGCGTGATGATGACATTTTCTCCTTTTGATATGGTGCCCACACTTTGTTCCTGCATTCCTTAGCTATATGTCCAAGCTTGTTACATGCATAACATCTTACATGTTTCATATTCCTCCTGTAACAATCAGCAGCTATGTGACCAAACATATTGCAAGAAAAGCAATATCCATAAAAGTACCTTGAATGTGATGATGTTTCTGCATAATGGTCTTGAACCCTTCTTCTTCTACATCCGGCTGCAACATGTCCAAGATTATGACATACATAACATTCAACATTATTCATAGGAGGAGTAAAGGATTTTCTTTGAGGAATCTCTTTTCTTGGTTGATGATGAGATTGATCTTTCATTTCTTCGTTGATCACTTTAGATTTCTCTTTAGAGTTCCTTGCCTCACCTTGTGAACTAGATTCACCTTCAACAGATTCATGGAAACCAAGACCAGTCTTTATATCAGGAGACCTTTGACTACTAAGAATATCATCCAAGACTTTAGAACTATCTTGAAATCGTAAAAGCTTATCCTTTTCTTCTAGTTTACCTTTCAAGATATTTACCTCAACCTGAAGCTGTTTTTCCTTTTCAAGAGATTGCTTTTTCAAATCTTCGTCAGCTTTCCTTCCTTCTTCCATTTGTTCCCTTAGTTTGAGAATCTCCTTTTCTTGTTCTTCATTCAGATCCTGCTGCATTTGACGAACTCGAAAGGCACATTCTAGTTGAGATTTTAAGCTGGTGACTTTGTTTTCTTGTTTTGCAATAGCTTGGAGTAGATCTGTATTCTGCTTCTTTGATTCTTCAAGATCTCCTTTTAGTGAGAGGATTGTAGCTTCAAGATTTTCATAGTAGTTGGATCTATCTTTGAGTTTCTTGATGGTTGTGCTTCTTTCGTTGACTTCTTTTCTTAATGATGTCACTTCATGCTGCAATTTTTGACATTGGTCTTCCTTGTCCTTGAGTAGCTTTCTTACCTTGTTTCCTTCTTCTAGTTGGGCCTTTAGTTTGGTAGCTTCTTCTTTGAAATCACATTCCCTTTTGTTCAATAGATCTTGTTGATCTCTAATTATGTCTGTCAGCCTTTTAAATTCTGCCTCTATTTGATATCTTTCTTATTCACCCATAAGAGCAAATTCAGGAGTTTCGCTATCACTTTCATCTCTTCCAAAAGGAAAGATAGCTAGAACATCAGAGGATAATATATTCATACCTGATAATGATTCTGAATCTGAAGAGCTTCTTATACCTAATCCCCAATCGATTCTCCCACTGTCATAGTTCTTCTGAGATGACTTCTTTTTCTTAGGTGCTTTCTTCTTAAGCTTCTTTCCCATTGTTCCACGGATCTCCTTCAAGCGATCAAGCTTCTATCAAAGGACCTGCTCTGATACCAATTGTTCGAAATAATACTGAGAGGGGGGGGTGAATCAATATTATCACATTAATAAAACTTTTTCATTTCCATAATCAGATTCATATATGCTACTTCCACAACTTCTTATGATTAAGTTAATTGATCTTCAATGAGTGCATTAGAACATTATCAACCATATTATCAGATAACAGATGCCGAAATAGAGAATAGATCATCACACATAAGGCACACACATGAACACCATGATATAAGGTGGAAACCCAATGCGGGAGAAAAACCACCTACTGTTATAGACATTTTTGTGCCTTACAGCTACAAGCATGAAATGTCCATAATTCAAGGGATTCAAAGTCCCTAAAGATGTTGTTACAGCTCCTAAAGGAACAAAGCCAACCAATGACAGCTTCTCCCAGAAGTTCTCCACAAAAAACCACTCAGAAATAGTCAATTCAGGATCAATTCAGAGGCTCCACTAGCTGCCTGCGTTGAAATGCAAAGTCTACACTGGCTAGGTGCACTGCAACGCAGGTGGAAGCACTACCAGGGTGTGCTGAGCAGGAAATGACAAAAGGCAAGCTCATTCAACGAGGTGGAAAGACCCTGGAAGCTTCCAGAATATTCTCCAATGACACTTGCCTCAATGAATTCGACTAGTGACGAGTAAGAGGTTCTCAACCTCCAAGTGGAAGCAAGAACTGACAGAGAGAAGCCACAAGTCAAAACATAAACTGACTCATCCTCTCTGCTTACATCTATATATGGATCTCTCACCCAGAGGTTCAGCAGGCTGGAATTTTGTACTTTGCAGAGAATTGCTGTTGGTTTGAGATTGAGATTAGCACATTGGGTGATTTATGCTTTTTTGGAGGAGAGGAAGGGATTCCTTTGCTGGGAGGTAGATGCTGGATCGGAACTCACTTGGTTGTATCTTCTCCTGGACTTTATTATCATATCAATAAACTATTTGAGTTTCTCCTACATGTTGTATACCAATGATGTTTTGTTATGCTTACATGTTTAGCTTAATCTGATCTTGAGCTTTTTATGAATGTATATCTGTATCTTTGTGTAGTTTCTCTCTCTTGTGATCTTGCAGGAATTCGGTGAAGCTGGGCCGGTGAAGGAGCAAGAAGCTGGGAGCTACTGAAGAGAGGAGTAACTTGGATCGACAAACTAGCGGAACATACAGGTTAGTTAGATCCTTCTTCCTCACTTACATTTCATAAAGAAGAATACTCAAATAAGTTTACTTGTTTGTTGCTAAGGCACTATCACCTCTTAGAGTGGGATAAGGGCATTCCGAATTGGATACTTTTCCCAACAACAAATTGGCGACTCCACTGGGGAAGTATCTTGTTAGTTTATTTGTGTTTCCATTGATTGTTCTTCTCATAAACTCAGGAGTGCCGAATCGAAATGCATTTGCCATTTTCAAATGCAAAGTAGAGAGCTGCCACTCTAGTCCACTCATTGGGCCTGTTTTTATGATCTGAACAAACTGATCCACAAGTGCTCTAACAGCCCTTTGTGATAGATCTTATTCCTCCTTTAAATCATCCTTCTAATTGTACCTAATTGATAGCTTTGATCCAGCCAAAACTGTAGATTTAACTGCAAACCGTGACCCAGAACCCAGAAACAACTCTCGTTTCTGCTTCAGCGCAGACTTTGTGAAGAGGTTCTGCATTTCAACGTAGGTCCCATGAAGGATACCTGCGCTGAAGTTCAGTTTCTCTGTGCTGAGGGTGCGTTGATCAGCACTTGCCTTGTGCAGCTGTGGTTCCCTGCTTCCTTTTGCTCAGTTTTATCTCTATTTTTTGCAGCCTGTTATCAATCAGTGTACCTATCTGAAACCCCTTTTCTTTGTCTCAATTGCGCCTCGGTTGTATAAAGAAACTGTATTTGTTCTTTGTGTATTTGTTACATCATTTGCAGTTTCCCATTACAAAAGTAAACTAGTCATACTGTCGCCCTTAGATCTAGACCTGTCGTAAGTGTCGTTTTGATCTTAGGAGTGAGTTTTTTTGCTGTTCACAGTTGATTGAGCTTTTACTTTTGTCGTTTGGTTTGAATTTATGCATTTCTAGTGTCGTAGTCATCTTTTTGATTTTGAAAAAGGAACTTGTTTATGTTTTCACTTGAAATCGAATTCAAATTTGTACAACAGCTTTCTTTTTAGGCATCAATATTAAGAAAGCGAAAACAAATACATGCATTTGTGCATTTGCATTTTGATAGTTTGCATGCTTTGATTTAGGGAAAAGTGCATTACAGTGTGCTCTATGCTCTTTGAGAAAAGTTTGTGTCTTCCTTTTCCCTTTGTAGCTAGGATTTTCATTGTTGAAAAGATATAAAAGCTTGCTTATCATCTTTAGACTGCATTTACTAATTGTATCATACATCTCGTGGTGATCCAAAAAGGCAAACTTCTAAGAAAGATCAACCTAAAATAAATTGAATGAACTTAACAACGCTTTGTAACTTAACGCACAACATAGAGGTCTAGGCTAGAGACGTGTTCCGGCGTCGTAAAACCTGGTGACTGTCGATCTCGCTGATGGTTGGGTGATTCCTCCTGAGGGACGATAGCGCCAGTACGGATTGTGCTCCCACGTACCGTCGAGTATATATTGGGAGACCCATATAGGCATAAAACCTCTATCCTTAGGAAGCCGTGTCGGCCGCCCTACTAATCGCAATGCACTGAACACATCATTCAGGAAGATTGACCGCCCGTACCTTAAAAAGTATTCTACGATTTTGCGAAAAGTTTGCCACACCCTCTACCTAGAACTCCAGAGCAGTTCCTTTTGGCCTTTTTCAGACTCTATAACGGAAAAAGTCCATCCGAGCATTTGTCACTTCGGGCTCGTTAAAACATCGAAGGAGACTAGAGTCATCTTTAGCTTTTTCTCGACTCTTTAAAACTGAAAAAGCAAGTTGTGTCTAAAGCGTCGTTAAAATTTATTTTAAACGGAACAATCACCCATTTTTCCTGCGTTGATCTTTAAGTTGAGAAAATGGAACCCACCAACCAAGGAATTCCCCTTGGTGGAAATCCTAGTCCCTTCTCCTCTTGGGGAGATGTTGGTGCGCCCCATATGGCCACATTGTCGCTTCCAGGACTGACAATTGGCTTGCCGGTCTGGCTCTTCTCAACCAATGTCGTTCAGAACACCACTATTCCTGAACAGTCGAATCAACAGTTAGACCAGTCCAGAATTGCCCACCAGCCTTCTACTTCCTCTAATTCTTCCTCTCCTCCTTCCTCTTCGCTTGACGGAACTGGTAAAACAAAAAACCAAGTTCCTAAGGAGAAGAAGGAAAAGAAGAAGAAAGAGAAGAAGAAGAAGGAGCCAAAAGCGACTGGGGGCAAACAAGTGTCGTCTGACAAAAATCCACACACAGCACTGACTAGGCCTAAATCGCCATGTGTCATATGCAAGGGAGACCACTTCCACAGAGATTGTCCCTGCATCCCTCAGATACTAAGGGACTGGTCTCCCCATTTGCACAATCCAGTGGCATCAACCTCTGATAGCCATGTTGAATGCATACCGTCAACTAGCGAAAGTGAAGTCCTTGGACAAAAAGGGAGAGCTAGATCTCCCTGTAGACTGTGCGAAGGCAACCACGCCATCCACCGTTGTCCCTTCTTAGATGAAGCAAAAAGAGTTTTGGATGATCGTCCGATTTCACCGTTACGACTTCCCCCTGGATATAAAAAACTGTTGACGAGTCCTTCGTTAGTTGAAAATCCAGTTGGCCCGCTCAAGTGGTCAGCTGAAGCGTCGGTCATTGAAGATGAACCAACTGAATCCATACTCGACAAAAGTCAAAAGGTCGAGGCGGTAGTTGACCCGGTCTTGCCTTCAGAGGATTTATCTTTGAATGATACAGTCACTGAAGAGAATAAAGATGACAGCATCCAAATTCTCTTCATCAACACAGACTCAGACGAGCACGGGGGCACTCCCCCCATTCCTTTATCGCAGGAAGGAAGTTCATCAGAGCGATACCCGGCCGTTTACTCGGTCCCACCACCAAGCAACCTAGTTGTCTCCTTCGACTGGAACCAACTAGGCAGACCTCGTTTTCCAGCAAGCATACCATTCAGAATTATCGTCCAAATATACAGAATGGTCATGGCTGGCACCATCATTGATGAGGGGGCATCTGTGAGTATCCTTTCCTCTACTACTTGGAAAGCGCTTGGTTCGCCAGCGCTTTTGCCTGAAATGAGAAATCTGACAAGCTTTGATAAAGGAACCAGTCGACCTTTAGGGATCCTCCCCAATGTGCCCATAACATTGAGAGGGAAGACCGTTCAAATGAACGTGATGGTCGTTCAAGGACCCTTGGATTATAACCTACTCCTTGGACGAGACTATATATATTGCATGGGAGCCATTGTCTCCTCACTCTTTAGAGTAATGTGTTTTCCGCATGAAGGAAGAGTGGTCAAGCTCGTGGACCAGCTTTCATTTCCCGGATCACGCATCGCAAATAGTCATATACCATCCCTAAATGGTCTCTTCACGCAAGAAATGTCTCAACCCACGGTCCGTCCCCCTGATGAGCGCGAGTGATTCGGAGGGATATGACTGGAACCCAGGGGGCATGCATACTGGTCTGCTTCGGCAGGAAAACTTTGGGTAAAAGGTAGGTTTCCGCAGGAGAATATGACTAGTCTATACCCCGCCCATGCTGGAAGAGGGTTATTCTAGAATAAGATTCTTTTGTCAAAGTTATGTGAGTTGACAGACGGAGTCTCTCACCTTTGTCTATTTCGGTAGACATTGCCGAAGAAATGTTTTGTTTGAAAGATTAATAGAACAATCTTTGGGTAACCTGAAAGAGGTAGGCCTTTCCTGGTAGAACAAATGTTTTATCTGCAAATTGAGGGGTAACCTTGAAATCGTACTTTATGCCTGGGGGCATGCAAACCTTTTTGAGTGCAAGAAAGGGGTGGCTATTTATTTTTTAAATTTTTAGGTCCTCCCTTTAAACCTGTAGGTCTAACCCTTTAAACTCATAGGATTAGTCGTTTCCAAACTTGCATAAAGAAAGGATGCGGGGCATAGCTTTGGTAAGGTGCAAGCTCCATAAAAAATGGCATCTTACATGAGACATTCTTATCATATGACTGGATTAATCGAGCAGTTTTAGCACATAGTTCATGCTCGTTAAAAAATAAACATAAGATCGAGCAGTGTTTTTCTGCGTTTAAGCTCGTTAAAAAATGAACTACCCTCCGGTAAATAGCCACCGTGAATGTGACATTATCAGCCATTAAAGCCTTGGTCGTGTTTGCACCGTCACCTCCACTTTTCCATTGGCCGATCATTCACCTCCATATTGATTGTTTACCCATTTTGAGGAACAGTTGCGAAGAGTGATTTCACTAGCCATCCTTGTGACATTGCCGTGATTGGAAAATTCCAACTCGTACCTGGAATCAGCTGCTAACCCGTTTTATCACTCGTTCCTCAAAAGACGAGTCTTCTTTAAGCTCTTTTCATCTGACTCGTAAAATATGAAAAGATTGCCGAGTTTTGGCCTTCCAGCTCGTTAAAGCGACCAGAAGTGCTATCCCTCCTCTAGATTTTAATCTTTTTGGACCTGAGGGATTATTGCACAAAAAGATTGAGCGCTTGTTTTGTTCGGCTCATTAAAACTATCGAAAACTCATCCCTTCTGTATTGTTTTATACTTTTTCGGACTTAAGGGATTAGATGACGAAAAAGGACTTTCGGAGTTGACTTTACATACCTTTTCAGACTCTCTAAAAATGAAAAGGACCGAGTTATCTTTGTCGTTAGACTCGTTAAAAACATTGAATAGCGACAAACTTGTCTTTAGACGAGGACGAGTTTCACTATCGCTAGGCTCGTTAAAACATAGCGATGGGTTTTCCCGAAGGGGAAATTATAGAACAAGCATATGTTATCCTCCTTAAGCTTGACAAAAATAAAGAGGTACTGGTTAGCAATGACTGGGGAAAAATTGGGAAGAAACTCAAAGAACTTTATCGGTAGCAAGTCGCTCTTGAACATGACACTTCCACTCTGTGCCTGAGTCGGGTTGGGTTGTTTCATTCACCGGTCACATCACCATGGTCTCACCATACCATCCACCTTTGGGGTAAATGCTACCAATCAATCACATAAGTGTCACCGATATGTTCAAGAGAAGTCATCCAGAGAAGTCAACCGTGTCCCATCCACTACCATACATTATCCTTCATTCTTTCATGACCGCCACCCTGAATCATATATCATCAGATCGTTTTCACCTCCATCGAAATCATTTGCTCCGTTCCGTGTCACTGATGTGGGATACATTAAGGCCCTCCTTTGATGGATCGCTTCTTGTCGACATCATCTCATTATCCAAGAAGTTGATCTAGGAACAACCCCTTCAGTACTTTGAAGCTTGCATGCCTCAATGGCAAGTTTCTCACTTCCGGTGACAGGTATACATCAATGACCTTCGACCGAAAGATTTTGCGTGGTGTTCGACGCCAAGTCCTTTATTCACACCACGTGAATTGTACTGCAGTACCTTGATGGTCATTATCATTATCGGTGATTCCTCTCGCGCTTGTTAACGGTTTACCTCATTGACTGGTAATCAAGCGATGTCTTTCCATGTTCGACTTCAGAACGTTTCTCACATGGATCGACTTGTACTTAGAGTGAAGATCGAACGAGTTTGAAGACCCCGGATCTAGTTTCATCCATCCGGGCTGCGATATATATTCAAGAAAAATAAAGACATTGACATGTACAGCATTGCAGCACAGACAATCATCCTACCAAAGGATGATGATTTCAGCAGGATCATCAGTCTATCATCAGACAATTGTCTGTCCTATGTACATAAAAATGAATTTATAAAGCTGAGCATGGGAATGCCCGCCTCAGGTAGATCATGAAAACAGTATGAAAAATAATGTATTGTATTGTATCTTATTACAGGTCTCCTCCCAACATTGAATGAACTTCGGATCCTCCTAATAAAGCATTTCACCCGATAAACGGCCTCATACTTTAGGGGGCAACTGTTATAGACATTTTTGTGCCTTATAGCTACAAGCATGAAATGTCCATAATTCAAGGGATCCAAAGTCCCTAAAGATGTTGTTACAGCTCCTAAAGGAACAAAGCCAACCAATGACAGCTTCTCCCAGAAGTTCTCAACAAAAAACCACTCAGAAATAGTCAATTCAGGATCAATTCAGAGGCTCCACTAGCTGCCTGCGTTGAAATGCAAAGTCTACACTGGCTAGGTGCACTGCAACGCAGGTGGAAGCACTACCAGGGTGCGCTGAGCGGGAAATGACAAATGGCAAGCTCATTCAACGAGGTGGAAAGACCCTGGAAGCTTCCAGAATCTTCTCCAATGACACTTGCCTCAATGAATTCGACTAGTGATGAGTAAGAGGTTCTCAACCTCCAAGTGGAAGCAAGAACTGACAAAGAGAAGCCACAAGTCAAAACATAAGCTGACTCATCCTCTCTGCTTACATCTATATATGGATCTCTCACCCAGAGGTTCAGCAGGATGGAATTTTGTACTTTGCAGAGAATTGCTGTTGGTTTGAGATTGAGATTAGCACATTGGGTGATTTATGCTTTGTTGGAGGAGAGGAAGGGATTCCTTTGCTGGGAGGTAGATGCTGGATCAGAACTCACTTAGTTGTATCTTCTCCTGGACTTTATTATCATATCAATAAACTATTTGAGTTTCTCCTACATGTTGTATACCAATGATGTTTTGTTATGCTTACATGTTTAGCTTAATCTGATCTTGAGCTTTTTATGAATGTATATCTGTATCTTTGTGTAGTTTCTCTCTCTTGTGATCTTGCGGGAATTCAGTGAAGTTCGACCGGTGAAGGAGCAAGAAGCTGGGAGCTACTGAAGAGAGGAGTGACTTGGATCGACAAACTAGCGGAAGATACAGGTTAGTTAGATCCTTCTTCCTCACTTACATTTCATAAAGAAGAATACTCAAATAAGTTTACCTGTTTGTTGTTAAGGCACTATCACCTCTTAGAGTGGGATAGGGGCATTCCGAATTGGATACTTTTCCCAACAACACCTGCTGCAAGTCATCTCAATCTTCTTCTTAATAAGAAAATCCTTTCACAATATTTGTACTGGTGCAGTCTTATACCAGTACGGGAGCTACAACCCCCTTTGCTCTTGTACTAGCCGATCCATTTACTAGTACGCACGTTGCTACCTGCTACAATGCTCCAAAGATCTCCCTTAGCTTTTGTACTAGCTTAGATACTAGTACATAGGCGCTGGCCTACAATCTTCTCTCCTCCAGGTACCACGTTTCATCAATTTTCAGACTGGATACACTGAAGCACAACACATAATCTGAAAGGCCACTTTTCATCCAATTTTCATACTGGACCCAACAACAACATTGAAGCTCATAATCAAACAACCTTCTGAATCACCCAATCACCAGATCCATACATATACAATGATATTATGAGAGTTATCAACCAGATCTAGTACATAAAGATAAGTCATTAATTATGCTGTTATCTGAACTCAATACCAGTAACCAAACATCAGTTATGCACCCAAAACCTTGCAGAATAGTCAAAGGCAGTTAAAAAAAATTTAAGTAGGGATCGCAACTTCACTGGTATAGATCTGCGGATATCTGTACTACCTCCGCACCTGTGCCTTCTGTGGTGCCGCGACCACCGCACCTGTGCCTTATGTGGCGCCTCTGCACTGCGCCTTCTATGGCGCCTCTGTGGCGTCTTCGCACTACGCCTTCTGTGGCGCCTCCGCACTGTGCCTTCTGTGGCGCCTCTGCACTGCGCCTTCTGTGGCGCCTCTGCACTGCGCCTTCTGTGGTGCCTCCGCACTGCGCCTTCTGTGGCGCCTCCGCACTGTGCCTTCTGTGGCGCCTCCGCAATGTGCCTTCTGTGGCAACTCTGTGGCGTCTCCGCACTACGCCTTCTGTGGCGCCTCCGCACTGCGCCTTCTGTGGTGCCTCCGCACTGCGCCTTCTGTGGCGCCTCTGCCCTGCGCCTTCTGTGGTGCCTCTGTGGCGTCTCCGCACTGCGCCTTCTGTGGCGCCTCCGCACTGCGCCTTCTGTGGCGCCTCCACACTGTGCCTTCTGTGGCGCCTCCGCACTTCCGTAGCTGCAGCGCTCGAGAGATCACCCTTCACAGATTCGCTTTCAACTTCACTTTCATAGATAAAACTTTTAAAACAATAACCCAATATTTCAGATCTTAAGATATTCGATTTGCAAGGATGATTTAGCCAAGTGATCTCCTTTGCTTTATATAGGCAAGCTTCTTCCTAAAATCATGGATCAATACCATAGATAGCCAATACAAGGGGCCCAAAAACATGGGGCTCAATAATATCAAGGACTAACCACCATGGACCAAAGGTAAGTTCTCCAACATATACACACTTTTGACGAGGTACCATGGTCCAAAACCATAGGTTCAAATACCAAAGACTAACTACCATGGACCAAAGGTAAGTTCTCCAACATGAAAGTGCGTGAACTTTTTCTCTACATGAAATAAACTTTTCTCTACATGAAATAAACTTTTCTCTGCATAAAAGTGCGTGAACTTTTCCCTACATGAAATAAACTTTTCTCTGCATATAAGTGCGTGAACTTTTCTCTACATGAGATGAGTGGGTTGCCATCAAGTACAACATATGTATCATAATGCCAACAATCTCCCCCTTTGGACTTGATGGCAAAAACAACCAATCACTCTCCCCCTTTGACATCAAGGGCAAAGGGTTATGCTCCCCCTAAGAACATGCTCCCCCTGACTATAAACCAGATCTGCAAAGAAGAACCATAATCCATGACCATGAAAGAGATATATTGCAGCAATAATCAGACCAGCATCCAAGATCTCCTTCTGTACGTCCTCCATAATGCCAACAATGCATTATAAGCTCCCCCTGAGTACCTGTTGAAATCTCTGAATGAGCTCCCCCTTTGTATATGTCATGGTGCACCAATCTGATCATGCTCTTTCTAAGAACAAGCTGAAATGTCTGCTCTGCTATATAGTGTTGTTCATGCTCAGGCTCCCCCTGACTGTAAGCAAGGTCTGCAAAAGGATCTTCTACATCACAAATGACCTTCCTAAAAGATTCAATACATACATCCATCACCCAACCAAGTGGGGATATATCAGAAAAATGAAAACCAAATACATTACATCTTCATCCCAGGCATAGTGGGGAAACCAACATAGGTCGTTACATGACCTGAAGAGATGACACTATTACATCATGAGTCTTGATATGACATCACCTAAATAACATGAACATCAGCAACAACACTTTATGATCTGCTCCATAGTATCTGTCAACAGCAAGTAGACCAGCAACTTGTATTAGTGCATGAATCATCAAGGTATGTCCGCATCAACAGAATTTCACATTCTATGTGAGAAACATCATAGCCATCCAGATCTACATGAATCAAGTATCATCAATTGGGAATATCTGCATTAATCAACATATGTATGAAACAATCCTATCATCATATAGATAAGAGCTCATTATCATCATGTCTCCAATAATGCAACTTTGAATAATCATCCCTGTATCCAGCCAACAATCCTCATCCATTTGTGCCAAGAATGAAAGGAATCATAACTGTAATATATGATCTTTCAGCAGCATATGAGTGACTCAACATCAAGAAGATGTGAATTCAAGCTAAGTTCTTCCCATGCAAGCATCATTAGAGAATCAACCATAAATCTGATCCAAGAAGCATGTGAACAACTCATAACCATAGCAAGATGAATCATTTATCCATATAAGTATCATCACCAAGGACTATTAACCATAATGCCAATAATGCATTAAGTCCATATGCTCCCTCTAAACCTGTGCCATCTTTCTGATCATGCATATCAATAAGAAGTATCAAGACATCATCAATATCAAGTTAGAACCAAAACACTTCTAACCATCATATCCACACATCATTATTATTAACTAGAGGAAAACTGATCCTTCTCTTGAATCTGTCCCTACTACCTTTCTTCAAACAATCATATATGCGACTGTGCAGTAACTAACTCGCGTATATATGCAACTTTCCTTTATGGAGTTTGCATATGAGATTCAGGACACTGAAGTTTTGTACTTTCAGCTCCCTCTAATTCTGGTATGTCTGTACGTTGTGCAGTGCCGCCTTTTTCTGACTGTACTTCCTTTTTCCTCCATATCTTCAAGCGTGATGATGACATTTTCTCCTTTTGATATGGTGCCCACACTTTGTTCCTGCATTCCTTAGCTATATGTCCAAGCTTGTTACATGCATAACATCTTACATGTTTCATATTCCTCCTGTAACAATCAGCAGCTTTGTGACCAAACATATTGCAAGCAAAGCAATATCCATAAAAGTACCTTGAATGTGATGATCTTTCTGCATAATGGTCTTGAACCCTTCGTCTTCTACATCCAGCTGCAACATGTCCAAGATTATGACATACATAACATTCAACATTATTCATAGGAGGAGTAAAGGATTTTCTTTGAGGAATCCCTTTTCTTGGTTGATGATGAGATTGATCTTTCATTTCTTCATTGATCACTTTAGATTTCTCTTTAGAGTTCCTTGCCTCACCTTGTGAACTAGATTCACCTTCAACAGATTCATGGAAACCAAGACCAGTCTTTATAGCATGAGACCTTTGACTACTAATAATATCGTCCAAGACTTTAGAACTATCTTGAAATCGTAAAAGCTTATCCTTTTCTTCTAGTTTACCTTTCAAGATATTTACCTCAACCTGAAGCTGTTCTTCCTTTTCAAGAGATTGCTTTTTCAAATCTTCTTCAGCTTTCCTTCCTTCTTCCATTTGTTCCCTTAGTTTGAGAATCTCCTTTTCTTGTTCTTCATTTAGATCCTGCTGCATTTGACGAACTCGGAAGGCACATTCTAGTTGAGATTTTAAGCTGGTGACTTTGTTTTCTTGTTTTGCAATAGCTTGGAGTAGATCTGTATTCTGCTTCTTTGATTCTTCAAGATCTCCTTTTAGTGAGAGGATTTTAGCTTCAAGATTTTCATAGTAGCTGGATCTATCTTTGAGTTTCTTGATGGTTGTGCTTCTTTCGTTGACTTCTTTTCTTAATGATGTCACTTCATGCTGCAATTTTTGACATTGGTCTTCCTTGTCCTTGAGTAGCTTTCTTACCTTGTTTCCTTCTTCTAGTTGGGCCTTTAGTTTGGTAGCTTCTTCTTTGAAATCACATTCCCTTTTGTTCAATAGATCTTGTTGATCTCTAATTTTGTCTGTCAGCCTTTTAAATTCTGCCTCTATTTGATATCTTTCTTGTTCACCCATAAGAGAAAATTCAGTAGTTTCGCTATCACTTTCATCTCTTCCAAAAGGAAAGATAGCTGGAACATCAAAGGATAATATATTCATACCTCATAATGATTATGAATCTGCTTCTGAATCTAAAGAGCTTCTTATACCTAATCCCCAATCGATTCTCCCACTGTCATAGTTCTTCTGAGATGACTTCTTTTTCTTAGGTGCTTTCTTCTTAAGATTCTTTCCCATTGTTCCACGGATCTCCTTCAAGCGATCAAGCTTCTATCAAAGGACCTGCTCTGATACCAATTGTTGGAAATAATACTGAGAGGGGGGGGGTGAATCAGTATTATCACATTAATAAAACTTTTTCATTTCCATAATCAGATTCATATATGCTACTTCCACAACTTCTTATGATTAAGTTAATTGATCTTCAATGAGTGCATTAGAACATTATCAACCATATTATCAGATAGCAGATGCCGTAATAGAGAATAGATCATCACACATAAGGCACACACATGAACACCATGATATAAGGTGGAAACCCAATGTGGGAGAAAAACCACCTGCTGCAAGTCATCTCAATCTTCTTCTTAATAAGAAAATCCTTTTACAATATTTGTACTGGTGCAGTCTTATACCAGTACGGGAGCTACAACCCCCTTTTCTCTTGTACTAGCCGATCCATTTACTAGTACGCACGCTGCTACCTGCTACAATGCTCCAAAGATCTCCCTTAGCTTTTGTACTAGCTTAGATACTAGTACATAGGCGCTGGCCTACAATCTTCTCTCCTCCAGGTACCACGTTTCATCAATTTTCAGACTGGATACACTGAAGCACAACACATAATCTGAAAGGCCACTTTTCATCCAATTTTCATACTGGACCCAACAACAACATTGAAGCTCATAATCAAACAACCTTCTGAATCACCCAATCACCAGATCCATACATATACAATGATATTATGAGAGTTATCAACTAGATCTAGTACATAAAGATAAGTCATTAATCATGTTGTTATCTGAACTCAATACCAGTAACCAAACATCAGTTATGCACCCAAAACCCTGCAGAATAGTCAAAGGCAGTTAAAACAAATTTTAAGCAGGGATCGCAACTTCACTGGTATAGATCTGCGGATATCTATACTACCTCCACACCTGCGCCTTCTGTGGCGCCGCGACCACCGCACCTGCGCCTTCTGTAGTGCCTCCGCACCGCGCCTTCTATGGCGCCTCTGTGGCGTCTCTGCACTGTGCCTTCTATGGTGCCTCTGCACTGCGCCTTCTGTGGCACCTCTACACTGCGCCTTCTGTGGCGCCTCCGCACGGCGCCTTCTGTGGCGCCTCTGCACTGCGCCTTCTGTGGCGCCTCTGCACTGCGCCTTCTGTGGCGCCTCCGCACTGCGCCTTCTATGGCGCCTCTGTGGCGTCTCCGCACTGCGCCTTCTGCGGCGCCTCCGCACTGCGCCTTCTGTGGCGCCTCTGCACTGCGCCTTCTGTGGCGCCTCCGCACTGCGCCTTCTGTGGCGCCTCCACCCTGCGCCTTCTGTGGCGCCTCTGTGGCGTCTCCACACTGCGCCTTCTGTGGCGCCTCCGCCCTGCGCCTCTGTGGCGTCTCCACACTGCGCCTTCTTCTGTGGCGTCTCCGCACTGTGCCTTCTGTGGCGCCTCCGCACTGCGCCTTCTGTGGCGCCTCCGCACTGCGCCTTCTGTGGCGCCTCCGCACTTCCGCAGTTGCAGCGCTCGAGAGATCACCCTTCACAGATTCGCTTTCAACTTCACTTTCATAGATCAAACTTTTAAAACAATAACCCAATATTTCAGATCTTAAGATATTCGATTTGCAAGGATGATTTAGCCAAGTGATCTCCTTTGCTTTATATAGGCAAGCTTCTTCCTAAAATCATGGATCAATACCATAGATAACCAATACAAGGGGCCCAAAAACATGGGGCTCAATAATACCAAGGACTAACCACCATGGACCAAAGGTAAGTTCTCCAACATATACACACTTTTGACGAGGTACCATGGTCCAAAACCATAGGTTCAAATACCAAGGACTAACTACCATGGACCAAAGGTAAGTTCTCCAACATGAAAGTGCGTGAACTTTTTCTCTACATGAAATAAAATTTTCTCTACATGAAATAAACTTTTCTCTGCATAAAAGTGCGTGAACGTTTCTCTACATGAAATAAACTTTTCTCTGCATATAAGTGCGTGAACTTTTCTCTACATGAGATGAGTGGGTTGCCATCAAGTACAACATATGTATCATAATGCCAACAATCTCCCCCTTTGGACTTGATGGCAACAACAACCAATCACTCTCCCCCTTTGACATCAAGGGCAAAGGGTTATGCTCCCCCTAAGAACATGCTCCCCCTAACTATAAACCGGATCTGCAAAGAAGAACCATAATCCATGACCATGAAAGAGATAGATTGCAGCAATAATCAGACCAGCATCCAAGATCTCCTTTTGTACGTCCTCCATAATGCCAACAATGCATTATAATCTCCCCCTGAGTACCTGTTGAAATCTCTGAATGAGCTCCCCCTTTGTATATGTCATGGTGCACCAATCTGATCATGCTCTTTCTGAGAACAAGCTGAAATGTCTGCTCTGCTATATAGTGTTGTTCATGCTCAGGCTCCCCCTGACTGTAAGCAAGGTCTGCAAAAGGATGTTCTACATCACAAATGACCTTCCTAAAAGATTCAATACATACATCCATCACCCAACCAAGTGGGGATATATCAAAAAAATGAAAACCAAATACATTACATCTTCATCCCAGGCATAGTGGGGAAACCAACATAGGTCGTTACATGACCTGAAGAGATGACACTATTACATCATGAGTCCTAATATGACATCACCTAAATAAGATGAACATCAGCAACAACACTTTATGATCTGCTCCATAGTATCTGTCAACAGCAACTAGACCAGCAACTTGTATTAGTGCATGAATCATCAAGGTATGTCCGCATCAACAGAATTTCACATTCTATGTGAGAAACATCATAGCCATCCAGATCTACATGAATCAAGTATCATCAATTGGGAATATCTGCATTAATCAACATATGTATGAAACAATTCTATCATCATATAGATAAGAGCTCATTATCATCATGTCTCCAACAATGCAACTTTGAATAATCATCCCTGTATCCAGCCAACAATCCTCATCCATTTGTGCCAAGAATGAAAGGAATCATAACTGTAATATATGATCTTTCAGCAGCATATGAGTGACTCAACATCAAGAAGATGTGAATTCAAGCTAAGTGCTTCCCATGCAAGCATCATTAGAGAATCAACCATAAATTTCATCCAAGAACCATGTGAACAACTCATAACCATAGCAAGATGAATCATTTATCCATATAAGTATCATCACCAAGGACTATTAACCATAATGCCAATAATGCATTAAGTCCATATGCTCCCTCTAAACCTGTGCCATCTGTCTGATCATGCATATCAATAAGAAGTATCAAGACATCATCAATATCAAGTTAGAACCAAAACACTTCTAACCATCATATCCACACATCATTATTATTAACTAGAGCAAAACTGATCCTTCTCTTGAATCTGTCCCTATTGCCTTTCTTCAAACAATCATATACGTGACTGTGCAGTAACTAACTCGCGTATATATGCAACTTTCCTTTATGGAGTTTGCATATGAGATTCAGGACACTGAAGTTTTGTACTTTCAGCTCCCTCTGATTCTGGTATGTCTGTACGTTGTGCAGTGCCGCCTTTTTCTGACTGTACTTCCTTTTTCCTCCATATCTTCAAGCGTGATGATGACATTTTCTCCTTTTGATATGGTGCCCACACTTTGTTCCTGCATTCCTTAGCTATATGTCCAAGCTTGTTACATGCATAACATCTTACATGTTTCATATTCCTCCTGTAACAATCAGTAACTTTGTGACCAAACATATTGCAAGCAAAGCAATATCCATAAAAGTACCTTGAATGTGATGATCTTTCTGCATAATGGTCTTGAACCCTTCTTCTTCTACATCCGGCTGCAACATGTCCAAGATTATGACATACATAACATTCAACATTATTCATAGGAGGAGTAAAGGATTTTCTTTGAGGAATCTCTTTTCTTGGTTGATGATGAGATTGATCTTTCATTTCTTCGTTGATCACTTTAGATTTCTCTTTAGAGTTCCTTGCCTCACCTTGTGAACTAGATTCACCTTCAACAGATTCATGGAAACCAAGACCAGTCTTTATAGCAGGAGACCTTTGACTACTAAGAATATCATCCAAGACTTTAGAACTATCTTGAAATCGTAAAAGCTTATCCTTTTCTTCTAGTTTACCTTTCAAGACATTTACCTCAACATGAAGCTGTTCTTCCTTTTCAAGAGATTGATTTTTCAAATCTTCTTCAACTTTCCTTCCTTCTTCCATTTGTTCCCTTAGTTTGAGAATCTCCTTTTCTTGTTCTTCATTCAGATCCTGCTACATTTGACGAACTCGGAAGGCACATTCTAGTTGAGATTTTAAGCTGGTGACTTCGTTTTCTTGTTTTGCAATAGCTTGGAGTAGATCTGTATTCTACTTCTTTGATTCTTCAAGATCTCCTTTTAGTGAGAGGATTGTAGCTTCAAGATTTTCATAGTAGCTGGAACTATCTTTGAGTTTCTTGATGGTTGTGCTTCTTTCGTTGACTTCTTTTCTTAATGATGTCACTTCATGCTGCAATTTTTGACATTGGTCTTCCTTGTCCTTGAGTAGCTTTCTTACCTTGTTTCCTTCTTCTAGTTGGGCCTTTAGTTTGGTAGCTTCTTCTTTGAAATCACATTCCCTTTTGTTCAATAGAGCTTGTTGATCTCTAATTTTGTCTCTCAGCCTTTTAAATTCTGCCTCTATTTGATATCTTTCTTGTTCACCCATAAGAGAAAATTCAGTAGTTTCGTTATCACTTTCATCTCTTCCAAAAGGAAAGATAGCTGGAACATCAGAGGATAATATATTCATACCTGATAATGATTCTGAATCTACTTCTGAATCTGAAGAGCTTCTTATACCTAATCCCCAATCGATTCTCCCACTGTCATAGTTCTTCTGAGATGACTTCTTTTTCTTAGGTGCTTTCTTCTTAAGCTTCTTTCCCATTGTTCCATGGATATCCTTCAAGCGATCAAGCTTCTATCAAAGGACCTGCTCTGATACCAATTGTTGGAAATAATACTGAGAGGGGGGGGTGAATCAGTATTATCACATTAATAAAACTTTTTCATTTCCATAATCAGATTCATATATGCTACTTCCACAACTTCTTATGATTAAGTTAATTGATCTTCAATGAGTGCATTAGAACATTATCAACCATATTATCAGATAACAGATGCCGTAATATAGAATAGATCATCACACATAAGGCACACACATGAACACCATGATATAAGGTGGAAACCCAATGCGGGAGAAAAACCACATGCTGCAAGTCATCTCAATCTTCTTCTTAATAAGAAAATCCTTTTACAATATTTGTACTGGTGCAGTCTTATACCAGTACGGGAGCTACAACCCCCTTTGCTCTTGTACTAGCCGATCCATTTACTAGTACGCACGCTGCTACCTGCTACAATGCTCCAAAGATCTCCCTTAGCTTTTGTACTAGCTTAGATACTAGTACATAGGCGCTGGCCTACAATCTTCTCTCCTCCAGGTACCACGTTTCATCAATTTTTAGACTGGATACACTGAAGCACAACACATAATCTGAAAGGCCACTTTTCTTCCAATTTTCATACTGGACCCAACAACAACATTGAAGCTCATAATCAAACAACCTTCTGAATCACCCAATCACCAGATCCATACATATACAATGATATTATGAGATTTATCAACCAGATCTAGTACATAAAGATAAGTCATTAATCATGCTGTTATCTGAACTCAATACCAGTAACCAAACATCAGTTATGCACCCAAAACCCTGCAGAATAGTCAAAGACAATTAAAACAAATTTTAAGCAAGGATCGCAACTTCAATGGTATAGATCTGCGGATATCTGTACTACCTCCGCACCTGCGCCTTCTGTGGTGCCGCGACCACCGCACCTGTGCCTTCTGTGGCGCCTCCGCACTGCGCCTTCTATGGCGCCTCTGTGGCGTCTCCGCACTGCGCCTTCTGTGGTGCCTCCGCACTGCGCCTTCTGTAGCGCCTCTGCACTGCGCCTTCTGTGGCGCCTCCGCACTGCGCCTTCTGTGGCGCCTCTGCACTGCGCCTTCTGTGGCGCCTCCGCACTGCGCCTTCTGTGGCGTCTCCGCACTGCGCCTTCTGTGGCACCTCCGCACTGCGCCTTCTGTGGCGCCTCTGCACTGCACCTTCTGTGGTGCCTCCGCACTGCGCCTTCTATGGCGCCTCCGCCCTGCGCCTTCTGTGGCGCCTCTGTGGCGTCTCCGCACTGCGCCTTCTGTGGCGTCTCCGCACTGCGCCTTCTATGGGGCCTCCGCACTGCGCCTTCTGTGGCGCCTCCGCACTGCGCCTTCTGTGGCGCCTCCGCACTTCCGCAGCTGCAGCGCTCGAGAGATCACCCTTCACAGATTCGCTTTCAACTTCACTTTCATAGATCAAACTTTTAAAACAATAACCCAATATTTCAGATCTTAAGATATTCGATTTGCAAGGATGATTTAGCCAAGTGATCTCCTTTGCTTTATATAGGCAAGCTTCTTCCTAAAATCATGGATCAATACCATAGATAACCAATACAAGGGGCCCAAAAACATGGGGCTCAATAATACCAAGGACTAACCACCATGGACCAAAGGTAAGTTCTCCAACATATACACACTTTTGACGAGGTACCATGGTCCAAAACCATAGGTTCAAATACCAAGGACTAACTACCATGGACCAAAGGTAAGTTCTCCAACATGAAAGTGCGTGAACTTTTTCTCTACATGAAATAAACTTTTCTCTACATGAAATAAACTTTTCTCTGCATAAAAGTGCGTGAACTTTTCTCTACATGAAATAAACTTTTCTCTGCATATAAGTGCGTGAACTTTTCTCTACATGAGATGAGTGGGTTGCCATCAAGTACAACATATGTATCATAATGCCAACAGTTAGCATATTCAAGGCTTTGGAAAATTGAACAAAGGTAGGTTCATGGAAATCAACCCCCATGCCGAAGGCGAAGCAATACTGGAAGTTATCAGAGAATTAGAGAGCTCACAGGTCAGCTTCCCACTGAAACTTATCATTGAAATGAAAAATTACCATGTTAGCTCTCACAACTTTTAATTGATTTAGGAAATGGTACTTGTGAAATTCAAATGATCGTATGGATTGGTTCTAGCAATGATGAATCAATGCTTGACATGTAAGCTACATGAGTAAAAATGAAGGGAAAGGGTAGTGGGGATAGGATGGGAATTCGAATGGCGGTATGGATTAGTTGTAGCAATGATGAATCAGTGCTTGACATGTGAGCCACAGGAGTAAAAATGAAGGGAAAGGGTGGTGAGGACAAAATGGAAATTAGAAAGTGGAAAGATAGGTAAATCATTGCAATAAATGGAGATATATTATTACTAGCCTATTATTCATTTACTTCAATATAGTGTAAGAAAAATAAAAAATGTTCCCATACCTTGATTTGACTATAATTGATTTGACTGGTAGGATGAAGTTGCTCCCTATACACTTCTTCTATAGTTATTATATAAATTTTAATAAGAAATCATTCAGTACCCATGCCTGGATTAGCATAATACTGACTTAAGTACATAATCCCTAAACTGAACTAAAAAATGAACAAAAATATTCTTTAATTTCTTATGTAGCCCAACTGAAAACTTTGACTAAAATTTGGCTTATGGCTGCTACAACATAATCTGAATCATCATTCCATAGATTCTAGCTAGGCATGGAATGATTACTGCTTGGGGCATTTCATTTTTAGAGAGTCTGAAATGCACATAAGAAGACACCAAAAGGATTATTTTCCGTACTTATTCTTTAAAAGAATAATTCTATAATAAGTAGATCCCTAGCTACTGCTACGTCATAAATTTATCAAGCCCGAGTTAGCCATTGCTCGAGGTATTCCTTTTTAGAGAGTTTGAAAAACCAAAAGTAGACTCCAAGGGGGTTTATTTTCCATAATTATTATGCTGATCCCATAAAAGCATAATTTTACACTCAGAAAATCCCTAACTACCATTATCCCATTAATATTTATGAGCCTGGTTCATCCTTGCTCAAAACATTCAATTTTTGGGAGTTTAAAACATTCAAAGAGGACTCCAAATTTTCCTTTTCTGTAAATAATCTTTCAAGTTCAGATAAAGGAATAAACTTACCCTTGACAAATTTCCCATGTATCCTATGTGAGATGTGGAGGAAAACAAAGAATCAGCTCACTATTCTTTTATACTATGTACATAAATAAAAATATATATAAAAGAAAATGAGTTTGAAGATCCAGCAGGAGTTGGGTCCTCCTTTTGAAGCAACTCCATTTCTGGATCTCGCATCACATCTTGCAAAAATTCTTGGTGAGAGAGAGGACCATGCTAGCTATTCAATCTATGACCATGTTGTGTCACTCAACAACCCCCCCATTATGATTAGATAAGTTAACTTAGCTAATAATGGGGAACCTTTTAAATTTTTAATTTAAAATATTTTAGCAATTGAATAAAGAAAAATCTTCCAAAACACAAAAACTATGTTATTTGATCTTAATTCTTAGTTATGTTGGCTTGAAATGACTTAAACAAAAAGTTGTAAATATTAATCGTATATCGCATATTGCTAATTGCATGAACAAACCAAAACATCCTATCAAGGATAAGTGTGATGTGACTTGCCCAAATTTAATGACTTAACGAAAAATTTTATACAACTTTAACAAAGAAATAAACCCTTTACGCATGCAAATTTTGGAGCCTGACCCACCAACAACCCACATCATCATCACATCCTTCTATTGCAAGAGTTATATCGACATTTCTTTTTGTTAAACAATTTTCGCCCTCTGATAAGGATTTTCTCTGATATTGCAATCACTCCAACATAGTTTTGTTAGCGCAATACTAATATCACATCACAAAATTCAAATCAAGTCTTACCTTAAGAACCCTCGATGCGATAAAATCTAACATACACCTTTGCACCATATATTTTAATTACTATTGAATCGCATATCGACAAAGGAAAATCTCGCAGTTTGAAAGATATGCATGGCAAAGAAACTTGCGACATGGAAAATCAATTGAAGCGTTGATCTGTATAAATATCATGTGAACGCATGTTTTTCATTTATGACCAATTGTAAAGATATTTATGATTCTCAAAAATGCAAATGATTTGATCTTTATCATTTATTGTTTCAAGGTTTTGCATTAATCATCTATTTGATACCACTTGGTCATTTTTTCCATAATTTTTCAACTCTAAGTGTTTTTTCTTCATTCTTTGCATTCTCTCTTTTGCAGGCTAGCACTGATAAACAGAACGCGGGTGAAATGTTGAGAGCTATTAAAAAGAACAAAAAACCTGTGGTGAAACCACAACCGGCTCCACCTACTCTAGAAGTAACTTAGATGCCCCCATTGTTCTTTGATACCACATGAACTACAAATTTTGGAAGTTCTTCCTAGAAATCCATGTACAGATTGTTCGAAGAGGAAGAACCCAGAGTGGTAACAAGGCAAGTCATGGTTGATGATTCTTCATCAACTTTTGAAACTACTAATGCAGATGTTGCTAATTCCCACCTCCATCGATTTGCTTCTTGACCCAAGATTCTACCCTACACTAATTTTCTCAAATGGGTTATCAACGTGGTGGACATCGTGGATAGGACCCTCCTAACCTTGAGGACATAGACGCTAATTGGATCATTCAGAGGTGAGGACTTGAGAAAGATGTACCATCTTCTAGAGCTGCAAAAGATATATATTAAGAAGTTTCTTCAGAAGTTCGCAGTAGAAAACATAGTTCAATCGGAGCCAATAAGTTAGTGGAGGCAGGATTCGAGCAAACACAAGCATGAAGACAAGGGTATGTATTCTATATATTCCCTTGCTGGTCCTCATTGTCACGTCGTTGCTATGTTGTGTAGACTGTTTAGATATCCCAATACACAAAAATTTATAGTTGAATGGGTTCCCCTGATTAATGTTGCCTTGGATGCCTATATTATGGATTGGGCCACTATCTTATAAAATAATTTAGATTCCCAAATCCTAGCCTATAGAAGCAAGCAAAATATTTCCACTAGGACTGTGCCCTCTTTTTATATGAATGCATACATCATGGATGCAATTTATTTTACCTCTAATTTTCCATCCATTGGATGGAAATGCACCCTAGAAGACCCTACCCCTGTCTAGATTTATCATAATGTCCTCTGGGAGTCTAATTTCCAACCCCATTTTTACAAAATCTATCATGGAGTAATGTTGCCTTTATACCAAGATATTTTTGATGAAAAAACCCCTATATTTTCCAGAGAAGCTAGCGATGATCTTACAACTATAGGAAAATGGTTTGGTGAGGATTATTTCACTAATATTAGGATTTTTGGTAGCCTAGATAGTCCACATGTTCTCCCCCTCTATGCACCTAACAAGTTTTTAGCCTGAGAGGTTACCTATCAAATTGTGGGCAATGGCCTAACAAAATCCCTAAAGGAAACCAAAAAGTCCATCTGGCAATCATTCCCTGTTCATTGTGGAGTATATACTTTGGAAAATTTCAAACACACAACACTTGAGATTGAACACATATAGTGCTTAAGCTTCCCCACTATTCCTCCTTGGCAATATGACCCAGACAAAGTAGCTCAAGATTTCACCGCTCAAGTCAAAGTCAGACAATTCCAACATGAACCTGAAGATTTTGGTGACTTATTTGAAATAGCTTGAGACTATGGACAAGTGGAAATGTTATTCGAGGCTCACTTGAACCCAGAGGAATTAAATAAATTAAAGGTATACATAAGTAAAAGGTTGGAAAACCTCCCTCTTGATGTATTGAATATTTCTCAACCAATCCTACATCTAGATTATGTTTTGGCCCAATTTTCAAAGGATAGTGTTACCAAAGAGGAAAACAAGGAAAGCACAACATCAACAAAACAAACTGATGACTCATAGTCTGCAAGTGATTTGGATAAAGTATGGAAATAATTTGACCAAATGATCAATACTGGAGCGCAGGACCCATACATTTCAACTCCAAACGAAACACTTAATACTCCTGAAATCACTAAGAAGATCCCGCTCATTATTGGGTCTTCTGATAAAGTTGTCAATAATGATAACTTGGAGTCATCCCGGTTCACCCTACTTCTGAAGTTGTTCTTAGAATTGAAGAAATACCTCCTCTCAATGTATTTTACAGTATGAAACGTAGGGATGTTATGAGTAGATAGAGGAAGAGAAATAGAGTTGAGTAATATGAGGTACTAGTTCCTAGAGATATACCACTAGATGTTGTGTGGAAACGTCCACAAAAAAACCCTTCTGATGATCTAACTAGGCTATTGCAGTTTGCAAGAGCATATGCTACAACTGCTATTGATAAGGCCTTAGAAGTACAACAACTAATCAAAGACAAGAATGACAGGGTCCTAGAGTTGGAAAAGGAATTATTAAATGTAAAACAAAGCATTGATTAAAGATCGCAAATACAATTGACCCAATTACAAAAACGTTTTGAAGAGATGAAGCTTTAGCATGAAGCTGAAATCAAAAGAAAATATGATTAGTTATGTCAACTTTAACACATAATTTATTAATTGAAGGATAATCCTAAGATTGAGGATTTCAAAAAAGGAGGAGAACTCAATACTCTCCTTTCTCAGCAATAGGTGGTCTTTTTCCAGAAATTAACAAAAATCAATGATCTATGTCAAACAAGCAATTCACTGACGAATCAGTTGTCCGATTTGAGGACATACCTTGAAGACATTGAGGAGAAGATCTCTGATTATATTACGTGGAAAGAAAGTGCAGACAGAAGAGCAACGAATCCTCCAAAGATAGAGGATTCACATAAATAAATCATCTTTAGGGACTGGGATATAAAACTTAAGCAAGCTGAAAGAGCCATTTTCAGTGCGAGGGACATCATGAGCAACCTTATTGAAATTGTTTGCGAGAATCTTTTTTATGGTAATATAATTAGAGAATGCCTAGGTGATGGTTTTCCCGATGTCAAAACATTGATGAAATATTTGCAGGGTTGGTCCAAGACAAAGGAATATAACATTAAAAAGTTACGAAAGTTAAATCTTGAACATTATTGGCAGTACTTGGTGAAGCCACATAGCTAATGGTCGATGTTACAGTGCCTAGCCAATACCGCTTCACATATGCTCCCAACGCTCTCTTATGTTGTGTACACAGGACAAATGCACATAAAGCCAACTCGACCTCCTAAATTGAAGCCGATGTTGGATGTCTACGAATTAGGGAAGAAAATGGGAAAATATCCAACTTCCCATTCTTGATCTTATTGTTGAAACAGTCTCTACTTTTGAATTTTAAGTTTTATTTTAGGATGGCTTGTTTAAACCTCCTCATAATTTCTTGTATTTTCTTTTTTTGTAGTTTAGTTCTCAGCTATAAATACCCTTTCATGTCAGTTTGGAAAGGGTTATGAATTTTTGTAAAGAAGGCTCTAAAAAGTTGCACTACTGTACTTTTTAATCATCTTAATAGAAAAGTTGAACCAAGAATATTTTCTCATGAGTAGCGCATTGATATATTGGGTACTTCTATCTTTGTGTTATTGTTGTGTTTATGTTTTATCAATAGTCATTTTAGAACTGTTTTACTGTATATGATCTTTAAATGTAGTTAAACAGTTATTCACTATTGAAAGTGTGCAATTATCATCTTTAAATGTATGTGTGAAACAACGAGATCTTTTACGTGATATTTTTTAACAACTAATTTGATTAACTATTTAATCAAATTAGTAATCTTAGTTGTATTTACTTCTTGAATTATTGGATGATCTATATGATCTTGCACAGAGGGAAGTCTTTAAATCACATATATAAATACAAGTCAATTCCTAGGATATATATGTGTGTGTGTGTATACTTAAATTTCTTTCATTTATATTCATCACATCCATTCACTGTCTTTGTACTTCACATTCAACTATATAGTTTTAAAGGGAAACTGGTCCCATTATCCTCTATTGGAGCCACTATTCAAAACAGAAAAGGAACAATTTTCAAGTTCCGATTGGGTGGTTATCCCTAATGTTGAGGCAACAACATTTTGAGCCTTCAACATTTTTGGCGCTAGAAGGATGTCCCTGACTATGAATGGCAACAAGGTTTGATCCCAAATCAAAAGAGTCATTCTCCCTCAAGATCTCCACCAACTTCCAAATATCATTCCAAGTCTCCTACTCCCAGACCAGAAGTTGTAAAAACAACCAAAAAAAATATCCTAGCACACACCCTAAGTCATTTTATCAACCTCCTTCTGAGGAGTTACTTGAAGTTAAAATCTTAACTCAGAGATTAGAAGGAATTTCTATTTTAGAATAAAGGCAACAATAATCTAAGTTATCTGAAGGTAGTGTATCTTCATATTTCCAAACTTCTCGTATTTTCACTCAATCCCAAAGTGAGAAACTTGGGGTTACTCTGTTTGTGTTTCCCTTACGTTCCCACCAAAGAAAGACTAAAAAATCTGAATCACAATCATCTACTGGTGAAACTTTATCTTCTTCTCCACCACAAACACCTTCATTTCATCCTTCATCATCATCTTCCTCTCATCCGATCAATTCTTCCACTCATACCCCTCATTTTCAATCAATTAGTGCTAGTTCAATCAGCACTAGCACAGGGGCTACTTCTTCTTCCACATAGGGATCTTCTATCGTTACAAATTCTTCTACCCAAATTCCCATAATGGAAAAAAAACCATTGACTAATCCAGGAGTTGTTCAAATGGCACCACCTCTCCATCCTCTACCTAGGCATCCTGAAAAATGGTTGCCTAAATTTAATCTTGATGATGGACTCCCTGCTGAAGAACATCTCCATAATTTCATGCTAGCCATTAATCTTAATGGAGTGGTTGAAGAAGATTGTGTAGTTAGATTATTTCCCTATACCTTTGAAGGATCTTCAGGTTCATGGTATTTTTCATTACCACCAGGATCTATCAATAACTATGATACATTTGAAGAACAATTCTTGACTAAATTTGGTGATGATCACAAATTCCACTCTAATTAATAATCTATCCAATTTGAAAATAAATTCAAATTAAAAAATAAAGGATTTAAATTCTATATTTAATAAATTATTAAACAAAATTCCATATACTTGTAAACTTGGTGTTGATGTACAAATCGAATGGTACATTTTTGTTGTTCCTTCCAATATCACAATTTTTGTAGACATGGCTAATAAAGCCACTTTAGTGGACAACATGAAAGAAGCCCTATCTGTGGAAAAATGACACTAGCATTAGAAAAGAAAACTACTCAAGAAGAAAGAAACACTAAGAAGGTTACCTTCAAAGAAGAATCAAATAATAAAACTCCCAAATATCCTTTTGATCTAGAGGGATTACAAAAGGTCCTTAAAGCCATGTCAAATGAAATGGTAGAAATCAACAAATAGGTAACTGAGTCTTCTAAAAAACGTTCTAGACCTCTTAAGAAAGCCCATACATCGAACTCCTAACCTCCTAATGTCATATCAAATGTTCAATATGATCAACATGAGGATGAAGAAGAAGCAACATTATCCATCGATGATTCCCAGGAGGAAGAATCAGTTGAAGTTCATGGATTATGGGATTTTATTCTTCCCACTTTAGATAATGAAGAACAACATGAAGCTTTTCCAGTTAGCACATGATGTAAGGGTCCTGAAGACTCATCACAGTCAATTCAAAATAAAAAATATTCTACTCCTACTACCAAGGATAAATGTACAACTAAAAAATACCATTCTACAACTTCTGATTTAATTCCATCTTCTACAAATTCTCCATCTACATCTAAAATTCTTGTTGTTTCTGACACCATAGAATATAATATATTAGATGATATGAAGAAGGTCAAGGCTAATATTTTATTATATAAAGTAAGTAAACTAAAGAAACAACAAAATAATTTACTTAAAGAATTGAATGCAGTCCCTACATCCCCTCTGCCTACTGTTGTCACTTCTAAAGCTTCTAAAGGAAAAGGAAAACCTCCCAATGATCCTTCAAATAAGATTGATCCCACTGATGCTATCTTAATTGGAGATAGGTCAAACTCTCATACTCCTCCTTTCCTTCAGACTTTTGAGATCTTTAATAAGAATGTGCACAATTGCTTATTAGACTCTAGGGCATCTTCAAATATAATGTCTTATTCAGTTTGTCTTAAACTGAATATTTCCCCCCAAAATTTTGTTGTTCATATTTTTCAACTTGATAGAACCAAATTCAAAGTGTTAGGAGAAATCAATTCTGTTCTCATAAGACTTTCTTCAAATTCTAAGGTTTTTCAAATCATTGATGTACTTGTTGTTGATATTCCTAACTTTTATCGTCTAATTCTAAGCAGAGATTGGTTAGAGAAGTTGCATGACTATTTCTCTACATATCGGTCTCATATGTGGCTTCCTTACAATGGTAAGCCAATCAAATTCGCATTGACTGAGAAAAGAATATGAAATATTTAGTAACTGACTTGGATAAGGAGAATGAACCGGTGGTCTTTACCAATAATATTCTTGGGAACTACTATTCATAGTCACTCTTGGTTATTTTTAATGCACAATAATCTCCTTTCTTAGCTGATTATGTCACCTCTCAAATTGAAAAATTTTCATAGACAGACTCATCCAGATGTGTAAATATTTTAGATAAACCAATAGTTAAATCTTTGTTTTGGACTTATACTTTGATGGTTATAGATCCAATGATGGTGCTGGAGCACGATAAATTTTAATAAATCCCAAAGGAGAAAAAGCAATGATAGCATGTAGAGTGTAGTTTGAATGCACTAATAATATTGTTGAATATGAAGCTATGGTTCAGGGATTGTACAAAGCAATACCTCTTAAAGTCAAATACCTTCAAGTGTTTGGAGACTCTGAAATCATTATTAAATAAGTGAGAAACACCATCCATTATGTCTCAAGTCACTTAAAACATTATCAAACTTTCATCAAACTCTTATTTCTCATTTTCTAGCATTTAATATTTCTCCTATCCCAATACTTCAAACTACTAGTGCTAACCTACTAGTTAATGTCATGTCCAG
This sequence comes from Pinus tabuliformis, assembly GCA_031772625.1. Classification (NCBI taxonomy): domain Eukaryota; kingdom Viridiplantae; phylum Streptophyta; class Pinopsida; order Pinales; family Pinaceae; genus Pinus; species Pinus tabuliformis. The sequence continues at coordinate 84,725,849 of CM062809.1, forward strand.
GCTCATTCCACCTGAGGATTATAGTCCATATATATTTTCCGTCGAAATGATTTTTCGCCCTTCAATTCCTGACAATGTCACTAATTGGAGTGTGTCAATGATGACAAAGACATTTTAAGTTTCTTAACATTAGAAGGATCATATATTGATCAGATAATCGATGAAGATGAACATGATAAATAGATGAAGAAATAAACTGAGGAAAATTCTCTACCCAAGTTTGTCGTCAATCTTGAAGACTTGTATGACCTGGAAGATAGATTTAAAAGGATTACTAACTTTAAACTACAAAGTTTGACTTTAAGGTTTGAATTGGTAAACCGTGGATATGATCTTAAACCTCCAAACAATAATTTAGGCCTAGGACTTTCATCAAATGAGAGATTGGCCTTTATTCACTTGTTGAATAAATACAAAAGTGCTTTCGTTTGGAATTATGATGATTTGAAAACTTACGATCCCTCTATCATTCAGCATACTATCCCAATGATACCTGATGTTAAACCCGTTCATCAAAAGCTAAGAAATATTCACCCGAATTTATAAAATCAAATCAAAAGCAAACTGACCAACCTCCTTAAAGCTAAAATCATTTTTCAAGTTAGGGATTGTAAATGGGTTTAAAATATAGTACCTTTCAGGAATAACAATGGTGATATTTGTATTTTCATCGATTTTAAGAATTTAAATAAATCATGTGAGAAAGACAATTTTCCACTTCCACCCATGGAACAAATATTCCAATTAGTATTTGTTTATGAACTTATGTCTTTTCTAGATAGTTTCTCAGGGTATAACCAAATCCTTGTACATTCAGATGACAGATTGAAAACTACTTTCAAAACTATGTGGGGAACATATGCATTTCAAAAAATGCCTTTCAGACTCATAAATGTAGGAGAAACTCTTCAATACGCTATGGAGCCTTCGAAGGTCTAATTAATAATAAAAAAAATTGTTTACTTGGATGACATTACTATATATTCCAAGAAAAATAACAATCATTATCATGATTTAAAATAGATTCTTGAAAGGTGCATAAGATACGAAATCTCCTTAAATCCCAAGAAGTCGTACTTTTCTCTTAGTGAAGGAAAACTTCTAGGATTTATTGTATCTAAGGAAGGAATTTGCATAGATCCTGATAGAATCAAGGCAATTTCTGAGATCCCTTTGCCTCATAACAAAAAATCAATGCAATCTTTCCTAGGATAGATTAATTTTGTTAAAATATTTGTTCCGTATTTTTCTCAAATTGTTTTTCCTCTACAAGCTATGATTAAGAAAAAATCAGTTTTTAAATGGGGACATAATGAAAGGGAATCCTTTGAGTTAATAAAACAACCTATTATCGATGCTCCCTCTTTAATAACTCCCAACTTTTTTAATCAGTTCATTTTGTATACTTTTGCTTCCGAACTATCTTATGTTGCAGTTCTAACAAAGATCAATGATAAAAATAGAGGCACCTATCTCCTTCTTTAACTCAAACTTTCAAGGAGTAGAATTGAATTATTCAGAAGTAGAGAAACAAGCATTTTCAGTATTCAAGCCTATAAAACATTTTAGATCTTTTCTTTTGAAAAATCATATTAAAGTAGCTGTCCCATTCCTAGCAGTAAGACAATTGCTTGTTCAAAAAGAGTTAGGAGAAAAAGGAGAAAATTGGGTCACTGCTCTACAAGAATACAACATTGAAGTTAAACCTTCTAAAATTTTGAGAGGTCAAGGGTTTTACAGACTAATTACTGGAGCTTTTGATATATCAGTTGATGAAGACTTAGGTAACACTGTTTAGATATCTGAGGTATGCCTTACTGATACTGAATCTCAATACACTAATCTCATTTTTTGTCTAAATAATTTTTATGCTCCACCTAAACTCAATTACAAGAATAAAATGGCTTTAAGGCTGAAATCCAATGAATATGAACTCATTGATAATGTGTTATTTAGAGAAAAGTATGATTCAATTTTGTTAAGATGTGTAGAAAAATCTGAAGCACAAAAGATTTTGCAGGAATTACATGATGGACCAGTTGGTGGACACTTTGGAGGAGACACCACCACTCACAAAATCTTGCATGTTGGATACTACTGGCCAACTCTTTTCAAGGATACACATGACTATGTGAGAAACTGTACAATTTGCCCAACTTCTACAGGAAGACAGAGAAAACCAACCTTACCTATTCAACCATTCAACATTGAACAACCCTTTGAATAATGGGGATTGGATATAATTGGTGAGATTGTTCCTCATTCTTCCAAGCAACATAGGTTCATCCTTATTGCTATAGATTATTTCACAAAGTGGGTAGAAGTGATACCGCTTAAGGTAGCCAACTCTGACAATATTATTGAATTCATTGATCAACATATTATCACCAAGTTTGGTCTACCTAATGCACTTATTTTTTATAATGCATCTTACTTTTCAAGAAATAGCATGATTGAGTTTGCTTTAAAAAGAGGTTTTAAAATTAAATACTCTGCTAATTACTATCCTCAATGAAATGGTTTAGTAGAATAAACTAATAAAAATCTCGTTAGGATTATTAAACGAATTGTTGATCAAATCCAAAAGAATTGGCATAAATCCTTGATTTTTGCTCTATGGGCTAATAGAATAACTAAGAAGGCCTCCATAGGTACTTCTCCTTTTAATCTAGTGTATGGGAAAGAGGTTATCCGTCCTCCTAATCTAGTCCTCCCCACATTAGTCTTGGTACAATTTATCGAAGAGAAACCTTCTTCTTCTCCGCAATTAAGGATTTCACAAATACTTAAATTAGAACAAGAAAGGGAAAAATTCAAACAAATAACTTCCAACCATCAACAACTAGTAAAATCTTCCTTTGGTGAATCTCAGTTGATAAGAAAAATTTTCAAGTTGGGGACTTAGTCCTAAAATGTGACAATGCACATGAAGGAAAAGGAAAGCATACCAAATTTCAAAAATTGTTGCACCATTTCAAGTTATTGAGAAATTATGCCCATCAACTTTTATTTTGCAATATTTACAAGGAAAGAGGGATGCTCTTCCTATTAATGGGCTAATTCTCAAAAAAATATTTTCTTAGAAGAACATTTCTTCTTATGTAAATATGTAAATATTCATACGTACATACTGGTGCCTTTTTAGTATAAATAATGTTAGGTAACACTTAATTATATTTTCATCAATTTCTCTTATCATTTTATGATTTTTTACTTTTCAAGTATAAAATTTTCAAGAAATAATTACAAAATTGAGAATTGGGTAATTATTATAAAACTTTGAAATATTTTATCCATCGGAGTTGTAGCCTCTTCTAACCTAAAAGAACTTATAAAATCTTCGATCTAGTTATTAGTTAGGAAAAGTTTTCTTTAAAAAAAATTAAAGACTACTTCAGAGCTTTAACGCCTTTAACTTCGATTGTCATCCAACACTCTTAAGGAGTGAATGTACCTCCCCATCCATTAATCATATATTTTTAGAGTGTAATTCAAAAAAATAAGAAACTTAAAAGATAAGAGGTCTCATCATGAGCCTACTTACCATGATCATGGGAAAATGATAGGTTGACATTATCATTACTGGACACCAAACCAAGATAATGGCCTATGGCGTTATAACCATAGGATAAGGAGTCTCATCATGAGCTAGCTTGTTCAACTTTATTACAACCTATGAATGGAATTTCCATCATCTGGCCACCAAACTAGGACAGTGGCTTTTAAGTATCTTCAAAGAAAGAAAGGAAAAAGTTTGAAATATTACCTCTAAATATTACAACTATAAGTGGATGGGATACTGGTTCATTACTGGTTAAAACGTTACCCTATTGAGGCTATGGACGCTTGTTAGCAGTAATGACTCTACTTGTGACAAAGAAAGTTCATCTAAAAAGCTAAGCTTCAATAGCCCCCTACTTTATCTTTATAACTGATTAATGACTGATTCAGATAGTGAAGATTTTCATCTATAAAAGGTTGCAAGAGAGTTACAATGAAATGAGTTCTTTTTATTCAGAGTAATCTTATTTACCTAATATCTCAAAATAGTTTTTCTTTCCTAATTATTTTTTCTTTTGATTAAGTTTAAAATTTCATAATATATATATTTTCTCAAAGATAACTGGTTCTTCCAGTGAATCACCAATTGTTGTGTCACTCAACAACCCCCCCACCATTATGATTAGATAAGTTAACTTAGCTAATAATGGGGACCCTTTTAAATTTTAAATTTAGAATCTTTTAGCAATTAAATAAAGAAAAATCTTCCAAAATACCAAAAACCTATGCTATCTGAGCTTAAGTATTAATTCTGTTGGCTTGAAATGACTTAAACAAAAAGTTGTAAAGACTACTCGTATATCGCATATCGCTAATCACATGAATAGATCAAAACATCCTATCAAGGATAAGTGTGATGCGACTTGCCCATATTTAATGAATTAATGAAAAGTCTTATATAACTTTAACAAAGAAACAAACCCTCTGCGCATGCAAATTTTAGAGCCTGACCCACCAACAAGCCACGTAATCATCGCATCCCACTATCGCAAGAGTTATATCAGCATTCCTTTTTATTAAACAATTTTGACCTTCTGATAAGGATTTTCTCTGATATCACAATCACTCCATCATAGTTTTTCCAACACAATAATAATATCGCATCACAAAACTCAAATCAAGTCTTGCCTTAAGAACCCCCAATGCGATAAACTCTACATACGCCTTTGCGCCATATATTTTAATTACTATTCAATCGCATATCGGTAAAGAAACATCTCGCAGTTTGAAAGATATACATGGCAAAGAAACTTGTGACATGGAAAATCTAACAAAGTGCTAACCTGTATAAAGATCATGTGAATGCACGTTTTTCATTTATGATTAGTTATAATGGTATTTATGATTCTCGAAAATGGAAATTATTTGATCATTATCATTTAGTGTTTCTAGGTTTTGCATTAATCGTCTATTTGATACCACTTGGCCATTTTTTCCAAAATATTTTAACTCTAAGTATTTGTTCCTCATTCTTTGTGTTCTCTCTTCTACGAGCTAGTCCTGATAAGCAAAACCTGAGTGAAATGTCAAGAGATATTAAAAAGAACAAAAAACCTGTGGTGCAACCATAGCTAGCTCCGCCTACTCCAGAAGTAACCGAGATGCCCCCATTATTCTCTAACACCACATGCACTGCATATTCTGGAAGTTCTTCTTGGGAAGCCATGTACAAACTGTTCAAAGGGGAAGAACCCAGAGTGGTAACAAGGCAAGTCACAATTGATGATTCTTCATCAACTTCTTAAACTACTTAGGCAGACGTTTCTAATTCCCACCTCCATCGAATTTCTTCTCGGCCCAAGATTCTACCCTACACTGATTTGGTCAAATGGGTTATCGACGAGGTGGACATCGCAAATATGACCTTCCTAACCTTGAGGACACAAACTCTAATTGGGCCATTTAGAGTTGAGGACTTGAGAAAGATGTACCATCTGCAAGAGACACAAAAGATATATAATAAGCAGTTTCTTCAGAATTTTGCAACATAAATCATAGTTCTCAAAGCTAATAAGGTAGTGGAGGTGGGATCCGAGAAAACACAAGCATGAATACAAACGCATGTATTCTATATTTTCCCTTGCTAGTCCCCATTGTCACGTTGTTGCTATGTTGTGTAGATTGTTTGGATATCCCAACAAATAAATTTACCGTTGAATGGGTCCCCCTGATTAATGCCGCCTCAGATGCCTATATTATGAATTGGGCCACTATCTTATCAAATAATTTATCTTCCCATATCCTAGCCTATAGAAACAAGAAAAATATTTCCACTAGGGTTGTGCCCCCTTTTTATATGAGTGCATACATCATGGATGTAGTTTGTTTTACCTCTGATTTTCCATCCATGGGATGGAAATGGACCCTAGAAGACCTTACCCCTATCCACATCTATCATAATATCCTATGGGAGTCCAATTTCAAACCCCATTTTTACAAAATCTGTCATGGAGTAATTTTGCCTTTATACCAAGATATTTTTTATGAAAAATGCCCTAGATTTTCCAGAGAAGCCATCGATGATCTTACAGCTATAGGAAAATGGTTTGGTAAGGAATCTTTCACTTATGTTAGGATTTTTTGTAGGCTACCTAGTCCACATGTTCTCCCCCTCTATGTACCTAAAACATTTTTAGCCCGAGAGTTTGCCTATCAAACTCTAGGCAATGGCCTAACTAAATCCATCAAGGAAGCCAAAAAGTCCATCTTTCCATCATTCCCTGTTCGCTATGGAGTATATACTTTGGAAAATTTCAAACACATAGCGCTTGAGATTGAACACATACAATGCTTAAACCTTCCCACTATCCCACCTCAGCAATATGACCCAGACAAAGTAGCTCAAAATTTCACCACTCAGGTCAAATTCAAACAATTCCAACATGAATCTAATGATTTTGTTGACTTATTTGAAACAACCCAAGACTATGAACAGGTGGAAATGTTAGTCGAGGCTCGCTTGAACCCATAGGAATTGAATAAATTCAAGGAATAAAGAAGTAAAAGGTTGGAAAACCTCCCTCTTGATGTATTGAATATTTTTCAACCAGTCCTACAACTAGATTAGGTTTCAGCCCAATTTTCAAAGGATAGTGATACCAAACAAGAAAACAAGGAAAGCACAACATCAGCATAGAAAACTAATGAATCGCAGTCTGCTAGCGATTTGGATAAATTATGGAAACAATTTGACCAAATGATTAATAAAATATCGTAGGAGCCATAGATTTCAACTCCAAAAGAAACACTTAATACTCCTGAAATCAATAAGAAGATCTCACTCACTATTGGGTCTTCTCATAAATCTATCAACACTGATGACTTGGAAGTCATCCTGGTTCACCCTACTTCTGAAGTTGTTCTTAGGATTGAAGAAATACCTCCTCTCGATGTATTTTATAGTTCGAAACATAGGGTTGTTATGAGTAGACAGAGAAAGAGAAAGAGAGTTGAGAAATCCCAATCACTAGTTCGTGGAGATATATCGCTGGATGTTGTGTGGAAAGATCCATGAACAAAACCTTCTGATGATCTAACTAGGCTATCATAGTTTGCAGGAGCATATACTACAACCACCATTGATAAGGCCTCAGAAATACAATAGCTAATAAAATAAAATGATGACAGGATCCTACAGTTGGAACAAGAATTACTAAATGAAAAATAGAGCATTGATCAAAGATGGCAAATACAGGTGACCCGATTACAATTTTTTTTTTTTGAAGAGATGAAGCTTCAACATGAAGTTGACATCAAAAGAAAAGATGATCCGTTACATCAACTCCAACTTAGAATTGATCAATTGAAGGATAATCCTAAAATTTAGGATTTCAAAAAAGAAGCAGGAGAACTCAATACTCTCCTTTCTCAGCAGTAGGTAGTCTTTTGCCAGAAATTAACAACAATCAATAATCTATATCAAACAAGTGATTCACTGATGAATCAATTGTCTGATATGACGACATACTTTGAATACATTGAGGAGAATATATCTAATTATATTACATGGCAAGACATTGCAGGCGGAAGAGAAACGAATCCTCCAAAGATAGAGGATTCACATAAATAAATCATCTTTAGGGATTAGAATATAAGACTTCAACAAGCTGAAAGAGCCATTTTTAGTGTGACGGACATAGAGAAAAACCTTACTGAAATTTTCAGCGAGAATCTTTTTGATGCTAATCTAATTTGAGAATGCCCAACTGATGATTTAGCCGATGTCAAAACATTGATGAAATACTGGCAAGATTGGTCCAAGGCAAAGGAAGATAACTTTAAAAAGTTATCAACGTTAAATATTGAACATTATTAGTAGTACTTGGTGAAGCCACATAGCCAATGGTTGATGTTATGGTACCTAGGTAATACCACTTCACATATGCTCCCAGTGCTCTCTGATGTTGTGTACATGAAACAAATGCACATAAAGCCGGCTCAACCTCTTGAATTGAAGCCTATGTTGGATATCTACGAATTAGGGCAGAAAATGGGAAAGCAACAAACTTCTCATTCTTGATATTATTGTTGAAACAATATTTGTTTTTGAATTTTAAGTTTTATTTTAGGATGTTTTATTTAAAAATCCTCATAATTTCTTGTATTTTCTATTTTTACAGTTTATTTCTCAACTATAAATACCCTTTCATGTCAGTTTGGAAAGGGTTCTGAATTTTTCTAAATAAGGCTTTAGAAAGTTACACTACTGTACTTTTTAATCATCTTAATAGAAAAATTGAACCAAGACTATTTTCTCATGAGCAGAGCACTAATATATCAAGTACTTCTATCTTTATGTTATTTATGTGTCTATGTTTGATCAATAGTCATTTTAGAAATGTTTGGCTATATATGATATTTAAATGCAGTTAAACATTTATTCACTATTGGAAGAGTGAAATTTTCATCTTTAAATGCATGTGTGAAACAATGAGATCTTTTATGCAATATGTTTTAACAACTAGTTTGATTAACTATTTAATCAAATTAGTAATATTACTTGTATTTACTTCTTGAAGTGTTGGATGATCTATATTATCTTGCATAGAGGGAAATCTTTAAATCGCATATATAAAGACAAGTCAACTCTCGGGATATAGATAGATATATACATATATGTACTTAAATTTCTTTCATTTCTATTCATCACATCCATTTGACTGTCTTTATACTTTACATTCAACTATATACTTTTGAAGGGAAACCGGTCCCATTATCCCCATTCGGAGCCACTATTCCAAATGGAAAAGGAATGGTTTTCAAGTTCCCGACTGGGAGGTTATCCCCGATGTTGAGGCAACGACATTTCGAGCCTTCAATAGACCATTCACCATGAATGAGGTTTGATCAACATTAATATTTTTTATTCTAACTGGGCCATTATAAAAAACTTCTTCCACTGGGTCCCAACCACCTGGTTGAAAATTTCCCTTTGGAATGTTTAAATTTACTATCATATAACAATTCCCAATCTCCCCGTTGAAAGACCTTCTTCTTAATTTAATTTTCATGCCACTGAGCTCTCTAATCTTGTACTAGCATGGTCCATTGAAATTCATCTTTTCTGATTTCGTCATGCTCGTTCAACTAAATTAGCCTTTGCTTCTAGGCTTAATTTAGATTCATTCCCAATTGAGTAGTTATCTAAAATGTTTTTACCTGAAACTCAATGGGGAGTATCATTTGTTTCCCATATACTAACTCGTAAGGAGTGTGTCCTATCACAGTCCTCCAAGTTATTCTGTAGGCCCACAATGCCTTGGGTAACTTGTTAGCCCAGTCACCATGGTGAAGTTGAATTTTCTTTGTGAGGATGGACTCCAAGACTTTGTTGGTGGATTCGACCTGTCCGTTTTCTTCAGGGTGGTGGTGTAGATTTCCAGTGCTCAATCTAATATTATTTAGTAGTATCCTTCACTATTTTGGATGTAAATTGTGTCCCTTGATTGGTGAAAATCTCTCTAGTTACCCCAAACCGAGTGAAGATGTCCTCAAAAATGAAATCTACCACAACCTTCTTAGAGGCAGAATATAAAGCATTTTCTTCCACCCACTTTGTCACCTAATCAATACAAACCAATATGTAACTCTTCTTCTTCGACATGGGAGAGATGGGTCCCAAAAAATCTACTACCAATTTCTCAAAAGGTTCTACTGATATTTGAGAGTTTGGAGAGGCATTTCATCTGTCGGAATTGGCCTCCCCATTCTTTGATAAGCATCACAACTTGAAACAAGTCTTTTGGCATGTTTGAAAAGAGTGGGACAATAATAACCCACATGTAGGACCTTATAGGTTGTCCTTCTATCTGCAAAGTGGCCACCACAGGGTTCATTATGACAAGCCCTCATAACATCGTACATCTCATCTTCACACACACATCTCCTCATAATTAAATCAGGTCTCCTGCGGGACAAGTCCCCTTTTATCCAAGAATAACTGGAACTTTGTTGCACAATATTATGTTTTTCCCTCGTGGAAAAATTATGTGGCAACCTACCTGTCACCAGATAGTTAGCCATATCAGCAAACCAATGAGTAAATGTTGAGACAACAAATAAATCCTCATATGGAAAATCATCCGGAATTGGTACTAAAGCTCTATCTTGGGCACTGTTCATTCGGGATAAGAAATTTGCACCCAAATTATCTCGTCTAGGCCTATCAATCACAGTGATATTAAATTCTTGTAACAAGAGTAGTAATCTCGTAATTATTCCATTGGTAATGGGATAATTCATAAGAAATCTAATAACAGAGTGATCAGTATGGACAAAAGTTTCATAACTAGTAATATAATGCCTAAATTTGTTGATGGTATGAACTACTGCTAATAATTCCTTTTTAGTAACTGTATAATTTAGCTCTACAGGTGAGATATTTTTTCTAACAAAGTAAATAGCATAAGGAAAGTGATTCTCCCTTTAACCCAAAACAACTCCAATGGTGGTGTCTGATGCATCAGTGAAAATGTGAAAAGGGAGAGACAAATTAGGTCTTATCAAGACTGGAGCAATAGAAAATTTATCCTTCAGTGCTTGAAAAGAATTCTAACAGTCGGTATCCCATAAAAAATCAACATCTTTAGTAAGAAATTTAAACATAGGTGCTGCAATTTTAGTGAAATTTTCAATAAATCTCATGTAGTACCCTGCATGTCCCAAGAAACTTCCTACTTATTTTTGTGACATTGGGATTGAAATATGTGATATTACCTCTAGTTTTGCAGGGTCAACTTTTATCCCTTCATGTGATACGTGGTGTCCCAAAACAATTCCCTTAGTTTGCATCATTTTACATTTAGTATTACTAAGGGCTAAATGAGCTTCTTGACAACAAATCAATACTTTCTCCAAGTTTTCCAAGTCTTGCTGAAAATCATCCCCATGTACTGTGAAGTCGTCCATATAGGCTTCCACATAGTCATGTATCAAATCAGAAAAAATAGCCAAAACAACTCACTAAAAAGGTAGCTGGGACTTCGCACAAGCCAAAGGGAAGAACTCGATAAGCATAGGTGCCCCATGGGTAGGTAAAAGTAGTCTTATCTTAATCTTTTGGGGCTATTTGAATCTACTTGTAGCCACCATATCCATCCAGAAAAGATAAGTACTTTTTCCCTGACAATGTATCAAGTACCTGATCAATAAAAGGTAAAGGGAAATAGCCTTGCAAGGTAGATTTGTTCAGCTCTCTGTAATCAATGCAAATTCGCCATTTCCCATTTTTCTTGGGAACTACAACTAAGGGTGATAACCATTTACTGTCGGAAATAGGATAGATGAAATTCACACTTAATAGTTTTTGCAATTCATCCTTAACAATTTCTTTTAGAGTTGGATTCATTCGTCTTTGTGGCTGCCTAACAAGTCTAGCTTCTTCATTTGTGTAGATGTGATGTGTACAAGTGTATGGATGAATACCTTTCATGTCCAAATAATCCCAACAAATGCTCTGGACAACTTTCGAACCATATTTATTACCTGTTGTTTATGTTCTTTACTTAATTATGTACCAATGTATAATATTCTTCCAACACTAATTTCAACATGTTCAATACTTACTTTGTTGTTTTCTTCTAAGGCATTCATAGTAAATGATGAAAACACAACAGGGTGACAATTTTCTTGAAATTCATTGCTGAAAACATGGTGGTAGCCATTAAAATAAATAGGATAATTAATGCAATTAATATCAGAAAAAACTTGCTAGAAAACATGTTCTTTTTATTGTTCATAAAGCCCTAGATATTGTTCTAGAGTTAATAAGGGAAGTCCACTCCATAGGGATTTTCTAACCAAAGAGGTACTTCAGTGGTCAACTGGGAAGGTGGAAAAAAATTCAATGTTTGGTTTTGCGATCCATTGGAAATAGTCATTTCCCCATTTCTGCAACCAATGACAGCATCAACAGTGGCCAGCCAAGGTCACCCTAAAACTATTGGATGTCTAGGTTTAGAATTTTTTGGGGAAATTACAATGAAATCAATTGGGTATTCCTAGGAAGCTATTGTTACCACTATGTCTTCTAAGACCCCCACAAGTTTAACAATGGACTTATCTGCCAACTCCAGCACTATGGATGTAGGCCTGACTTCTTGTAACTGTAATAATTTCATGGTATCAATAGTCATGGAATTGATGGTTGCCCCTAAGATACTAGAGTATTCGGTAGAAGATTTCCATTGATTTCTATGCTCACCATGGGGTTCCATGGATCATTATATTTTGGTGGAAAACTAGATATCATTTCTAACATTTGGCTAATTACTTTAATGTTCTGATTTTTAATTTTCTTTCTTCCTGGCCTTTTGATGCAAAGATCCCTAATGATCTTGGTATAGATAGGGATGTCTTTACTAGCTTGTAGCAAAGGAATTTTTATGCAGACATTCCTTAATTCGGATTGCAAGTCATATTCCATGGGAGTTTCAATTTTCTTCATGAGTAATCTCTCTGGATAAGGAGGCCCCCTAGGTTCTTCTAGTTCACTATTTTTTTATTTTTTGTTTGTTTTTGAGTTTTATCCTTAGGTTCTACTTGAGAATCCTCCTCTTGACTAATTACAAATGATTTGTCTTTATGGACTATTTTTCCTAATCTTAGTTGAATATCTTTAAAAGGAAAAGCAATAATGGCATATGTAGAAAAGGTTGTAATTCCATATTTTGTATAGGTTGTGGAGGTTTATTATTGGGGTTAGCAATTGGTTGTGGAGGCATCTGAGTTGGGCGAGGAGGGTTAAATGATTTTTGTTCCTATTGTCAAGATGAATTAGAACTTGGAGGCAAGGGTAGGAGTTGTTGTACTCAAGGGGGTAATGGTAATGAGTGTTGTTGATAATAAGATGGGTTATATCCTTGCTTAAATAGAGGCATATTAGATGTATAAGTCATGCAAGGTGGACATTGATACTGGGCGTATGCCTGGTTTTGAGGCTGAAATGCATTCACATATGGATTTCCTCTACATCCCTGGTTCCAAGGTGAATTACGAGGTGGTTTTGAGGGCCATGGAGGGTAATATGGTTGAGAATTCCATGACTGGTTTTGGGCAAATCCTTGTAGATTAGGATATTGATAAACATTTTTATTTACCCGTCAATGTGGTTGAGGTGTGCGTGATTTTTACACAGGAGCATACCACTAAAAAATGCTTACACCTGCATTTATGACAGAAAATTGCCAAGGCAACTTTTTACACCTCTTGTTTCTTTTTATTATTTAAAGTATCTAGCTGGTCACTAATGGTTTTTAAGATATCTATTTTAAAATTTTCCATAAGGTTTCCCTTATCAACTCTAGTGACACCACTTTGTACAGATTTCAAATTTCTAAACACATAATCCCTTGGGTAGTCCTAGATCCTTTTTCCTACCTTAACTTAACTTCTAGAATAGGTTCAACATATTTCAGTTATTTCAGCAAAGGGTTCTTTTTTAAATATCACCGGAACTTAGGAGATTAAGTGTTTCAATGCATTCTTCCCTTAACCCCTTCAAAAAGATGATCCAAAAGGTTCTCTTGTCCAAGTTACCCACTCATGATTTATGGTAGTTATAGAGGAACCTTTCTAGATATTCCTCCATACTTTCATCCTCCATTTGTTGCATCCTGAAGATGCCATTAACATCTATACTTTTATAGAAGTCTTGATATTTCTTAAGGAAGACAAACTTCATGTCATCCCAGGAGTAATTGGTGTGCTCTCCTAGGCTCATGAACCATATGAGGGTTGAGTCTTTCAAGGTGGCAAGGAATAGTTGAAGCTTGTGTTCATCATCATAATAATTATAGATTTTGCAAAGAATATCGAATTCAAATAGAAATGAGCCAGGGTCTTTAGAGGACGTACCGTGAAAAAGTGGAAGAGATGCCAAGGGTATGTTCTTCATAGTGATATTTCTAGTAATGTCTAGGCTAGGAAATTCAAAAGTCGGTTATGCATAATCTTCATGTTCCTCAGCCTCTTCTTGGTCCATCTCTCCATTCATTGTTCCCTCCTAGTAAAGTATGTATTTCGTCATTATTTCCATTGTGATTTTCCCCATTATTTCTATTTTCCTCCCCTCCTTCACTATTAGCCATTTCTACTACAGGTCTAGAAGTAGGCTTTGGTATAGTGGTTTGGATGGAAGAAGATTCAACTGGGTTGAGCCTAATGTAACCAAGCCCTAAGTCCCTGCAAGGTCCTCCTGCTACAGATTCCACTTGTGAAACTAGCACCAATTATGTACCTATAGAATTCCCAAGACATTTGTGCTTGTTGTGGTATAATTTAAGGTTGTTCAACCTCCTTTTAATGCAAAGTTTTATTTTTTGGTGCCACTTTCCTAGTGGAGCTTCGTCCCTCCTCTCTGATACCTACGTAATGATTAGCTAGATTAATTGGGGTTGTTTTTGTTGGACCAAATATTTCTAAAAATTATTTTGTTCTTAAGATAAATCTACCCTTATTATCCCTAGGCCTACATTTACTTTTACGCATAAGAAAAGGAAAACACTAAAAAATCACTAAAGACAACCAGAATTTGGAGCAACCCCACCATAGTGGATGCATGGCTCTTCACTCACGTCTTACCATACACTCTCCACCCTTTGATTGTCCTGAAAAATCCTCAACACACATAAATTCTAAAGAAATTGTTACCTGGAGTGTTTGCAACTCCCTGACAATGATGCCAAAAAGCTTAGGGATTTTATTTATTGTTAGGTTCCCTAAATTAAATTGTCAACCGAGGTTCGTAAACTTCTATTTGCACTGCATTCCGATTTAGGTTCTAAATATCTTAGTGCGGAATTAATTATGAAATGTTCAATATTTAATCCAAACAATCATAAAACGATGAAGTGAAGAAACCTATTACTCTATGATTAAATCTATGTTATATTCAAAACTCCAATTATTTTTCTACTTTAACCATGACCTATTTAACTCAACAACTCACTTAGAAATGAAATAGACAGCTAGCACTATTGATGTTTCCAAACCAAACTAATAGCGAACTAATTCAAAATCATTGCACAAGCTACTCAAAAATCATTGTACAGTATCGAAGTCATTGCACAGGTAATACATATCACTACACCCATAATACAAATCATTGTACAAGAAATACAAATCACTGCATAAGAAATTTAGGTTATTGTGCAAGTAATACAAGTCACTGCACAAGTAATACCAACCACTGTTCAAGAAATCCCCGAGGTTTATAAATCAAAGGAAAACTAATGATAACTCAAACTTATTCTTCTATTCTATCTAGTTCACACATTCAATTTCGAAAGACTTCAAATGAAACTAAATGACAACTCAAATCAATCCCTCTATGCTACCTAATTCAACACACTCCAGTTCAAAAGACATCAAAAGGCAAAGCTTGCTTTCTAATTCAAATATAATATAAATGAACTCACAAAATTTATTCTATGTAAAAGGGCTTCCTATGAAAAAGATCAATAACCTATGATCTATTCAAATAACGATTACACTACAGTTCAAATGAATTCTATAAAAAATGCACAACTCATAAGTTATTAACACACGACCTGCATCAATGCATAACATTCTACCTCTACTGTTTCTAGATATTCCATGCAAAGCACAATGCTAAAAGAACTTTGTGTTATTAATAAACATACATGATCTTAAATAATAAGGACAAAATCCAATTTGAATCAAAAGATTAAGTTCAAAACACAGTGATTACTCCTCCTTCAATTTTTTTTTTAAATTAGAAATATTCCTTCTAAGTGTCCATGACTGTAAAAATGTAATTACGAAATCATTCATGCACGAGAAATAGTGATCAACACTGTTCCACTATTCGCTATCCCTTTCCAAATTCAAGAAAAATAGAGAAAATAACTTAAGTATATAATGGAATATAGGAAACCTGATATCTATTTAACAAACAACTTGGAAATGAAATTTAAATCTACGAATTACAATAAAACACGCTTTCTACAATGTACAATGATCACAAGACTCAGTTCTAGGTTGTGGTAGACCCTTGTCACTTCCTGGAGAAAGCCTTAAACTAATTCAGTACCTTAAGAATCAAAATACATAGCACTTACAAGAAAATAAACGTCGAGACCATAATTATATTAAACTTTTAGTAGAACATCAGTTCATACATAAACAAGAAGTGTGCCACAATCACTAGTTTAATTTGAGCGTATATCTCCTTACCAAAAGGTATGCATATCGTACCTCTCGTAGCTTTACATATAAAAACATCAGGATTTTTAAGGAGTTCATCCGATGGAGAAATAGTTATAACTAATTGACTGAGAAAAGTAAAAAATATAACATCTGAACTAAGTTAAGTCATATGAAATCTCTCGAATGAAATCGAAAAGATTACAACTAAGCTTATCCTGACCACAACACAATTGATGAAACTGATTCCATGTTGAGAATAAGAAGACCTATTTTGGGATGCCAAAGATTCACTGGGTGTCCGCTGTTGAGTAGAGTACATAATGAGGTGCAAAATTAAGTAGAGGACAGTAGGTCCACTAATGGATTTTTTCTATGTTGTCAAATGATGTGTTGGATTGTATGCTCGAGTTCCTACTAACCTGTCCACATGTCTTCAAATTTTTGTGAGTCCTTGTAAAGATTAGTCAAAATAATTCACAAGTTACAGATCCATTATTACCTACTTAAATTGATCAAAGTCATATGAAAAATAGCACTAAGTAACGCATCTTACCTCCACTTGTAAAATAGTGCAATTTGGCTAATGTAGAGTGGTATTACGGTACAAAATGGGTAAAGTAAAGTAAATGAAGGTAAAAATAGGGGAATAGGATATGAAAAATGGGTACAAAAGTAGGGCCCAACAATATATATGAATAAAAGAAGAGGCTAATATAAATTTTCAGCGACAATATAACCTTAAAAGATATGATGGATAGGAAAGAAATAGAAACAACTTTTAATTAGTCTATAAGGAGGTTCTTGTAATAGATTGGGTTTCATAAATAAGGTTATAATATAATGGAGCTATGTTGCAGATATGTGATGATGAAAACATGAGAAAAATCAAGATTTTCCTGAGTAGTATAAATTTAGATGCTTGACCAAGTAGTAAGAACAGGACATCAAATATGATGTAATATGTAATCATATAACATTGCAGAAGTTGTATTATCAAGAGGAAGTAAAGTAGAAATTAGTTATTCAAACAAGATGTGGAGAAATGATAATGATCAAATTAAAAAAAAAAAAAAGTGCAATTCACTAAAATTACAAATCAAATGAAGTCAAAATTTGAAGCAATATATATTGAGATAGTACCCGTGGAAGCATATCAGGCCCATTATTAGAATGCAAAAATGGAAAAATAAGGAGAGGTGTCTCAAGAAAGAAAGGATAAGTTTCTACATTTGAACTCGACTTTTGTCAACATATATATATATATATATATATAATAAAGTTATTGTTGGGTAATTTAATTATTGGTTAAATTACTTCATTAAATTATCGACTAGGGTTTGTGAACTTGTGAAGTGTGTGTACAACATATATGCTAGGAGATTTATTTGCAATCAAAGAATTAAATCTAAATGAAAATCTAATATATTCAATACTAATTCTTATTAAGTATACACATGTTCTATATACAAGGAATTCCAATTTAAATCAACTTCGAAGAAAACTATGACAATGTCCAAAACTATTCTAATGAACAAGAATTGAAAGCTATTCTATTTGAGCATAATTGAAATCTATTCTAGCTAATAAGGAGTGGAAATCTAATATATTTGACTTGAAATGGATAGTTACTCTACACAGATTTTGAAATGAATTCTATTTTAGTTATAGTGTATAGAAGAAGAAATGAAAGTATGATCTAAATGACAAGAAACAACTTGAAATCGATTCTATCTAAGAGCATGAAAGAAAATCTAACTATCATAACTAAAATGAAGATTAATGTAAAGAGAAGTGACCAAAAAAATGGAATTGAAAGTGTTGAAGCCTTTATAAATTGCTAGTGTGCATATTCCTAATTAGAACCAATCCAAACATCTAAGATAAATTTGAGACTAAGAATGAAATTTAAATAAGCAAATATGTGAAAGGAAATATTTTGGTGCTTTTGGTTTCACTATCGAGCACTCAACCTATTCCAATCAACAGGAAAGTAAGAAATTGTGCTTGAAAAATAAAGAATTAAGCATCTAAATATTAAATATTAAATTTAAATGAATCCTGAGAAGAATGAAATCACTAATGTAAATGTGAGGAAAACACAATCTCACAACTCCACAGGGGGCCCTCCTGTTGAGCACGAGGAAATAAAGATTTATATCACTTGAATAAGTCACCAATACATCTCACAGTTGTGTCATGAACAAAGTACTTTGCTCGACACTTCATCAACTAGAAATTATAAATTCCAGATCTCGCTCACTTGATTTCTCCATGCTTGTTTGATGATAAGATTGACTCCTTGAAGTTATGTGCGAGAACAACTGTCTACAACCAGGTTTGACTTTTGATTTTACCATCAATATTCTCATATCCTGTAAACTTCCAGGTGAGCCCAATAGGTGGATACTCATGTGGCTGATATCTTGCATTTGTCCATATGTCCTTCTTGTCGTTAAACTCACGAGAGCCTGTTCAAACTTGTATTTAGCAACAAAAATGCTAGTTAGTTGTAGAATGTGCACCTTTCAATAGCTATAGCAATGTTTTAACCAATTTCACAAAGAAATTAATGACTATGAGCTATGAGTGAATGATATATTTTATTGTAGTTATGCATGACCTGGATGACCTCATAATTAACAGATGAAGTAAAAATGTAAACAAAATGGATAAAAGAAAGGGAAAATTGTTTTCCAAATTGAGGATAATTTAGGGGTTAAAAATTCCCCCACACTGAAGATGGTGCATGTCCTCATGCACAAAATTCCAAAACTGAAGAAATATCCTATCACTAAACTATCTCCGATGCTTGGATCAAGGCATCCAATTTTGTTGATTCTCTTTTTCTCTATACATTTTGTGACCATATAGGTTTTCTCATCAAAAGATTCCCTTGTAACCCATTGACTTTATGTCTAAGACCCTTATTATTTTCCTTAAGTTTTTTATTCTTCTTATACCATTAGCACATCGTTAGCAACATGGCTTCATTTTGAGCTTTCATTGTTTCATGTTCATATTTAATGTACTTATTTAGTAGCTCCAATTCATATAATTATTGTTTTAAGGCATTAACAGTCTCTTGCTCTTTATTGATTTTTGGTTCAGGATCATATACAGGAGCATCATTATGTAAATAATCTTCATGAAATTTAGATTCCAAAGGAGTTACCTTTTTATTCACTTATGTTTCTAAGGTATCCAAGTAGTCATAAACTTGTTGTTGAGAAAGATCGCTCTCAGGAGTTTTTCTTGTAGAACTTTGAAAATATGGAGATTCTATTGGTATTTTCGTCTCAATGTTGTTGCCTTCATATAGTCTCCGGTGATTTCCGATTTATTTACTTTCCTTAATTCTAAATAATTATTTTCCTTCTCCTCAAATATACTTAGGCTCCTCTATTTTCTAAATGTTTCTCCTTTTATTTATTTGTTTTTTTTCTTTTCCTATATTCTCCTTTGATGCATCTCGTTGCTTTTCAATTTCATTGAATTTCTTTATTCTAATATTTTCTCTATTTCTTTCCTTCATATTTTCCTTGAAAATTTTGCTAAGGGGAATGTCATCTTCTATCTCATTACGTTGAGTCTTTGTCTTTGTTGTCACATCCCTAACTTATTTTGTTCTAGATTTAGGGTCAGGGTTTTGAGGAACCATACATTGGCTTCTTTTAGTCTTCTTTATTCCTTCTTCTTCAAGTGCCTCCCCAAAATGATTTTTGATAAGAAATCTCTACCAGTTATCTTTGGTGGTCTTCAAATGCACCTCTATCAAAATCTTCACTAGTACATGATGAGATAGAGCCCTATCAATGTTCCTAGAATCTCTTTATATATTGAAGGCCATATTTTTAAGACTCCACATTAGATAGTATGGTAAATTTAACTCCTTTGCTTTAATAAAATGCATTATAAATCTGGCATGGTAAAAGCGAAGTGTTCCATATCTACCTTCACAAGTCAAAAAAATTTGAACGACTAGTAACATATTTTTCCATTTAGACTTCAGTGTTGTCACTAGAATTCCATTTTTGAAAATTGAAATGTCCATACCTAGATTGTGCAGGAAGGTTTTCCAATGTTCGTCCATGTTTTTTTTATTTTTGAACCAACTCTCACCAGACCTTGGGAGCTCTATTTCCTCTGCTACAAAATACTCTATAATGTTCAATATTATGTCTCCAATCTCAGTTTCAGCATTGAAGGCTCGAGCAAATTCCCTAGTGACTTCGGCTTCATATCCATCAAATTTCTCGAAAAATTTAAGCCACTCTACGTTTTGCAACTAATCTCGAACTTGTGGGTAGGAAACGAGAAAACTCACTCCATTCAGCTCATATCGAAAAATTACACCCATTGTAATAGAGAAGTCTCGTCCCTGAATTGCCTCCTTTGACAGGGTTTAATGGAAGAATGGCTAGTGAAATGTAATGATGGAATGGTTAAATGAAATGGTTCAGCAATGGAAAGGTTAGAATGGATTTTCAAGGTGGTGGCAAAATTATATTAAAACTCTTCCTCTTGCATTAATAATTTCCTATGATCCTAGAAATCAAATCTGTTGGAATTTGACAAATTTCAGGTCATTCACATGCAATGAGGAAGATCTTTGATGTGACTAAATGGTATATGTACCATGATTGATAGGATATGGGTATGAATAGTGGAATATGGTTAGCAATAAGGTCATAATTTAGGTCATCATTTCCAAGGATGTATCATAAATATTCAATAAGATCATCAACTCATATATCTACTATTTCCTTTAACCAAAATTGATTTAACATCCTATAGTCACCTTATAAAGCATACCTATTTGGTGTGCTAACTTTTCCTTTACTTGCATGTTCACAATGCTTTGTAGGTTCATAGTGTTGGTTGCAAAATCTGAAAATAGCTACAGAATGTTGCAGATTTTGTAGCTTTGTCTTCAACTTGATTATTTTCCCTGAAACTTGTTGTTGTTGTTAGATGTTGACTTTGATAATGCTAATGATTATTGGGAATTCTATTTAAAAGAGAAACAAGTTCTTCAAAAGTATTTATTCAAGCTTGAAAAATTATTTCAAAGAAAAAGAAGAGAATAAAGGAAAATAGGAGAAAGGAAGGGAGTTGTGAAAGTCTAAGCTACCAAGGATTCCTTGGTTTTCAGGTGAGATTTTCTGCATAGGAATGCCAACAATGTTGGTTTTCAAATCTATGTTTTTTTTTTTTTACTTTTTTCTTTCTTTATTTATTTATTTATATATATATATATAGAAAGAAAAAAGTAAAAAAAAAAATAGATTTGAAAACCAACGTTGTTGGCATTCCTATGCAGAAAATCTCACTTGAAAACCAAGGTATATATATATATAACAACGTTGGTTTTCAAATCTATGTTTTTTTTTACTTTTTTCTTTCTTTCTTTCTATATATATATATATATATATATATATATATATAATTTTCTTCTAAAGAACAATAAATTATAATCCTTTTGGTGACAGGGATGGATAATCTCCCTTCCTTACCAACTTCAAATCAAAATTCTCCTATAGATGTTTAACATATTATTTTATTGTCAAAGGCTTATGATATAGTTTTTATCTATGCCCATTGAAAAGGAAGGTGGTATTGTATTCATCAATAGTCCTACTTCTAACTACCCGATTATAAAAAATAGTAACTATTTCATAAGGACTAAGCTAATGTGTTTGAAATTTTCCTTGAAAATCTTTAAACTTAGTATAAAAAATAAGAGCCTGATCACTTGGCCTAAAATTCTTAACTTTGATGAATTTTTCATGCCATATATGATTCTTTGTTTTTGGATTATGATTTTTCTTTGTATGGAATCCTATCAGATCTCATCTAGCTCATTCAATAGTGTCATTCTTTGCTTTTGTGCTCAAGAGAGATCAAGTCCCAACTTTATTGTTGTTCTGAAGGTCTCCACTTAGAATTCAATTGGAAGAAAGACTTTCTTCCCATAGGCAAGCTCATAATCGATTTGTCCATTAGTGTTTCTCCATGTGGTGTGATATGCCTAAAGTTCTTCTGGAAGCCTTTCTTCTCGGTATTTCCTAAGCAAATGTATAGTCTTAGTCAGTATAACTTGAAGTGTCTTGTTGGTATATTCCACTTGCCCATTGGCTTGTGGATGATATAGAGTGGATTTTCGATGTTTGATATTGTATTGCTCCATAATCTTATGCACCATATTAGAAGTAAATTGAGCACCTTGATCTATCACAATCTCCCTTGGGACACCAAAATGAGTGAAAATATCCTTAAAAAGAAATGTAACTACAACATTTTTAGTAGCAAAAGTAAGAGGCTTAGCTTTAATCCATTTAGTAACATAATTTGTACAAACAATAATTTACCTCTTTTTTTTATATGGATGATTGATTTGACCAATGAAATTTACAGCCCATTTTTTAAAGGGCTTTGTTAGTACCTAAGGTTGTAGAGCCATCTCGTCTGATTGAATGGGTTTTCCAATTCTTTTGTAACTATCATATCTCCTGACATATTCCTTGGCATCTCTAAAAAGATAAGGTCAATAATATCCCAAAAGAAGCTCTTTATATGAAATTCTTTTATCAGCAAAGTGTCTTGCACATGGTTTATCATGGAAAACTTTTAGTATTTGTGGTACTTCATTTTCTTGAACACATATTTGGATAATCATATCAGGTCCTATCTAGTACAATTATCCCTTTATCCATGAATAGGGTGCACTAGCTCTGATGACTTTTTGTATTTCTCTCGCTGACAATTGTGGTGCAAAGTTTCTTGTAGCCAAATAGTTAGCAATTATTGCAAACCCAAGGGTTTTAGTAGATACTGCAAAAATATATTCGTTAGGAAAATTATCTTCGACATGAGTATCAATATTATCATTTTGCATCCTGGAAAGGAAATCAACAATTGCGTTTTCCTTTCCTGTCCTATCCAAAATGGCAATATTGAATTCATTTAATAATAAAATCCATCTAGTGATCCTACCATTAGTAATTGGTTTATTCATTAAATACCTAAAAACATAATGATCTATATGAATGAAAGTGTCATAACCAGTGATATAATGTCTAAACCTATTGATGGTATGAACAACAACTTAAAACTCCTTTTATGTAAATATATAATTTAACTCCGCGAGAGTAAAATTTTTACTTGTATAATAAGTAGCATAAGGAGTCAAGTCTTTTTGTCCCAATACAACTCCCAAAGCTGTATATGAAACATCAATCGAGATATAAAATGATAGCGACCAATTTGGTCCTATTAGAATTGGTGCCTTAGAATTTTTTTGTTTCATTCATTCAAATGCCTTTTGACAAACAAAATTCTGAACAAAATCACAATCTTTTGTAAGAAGTTTAAAAAATGGTGAAGCTATTTTTGTGAAGTTTACTATGAATATTTTATAGTAGCTTTTAAAACCAAGAAAAATTCTAACATCTCTTTGACATGTTGGCACTGAAATCTTGGAAATAACTTCAACCTTTGTTGTGTCCACCTTAATCCCAACACCTGAAATATGATGACCCAAAACAATTCCTTCGCTAAACATCATAAAACATTTCTCATGATTTAATGAAATATTTTCTTCTTTGCATCTAATGAGAACTTTTTCTAATTTTTCCATAGCTTATTCAAAGTGTTTCCATAGACAGTAAAATCATCCATGTAAGATTCTACACAATCAGGAATCAAGTCAAAAAAGATACCTAAAATTTCTCTTTGAAATGTAGTAGTATATGCACTACATAAACTAAAAGGACGTAACATATAAGCATATGCACCCCATGGACACGTAAAAGTTGTTTTTCTTGGTCTTCAAATAACAGTTGAATTTGGTTATATCCACTGAAACCATCAAGAAAGGAAAAATATTTATTTCCTGCTAAAGTATCTAGTACCTGATCAATGAAAGGTAGTGAAAAATAATCTTTTAGATTAATTTTTTTCAATTCTTGATAGTCTATTCATACTCTCCATTTTTCATTCTTCTTAGATATAATCACCAAAGGGAAGACCCATTGACCATCTGAAATTGGGTCAATGAAATTCACATTAAGAAATTTTTGTAGCTCCTCCTTAAAAATCTCTCTCATATTAGGATTCATCCTTCTCTGAGGTTGTCTTACTAGTTTGTAATTTTCTTGAATATAAATATGATGCATATATGTATTAGGCCCAATTCCCTTCATGTTAGTTTATTTCCATGTATATGCAGAAAAGTGCTTATGTAGCATCTTTATTAATTGTTTCTTTTTAAATTCTTCCAAGCTATTGTTAATGTTTTTAAGTTTTACCTAGATGAATTTTTACTAAATAATTTTCAAACTTTTCCATAGAATGTAAAGCTATTTTATATTTTCGAGATGACAAAAACTCAATGTTACATTATTCTTGAAAACTTTGATCTTGTTCACAATATGAATAAAAGTCATTGTTATTCATCAAATTTATTAGTTGATCTTCTTCATTGATTTGTGAATAGTAAATACAGGTTGCATGTTTTCAAAATCTTCATCATCATATTCAATCCAAACTTCAATTTCTATTTCAGTTATTGTTTTTTCAATATAATGTGAATTTATTATTAGAACTTCCATCATAAATGTAAATATCACAAGATATACATTACTTATAAATGCATAAATTGTAGCCAACCAAGGTATACTAAAGATCAATGGATTCCCTCCTAAATGATCCAGGTGGCCCCTGAAACACTCAGTGATCAAAGAGGGCTCAGGAAAGGCTCAAAAATCAAATTTATTGTATTACCATGAAACTAGGTTTAGATCAAATATCTCGTCACAAGATATCCAATGGCGTAAACAATACCTCAATCCGACATTGTATGCAAAAGTTATGGCCAGTCAACGTTTTGGTCAACTAGACCCCTTGACTTGTTAGCAGAGCACCAACTAAATTTGGAAGCTCGAATAAATCTAGCAGAGCTAATAAATTTCACGGAAATTAATGAGCCAATAATTTGGCACTTTATGGCAACAGTTTCCGGTAGCAGAAACTGGAAAAATTGTTACCTACTTAATTTTTTTGGTGACCCCAAAATTTCAGCCAACTAATTTTGTCCATATTTTTTAAAGATAAAAAAAATAAAAAGGGAAAAAAAATAACAACAAAAATTAAAATTGCCAACATCCCAACAAATTAAGTCTGCCAACCATTCTGCCAGAAAGACAGGCTTAAGAATTAATGCCAATTTTTTTCTTTTAAACTCATATTTTCCACAAGGGAAAGGGGCACAGAACCCAATGTAGAGGTGGAACCCTGAGCAGCGATGGAAACCGAGGAGCGGAAACCTAACGCAAAGGAATATGCAAGGAATCTAAAAGATTTCATAAGGGTCAAATTTTGATAGTTTCAGAACCATACCAACTTTATACTCATTTCACTCAATTTTTTGCAAAGAACGCAGTGGTGAAGTCAAATTTTTCATCTGAGCGGCAGATCTTCAGTCAACTTGCAGAGAGGAATCTTTATGGAATTATGAGGAATCTAAAAGATTCCCTAAGGTCCAAATTTTGATGGTTTCAAAACCAGGTTGACTTTATACTCATTTTACTAAGTTTTTCACAAGGAGCACAATGGTGAAGTCATATTTGTCATATGGGCAGAAAATATTCAGTCAACTTGCAGCGAGGAATCTTTGTGGAATCATATGAGGAATCTAAACAACTGCCTAAGGGCCAAATTTTGACAATTTCACAACTAGGCCGAATTTATACTCATTTTTCTCATTTTTGCACAAGGATCATAGTGGTGAAGTTAGATTTTTCATCTGAGAAACACATCTTCAATCAACTTGTAGAGAGGAATCTTTGTGTAATCATGAGGAATCTAAAAGATTCCCTAAGGGCTAAATTTTGATAATTTCATAACCATGCCAACTGTATACTCATTTTACTCAATTTTTCTTAAGGAGCACAATGGTAAAGTCAGATTTTTCATCTGAATAGTAGATCTTTAGTCAACCAGTATGAAAGAATATTTGGGGAATCTTTGAGATTCCCGAAGGTCCAAATTTTGACTGAAGCCAAAAGGGATCGAGTTTACAGTCATTTTTCATGATTTTTCATGAGGAATTCAATGGTGCAATCCATTTCTTTAGTAGATGGGTGCATTTTTAGGCCATCACCGGAAGTGGAGGTATAAGGTGTCTTTTGTACATGCATGTAATTTGATTTTTGTTGAATATTATTGAAAGAGGCCTCCTCAATTGAGAAAATCCTAGAGACATAGCCCACATTGGGTGGACTCCATTATTAACCTGTTGTGTATGTGCTTCTCATGGTTGTTGTTTATTTCTGCTTCATTTATGTATATGCATCTTATGGTTACATGCTCTTTAAAATGTGATTATGTATGCATATTTGAAGTGAAAAGATCCAGATAAAGTTTGGTATCAGAGTGGGTATTCTGTTGATGTGAATTGCAGGTGTACGATAACCAGGGCAAAGCTCCAAAGAGGTGAAGGAAAACTTAAGTCCTTTGATCCAGGAGTAGGGCATGCAGTGTGAAGAGGGAAAATGGCAGATGAATATGTTCAATTAGAGGAAGAGTGAAACTATCGCAAGGCCTTTTACACCATGGAAGAAAAACTGGAAAAATTGTTTGCGGAGTATGAGAAGACAATGGTAAAACCAGAGAAGAAGGAAGGACCAGATGATCATGCCTCATTGAATCATGAAGGAGGAGGAGAAGAACCTCTTGAACCACCCTTTCCATATTCCAACGCAAGTTCTTCCGTTTTCTCTTCTCGTCATTCTAGAGGTAGAAAAAACTCATAAAAATCCTTTTTCCAAGTTGGATGTCAAGTTTGATATGCCTGTGTTTAGTGGAGGATCTAATGCCAAAAAGCTAGATAATTGTACCAGATAGGTTGAAGTATATTTGCACATCCAACGAATCAAAGAGGATGAAACCAAGATCCATCTAGCACCCCTTCGATTAAGTGGCACTACTCTCATTTGGTGGGAATGAAAGTTGTAGAAAGGTGGTAAGAGTAGTTGTAAACTTCTTTCATCTCGGTTTGAGTTTGTTTCTTCTTTAAGACGACAATTTTACCCATTGGGTTATAGATAGAAGGCCATGATGGAATGGAAACCATTTCAAACAAAGTAAAGGTCAAGCTATTCAGAATTTTACAAAGGAATTTAGGAAACAAGCATTAGCATTGAATGTTCCACTAGACACTTATGAGACGTTAATGAAATAAATTGGCTCTTTGCATAGTTATTTGCATCATTCATTGTTATTATTTGAACCTAAAACTCTTGATGAAGCTAGTGTGAAGGTTGTACATCTTGAAAGTAGGGGGAAGCATGAGCAAGAAGACTGCCGAAATAGGGCAACAACAACTAAGAGAAAGGAAGCAAATCCCTCTTGTACTCATTGTGAGAAAGAAGGGCATGATGAGGAGCATTGCTAGAAATTGTATCCAGAATTGAGGCCTAAGCAGAACGACAAAAAAGAGAAGCAGAAGGTGGTTTTAACTATGCAATAATACCAAGAATCATAATCAAAGGATGATGAAAAGATCACAGCTGCAGAATTTTTAAGTGTTGGACCAATTGACCTGAGATCAGACTTGGGTGATGAAATGAAGATTGCATCTCTTGGGATTGCAGAAGGTGGATCTATTGACTTAAGTTCTGATTCAGGTGATGAGAAAGACATTTCAACAGACATTGTGTCAAAGGTGAGAAGGGAACCAAAGATTGCATGGCTCGAAGAACATGAAGAGATCAACCAAAGAATTCAAGTGGAGAATATTGAACTAAAGAGACTCCTACAAAAAGCAGAGGTGGAGAAACAAATGTTGTAGCATCAATTACAAGCCAAGGAGGAGATCTTAGAAAAGTTACAAAATAACAAGCCCGAGGTACAAAGTGATTCTTCAATTTCATGTTCTTCTTATGATGATGATTTCACTAATTTTGAGAAACATACTACAAGCATTGGATCAAAATTGTTGAAGAAAATGGGGTATCAAGGAAAGGGCCTCAACATTAATAGCCAAGGCATTGTGAATCCCATTAACATGGAGGAATTTCCTTGTTATGAAGGACTTGGATATGTCAGAAATGAGGTTGGGGAATGCTCCAAGATAGCCAATGACCAACCAACAACATATGGTGAGATCACTTCATCACATTCTAGTGATAGTGAGGATTCCATGAGCACTTATCAGAGGTGCACAAGGAATAAGTGTTCCAAGACGATCCAGAAAGTTTGGAGGAGAAAGAATCGTTGTAGTTACTATAATGAGAATGGACACCAGAGAGCCACATGCTAGATACTCCATGCCCAGAAGCACCTATGAAGAAATCAACTGGTGGAGATGTTCAACAAGCGAATTAACCAAAGGGAGATGACCCATTCACTTTGTTGAGTCAAGGATAGTTTTATTAGATATAGTAGCTTGTCATATTATTGTAAATCATATGTTGTGAAATGATTGTAAAAATGGTGATGAGTTTTCCATAACTTATGAAAGCAACATAATGATGTTTTGGCCTCTTTTTATTGATAGTTGGGGTATTGGTTTCTATTATGATGTACACTTGACCAAAGAGTGTGCCATATAAACTCTTGGCAAGTATGAGGATGATTGGGTCATGATTGATCATGTAATTGAACTTGTATTTTTCAAATATTGTATGAAAATTTTGCAGAGGATGCAAGTTTTGGCTCATCACTTATGTCTCTGAAGAACAAAGGTGAAGGAGAAGGAAGTGTGGCATTTTGGGGCACTTATTGTGTAGACAAGAGAACACAACAAATTGCAGATTATGTTCATGTTTTTGGAGGACCAAAAGTTCCTTAGTGGGGAGGAATGATCCAGGTGGGTTCCAAAACACTCAGTGATCAAAGAGAGCTTAGGAGAGGCTCAAAATTTAAATTTATTGGATTGCCATGAAACCAAGGTCAGATCAAATGGCTCTTCACAAGCTTTCCAACGACGTAACCAACACCTCAATTTCACATCATATGCAAACGTTATGTCTAATAAAAGTTTTGTTCAACTAGACCCCTTGGCTAAAGTTAGTGGAGCACCAATTAAATTTGGAAGCTCAACTAAATCTGGCAGAGCCGCTAAATTTAGCGAAAATTAACAAGGCAACAATTTGACACTTTGTGGCAACAGTTTCTAGTAGTCGAAACTGGAGAAATTGTCATCTATTTAATTTCTACAGTGACCCCAAAATTTTGGCCAACGAATTTTTTCCATATTAAAAAAAAAAAATAACAAAAAAATTAAAACTCGCCAATGACCTAACAAATTGATATTTCCAACCATTCTGCCAGAAAGGCAGGCTTAATAATTAATGCCATGTTTTTTTTATTTAAACTCATATTTTCCACAAGGGAATAGGGGCACCAAACCAAATGTAGAGGTGGACCCCTGAGCCGGCACGAAAACCAAGGAGTTGAACCCTGATGCAGGGAAATATGCAAGGAATCTAAAAGATTCCCTAAGTACCAAATTTTGACAGTTTTAGAACCAGGACAACTTTACACTCATTTTACTCAATTTTTCGCAAGGAGTGCAATGGTGAAGTCAGATTTGTCATATGAGCAACATATCTTCAATCAACTTACAGAGAGGATTCTTTGTGGAATCATTAGGAATTTAAAAGATTCCCTAAGGGCCAAATTTTGACATTTTTAGAACCAAGCCGACTTTATACTCATTTTACTCGTTTTTCACAAGGAATGTAGTGGTGAAGTTAGATTTTTTCATATGAGTGGTATATATTCAGTCAACTTGCAGAGAGGAATTTTTGTGGAATCATGAGGAATCTAAAAGATTCCCTAAGGGTCAAATTTTGATAATTTTAGCACTAAGACGAATTTATACTCATTTTACTCAGTTTTTCACAAAGAGCATATTGGTGAAGTCATTTTTTCATTTGAGTAGTAGATCTTCAATCAACTTGTAGAGAGGAACCTTTTTGGAATCATGAGGAATCTAAAATATTCCTTTAGGGCCAAATTTTGACAGTTTCAAAACCAGGCCGAATTTATACTCATTTTACTCAGTTTTTTGCAAGGAATGTAGTGGTTAAGTCAAATTTGTTATTTGAGCAACAAAATTCCATTCAACGAACGATAATGAATCTTTGGGGAATCTTTAAGATTCCCAAAGGTCCAGATTTTGACCGAAGCAAAAAGGGGTCAAGTTTACAGTCATTTTTCATTATTTTTTGCCAAGAATTCAATGGTGCCTTGCAATGGTGAATTCAATGGTGCCTCCCCACAATGAGAAGAGCCCAAAGACATAGCCCACACTAGGTGAACTTCGTTATCAGCTTGTTGTGTTTGTACTTCTCATGATTGTTGTTTATTTCTGCTTCATTTATGTATATGCATATTATGGTTACATGTTCTTCAAAATGTGATTTTCTATGCATCTTTGAAGTGAAAAGATATGGACCACTAAAGTGTTCTTGGGAGTTAAAATCTCAAATTCAATAGGAAATTCCCATGAATCTAAGGATACTGAGACATCTTCTAATATGCCATTGGGTTTAATAACAAGTCTATCTACCAATTGTAATAAAGTTGGGGTATATTGAAGATTAGGGAGCTTCAATTAATCCATAGTATGTTTTCTCGTGATATTAATGGAGGCTCCTAAATCAATCAATGTGTTTGGAAGTTCAATACCATTGATGCGAATTTTTACAATAGGGCTACCAAGATTTATATATTTTTGAACTATTGGTTTCCCCATCATAATATCTGCGATTTTTCCTACCAGTTGAATCTTTTTAATGTCTTTTTTTTCTTCCCAGTTTCTTAATGCACAACTCCTTTATTGTTTTTGGAAAGATAGTTATTTCCTTTATACCTTGAAGTAAACAAATTTTTGATGCACATGTTTTTTAATTCATCTAGCATATTATATTCAAGTAAAATTATTTTCCTTTCTATTCCCTTATTAATTTGAAGCCTTTCAGGAAAAGGAGGATTTTGTAAGGAAATAAAAGGTTGTTTTACTAGAGGAATTATAGGAGTTGATTTTATTTGGTTGTCACATAATTGTGTAGGAACATATTCCTTTGGAGGAGTCTTTTCTTGATCAAGAGGTGCCTCTTTTTTAGGAATTTTGTCCTCCTTATATTCTTGGATGACAACTGGTGGTGTTTTCTTCTGCAAAACGCGACCAGATTGAAGTTGGACATCATTTATACTTAGAGGAGATATCGTAAAAGATTGAAAATTTTGACCCTCAACGTTATAAATGGGTTGTTGCATAGTTTTATTGTTCAGATTGGGAAGTGGTTGCATAGGTAGATGGTTATATTTCTGAGGGAATGGAGTGGATGGTAACAAAACTGGTTGACTTGAATTCAATTGAGGTTGGAATTGTGGTTAAGTAGGTTGTGGAGGTTGGGGAGGATAATAATACTAAGGCTTGTATGGAGGATATGGTTACTAGGAAGCTTGAGGATAATGAGGATTCCTACCATAAGAATTTTTCCAACCTTTGGACCAAGATGGGTTTTGTGGTTGAGGTGGCCAGGTTTTCCATGGCATATGTGTATTCCAATTTCCTTTTGGTTGTGCATATTATTTATATTGTAAATTGGGATCTTGTTCCATACCATTTTACCAAGGGTTCCAAGTTCTTCTGGGAGAAACATAACAAAGTGGTTCAACTTGACTTCTCCCAAATTCTTCTTGGAAAATAGATTTAAGTCCAGGTATTGAAGGGCACTCTTTTGTAGCATGATTTTCAACACATATAACACATATTTCATCACTTTCAAGAGGATATTGTCGTAAATCATGTTTTTTTCTACATCTAGCACAAAAAATATACAATGCAACATTCTCATCTTTTTTATTGTTTTGTATCCTTAAGGTATCTAGTTGTTCACTAAGATTTCCAAGGATATCATTTTTAAAATTATCAGTAAAGTTTCCTAATTATACTCTACTTATTGTTCCATATGTAGATTTTCTTACCATAGACATGATTGGATCTCTTGGATTCTTACCATATTTTTCTTTTCCTCTTGAAACGTGTTTGCATAACTCACAAATTTATTGGAATGTCAATTGAGAAACATCTCCCATGGCCATTAAATTGAGAATATTGATCCATTCATCTGTTATGGTTTTTAGCAAGAGATTTTTAATGTGTCTTCAACTAAATTATGTAATTTAGCTCTTTTGACATTATAAGAAAATATTTCCACCAAAACTTCAAAGTTTTCATCTTTTTTTTGAGCCATTTTAAAAACTTCATGCTTAAGGTCACGATGTTTGCAATACTCCTTATATTTCTCTAGGTATATCATTTTCATATCATCCCATGTTCTCATAGAATGTGTTCCTAGACCCATGAACCATGTAAGAGCTCCATATTTTAGAATAACATGAAATAATTTAAAATTTTGAGTATCAAGTAGGTAATCATATGATCTGCATAATACTTCAAACTCAAAAGGAAATGTTTTTGGATCCTCATTTCTTAACCCATGGAAATTAGGAAGGATAGATGGAGAGATATTTTTCATGGTATTAGTGGTAACTATATCCAAAATAGTGAATCCAAAAGGATCTCTTTCATGAAAGTCTCCAGCATCTCCTCTTCCACCTCTAGCACCTCGACCTCCTCTACCACCTCCTCCTCCACCAATTCTTGCTATGTATTCTCCATTATGTACCCCCACATTCTCCCTCTCATGCCATTGTGGATTCTTCAAAGCTAATATAAGGTTCAATGATAGGGTTATCTACCTGTTATGGATGGAATGCAAGTGTTGGTGGATGGTGTGGCACTATGTGGTTAGTAAGGGTGGTTGGTGATGTTGGTATTGAACTACATCCTCTTCCTCTACTTACAAATATACCCCTATTATCTCGTTCTCTATATATGCATCATAAATGATTTTAATATGATTTTTAATTATATCCCAATCAGGGTGTGAGATGGACAACAATTCCATTATGACAAATTAATGATGACGCCCTTGGGGTAAAAACCCACCACCCACCACATGCTCGAGTATATGGTGCAGTGGCTTCGTGCATGCATGGTGTAAATAATCCCACATGAGGTGACATCGATATAGTGTTTTGGTTTTTCCATTTGGTTAGTTGCTCCATGAGAGAAGTTGGTAAGTGTTTTGTTCACTGTAGAGGAGTGTGGAAGGGTGGTGTCGAGCTCTGTGGAACGACGTGGATTCAGGCAAGGTGGCAGGATAGTCTTCTCCCTGCATGGGTAAAATGGTATGTGATTCGTCATTCCTTTCTCTCCTCCATGCAATGACTTATTTGTTTGATGGAATTAGGAATGTATGGTTTTGAATTGTTGGGGTTTGTAAGAAAAAGAGGCTCCATGCATTTGTCTGTCTAATGAAACAGGTCCATCTACCTGACATGGTCTCTGTGTCTATTCTGTTCGAGATTATCTTATCCAAGATGGGGTTATATAGGGATTTTGCCTCTACAGCTAGTTCCTGGGACATCCTTCTGGCTCGGCCTCGCATCATTGGGACTCGGAGATGGATAGTTTACAATTTTTCTCCTAGGTTTTGTCTTTCCGAATTTGTTGGGGATGGGTCAAGGCTTTTTCTCTATTGTTTCTGGAGCCAAATTATTCCCTGGAGGATTTTATGTGGGTTCCATGACCTCTACCCATGTGGGAGTCTTCTTGGGCATGTTTTTGTGGCTCTGCGATGGTTTGGGTACTGAGTTTGTCCCTATGGTATAAGCTTTGGTGTTTTCTTCATATCATTCTCTAACTATTATGTTAACGACATCTGGGTTGTGGCAGTTGTAACTCTGTCTAGGTAGGTCGGTAAGGAAGGTATGCAATGGAAGAGAAGGGAGGAATTCCCTTAGGTTCTTTATTGGAAATTATTGTTTCATGCTTCTTCCTTGGTAGGTGTGCGAGGCAATAGTGTCACTTGGAAGCTGGGAGCTTCTGGGCTCGGGCTACCACTTGTGCAAGAAATTTGATTTACGATTTTCTCCACTCGAAACTGTAAGCACATAGTAATGGCTTGGTCAGAAACCGCAGAGGCATGAAGCCCAACCCAAAGGGGCCAAGGCAGAAGAACCAAGGGGACCGAGACGATAGGGCAGCGCAGCTCCTCTAGGGGAAACTCAAGGGGTTGAAAACCAGTTGCCAACATCATAAATGATGTGGCTACATCCTATCACAAAGGAAAGAATGAGGAACTCCGATAGTTAATTAAGGAATTGGAAGCAGAATTGAACTGTCAAGTTGGTTTGATGGAAATTGAGGTGGAGGACTAGTGGGCCATTGTGCCAGATCCAAGGCACACCCGTGGTCACGTCACTCAATTCAAACAAACCTTGTTCTTGTATTGGTCCATGAAGAGTATTTTGGGAAAGGCTTTGGAGTAGGTCTTTATGGGCATGGCAGCAGCAGTGTAGGAATTCCCTAACTATAAATAGGAATTTCAAAAGCTCCTGTTTCAGATGAAAAAATGAGATGGCTACCTTCAATGAATAGAAGAACACCTCCCTTTCCTTCTCTCACATACAGAGCTCCCGAGTTCCAATGCTAAGGACTCAGCTCTGGTAGAGTTTGCATCTACTGAGGGAGTATAATAGTATGCTAGTTGGTCTCTCAGTTTCCTTTCTCTTTTTGTATGTGGGAAGCTTTTAGTTTTCAGAATATTGATCATTTTGTTTTTAGGCATGTAGTATTCAGGCAAGGCAAAGACATTCAAACTTATCTAGCTTGGTTAGAAAGACTTATTATTTTTTGTTATTGGATGGCATATCATGCTATTAGGTGGCCAAAAGAATTGGTTTCCCTTAGGGCAAGTTGAGGCCACCTAACTATTATGTTATGTGGATGTAACTTGCTTTTATATTAATGAAAATGGAAGGACCTACCAAGCTTACAAAAAAAATATGTTTTTTAATTATGCATCTAGAAAATGAATCCATATATTACGATATGAAAATATAAATAAAAAATAAAGTCCTATATGTACTTCCTTGACAATGATGCCAAAAATGTTGGGTAATATAATTGTTGGTTAAATTACTTCATTAAATTATCGACCATGGTTTGTGAACTTGTGAAGTGTATGTGCACCATATATTCTAGGAGATTTATTTTCAATCAAAAGATTAAATATAAATGCAAATATAATCTATTCAAGACTAATTCTTATTAAGTATACACACATGTTTTCTATATAGGGAATTTTGATTTGATGCGACTTTGAAGCAAACTATGCCAATGTCCAAAACTATTCTAATGAACAATAACTGAAAGAAAATTTATTTGAGCATAATTAAAATATATTCTAGTTAACAAGGAATGGAAATCTAATCTAATTGATTTGAAATGGATAGTTACGTTAGAAAGATTTTGAAATGAATTATATTCTAATTCTAGTTTATAGATCAAGAAATGAAAGTTTGATCTAATTGAAAATAAATAACTTGAAATCAATTCTATCTAAGAACATGAAAGGAAATCTAGCTATTAGAACTGAAATCAATATTAATGTAAAGAGTAGTGACCAAAGTAGTGGAATTAAAAATGTTGAAGCCTTTATAGATTATTAGTGTGTATTCCTAATTAGTACCAATCCAAACATCCAAAATAAATCTGAAGCTAAGCATGAAATTTAAATAAGAAAATCTGTGAAAGGAAATATTTTGGTGCTTTTGGTCTTACTGTTGAGTGCTCAACCTATTTCTATAAAAAAGAAAGTAATAAATTGTGCTTGAAAACAACATATTAAGCATCTAACTATTAAACACTGAATTAAAATGAATGTTAAGAAAAATGAAATCACTAATCTAACTGTGAGAAAAATATAATCTCACAACTCCATAGGAGGGCCTCCTATTGAATGCAAGGAAATAGATATTCAGATCAATGGATTAAGTCACCAATACATCTCACAATTACTCCATGAACAAAGTAATTGCATTAACTAAAAAAGATATTCTCTCCCAAGAATCACAATAATTAGAAACTTATACAATTTATTCCCCCTCACTTCTAGATCAAAGAAAATTATAATTTTTTATGATCTAACAAATTCAAGAGATAAATGCTAAGAGGTAAGTTCCTCAGTCAACATCTAAGTTTTTAAATCAGAATAGGAAGCTTCCTCTCATGAGTCACTACTAGAAGAGGGAATCATGAGAGGTCCTTTGGCTGACACATAATCAACTAGAAATTATAAATTCAAGATCTTGCTTGCTTTATTTCTCCACATTTGCCTGATGATAAGATTGACTCTTTGAATTTTTTTGCGAGAATAATCACCTACAACCAGGTTTGACTTTTATTTGAATAGCAAGATTCTCATATCTTGTAAACTTCTAGGTGAGGCCAATAGGTGGATACCCATGTGGGTGGTATCTTGCATTTTTCCATATGTCATGCTTGCCTTCAAACTCATGGGAACATGTTCAACCTTGGATTTAGTTGCAGAAACACTAGTTAGTTGCATAATGTGCATCTTTATGTAGTGTTAGGGTCCTATGTCTAGGAATCTTGCTCACTTTAGTCTTGCTATGTATCTAAGGTCAAATTTGTAAATAATAGTTATGATCAGCTGGCCAATATTGTTCAAATAGGTCTAGGTTTAGATTGGGTGTCATGTAAAGGTGTTAATTTTGTTAAGAGTCCAATGTCTAAAGTCATGTGTTTTCCTTACAAAGGGTAATCATGGGAAGTCTTTGGTCACATTACAAAAATCATGATTATGCATATCCTTGGTTATTGTAAGTTAGTCACCATTTAAGTCATTGTTAGTAGGTCACCTAAGTCTACATCAAAAGAAATCATGAAATGATCTTGGCACAAATTTGGAGGCTTCATTTCAAAGGAAAACTTATGACCTCAGTAGGGAATTATGGTCAAAAGGAAAGTCCTTCCTTTTCCCAATGCACTGTGTTTTCAGAAAAGCACTGCACATTCATGATTTTCTTTCTAAATCATGATCAACCTTTTCATTTCCACTCCAAGCCATTCCACGTGATCATTTGAACTTGCATCTTCATCCCATATCATTCATCTCTTCATCATATGCATCAAAAAGCTTGGGTTTCTCATTTTAGTCGCTGCAAAAGGGAGGTACAGGCATTGCGAGTTCACACAGTGCTAAAATTCTCACATGTTGATAGTCAAAATTCCCTCATAGGTGAAAATATAGCTCTATCTTTATTCTTCAGCCTTAAAAGTACTCTAAAATTGAATATAGAATCTAGCATGAACCATTTAAATCATGCAAGAGGAATAAAATTATCATCGTTTCTCTTCTGAAATTCATTGCATTTTCTTCCTCTACACTGT
Source organism: Pinus tabuliformis (assembly GCA_031772625.1). Classification (NCBI taxonomy): domain Eukaryota; kingdom Viridiplantae; phylum Streptophyta; class Pinopsida; order Pinales; family Pinaceae; genus Pinus; species Pinus tabuliformis. The sequence continues at coordinate 84,763,413 of CM062809.1, forward strand.
GTTTTATACTAACCCACTGCGATTCCACACAGTGGGTCATATCCCTCTTTTATCATTATCAATTTGCGTTTTCATTGTGTGAGACCTTGCATGTAATAGGTGCCTTGGTCTTAAAACTATAGCAAAGAATTTTCCCTTAAAGTTTATGCTTAAAAATGTTTTAAAAAGTCAAATTTCTTCAATGATGCATTTCTAGCTTGCACATTGTGACTGTCCCTAGTTTGAATTCTTGCCAACTGTTATGAAATTCCAAGTTCTATAGGGTTTTCCTAAGAAAAGTATTTAATTTTAAGTTTTGATGTAATTTATGGATCATATCTTAAGTCATTCTTAGGAGATTTAAATAGCATAACGTCTCCATTGTTACACAAGCAAGTGGCTCATAACCCTAAAACTATTCATTGTTGCAAAAGGGAAACTATGTCAACTCTAGAAGACAAAAAGAAAAAAGGGGGAGCCATTGTACATTTTGAACCACAGGATATCACAACCATCAATGCAAATCCAGCCATTAGAGTGGTGGGTGTATGATATTCGTTGAGAAAATTCAATGGTAACATTTACATTTGACAAAGGAATTTTCTATGGGTTTTGATGGTGTGCAAGAAAAGGTGGGAAGTCTTAACTTTTCCAGTCTCAGCTCAATCAATAGCTGAGGCCACTGAGATTCCTTTGAGTGGAGAGGAATGTTTCAAAGGTATGGATTTTGATTTGGTTGATTTCAAGGACTTTCTCAAGCCAAAATACTGGAAACGTTATGGTTTTGCTGTTCCAAGGAGTTATTTACAAGATCACCATAGTAAACTATTAGATGTGATCCAAAGGTACTTCACATGCGAAGGGAGGTTTAGTAAGTTGTATCACTATCAAATTAGGTTTTTAATGCATTTTATGAGCAAGAAATATTTGAATCTTCCTTATTATCTATTTGTGAGTCTATGTAATATGGTTGATCGAGCTCAAACCAAAGGAAGTCAAGTTGAAGCCAGTTTGTTTCATTTTTCACTAACTACATTCCTGATAATGAAAGAGATTGAAAAGAAGGAGTATTCATGGTAGGATTTTTTAGTTTATTTAGGATGGGGTATCACAATATTCAAACATTAAAAATATCAAGAAAGACACTCCTTTAGTTGCGATTAAAGAAGCTTCACCTACAACAACAAGCTCAGTAAAGAAGCCTTTGACTAAAAACAAACTGGTTGATAAAAAAAGTGCTAAGAAGCTGCATTTCTCACTTGAGGTAGAAAAGGTGGAAAGGGTACCAAGAACAAGAGCTGCAACCAAGAGGTTATCTATAGATCCTCCATATTCACCTATTCAAGTTATGGAATCAGACAACACATAGAAGGAAGTGGAAATTGATGAAAGAGACTAGAAAATTGGAGAGTTACAAGATTAGTTGGACAAGGCCCATTTGACAATAACATACTTGTAGCAGGAGAATAGGGAACTTAGACATAAAACATCACAATAAACTATTCATCCTAGTGAAGCAGAGCCATCAAAGGAAACATTGGCACATGTTGACAAAGGAAAAGGAAAAATGGTCATTGACGTGGAAGAGTTGAATGAGGCAGTAGACAAATCAAGGAGACCTAGAACTATGTCTACTTCCAAGTTACAAATGAAAGTGGTGGAGACTATTCAACTTGAATAGAAGATTGTTTTTTATGAGCAGAAAAAATTCGAGAAGCTACTAGAACAACTTGGAGGAGTTCAACAGCAGGTGGATCAACTTACATAAAAGGATCACAGGGACAAGTTGCATGTGTTTAGGCAACTGGAAGCTATTGATACTATCCTTGAAAAGGAAAAATAAAAATTGAAATGGACCCTTCCTCTCCATAGGCAGGTGAAAAAGCTATATACAAAACACTTGGTCCTAAAAAGAAGACTCAGGTTGGTGAAGAAAAAGCTCATTGAAGTCAAGGAAACTGGAATAAAGAGAAAGAGAGGTAAGTTGGACATACTTGCAGAAGCCAGTAAGAAGGTGAATCTCCAGTAGGAAATCTCAATGCAACCCTAAAGCTTTGTTTTTGGGCTAAAGAGAGCAGAAAAAGGTAAATTTTGATGAAATTTGCAAATATGCAACGGGGGGCTTGCTACACTTTTTATATAAATTTTGTTAATGGTGAGATAGTAAGGTTGGAAGTTTTTTTTGTCATGAGAGAGTTATATAAAGGTTCCAACATCCACATTGATGTTTCCAACACTTTATATTAATAAAAGAGTCATCATATGTTCAAATTTAGGAGGCACTGCGAAAGAAAATTGTCTTGTTGCGAAAGTGGGGAACATGTCAAAAGGAGGTATGCAAGCATTTTGAATCTTACTTAAGAGTTTCAACACCATCACAGAGGTATTTTGAGCATACCCATTCACTTCATTTTTATAGAAGGGAGCTGCAGCCATACAAAAGATGGAGGATATTTCACTTTGTTGTGAAACTGGCTAATGCGCTGCAAGTCTAGAAAATCAACACTTTTCATTTAAAATTTAAAATTTTTGACTTCTAGAAGTGGTTTAGATGATGTAGATATGTGGAAAAGTATTTTAGGAGTTGTGTTTAATGCTTATTTTCCAATATTCCAAGTTAGTGATGTTAGAAGATATAACCTGGGGAAAGCACCAGCCTAAAACCCCATCTCTGTATTATTAATCAAGTGGAAATCCTCAACAACATACAAAAAGAATCAGCTCAAAAGCTATCCTGCTCTCTCTATACTCTGATGATGTAGCTCATGGACTACCTAGCCCTGTATATAAAGGTTGCACCTCAGGTCCAAGCTCCTATTTGCTTGTGCGGTTTTGATTGGGATCCAATTACAAAACACATGTAAATTGGCCTAATCATACTTGCTATCACCTCAGGTCCAACTATGTAGTCATAGAAGGAAGAAGCTTCCTTCCCCATGCAAGGAATACTTACTAGAAATATCCTAGCATCTAATAGTACATTGTCCCACATCTGATCTCAATTTAGTCTCTGACAGAACTGACATGCATTAGTTATCCATGAGTGAATACATTTATCTGAAAATAACAGTTGTCACATGCATGCAAGCATCAACAAATTGTATCTCATTAATTTAACAACTTGTTAAATTAATCTAACTGAAATTGACTAAGTTAAACTAAGTCAACTGATCCTCTCAATATAGAACTCATCCTTAATTCCTCAATCAGTGGAGCAAATCAAGAACACATTCCTGAATCAGTGGACAAATTATTGCATGTTCTCACAAAGACTTCAAGTTTGATTTTCCTTAACTAATTAACTCATGGAGAATTAATTAATTAATATTCCAAACTGCTGGTAAGACCAAATTCGAATTTACTTCCTATAGATAGACCAGGGACTACTATAAATAGGAAGGGATCTAGAAATGCTATTTTTAGAAGATGTTATTTTTAGAAGTTTCACCTCTCACCCAAGGTGGCCAAAATTCTCATTGGCCAAACTTCTATTTTTAGAAGTGTTATTTTTAGCAGTTATATTTTTAGCACTTCCTAAATTTAGCATTTCTTGTTGCACACTTTTCAACATAGCAAGTATCATGATATAATATTAAAGAGGTAACAAACCCATGAGTTCTCATAGGATGGGAATGAACAAAAAACATGGTGAAGGGGAAGAATTGAGGGTATTAAGTGTTAAAGTTTCATCAAGAATTGTTCTATGTTGTAACTATCAGTTCAACAATTAATAATAGCATCCAAATTAGAATTTCAACCTCTTCAGTTAATCAGTAATAATAGAGAAATAGTAGATAGAACAATTATAAAATGTGCACAATGAAAGACAACCAAGAGACAAGAGAAATAATATTTGGTCAATTACTAAGGGAAAATCCCACAAGGGTGAAAACCCTTTGCAATTCTTCTTTTATTAGATTTTCTTCAAATGTTCTACAAAGAGAGTACATCATCTAAGAGTCAAAGTCAAACTTTGACTATCCAATATCAAATATCCAATATCCATCCAAGTCAATATGCCATGAAATTTATCCAAAATGGAGACAAGAGAGAGAGAGAGAGAGAGTCAATAGAAGTCAACAACAATCAACAATAAGAATGTGTGCCCTAACTATTCAAAAAAATAGTCCTCCAAGAGCTTGGTAAAAGGTGAATGATTTCGACCTTCTTTGCTAGTCAACCTGAAGTCAAAACAATCCAAATCTAAGCTGTCAAACTTGGTCAAAATAATGATGTAGCATATGGTCAAATTTTGCAATAGGTCTATAGTCAAAGTGCCCAGGCTTCCTCAGTTTTTATGAGAAAAAGTATGGCCTTCCCAATCATAAATATGCCCAAAAGATTGAACCAAAATTCACTCCATAAATTCAAATTCAACACTATGCAACACTAGTCAAAGTTGCATTCAGCTTTAGATTTCAACCACTTGTGATTTTCATCCTCTTTCTCCTTTTCAAGTGTGAGAGAAGCCCTGCAATTTTAGATAGGTTCAACCCAAGAAGAGAGAGAGTTGTGTGATGATTTATGTGATGGAAAATGAGGAGGATTTGACTTGTATTTATACGTGTTAGAGGGGTGCTCATTTTTCTTCTAGGCCAACCTGAACAAATGTAACAATTTGGGTTTTTTCGTCAAAAATATATATTTCCTTGTCCAAATTGAGTGCTTCAAAAGTCAATTTTGGTCCTCTTGGAAAGAGGAATTTAGTCTAATGGCTGGAATTTTTCACTAAGCTGCCAAATTAACACTCCCTCTTATCTAGGGATAAATTCCCATTTCATCATGCATCCCTTCTCATCTTTACTTATCTCTGCTCATCTCATGCTAAACACTCTCGAATGTAAAGAAGATTAAATTATATAGGGAAGCTCCAACTACTACCCTAAATATACCACCATTGAGGAGACTCTACTACCACCTAGAATCATCATCATCGAGGAGCCTTAGCTACCATCTAGAAATAAAGACAATGGGCGAGATCAAACCTACCCAATGCATAAGGATCACACTCTATGCCAAACTCCCTGACAATAGGTGAGATAAAATTACTAGAGGTAAGGATCAGACTCTATCCTATTGTCCTTGATCATCCATATTAACCCTAAAGAGTCAGATGGTAGAACACGTGCATCCACCAACTTAAGAAAGATCTACCTACTTCAAGGGATAGGGATCACACTCTATCCCAAGTCCCTCATCCCATTGGCCATATGGGTAGGTTATCCCACACAGTAGGAAAGATGCTAAATGGATCATACTTTAACTAGGGGAGATCCCAGGTCTCTACATCCTATCGGTTAAAGGTATCCCATCCCCATGAGCTCATTAGCTCCATTCCCCACCCTAGGATCTTAACCAGGGGGGAAGATCACTGATCAATTTTCTTGATCAGCCAGGACCCTTATCTGAAACGGTCATCTCAACTAGTCCAATTTTCTCTCTAAAGACCAAGAAATTCCCTTTCGACAAAGCCTTGGTGAGGATATCGACTATGTACTCATCTATCAAAATGTGTAGGAGTCTCAGAACTTCTCTTTACAACATGTCTCATATGTAATGACATTTGATCTCAATATTCTTGGACCTGTCATGGAACAGAATATTCTCTAACAAACGAATCCCACTCTTGTTGTCACAATATATAATTTTGTGTCCAAAACCTACTCAAATAGCTCTCAAAAGAGATTACTTAAACAAATTGTTTCACAACTTGCCAGGTTGGCTGCAATATACTTGACCTCAGTTGTGCTAAGGGATACATACTTCTGCTTCCTACTCATCCATGATATCATGGAAAATCCTAAACTAAAACAACATCCAAAAGTACTCTTCCTGTCAAAAGCAATTCCAACCCAATCTTCATCCATATATCCATGTATTCTAACATATCTCAGTCTAAGGTTAATAGTCCCATGTATATATATTAATACATGCTTGGTAGTGACCCAATGTATATGGTGAGGCTCGATCATAAATTATATCAAAGTGTTACCTGTGAAGCATATGTTAGGATGAGTGTTCACGAGGAACATTAGAGCACCAACCAGTTGTATATACTAAGAAGGATTTGCTATGTCTAGTCCGATAAATTTTCCACGTAGCTTCTTGAAATTCATCTCCATAAGTTTAGGAAATCACTTGCATTTGAACCATGCCAAATATATATAGCAGTTTCACAACATATTTCCCTTGTGAAAGGAAAATTTCACCCAATATTTTCCATATCTCTAGTCCCAAGAAATAGTGCATGAAACCAAGATCTTTCATCTCGAATTCTGAAGCCAACTCCCTCTAACATTCAATAATGAGAGGTTTGCACCTGTCAATAATAATTCATTAACATATAATACCAAAATGAGAGGCATACCTTGGATCGTTTTGAAGTACACGTTAGGATCATCATTGTTCCTTGTGAATCCCAAATTCACCAATTAACTATCAATGCGAGCATACTAGGAAAGGGGGGCTTGCTTTAATCCATAGATAGATTTCTTCAATAGGAAAACATGGGTCTTTTGATCATGAAATTCAAATTCTAGAAGTTTTTCAACATATACTTCTTCTTGAATAAAACCATGAAAGAAATCAATCTTTACATCTATCTAGTGAAGAATCCATCCTTGACTAAATGCAAGTTCAACAATGGATCAAATGGTGGTGTAGCGAGAAACTGTAGCAAATACATCATCATAATATTCTCCCTCTTTCTTGGAGAACCTTCGGGCTATGGACCTCTCCTTTTATTTTTTTATGCTTCCATCAGCCCCATGCTTGATCTTGTAGAGCCACTTTGAAGTCACCACATATTTCCCCTTTGATCTCAACACAACATCCCATATGTCGTTCTTCATAATTGAATCATATTCTTCGACCATAGAATTCTTCCAGACTTATTATTTCACACATTTTTCAAATGTGGGAAGCTCTAATTGAATCATAGTACCCATCGCTACCACGAATCCATGGTACCTACACAACTTCTTGCTCTCTCTAAAGGTCCCTCTAGTGGGAATGTGTCACTCTGCATCCTGTAATGTGTCACAAAGCCAAAGTGGCCTCCTCCTAACAAGAGGATCACATGGAGTAGGATCCAAGGGGTCCATGGTCCCCATAGGATCATCAAAAAATTCTCTCTTGGATTCACACATGGATGGACCTTTAAGAATATCCATATCATCACTCTAATTTTTAGGAGGAGGAGGCAGAGGAAGGTCCCTTATTTTTCTAAGGGAAACATCTTCATCGAAGGTTACATCCCTGCTAATTTCAACCTTCCTTCTACTAGAAATATATATTCTAAATGATTTAGAATATTCACAATATCCAAAAAAAGTGTGTTTTCTTCTAGTGGCTTCAACTTGTTTCTTTTGTCCTCCGGCACATGGAAATATGCAGGGTGGCCAAATATACAAAGGTGAACAATGTTGGGCTTGAGACATGTGAATACTTCTTCCGAGGTCTTGTTGTCCAATGCTTGATGAGGAACCTAGTTTTGAACATATACCATTGTATTTGTTGATTCTCCCCAAAGGAACTTTAGTAGATTTTTATCACAGAGCATGGATCAAGAAGCTTCTACAATAGACTGATTATTTCTTTCAGCCACTCCACTTTATTCAGGATTATAGGGCACAAACGTCTCCTTCTTAATACCTTCTTTCCTACAAAATTTTATGAATTCATTTGAAATTTATTCCCCATTGTTGTTGGACCTAAAGATCTTAATTTTTTTCCCTATTTGATTTCCAACCAAAGCCTTGAAGTCCTTGAATATGTCGAAGGCCTTGTCCTTTTGCTTCAAGTAATATATCCATGTATTTCTTGATAAATCGTTGATGAAGGTAATATAGTAGATATGGCCACCAAGTGAATGTACGGGTGTGAGGCCACATATATTAGAATGAATGACATGGAGGGTGTCTTTCATCTTGGTGTCGCTAGAGGGGAATGGTCCCCTTGTCTTCTTTCCACTATCACATCCTAGACATACTCCATCATGTTGAGCTTGAACATCAAGAATCCCAGAGACTAACTTCTTCAATTTTGGAAGTTCTTCAAAGTGAAGATGGGCCAGCCTTGTCATAGCTCACTTTGATGATTTGCTTCATGTAATATTGCTAGAAAGGGTATTCCGATGACTCTATAGAGTCCTTCAAATATAGATCCCAATGTGAAAGCATCTCTCATAGAGGATCCAATAGGCCAAGTAAGTACTTTTCCTTTAATGAAAGAAACCCTAATTCATTTATCTTCCAAAGCAGATATGGATACCAAATTATTCTTCAATCCTAGCACATACATCGCATCATGAAGGAAAACAAATTCCATAGAGTCTAAGTGAAATTTAACAAACCCAAATCCTTTAACGAGATGAGTGGAGTTATCTCCCAGAATAATATTCAAATTTGACTCCCTCTCTACTAAATTAGAGAGAAATTCCTTATACCTAAAGAAATGATGAGAGGTCCCACTATCAACCAACCAAATATCCCAAGTATTCGAAGGAGAGGAAATAGAAAGTGCAATAATAAGGATATATTCATATTGATTAGTAGCATTACTTTCATACATGGAATTTCTCGACTTCTTTTGTGGACGATGATCTTCTTCACGATCAACTAGCATCAACTAGCTTTTCATTATCCTTGAAGTATGAGGTAGACATTTTTTACCAAACCAAAAATAAGTTGCCAGAAGATGGATGCTCTTTCTCTTTGTCTCTTGGGCTTGTCTTCACTTCTACTCTGAAAACATGTAAAGTTTTCATCAATAATTGTTCTATGATACAAATATCACTTCAACAATCTATAATAGCATCCAAATTACAATTTCCACTTCTTCAGTTAACCAATAATACTAGAGAAATATTAGATAGCACAATTATACAATGTGCATAACAAAAGATAGCCACGAGACAAGAGACACAATATTTGGTCAATGACTAGGGGAAAACCCCACAAGGGGGAAAACCCTTTGCAATTGTTCTTCTATTATATTGCCTTAAAATATTCAACAGAGAGAGTACATCATCCAAGAGTCAAAGTAAAGCTTCGACTATCCAATATCCAACCAAGTCAATATGCCATGCAATTTATCCAAAACAGATACAAGAGAGAGAGTCAACAACAGTCAACTCTTGTGCAAATCTGTCCAAGACAAAAAAAAACAATGTGTGCCCTAACCAGTCAACAAAACAGTCCTCCAAGAGCTCGGTCAAAGGTCAATGAATTCTTCCTTCTTTGCCGGTCATCCTTAAGTCAAAACAATCCAAATCTAAGTGGTCAACTTGGTCAAAATAGTGATGTAGCCTACAGTCAAAGTTTGCAATAGGTCTGCAGTTAAAGTGCCTACACTTCCTTAGCTTTTGCACCAAAAAGTGTGGTCTTCCCAATCAGAAATATTCCCAAATGTTTGAACCAAAATTCACCCCCGAAAGTCAAAGTCAACACTAGTCAAGTTGCAGTCATTGTAAGATTTCATCCACCTGTGATTTTCATCCTCTTTCTATTTCGAACATGTGAGAGAAGCCCTACAATTTTAGATAGGTCGAACCTAAGAAGAGAGAGATGTGTGATGATTGATGAGATTCAAAATGAGGAGGTTTGAACTTGTATTTATATATGTTGGAGGGTTGTTTTGAGAAATCAATAGGCCTATAATTAGGATGATTTCTCTTAAACTTGATAATTGCTTGTGATTTATTTTTAGTTTTTCTTAATTATTAACTTCTTCACTTATTATTATGTTGTTCTTCTCATAAAACAACTACCAAAGCATGAATATCAACAATACATAAGAACAAAGGATGTAGGTTGTAAGCCAAGGCCAAAACCTCTCCTCTTGAGAGGAAAACCCATAAATCTCTTCTCTTCTTATAGATTCTTCTAATGACAAATTCCAAGACCTCTAGAAAAATACCAATACCCTTCCAAGACAAAGCTAGACCTTCTTGATGATGTGATTCTTCTAGCCAAGTCAAACACAGTCAAATCTCTTCCAGCTACACAATTTCGACCCCCAGCTACAAGTTTCTTGCCTCGCTACAGGTCTGAAATTTTTAGCCCCTTCAAAAGTTTTTGCTTCCACATGTGTGAGGGAAATTAGGGCTTTGAAGGCTTCCTTTCTACTTTTTTTGGGTTCCTTCTCTTTCTAGGGCTAGTAGGTGACCTAAAAGTCCTTTCTTTGACCTTCTTTCTGCAATTTGACAAATTCAACCTTGTAGTTGCAAATCCCTAGACTTATCTTCACACGTGAGAGAGAGAGAGAGAGAGAGAGAGATAATTAACCCATAAACTTCATCCTTCTTCCTTCTATCATTCTTCTCTTGCCTTTCTTCTACCTCTTCTTCACTTGGATGATAAGGAGTGAGTGCGTTTCCATAGGAGGTCAAGTTCTCTCCTATATATAGGCTTCCAATGAGGACAACATGCCCTAATGAGGCCGACAGTGCCCATCCCCACCGATAGAATCTAAGTAGTCTAGAAATAATGACTAAAAGGGTGTTCCGACGATTCAAAAACTGGTGCTGTCAAACTTACTTCTTAGTTTCCATGCTGACTTGGTATTGGAGGGGTATTATGACACTTTAAATACAAAAATAATTCTTTTAACATGTTACAATATGCCCAATGGAGTATTCGTCGTATGACATTGACTCTATTGACTTCTTGACTCTATGAAAAACCCTAGAAGCACTCAATGGGTGCTTGACCTCTAAATAAAATGACCTTCAACATGGAACCCATGCTACAAAAAAATAACAATAATAATTTTTCTTTATTTTTACAATATACAAGAATCAAGAGTACATTTCATGTTTATGAAGATTGAACCTAGTTACATATTTCAACAGGGTGCTCATTTTTCTTCTAGGTCAACCTGAACAAATGTGACAATGGGTTTTTCCATCCAAAATACATTTTTCCTTGTCCAAAATGAGTGCTTCAAAATTCAGTTTTGGTCCTCTCGAAAAGAGGAATTTAGTATTTGAATTTTTCACTGAGCTGCCCAATTAATATTAAGTTGGAAATATATTGGGATTAAGGGCTCCATAGTGCATTAGGAATCATATTAAAGAAAGAAATGATAAGGCATTGCAATAGTATATTGTTGTTCTATAAGAAATGCATTGATATCTAATTATTCCAAAAGGAAGAGGCTATGTCAATGTTAGTGTACTTCCAAAGTAATCATTAAATTGTAATCATTTTGTTTGTTTATTTGAAGTGTTTAATTTGGGAACACCATGGTATGAGAGGAAGAATATGACAATACAATGGGTAGAATAGATCATGGAGGTGTGTTTGCTTTGTGATTTGAGTAAAACTTAAACATAGAGAATGAATAGTAAAATTTATCAATTGGAAGAACATAAGCTCTTTGCGTGGCAATATGGAACTCTAATATGAGGAAATGATGGGGTGTCTCTCCCATGAAACAAGCCTATTTAATTATATTAATTAGTGGATCGAGCATCATAAATTATGACTGAGGATGATTAGTAGTGATGACTTATATAGTTTAAAGTGTTAAGATAGGGAGTTATGAACACTCATAATTAGTGAGCAATGAGAAGTGATAAATTGGAGAAAAATTTTAAAGGTCTAATATTTAAGGATAATGATTGTTTATTTTTTGGTAAAGGAAATACACTATGTGATACATGTTGAAATTTGGGTAGCTTTGAAGGTATTTTCTAGTGGAGAAAACCCAAAAAATAGAGTTTTTGTGCAAGTCGCCCAAGGTTTGAGGTTTTGACCCTGAGGAGTGGACTTGGTACCCAATATGAATTTTATATCCTAATTTAACTTTAAATGGTTCAGTGGGCAACACCTTAAAGGACTAAGGGGTTCCCTAAGTGAACTATGGAAAACTATAAATACAAGAGAAAGAAGAGGCTTAACATCATAAGTGTGAAAGAATTCATTTGTGAGTGAGGCAACCCTAGAAGGAGCCACAACCAGGAGAAGAAGCCTGACTCAAGAATTTATATTGAAGCAAGTTTAAGGTATGTTTGAGTGCTAGAAAGGATCTGCAACCAAGGAGAAAGGAACCACATACCTTATTATAAACTATTATTGAAGGGCCCTGAAGAACACTGGACACTATCTGAAATAGGGAATCTAAGAATTGAACATCAGATTTTCCAAGAAGTTGCAAGTAGAAGGATAGGTTTTTGTCATAGTCGTATGACTATAGCAGCTTAACAAACAATCCACTGTGGTAATGGAGGCCTAAAGGAGTAGTTTGAGGTTTGATCTCATTATTGTTATATTCCCCTATGCTAAGTTGTTTAAAGTTAGGAATCTCTAGTTTGTTTGTGTTCCTAGCTAGGGAATAGACCAGACATAGGGTGCATGGAAATTCAAACATGGTATTAGAGCTACTTTGAAGGGTAGCTAGATTAGAGTGTGTATAATTTTTATCTCTAAGAGGGAGCTACGAGATTTTTGCAAGAAGAAACATTGTTTCCAACTTACAGTTGGCTGGATATGGAACAAAAGGTTCAAATGAGAACATGGAGATGTGGTCTTGACTTGTTTCATGATGAGCCAAAATGGGAGCTTCATTGGATTGGTGGAGAACTCAATGCCCAATAGTATGTTGTGTGGTGGGTTGTTGTTGATGGCCTTTTATTGACTTGTCAAAGTATGTTGAGACAGTTCAGGTGCCTTGGCAAGGAGTGCTTTGGCATGGATGAGGTAGCTTCGTATGGATCATAGATTGATCGTGAGATAGTATCTACATTGGGTGTAGAGTTGCACATTCGATAGTGCAGCCATGTGAATATGATATGTTTGAACTAGGAGGATGGGGAAACTTACATAGTTGAGATGCAGTGGTTTAGAGTGGACTAGGCCTAGTGTTCAACTACATCTCGAGACTGACCTTGAAAGGAAACAAGTTCAATTGCAACACTTTCTAGGAGGGAAACAGTGACCCAGTGGAAGTCTAATCTTCAGAGTTCAAGAGAGAGAGTAGTCTTCTAGGTCATGCAGAAAATTCACGGACAACGATAGAGAATCATGGTGGTGCAAGAAAATTCATAGCCAATGCAAGGGAAGTTATGGTGCACGCAAGGAAAGTCATGGAACATGCAAGGATAGTCATGAACCATGCAACGAAATTCATGATTATGAAAAAATTAGTCATGGCCATGCAAGGAAAATTCATGAAGCTAGATATTTTAAGGAGTATGGTATATCCAATGATTTAGGTCTTCTAAAAGGATGTGGTTTTGGATCAGATTTGCAGGCAAATCCACTTCCTGGTAGTGATATAAATACCTTCCTCACTAAGAGGGAGTGTTGAAATTTGGGTAGCTTGGAAGGTATTTTTGAGTGGAGAAAACACACAAAAAGAGAGCTTGTGGGAAAGTCACCCAAGGTTTGGGATTTTGAACCAAAGGAGTGGGCCTAGAACCCAAGTATATGAATTATATATTCTAATTTAATGTTAAGTGGGAAACACCTTAAAGGACCAAGGGGTTCCTTGAGTGACCTATGGAAAACTATAAATATAAGCCAAAGGAAAGGCTTAACATTATAATTGTGAAGGATTTCATTTTTGTGTGAGGACAACCCTCGAAGGAGTTGCAACCGGGAGAAGAAGCTTAAGTCAAGAAGTTTTTTTGAAGCAATTTTAAGGTATGTTTGAGTGTTAGAAATGATCTGCAGCCAAAGATAATGTTAGGTCCTTATAATACTAGTGTATTCCCCATATTTTTATTGTTGTGACCCATAGGAACCCACTATCGTTATTGTTGTGCTCGTACATTATTATTGTTATGTAAGCCATCATTATATTATGACCCTTTAGACTCCTGTATATACCATGGAGGTCTTGTCATTTGTATCATCCAATAATTGCTCATTTACGTGATGTAAAGTAGTTTCCCCATCGAAGAGGCTTATTTTCAAGTCGTTGATCTATCTTTTATTTTGTTTTATGATTGGTTACATAACATTTGGTATCAAAGTTCTGGATCTTAGGGTTTCTCTTATTCAAACCGATCATCTTGGAAATTTTGCTATAACATTTTTATCTGAGGATTCATAAACTGAAATTTTTACCACATAGAGATGAAATCTTGATGAAGATAATGTAAAAATTTCAGATCTTGGTTCACTATATTTTTGGAGATATTGTCCAAGGAAGTTAGAGTTTCTGCATTCTACATAATTTTGTCTCAAAACAAACATTCTAAGGAGAATTGTCATAACTTTATCTCCATTCATCAAATTTGAATTTCATGAAAAGTGACTGAAAGTGAACAAGATATAGTTTCTCATATATCATTTTTAGGGACAAAGGTTAAAATATTCACATGTGGCATCCCGTACAAGTTCGCTCTATTAATCGAATCCATAATTAGGTCATCTTGGGAAATTTGGCATAACATTTGCTTGGAGAATCCAATCTTGGCCTAATTGGTGGGGTTGGAAAGAATCCATAGAGGGATACCACATAATGGGATTTCAGACTTTGGAGAGCTGAAATAATAGAGGTAGAATAGTTGCAAGTTTAGCCATATCAACACGTTCAAAATCAAGTTCTAAAAGGTGTGTCTTTTTCAATTTTCATAATTCTTATATGAAAAACCATTTTGAAGTGATTCAAAGGGAATAGTGAAACAAAAATATCATCAATTGGTTCCAAAATTCCTCCCAAACAAAAGAATTATACACCCATTAAGCCCTTGGAAATCTCTACTATGATGCATGAAGAATGCTAAATGCAACATGATATATAAAAATTGCGAGAATAATTTTTACTCTCACAAAGAGAAACCAAAAATGAATTGGAAGTGATGATTGTTAAGATGGATGGTTTAGAAGAAAACATAAAAGGGAATATGGATGGTTTAAAATGGGACATGGAAGGTTTAAAAGCAAACATGGAAGGTTTAACAGAAGGTTTGACAAAGTTGTTGGAGAAAATACTTCCTAATGGTGACAAGGTAGTCCATGAAACTCATGATGAGAACAAAAGGAATGTGAATCGTGATTTTAGAGAATCTAACTCAGAGCTAAATATCAACCATATTCCAAATATCAATATGAGGAATTTTAATGGTAAGGATATGGTAACATGGATACTATAGATGGATCAATTCTTTGATCTACATGATGTGCCACACACACAAAAGGTATGCATTGCATCTTTATATTTAGAACCTAATAATTTCATGTGGTATCGATGAATTTGTTCCCATAAATCAATTGTCACTTGGACAACTTTTATGGAAGAATTGATAGCACATTATGAGGATAAAGAGAGAAATATCTTCTTTAGTATATTGATAAATCTCGCACAAAAGGGTTCAATGTCAAATAACATTGAGGACTTCCAAAGATTGAATATCAAGGGAACTGATATTCCAAAGGAGAATATGATTGATTTCTTCATAGGGAATTTAAAGGATAACATCCAACATGGGGTTCGCATTTGGGAACCTAATTCATTGGAAAATGCATTCGGAGTGGTAAGAAACATTGAAAGAAAAATTATGGCAACAAAGAGGTCTACCACTCTGTTGACGGTGCTAGAAAATCCGTCAACCAAGGGGTATCCCTGTTGTGCAGTCCCAATTAGACCTCACACCATTTGGAGTAGGATCCCCATCTAGAATATCGTCTCGGTTTCCATGTATTCTTATATATTTTCCTTTGCTCTAACTGTCATCAAGAGAGGAACGTGTGGTGCCTTTAGAAAGCAAGGAGGTGTGCCTAGTGAGTGTTCAGTTGTAGTTGTGTCAAAGTTCTTCTATTGCAAAGGGAAAGAGTAAAGTGAGCCTCTATGAGAGGTAATAGTACCACCTAAGAAGAGACAAATGCAAATAAGAGGGATCCATCTAACATCTAGTGAAATAGTCCACAAAAGATGTGACAGTCATTACAACTAATCAATGAGAAATATTTGTCTAGCATCCTGCAGAATAGTCCACAGGGATGGGACAAAAAATAACAACCATTACACTTAATTCTCAATAATATAAGTACTAAAATAACTGAAATATTTTAACTACTTTAACACAGATGAAAGAAAACATGAAATACAAACATCCGCAGAATAGTCTTAAAAATATTCATAATCCATGCATTAATAACGTGTCGACGATGAAGGATTATGTTATTAAGTAAAATTTCCAAGACACGTGTATACAATGAACATCACTAGCTCCAATAGTGGAGCATTGGAGCCACTACTTGCTCCTGAAAAGAACTAGTTTGTCTCTCTAATGCCTTGCAAGAGGAGAGAATGTTAAAAGTCCTTTCCTCTTACAATGAGGGTGTATATATAACAATGAGGAAGTGATGCTTCACCTTCCTTATGACTCTTAATCTACCCTCATGATTGTTTGACTTCCTATGACTTTTCAACTTTACATGACTCTTCATATTCCATACATGTCCTTTGGACTTCCACTTTACAATACATTTTTGAAACATAATTTACATCATTAACCACAATGGTGTGGCATGTGACAACTCATGACATGACACTACTGGCATAGACTACTTAATGATGTGGTGATGTCAAGCCACTGTTCTATTGTGTGTTGCAAATATTCTTGAGAATACTTTTATTTTCACCTTCGCATGGCATGGTGATAGGGGATCTTCAAGGATCTCAAGTCTTGAGTGGTGATCGCAAAATGGTGTCCCTTTTCTTTCTCTTGATTGATCAACTTGCATACTCAACTACAAGAATGTATTTCAGCATGTTGCACTCCTTCATCTCCTTCTTCATCATCTTGCCATGGCATGATAAGGTACTTGTTTCTGCAATTCACTCTTGACAAAACGACATTAGTTCGAAAACCCCTACTCTAAGATTGTGCATATTAATCCATTGACTGAGTTAGAATTGTATGGAAAGCTGGGAAAGGGGCTTAGTGACTGAAAAATTACACATTTCAGGAAATCAAGGGGAGCCTTGATCCTTAAGACTATGCAGTGCACAGTTATGGTCGAGCTAAGGGAGAAAGCTACAAAATTCTGGAGATCAGTGTGACAGGCTAAGGGGATGAGCACTAGGATAGAACATTGCATAGTTCTAAGAGAAAAGGGAGGTTGGGCCATTGTTCAGTTGCATAGTTCAGGAGCTCAAGGATGTGCTTGAGGCTATAGATTGTGTAATTCACAGTTAGGGCCACACTGGGAGGAGGAATTGCACAATTCAGGGAGTCAAGGTTAGGGTTTGAGCATTGAAACTACATGGTGCAACAGTGCTGGGAGGCAGGAACTATGCATTGCATAGTGCCAAGACGAAAGGTCATAGCTAGAGTACTGAGATTGTGCGGTGCATAGTTCAGGGAGGTTGGGTGATGCTAGGTTTCTTGGTCGAGAATCTTTTCAAAAAATGACTAAGTGTGGGATCGATGAGACTGATATGAATAGTGATAAGACATCGACGTGATCAAAAACTTAGACTACTTGACGAAACAACAACATAGATCATCCAGGACACATGACAATGCATTTCCCTCCATGCGACAGCTTTACGACAACTTACAACAAGTGCAACACTTAAGATACACTTTGTGACGACTGTGACAACACTTGTGTGACAATGCTTAAAAATTTGGAAATGAGTGTGACGAATGTTTACAAGGTTAGAAAAACTCATTTACAGAAAGGTGACCTCTTGAAACCACTATAACATGTTTATATACATGATGTGATAGCTAACATGTGAAAAGATAACATTTTTCCTATCTTGCAAAGGGACCAGAAAATCCCCAAGAGAGCACATGGAATGCATTTTAATCTTTTGCGAAAACAGTGTACAAGGCCAGGGAAGGCTTAAAAATTGAGCATAAGAAAAAAATTTGGAGGGTATTGTAGCAGCGACAACACTTGATGATACACTAGTAGAATTCCAACTTCTCTGCCTTATTTAACTCTTTTGTGTAGGATTTTTCTTCTTTGGGGAGTATTGATTCATCATGTAGATTACTTTGGTCTCCCCACTTACCCCATGAATAAACATGGTTCCCTATATGCCTCTGTTTTGATTAAACACATCATAAGATTCATCAATATCGCAAAGTATTAAGTTAGGAAGGGTAGTGAATTTTGTGAGCTTAATAATTTCAGGGTATGTTTTTTCATCTCTGGTGTTGCTCCGCTACCACCAGGCCTAGACAGTACCCTGATGGAATCACTTCAGGAAAACAAACATTCCTCCACTGCCAGAAAGCCTAGATAGTACGCCAGCGGAGTTTCTTGTTTCACCTCCATGCACAGGAAGCCTTTCTCTTCTTTTTCCTTTATTTATTTATTTTATAGAACTATGCATTGACACTTCTTCATTTTATGGGCAAAAGAGGGTCCCAAATTATTGAGAGAATAAGAGGTTGTTCCTTTAGAGAAGCATATAGAGACCTCTAATTTAGGTTTTCTCGTTTAGATTTTTTCCCTTCTCCTCCTCTACTCATTGGATAGGAATGAAAACACCAAAACATAAAAATCGAGTGCGGGCATGAGGTTTTCCTGAATAGACACAGGTTCATGGTTTGACCAAAAATATCCTCATGGATGGATCATATTTTCCATCGAAAATTCATCGACCAAAAGGTATAAATGACATAAGGAAGATGGACAGAATGTCAACCAAATGTTGAAGTGTCACAAAGTCCTTTTCTATTTTTCCACACTCCCATTGAGCCAACAGAGCACATCCATGCACGGTCTCACAAAACTAAATGAAATACAACACACAACAAGGAAACAAAACCAGAAGATAAGACAAAAAATGGGTAAATAAAAACATGATGTGAAACCAAAACCAAAAAAAAAAAACAAGAAAAACTACGTGAAATGAATGCAAGATGGACGTGTATGTAAACTAAAATGCAACTAGACGTACTCCTAACCTAACCAACTAGAATGTCGGGTTCACATATAATGGAATTTCCAATGTATCCACCATAATTGATTTTTACTTGCAATCACAAAGATGCGATCGAATAAAACAAATATAAAATAATGTGTAATAGAAAATATAAGAACTTGAATAGCTTGCACAAAAATTTGAAGCTCTTGGCTGTTACACAACATTTTGTCACTGTCCCTGTACTCCCCGTTCCTTGATCCGGGAGGACCTCTACAATGACCCTCATGTGTTTCCCTGTCATGAAGAACATGTCCTTACATCACTTTTCATCTACAGAACATTTCCCACTTACATCATTTCCGAAGAAGATTCCTTCAAACTTAGTTTTCAAGACCGACGCTATCACTCAGTCTCTTCCCTACACTGATCTACAGAGTCTAACATTGGGCTTAGCACCAAACACCGTTGGCAATCCATTCATGACCCGTGCCGATCCTCTTTTGGAAATTTTTAAAAATGGAGCCAAAGCTTCCAGGTCTAGAAGGTTCATGAACGGAAGTCTGGTAAATGGTTAGTCAAGATAGAGCCAAGAGAGACTATTTGGGCTCTTTTCCCCTATTAAAATGGAACAAACCAAAAGGGATAAGACCTCTCCCATAATAAGATGATCCATATCCCCTCTCTAAAGCTATATAAACCTCTCCTTTTCCATCCTCATCTAGCTAATGAATGGGTTGGAATAATTTGCAAAATCTTGATAACAAAAACAACTCTTGAGAACTTTAGCCTTCTAGTCTTGTGCTTGTAAAGGAAGAATAAGTGTGTGTAGTTTATTTGGTTTGGAGAAAAGAGGAAGAAGCCTTGAACTTCCATTGTTTTGAGGTCAATCATGAGATGCTAACAGTGGTTCTAGAACCCAGACACGTCGAAGGAAACCTTCAACGCTAAGGCAAAGGTTGTACTTCCATTTTTGTCACAATAATACAACTGATATTTTGTTTCCTGTATCAATTGCATATGTTAGTTGGTAGCTTAAGACTCCTTAGCCTCTTAAGTAGGTTGAATATATTCTATTCTATCATGTGGGCTTTGGTAGCTTGTCTATTTATTTCAGGTGCTTGATTGACATTAAGGATTTGATCGCCGGAGCAAAGACACAAGGACTTCATCCAAAAAGGATTAGCGATACAAGAGGTAGGATATTATCCATTCTCAATATAAGGGAACTTATATTATATTGTCTTATTTGTGGCTAGAACCTCTCCCTTGGGCTAGAAGGATTGTCTCTATCCACAGAGATAATCTCCCCTGGGGATCCATCCCTCTCATTGGATTGTTTGTCATTTCATGATTTGTGACAACTTTTATAGTTTCACTTCTTCTCTTTTGTAATATGTACTTCAAGTCATCTACTGCTTTGATTCTTGAATTTAGACTAACAGGTATGGTTTTGGTTTGTGGAATTTTTTCTTTTTTCTTTGAATCCCTCGATCACTGCTGTTAATTTTCTAACAGTAGCGTTGACCAGCATGATTTCCTCTTAAATAGTTGTGTCGCAGCCCCTTATGGCACCTGTTGCTAGTTAGACATTTGTGCTGATGCATGTGGGTTAAAATAAGGGTTTCTCTTAAATCATTGCCAGTGTGTCTTGTCCTCATAAATTATGTTTCTTGGCTTGTTTTCCTTTATTCTCCCTAGCTAGAATTCTTTGTTGGCTTGATTGGTTTGAGATTGCATTACTTGATTTTTTGAGTTTTTGGAAGGTTTGTGTCCCTAGGGAATCTAGGTCATTACTGATTCATTTGTTGATCTGCTCATCAAGTCAAGTTGTTAAATGTATTTCAGGTTTTAGTCCTTGCATCTATTTTGATTTGTTTTCAATTGAACAAGTGAAAAAGTTTCATTTACTCTTCTCTTGTTGAATGTCTCTTTCTGAGCATAGATCACATTGCTCGATTTATTTCGGTTGAATCTTTGCATTTGGTTTGAAAGGAGTTATTTTTATCATGCTTTGCATTTGATTAATGTTTGGGTGTTTGAAAATGTTCATTGAAATTTTTATGCGAAATATTCATTTTAGCATTCCATTGAAGGAAATACATCATTCTAGTTTGTTTAATTGATATGTTGCATTGAGTAGCATCATTGAAAGCTAGAATTACATCATCATGATAATTTGAAATAAAATGAATTTATTTTATTGTTAAAAGGACTAGTTGAAGTGCATCTGATAGGAAGAGTAGGAAGTAGAAAGAATTTTCATTATTTTGTTTTGAAAAGCAAAGTAGTGAAGATTCATCTTACTTTCGATTGCTTGTTTGTTGCATTGATTATTTTCTCTTCTCTCAATTAGTGCAAGTATTCATCGAATTGAAAGGGTTTTGTCTCATATAGCTACACATAAGATTTTTTCAGGTGACATCAATAAGGCCTAAAAACTGAGACTTAATTTCAATATAAACATTTAAAATATATTCAATTAACCTAAGGCGCATTTGAAACTAAATGCTCACATTTAAAGGTCTAGGCTAGAGACGTGTTCCAGCGTCTTTAAACCTAGCAGTTGTTGTTTGCTTTAGCATCAGAGAGTGCTAGTACAGACTTGTGCTCCCCATACCGTCGTGTATATAAAAGGAGACCCCACTAGGTTTTCAATCCTTTATCCATAGGAAGCCGAGTATGCCGCCTTGTAAACGTGATACACCGAACACATCATTCGAGGAAATTGCCTTCTCATACTTTTCGATTCGCCAGGAGGTGTTCTGCAGTTCACAATTACCTGGTAATCCCTTTTGCCTAGATTATCCTGAGTAGTCATTTTTGTATTTTTAGATATTTAAATTTACAAGATCATCAAGCACTTGTCCTTTCAGGCTCGTTCAAACTGAAAGTGACTAGATTCATCTTTTCCTTTTTCTTGACTCTTAAAACATGAAAAGGAATCAGTCTGTTTCAACATATTAATCTTTTTTTCCCCATGTCACGTCACATTCCTAATAGTATTTATTGGCTTGTTGGGGCCTGACCCACGTTTAGAGGTGATTTAGCCAAACAAATCCTGGTACTACTGGCCCTTTCGGCAACACTCCACGAAGCACAGACTGAGATCTCACCCGAAGTAGTATGGGAGGGTGCTAAAACCAGGTTTCCGCACCCTGGAGATGTCTCATGAGTTCAAGTGGTCTGTAGCTTGACCCTACGTGCCCGTCACTACACGCACTTTCCTGTACCTCGCAACCTGAGATGTTGTCTTCACGTAACCCTACTTGGGGGTCGAACGTTGTTATTACCCAAGTCCTTACTAGTATTCCACTGTTAGTTGATTAACTTAGCCTACTTGCATGCTTTAAGTTATACTTAGTAATATAAATCATTCATACAAGTGCGCAGAGTAAATAAAAAGTATATTTGCAATTTATATCAAACATGCATTAACCCAAGAATAGATACACAAATTGGTAACAAAACTTCTCTTTATTAATTTCTTCTTTGGTTACAGACTCAACTCCACCCTACACACTTAGTTGTAGGGGTCCACGCACTCAACTACGGACTACTAAGCCTCTACACACTCAGCTATAGAGCCTTTTCCTACTCTATGACCCAAAGACACACTTAGTCACTCTGACTCAATCACTTAGACTTCTCATGCTCATCCTATATTAGTTATCTTTTACACTTAGAGCCTCACTCTATTTATACAATCCCATGGTCCGCGGACCATGGGTAGTTCTATCCAGTCGACATTACATTACAACACTAGGGTGGACAACCCTGTGACTCTATCATACATTGTGCGCTCTGCACCCGCAATTTGCGGAGTCTTTACAACAATATCGGGTCAAAACTTGGGCTTTGAGACCCAAAACATGCCTTGGGGGATTTCATGCCCAACAGACCCCCAACACAAACGTCGTGACTCACCCTTGAGTCACTCAATTGATACGATGATCTTGGCATGGAGTCCCTCCAACTGTTCTCGAATTGTACTGGGGTCCGTAGCGCACTGAGCTGCTGCTCGTTGGATCTGCTACATTTGTTGTTCTGAGACCTCTATATTTGAACTTCTCCCATACATCTTTACTGGTATATGCTACATATGTTTATAGTCCCGTGCCCTTATTCGACTCCTTGGAGCGCGAAGACTGTGCTTCTACCGGCTAGTCAAATAGTCGTCCCACCCGTGTAGGGCTTCAAGTAGCTGCCATTCACTTTTCCTAGGAAGGGTTCTCCACTTAGCTTGACTAGCTAGATCGTGCCTTCATCTATGACCTCCTTAACCATGTATGGTCCCAGCCAATGAATTCTGAATTTTCCCGGAAATGTTTCAAACTTACTGTTATACAGTAGCACTGAGTCATTTACCTTGAAGGTGTGCAACTTAATATGGTGATTGTGTGAGGCATTTTCATGTTGCTTTTGTACCTACTGATGAAAACCAACCAAGAACCGTTCCTCCTCAAGTTCTTCCAATTGCAGGAGCCTTTCTTCCAGAGCTTCGTGGTCCTTCATACTGGTGAGCGCTGCTATTCACATACTAGGTACAATATATTCCATCGGCATGACAGCTTCCACGCCATAAACTAACCGGAAGGGTGTTTGTCCCGTCAATTTCTTGCACATTGTCCTGTAAGGCCGTATCGCTGTAGGTATGCGCAGCTCCCAATCGCTTCGGTGCGCGTTGCACACTTTGGTCAGCGCAGTCTCTAGTATTTTGTTGAATGCTTCTAATCTCCCATTGGCTTGTGGGTGAAATGATGTGCTTTTCTAATGATATACCTGGAACTCTTCTGTGAGCGCGATGATGGTTTTGTTTAGGAAATGTGTTCCGTGATCACTCATTAAGATTTTCGGACATCCAAATCGGTTCAACATGTTTCCAAACAAAAAATTTGCAGTCGTAGTGGCCATGCAGTCTTTGATCGGCTACGCTTCCACCCATCGTTTCAAGTACTCCATCACGGTGATGATGTAGCACACAACCATTTTTCCCTGAGGTTTGATAGGTCCCACAAAGTCGATTTCCCATTTCTTGAACAGTTGTAGTGTCATTTGTGGATTCAACGACATCTCGTCCCTTCACGATGGTTTTTCGATCCTTTGACATATATCGCAGGCCTTACAGTGTGCTTTTGAATCCTGGTGCATGGTTGGCCACCACAACCCTGCACAAAGAATCTTTTGTGCGGTTGCTTGTCCTGCATAGTGTCCTCTTATAGTGCCCCCATGTGCCTCCGCAAGGATCTGACTTCGTTCAAATTCAGGTACGTACCTTTGCAATATCTCATCATTGCCCATTTTATATAGGTGCGCTGCGATGATAGAAAAATCCAATGCACGCACCACCAATTCGTTCTTCTGTTGGACTAAGTATTACTTCGGCATGGTCCCTGTTGTCAGAAAGTTGATTATATCTTCGAAGTGCGCGTCCACGACATGCACAACAAAGAGTTGTGCATCAAGTAATCCTTCCTCCAAACTAGTAGGTTCCTTGCCTATCTCAATACTCGACAAGTGATCTGGTCCTCCATTCAGGCATCCAGGTTTTACCACAACCTCAAAGTCATATTCTTGGAACAATAAGAGCCACCTACATATGCGCCCCCCCAACATAGGCTTACTGACCAAGTAATTTAGCGCGGAATGGTATGTATACATCTTGAAATGTCCTCCTAGCAAATAGTGCCGGTATTTTTGGAGTGCGTACACCATCGCCAACCCCTCGCGCTCGCTTGTGGAATAGTTCTTATTGGCTTTGGACAATCTACGACTTGCAAACACGATAGGGTGATCCAAGCCCTCTCCACCCTCTTGTGTGAGTATTGCTCCCAGTGCGATACACAATGCATCAACATAGACATGAAACTCCACATCCCATTTTGGGAAGACCAAGATTGGAGCGAACCCAATTTTCCTTTTAGGACATCCAGGCTCTTCATGCAATCATCATTCCAGCAAAATGTGACATCCTTTTTCAATAGTTTCTCCAACGGCACAGTGATTTGGGCATAGCTTTTGATGAACTTCCTGTAGTACCATGTGTGCCCCAAGGCAGCATGTAGATGTTTAACACTTTGTGATGCTTCCAAATTTATATCACTGCAATCTTGGCACCATTAGTCCCTGTTTGCAGACCACATGTCCCAACAAGTTCCCAAAGGGAACGAGGAATGTGCGCTTCTTAAGGTTCAGCGCAATATGGTGTCGTTGGAAAGTATCCAGCATCAAGCGTAAGCTTGCTACGTGGTGCTTAACTAATCCAAAGACAGTCCAATCATCCAGATATACCTCCAGGAACTTGTGGATGTATTCTTTGAATGCGGCAACAACAATACGTGAAAAGATGGCCGGTGCGTTCTTCAACCCAAACGGTATTATGGTGTATTGAAAGCAGCCCCATTCCGTTGTGAAGGTCATCTTGCTCCTATCTTCCGGTGCGATTTTGATCTGGTGGTACCCTGAGAACCCGTCCGTGAAAGAGTATGCTTCTTGTCCGCCAACATTTTCCAATACTTCATTTATGAACAGTGTCAGGAATGGGTCATGTACACAGGCGTCATTCAACTTCCTGAGGTCCATGCATATTCTTATCTCGCCCTTTTTCTTTTTCTCCTGCACTACCATAGAGCTCACCCAGTCAGATTCTTCCACCAACTCAATAATTTTGGCAGCGAGCATTTTGTCTAGTTCTACGTGGACCTTTTCCTTATACTTCGGATTCAAGCAGTAAGGCCTCTACTTGACTAGCTTCACGTCGGGTTTTAAGGTGATATTCATCATCCCTAAGTCACCAACAATCCCTTTTAAGTCCGTAATCTTGGTCGGAAAAAATTGTTGGTGCTCGCGGAGTAACTCAGCGACCTTGTCCATTGTGGAATCATCCCAATAATCACCGAGCGTTGCATATTTTGGTTCAGCCTGCATCCCAATGTTTACCTGCTTTGTTTTTAGTGGCACGATGATGTCAATATCTTCAATCAATTCTCCTTGAACCTCACGACAACCTTTAGTTTTTGGAATTTTAATTTTCCATGGGTCCTCATCATCCTCCTCAATATTTGCATTGTAACACTCCAGCACGTAGCTCAGCTGGGTCGCCCATTCTGGCTGAAGCACTTCCATTGGCTCCTGGGGTATTTTGAAGATAGCTACTTTTATTGATTGTAGCGCATCATCAGCAATATCCCACCAACGATCTTCAAACATGAAGGTTAACAGGAATCCTTCACGCAATATATCCCATTCGCTCGTGCCATGGTAGATCTCCATCTCAATATACCAATTCATGGGTATGATAGAACATATGCACCCACTTAGGTTGTGGCTCTTACCCGTAGACCTTGGTCCATTTCGCGAGGTGCACATGTGGATCATCCAGTCCATCATACTTGTCTATTAGCCGCATCTAAGGTTTCCCAAATCATAGGTGCATCATCTTTCTGCATTCCCGCCAGTCCTTGAAATTCTGTTGGTGTGTAGCCCACCACCTTGCGGGTCTAGCATGTAGTACCCATTTTAGAGCATCGAGCCGCTACTATTCTGGCACTTCATTTTCAAATTTGTTCAAGAAATCTTCCACAGCTGTCAACCCGCCATACATAGGCAGATATCTTACCTCTGTTGCCACGTTGCACAGTGACTTTACCATCATGTTGCAGTTGAGCATGGTTACCTCGTGTAACTGGTTCTGCAATCGTTCTATTTCCTCATCTGAATCTGAGGTGCAAGACCTTCGCACTCCCACGAAATCCTGTCATCCGCTGTTGGATTCTCTCAAACTTGTTCCCGCACGGTTGTCTTGTAGATACAGTCTAGATCATCATCGTTGTCACAGTCGTACACTTGCTTTGTGTAGAGCGATCCTTCCACAGGGTCTAAAGGTACCACTACGCATAGTGACTTTTTCTCAAAAATCATCTTACGCTTCTTTCGATTTATTACTCCATTCATGTCAGTGGCCCAATCTATTCCCAATAGCACGAGATAGGGATTGTTGTCATCAACAATCTCTATCACTTTGAAATCTACAAGTGCGCTCGCACCTTCGATATCTACCATTATTCCTTGCAATCTTCCCATCAGTATGATCTTTTGCTGGTTCACCATTCTCAATTGAATAGGATACCATTACAATGTGGGCCTGCCCATGTGCTCCCATGTCTACTTTTGTAGGATGTTCACATCTAAACCTAGATCCAAAATCACTTGGTCCATTTCATATTCCCCGATTTACGCAGTCAATCGCATCTTCCTTCTTGTTCGCATTGTGTGCTTTCCGAGCTTCTGGACTACATGTGGTTCTCTCGAGCCAACACATCTAGTGATGAGTTCCTGCAACCCCTTCACTGCTTTGCTGTCATGCAGCAGCTTCATGCATGTCTCCAGAAAGGTATTGAGCATTGATGGGTCCATTTATGGTTCTAGTTTGTCTTTACTACCTGAAGTGGAGGCCTCCGTGAAGCTCTTCTTAGCTTCCATGAATGTCTCCTTTGTGCGCTCTAAATCGAAATCTAGTTCCTTTTTTGGAGCCTTTCGAACCTAGGAACTCTCTTCGGGCTGCTTGCCCTTGTCATCCCTTGTCGTGATACCACTTCAGAGCATGTTGTTTACATTCAAGTCCTCCTCGCATAGCTCAAACCTCATCATTTGCAGGTTCTGAGTTAGGAGAGGTTGGAGTGTTCCTTTATCGTGCAACCTCGCTATTAGTGTGGGGCAGTCCTCCATCTCATGATCAAACTGGGTACAATATAAACATGATGCTCTCATCGGATTTGTACAATCATGGGCATAATGCCCTGGCCCTTTACAATTGTAACAAATTAGTTGTCTGTGTCCCATTTCTGGTCCCATTCCACCTCAACCTCGTCCGCGCCCCTGAAACCCATTGTGTGCCATCCCTGCATTTTGATCGAGGGCTCGCATTTCGGTTTGAACTCTATAGGTAGGAGTCTGATCCATCATCAGTTCATAACTTCTACAAGTGTGCTCATCATGGCCTACTGATCTGTAGAAATTACAGAACAACTATTGGGACGTCTATGTATACTTATGTAATAGGTGGAAGTTATTTGTAGCATGCTTCCCTCCTATCTGACAAATCACACACCATAATGTAGGCATCGTGCTTAGTCCTGCTTGTGCCTCTGGTTTCTATGGCATTGGCCCTCCCCCACCAGGTAGTTCACGAAGACTACATAATGGTCCTTGTCATGTCCCTAGCCTTTACACTTTATGCACCATACCTCCTCATGCGCTTCTAGGTGAGTTGTCCTATCTTGTTTCAAACTCTTCATCTCAAAACACAGGTTTTTCAACTGCGTGTGGATATTTTGGACTCCTAGGTTAGGATCTTGTATCAGGGTCTCGTGCAGTCTCATTGCTATCTACAAATCTTTGGCTTGAGTGGATAGCTTATGTTGTGATAGAGCGGTCCTTAAATGCGGCGTTAGCATCGCTACAAACCATATGCGGTGTTGCCCATCCGTCAAGGTCATGTTGGCTTCATGAATCATACCCTTCAGTCTCTGATCCAGCTCCTAGGGGTTCTCACCTGGAATCATCGCGATTTCCTTAAACTCGATAATCTACTGTCTCTGATTTTGGCCTACTAAATTCCCTGTTTAGCACAGCTTGGATATCTGTGATCCATGCGTTTGGATTGTCATTGGAATTATTAATGTACCACATCAATGCATGATCCTGCAAGGCGCTGACCAGCATTGCTTTATTTCTGTTGTCATTCATGACTCCTTGCACTTCCCATACAACCTTTACCACGAACCAAAATTGGTCTGGATCTTCGTTCCCTACTCCTTTGAACATCGACAACTTTATTGCACTCGCCATATTGAACTGTGGTGGTGGTGTGGGCGAAGATGGGGGTGAAGATGGTGAAACTGGTGGTGGTGTAGGTGGGGGTGGTATGTGCGGAATTGACTACCTTATCAGACTAATCGCACTTCTTGGTGAAACTTTCACGAGCTCTTCCTCACTTTCTCGTGGAGGTGAAATCAAGGGGCTACTTTCTATCTCTGCACTAACTTTATTTATGTAGATCCTCCCACTTCGCGTAGCCCCAAACATCAATTTATTCACATAACCTGCTTTTCACACAGTAGCATCTTAATCCAAGTGTTCAATTATTTAACATACTTACCTCACAGTCCTTTGAGGAAGCGTCATTCCGCCTAGCTGTAGTTGACTGAAGTATCTACCATGAACTTGGTGATAAACCCTCCTATAATTTGATCGATCCAATGGTCCAAAATGTGTGTGGTCTTAACTTTTAATGCTTCCAATCTGTGCACCAACTCCGTATTCCACACAATCGGTTTGTCGAGCCTACACCTTCCCTGACTATCTGCTAGCTTCACGATCAACTCGTACAACTCAGAGGGGAACGATGTAAAGAAAATTTCCTGGATTTCCATATATAGGTAGTGATCCAACCACTCTTCCTTCGATACTCATGGATTCTTTTTTTCCAACATCACGAACTCGTGAATATTTCTGTCCAACCACCCTTCAATTTCTTTCTTTATCAGATTCCCATGACACGACATCAGACATCTCTTATGCAGATCCTAGTCCCGACAACAGAACCATTTGTTGGCTTGTTGGGGCCTGACCTAGGTTCAGAGGTGATTTATCCAAACAAATCCCAGTAATACTGGCCCTTTAGGGAATATTCCGTGGAGCGCAAACTAAGGTCTTACCCGAAGTAGTATGGGAGGGTGCTAGAACCAGGTTTCTGCACCCTGGAGATGTCTGATGAGCTCAAGTGTTCTGTAGTTCGACCCTACGCATTCGTCGCTACATGCACTTTCCCATACCTCGTGGCCTGAGAATCTACCTTCATGCAGCCCTACTCGGGGGTCGAACGTTGTTATTACCCAAGTCCTTACTAGTATTCCACTATTAGTTGATTAACTTAGCCTACTTGCGTGCTTTAAGTTATACTTAGCAATATAAATCATTCATACAGGTGCGCAGAGTAAATAAACAATATATTTACAATTATATCAAACATGCATTAACCCAAGAACAGATACACAAATTGGTAACAAAACTTCTCTTTATTAATTTCTTCTTCGATTACAAACTTGACTCCGCCTTGCACACTCAGCTGTAGGGGTCCACACACTCAACTTTTGACTACTAGGCCTCTGTGCACTCAGCTGCAGAGCCTTTTCCTGCTCTATGACCCAAAGACACACTTAGTCATTCTGACTTAGTCACTTAGACTTCTCATGCTCATCCTCTATTGGTTATCTTTTACACTTAGAGCCTTGCTCTATTTATACAATCCCATGGTCCGCGGACCATGGGTAGGTCTATACGGCCAACATTACATTACAAAACTAGG
This sequence comes from Pinus tabuliformis, assembly GCA_031772625.1. Taxonomy (NCBI): domain Eukaryota; kingdom Viridiplantae; phylum Streptophyta; class Pinopsida; order Pinales; family Pinaceae; genus Pinus; species Pinus tabuliformis. The sequence goes on from CM062809.1 coordinate 84,793,597, forward strand.
GTGGACAACCCTATCACTCTATCATACATTTCTCGCTCCGCACCTGTAATTCACGGAGTCTTTACAACAATATTGGGTCAAAACTTGGGCTTTGAGCCCCAAAACACCTTGGGGGGATTTCATGCCCAACAGTATTATTCTGGACCACATCGTGAGCATATCCTTAATATATTTTAAAAGTCTTGAAATTAATATATCTTCTCTTTTTTTTTGGAACAAAGTCATTGTAGCAGAACCATCAGGTTTTCCTCGTTCCTCTTCCTCTCCTCCATATAGAAGGTCATCCGGAGAAACTTTCCATAAACTTTCATAGTTGCTTAAGGATCAAGGTGTTGAACTTAGAATTTTTCTGAGTATTCAACCTTTGTCTTCTCATTTGCCTACTTCTTATACTAGGTTGCCTTACGAATCTGGCCTGAAATCCCCTGATAATCCTATCCAAACTCACTAGAGTCCACAGAGTTTTGATAGTCTACAAGGACTGGTTACAGGCCCTTTTGTGGTATCTCCACAGCGTCCTTATAGTCTGTACAATCAGCCTGATGTTCCCTTGGAGTTTCCTCCTCGTTCATCTTTCACTCATTGCCGGTTGTTTTCTATGGAGTCAGAAGGTGAAATTCCATTCTCCTCTCCGAGTTAGTTGGAAGTTTCTGCTACTCACACTCCTCAAGTAGGTGATGAGCAGGCATATGAGTTCCCTCCGAAAGGTTTCCCTTATACGGGAAGCATCCCATATCTTTCTTATCCTGACTTTTGTGAGCCCTTATTGCCGCATGGTTATACCTCTCTAGCTTAGTTGGTTTCGGGCACTCCTAGTGCCTCATCAGTGTACCAAAATCCTATCTGGTCTTCTAGAACCATGCCTACATCAGGTCCGTTCGTCCATAACATGACCTCTCGACCGATTGCATAAACTATAGTCACTTCAGTTTCGGTTCAACCTACCATTCTGTCTCAACTTGTTTCATCATTTCAACTGACTCTTTTGGTTTAATCGATGGTCTCGATAAGTTCTTCTACCCCTCCGGTGAGTGGACAGAATGTGCCACCACCTGGGGGCAATATCTTAATATCTCCATGATGCCATGCCAAACCAATGTGAGTTGTTCAGAAACTCACATGGTTGGAAAGAATCAACCTTTTTACAGCGCTATTCGTAACCCTTTTAATCCATCCGAGTCAGGTAATTTCCCATACCAGCATCCATACATGGCTTAGGTTCCGTTCCAACTAGCTTATGTTCCATATGGTTCACAAGCCTTAGTTACCCTGCCTTACATTCCCCAAGTTGGACCTTATCTTCAGCCTGGAAATCCACTTTGCCTTATGGATATGGCCAAATTCAATTTGGGAACTATCCAGGAACTGTCCAGCTACCTTTGCAATAACAAGGGCAACCTTCACTATAGTGAGGTAAAGCATTGCAACAACAATGACAACTGCTACAACTGCAAGGGAAACCTTTACAACAGTCGCAACAACCTTTGTAGCCGCAGACACAGTTTGTTCAACAATCCTCCCAACCTTCGTCCTTGCAAGGCCAGCCTTCATAGCAGTAGGGGCAACCTTTGCAATAGCCACAAGGTTAGCCTATGCAACAACAAAGCCAATCTTTACAGCAACCATAAGGTCAACCTTTGCAGCAGCAAATCTAGCCTTTGTAGTAGCAAATCCAGTCTTTGTAGCAATAGGCCGTATATGCATATTAGCAAGGTCATCCCATTTAGGGCCAAGGTCAACCTTCACAAGGTCAGCCCGTTTAGGGCCAAGGTCAACCTTCGCAAGGTCAAGGTCAACTCCTGTAGTAGCAGGGTCAAAATCCTTATGTCTAGGGGTAGCAAGGTCAAAATCCTTATGTCTAGGGGTAGAAGGTGAAAAATCCTTACGTCCAAGGTCAGCAAGTTCAGAATCCTCAAGTCCAAGGTCAACATGCTCAACAAACTTTTAACCCATATGCCTATCAATGGCCTATGGTAGGATAGTATCAAGTCTACCCATGACAGAATCCTCCCTACAGGCAAGGTAACCTAAAATGGAGGGCAAAGTCAGATTCCATATGGACAAAATCCTCCACTAAGGGGGAAAAATCCTTACCAACAAAGATGGGTTCCTTAGTTTGGGTCTACTCAAAGACCCTAAATGCCTTTTAATATGCAATTTCCATTTTTTGCCATGTTGGAACTGCCAAATATTTCAAGGCTCACCAATGATCCTATCCTTCATTCGCCTTATTGGCCGATGTGTTGGGTCCCTATAATACTAGTGATTACCCCATTACTATTGTAGTTGTACCCCTTATTAATATTGTTGTGCCCCTATTGTATCCATATTGTTATTACTATGCCCCATAGAATCCCTCTAGTGTTATTTTTATGGCTTTCTATTATTATTGTTAGGTCGCTGGGTTATATTGTGACTCCTTAGACTCCTATATATAGAAAGGAGGTTTTTTCATTTGAATCATCCAAGAATTGTTCATTAATGTAATGTAAAGGAGGTTGCCTCCTAAAAGAGGCTAAATTTTAAGGCGTTGATCTATCTTTTCTATCTTTTTCTTGAGCTAGTTTCATAACATTTGGTATCAGAGCTTTGGATTCTAGGGTTTCGCTACTCCAAACAGGTCATCATGGAATTTTCACTATAACTTTTTTTCTGCAGCGTTTCAGAAGCAAAACAAAAAACCCATTCGATAAGACATCGCGTTGAAGCTCGGATATGAATTTTAGAGTTTTTCGCACTATATTTGTGGAGATATGATCTGAGGAAGTTGGTCTTTTTGCAGACTCCTGAATTACATTCCAAACAGGTGACCTGGGGAAATCATCATAACTTTCTCTCTGAGCATCGGATTGAAATTTTGTAAGAAGGTATAGAAAGAGGACGGAATTTAGTTTCTCGTATATATTTTTCAGAGCCAAAGGTCAAAACAAGGACACGTGGCACATTGTACAAGTTCGCTCTACTGAATTAGTCTATAATCAGGTCACTGTGGGAGATCTGGCATAACTCTTCATTGGAGAATCCAATTGGGGTCAGACTGGTGGCATTGTAAAGAGAACACAGAGGGCTACCACAGGTCACAATTCCACAATTGTATGATCCGAAATTACAGAGATATATCAGAGGCAGTATCGAGCTCCTACAAAGTGAAAAAAGGTGTGTAGATTTTTTAAATTTTTTCTTAAGCTTGGTTTGAAAATTTATTTTGAAGGAATTCAAAGGGCATAGTAGAGCATTAGTATCGGTAACTGATGCCCTGAGGAAGAAAATGCAAACACCTAGTAAGCAATCTGAAAGCTCTAGCATGACTCATGAAGAAGAGGAAGAAATGCTACATGATATATAAAAATTACAATACCAAGTGCAACAAATTTCACTCTCACAAAAGCTAACAAAAGCTAAGATAAATGGAGTGGAATGTAAGATAAAGGGCGTGGAAGCCAGGATTGACAATTTGAAGATAGATTTGAAGGCAGATTTGACAAATTTTCTACAAGAAATACTTACTAATGGTGAAAGGGGAGGAAAGGAAACTCATGATGCAAACAAAGGAAATGTTAATCATGATTTCATAGACTCTAATGTTGGATCAAAGACACACCATATTCCAAAAATCGATATGAGGAAGTTTGATGGTAAGGATGCCGCAACATGGATATTACATATGGAGCAATTTTTTGATCTCAATAATGTGCAAAACACACAAAAGGTACGTATTGCAACTTTATATTTGAAACCAAATCAGTTTGTATGGTATCAATGGCTTTTCTCTCGTAAACAATTTATCACTTGGGCAATTTTTACGGAAGAATTGATAGCACATTATGAGGATACAAAAAGCAACACTTTTTTTAGCCAATTGATAAGTCTCAAACAAAAGGGTTCAATAATTGAGCACATTGAGGAGTTCCAAAAATTGAACATAATGGTAAAAAATATTCCAGAGGAGCATAGGATTGATGTGTTCATAGGGTCTTGAAAGGATAATATCCAACGTGATGTTCGCCTTTGGGAACCTGATTCATTAGAGAAGGCATTCAGGTTAGCAAGAAAAATGGAAAGCAAAATTATGGCAACCAGGAAGCATACCACTCACAACTATAAAGACGGAAGTGTTGTTGCCACTAGTCGTCCACAACCTATAAGGTTGACACCACAACAATTGGAAGAAAAAAGAGCAAAAGGGCTTTGTTACAGTTGTGATAGCAAATACACTAAAGGTCATAAGTGTGCTGAGAAGAAATTATTCTACATAGATTGTAAAGAGGAAGAAGAAAAGGAGCAAGAAAGGTCAAAAGAAGAGGATATACTCAAGGAACAAAGCCTAGATGAAGAACAAATGAATCCGACCATATCTTGCAATGCATTGGCGGGAATTACCACTCCTCAAACCATCAAGATAGAAGGACAAATCAAGAAGAAAAAGGTATAGTGTTGATTGATTCAGGAAGTACCCACAATTTTATTCATTGTAAGGTAGCAAAAGAATTGAATTGCTTCTTATATCTAGCACCAGAGTGTCAAGTGATGGTTGCAAATGGAGGAAAAATAAATTACTCTGGAAAGTGCCATAATATCAAGCTATCCATGGGAGAATATGTATTGACTAGCCTAATGCTTTCCATTCCAATGGGAGGTGATGATATTGTATTAGGAGTCCAATGGCTACAATCCTTGGGTACAATAGCTTTTAATTTTCAAGAACTTTTCATGAAATTTTCTGTGGAAGGAAAGGAAGTTGAATTAAGGGGTATTTCAGGGAAACCGGGAAAGATAATCAACTCTAAGGTATGACAAAGCTTCTAAAAAAGGAACGAAAAGGTGTAATTCCACAATTATGTTCTCTAGATGTTTCCACATTGGAATCATCTATTTCTCCAGATCTCCAAAAAGTCTTGGACATCATTCCAAGGTATTTGAGACTCCCAAAGGTCTCCCACCTATTCATGATCATGATCATGCTATTCATCTGATTCCAGGAAGTGTTCCTCCAAACATCAAGCCGTACAGATATCCATATGCCCAAAAGAGTGAAATTGAACATATGGTTGTAGAAATGCTAGAGGTTGGTATAATTAAACCGAGTCAAAGTTCTTTCTCTGCTCCAGTAGTATTGGTGCACAAGAAGGATGGATCATGGCGCATGTGTCCAGATTATAGGGAGCTCAACAAGCTCACTATTAAAGATAAGTTTCCCATTCCTGTCATTGATGAATTACTGGATGAATTGCATGGATCAATTTACTTCACCAAGTTGGATCTTCGTTCAGGATATCATCAAATCAGAATGAAGACTGAAGACATTCCGAAAACAACATTTAGAATTCATGAGGGTCATTATGAATTTTTGGTCATGCCTTTTGGCCTTACCAATGCACCCTAAAAATTTCAAGGTTTGATGAATTCAATTTTCAAACCATTCCTTAGAAAATTTGTGTTAGTATTTTTTGATGATATACTAATCTACAACAAGTCTTGGAAGGATCATGTTGAACATGTTGACAGGGTGCTACAACTATTAGAGGAGAAACAATTATATGCAAAAAGATCCAAATGTTTATTTGGAGTACAAGAGATGGAATATCTGGGTCATATTGTATCTCATGAAGGAGTTAAGGTAGACCCTAGCAAAATTAAAGCCATTAAGGAATGGAAAATCCCCACATCCATAAAGCATATGCGAGGATTTCTCGGGTTGACAGGGTATTATCGCAAGTTTGTTAAGAATTATGGGAGAATAGTAGCATCTCTAACAAAACTATTGAAGTAAGATGCATTTTCATGGACTCCGGAAGCAACAAAGGCCTTCGAACATCTTAAAGAGGCAATGTGCCAAGCACCTGTCTTGGCTACACCGGACTTCACAAAAACCTTTATTGTGGAATGTGATGCTTCAAGAAATGGAATTGGTGCTGTTTTAATGCAAGATGAAAGACCCATTGCTTTTGAAAGTCATCCAATCAAGGGAAAGTTTTTATACAAAGCTATTTATGAGAAGGAAATGTTGGAAATACTCCATGCACTTAAGAAATGGTGACCCTACCTAATGGGAAGACACTTCAAGGTAAAAACGGATCATGATAGCCTTAAATACTTTTTAGAACAAAGTTTATCCTCTGAAGAGCAACAAAAGTGCGTCACAAAGATGTTGGGTTATGACTTTGAAATCATCTACAAAAAAGGGAAGCAAAATGTGGTGGCAGATGCACTCTCAAGAAAGGATGAGGATGTGGAAGCATTGTTGTGCGCCATTTCTATTATCCAACCAGATTGGATAAACGAAGCAAGGGAGGAATGGAAGAATGACGAAGAAGTGTGGGCACTTATTCGAAAGTTAAAACAAGATTCCAGTACATCGGATACATTTAGCTAGAAAAATGATTCGTTATGGTACAAAGATCACTTATACCTCTGTAAGAATTCCCAGCTAAAACAAAAGATTCTTATGGAATTGCACACTTCTCCCTTAGGAGGGCACTCGGTATTTTTAAAAACTTACCACAGGGTTAAGAAGGAATTTTTTTGGGATGGCCTTAAATCAGATATTCAAAATTTTTTGGTGGAATGTTTGGTTTGCCAAAAAAATAAAGTTGAAACAATTAAGACACCGAGTCTATTACAACCTTTATCCATTCCAAGCCAATGTTGGGAGGAGGTTTCAATGGATTTTATCACAGGTTTACCCAATTCTGAGGGAAAGAGTTTCATCATGGTGGTAGTTGATAGACTTACCAAGTATGCACACTTTTGTGCATTATCACATCCATTTAAAGCCAGTACAGTTTCTACTGCATTTATGGAAACAATTCAAAAGCTACATGGAAACCCAAAGATTATTGTAAGTGACAAAGATCCCATTTTCACTGGAAATTTTTGGATAGAATTATTTTCTTGTCTTGGTACTCAGTTAGCTCATAGCTCATCTTATCATCCTCAATCTAATGGGAAAACTGAGATAGTAAACAAATGTTTGGAAGGATATCTTTTTTGCTTTGTATTTGATAAACAGACACAATGGGTCAAATGGTTGCCTCTGGTTGAATGGTGGTGTAACACTTCCTTCCATACAACAACAAAAATGACCCCATTTATGGCACTTAATGGGTATCAGCCACCATCCATAACATCATATTTAAGAGAAAATTCTAAGGTTCAAGCAGTGGAACATCACATCGAACATCAACAGCAAGTCCTCAAACTCTTAAAGGATAGCCTTGTGTTGGCACAGAATAGAATGAAACAATAGGTAGATCAATATCACAACGAAAGAAGTTTTGATGTAGGTGATTGGGTATTCCTACGGCTACAACCATATAAGCAAATTTCTCTCAAGCAAGCTAAGAAGGATAATAAATTATCACCAAAGTATTATGGTCCGTACAAGGTGTTGCAAAAGATTGGTACTATGGCATACAAATTGGAGCTTCCTGCAGCTTCTTGATTGCACCTAGTTTTCCATGCTTCATGTTTAAAGAAGGTTATAGGCGATAAGCTCCTAGTTCAAACAATATTGCCAGAACTTGACGAGGAAGGAAAAATTATATTGGAACCAGAAGCAGTCACAGAAACAAGAACTCGACAGCGAAGAAATCGATCAATTTCAGAGTATCTTATCAAGTGGAAGAACTTATCTACTGAATATTCCACATGGGAGGATGAGAATTTTATACAAAAGCATCCAGAACTACTCAAGCGTTGAGGACAACACTTTTTTGAAGGAGAGGGGCATGTTGGGTCCCTATAATACTAGTGATTACCCCATTACTATTGTAGTTGTACCCCTTATTAATATTGTTGTGCCCCTATTGTACCCATATTGTTATTATTGTGCCCCATAGAATCCCTCTATTGTTATTTTTGTGGCTTTATATTATTATTGTTAGGTCGGCTGGGTTATATTGTGACTCCTTAGACTCCTATATATAGAAATGAGGTTTTGTCATTTGAATCATCCAAGAATTGTTCATTAATGTAATGTAAAGGAGGTTGCCCCCTCGAAGAGGTTGAATTTTAAGGTGTTGATCTATCTTTTCTTTCTTTTTCTTTAGCTGGTTTCATAACACGATGGTTCCAATGAAAGTTCCAAGCGATTGTCCCAAATTTGAGGGAAACGTAAAGGAGGATCCACAAGCCCACGTGATGACATATCACCTCTAGTGCTCCTCCAATTCATACATCGATGATTCTATCCATCTCTGACTTTTTCAAAGGACTCTCATAGGGGCTACAACAAAATGGTACATAGAATTTCCTCGAGGTACCTACACTAACTTCAACACTCTGGCTATGGTTTTTCTCACTCATTTCCAGTTACCAATTTGCTATGAAATTGGCACCTATCTGTTTATGTCACTTAGGCAAGACACCGTGACCCATATCTTTGATCACATCCATGAATGGAGACGTCGACATCGCCTGATCAGGTTTGAAATTGTTGATCAGTTGCTAACAGAATGGTTCACCAAATCATTTGTCAGCCCAATTTCTAGGGACATTGTCACACGGAATCTGTCAAGGGTGCGGACACGACTGACCTTCCTAGAAGTCTAAGACATTCTAATGACAAACAAGACAAAATGGAGTGATCTTTCTCTAAATACACCTTTTACAACATGAAAACTACAAGTGTTTAGGCTTACCTTATTCCAAAACGCTGTTGTTGAAGTCCGTTCTTGACGATCCGGATGAGCTCCTCCTTCAAGTCAATTCCTGCAACCACAAACAATCAAACAATTACCAAGCACTTGCATTTCATATAATAAAACATATATTCAACATGCAGACCAAGGAACACATGAAATAACTCATTAACACAAGCTATTGAGAAAAATAAACCAGTTTGTATTAATAACGAAACAAAGAAACTCTTACAACCTGGCCTTGGTGTTGTGCAAATTCCTCCCAGGGTCCATCAAGGGTTTTCCTCTACTTTGACAAAGCTCACCCTCTCCCAAGTAGAATCAAGTGAAGACAATCTCTCCTCACAAAGGCTCTAATGGAAGACCTAAATCCTGCAGCATTTACCCAAAGAAAATGTATAGTTCCAACCTCCTCTCCTTCTGGCTCAATGCCTTCATTTATAGTGCTGTAAAGAGGTTATTCAGGTCCACTATCAATGGGATCATCCCCCTCTATGGGTGGGATAGCTCCCTTATTGATGGGATAAGTTCCCCCTTAATAGAGATACATGAACCAACTGGAGGCGCATCCATTTCATCAAACCGACCTCTAGAATGTTCTAGAAGTAACCACAAGTAACTTTTTCAAGATAAAACTCGCGCATTTTGCCTTTTACAGAGGGACGCACCTGTCCCTTAACATACAGAGCGTCTATGGACGCGGATTTTGTGAACATGGTCAGCGTCCCCGCAGGTAAGGCTAGAGAGAACCTGCGACCCCAGAGATAAACATGATTTTTACAAGACTTTCTCTCTTCTTTGAGTTTGAGATGGATAACAGAGGCATGAGACTTGCCTAAGAGGGTAGCATGACTTGTTGATTGGAGCCATACTAACTGTAAGTAGTCAAGGTGACATTTTTTAGTGTAACAGATTGCCCCCTAAAGTGCGAAGCCTGGAATAGAATAGGGTTTTGTAATTCTAGGAAGGGTGAAGCGCTTTATCATTTCAAGGATTGCCTTGTGGATGGCCTGGTTGGAACCTGCAATTTTCAACACAAAATACATGGATAAGATTATATCATCACTGAGGTAGGCATTCCCATACTCAGATTCAAAACTTTAACTAATGGACTAACTATTCTGATACAGGAATGATCTTGCAGTACATCATTTTTATAGACTTTTGTAGACACAGTATGGACGCAGCCATCTGTTTATGATTAGTCTACATAGATAATGAATACAAAACTCCTCGCAGCCTGGATGGTAGAAACTAGATCCAGGGTCTTCACTTCTACTTCCCAAATTGGTACGATTCTAGCCATGTGATTAAATGATTCGATGTCGAACATGGTAGAAACCACTTGATTACCAGTCAATGATGTAAACTGTTAACAAGCGTGAGAGAAACCACCAGTAATGTCAATGGTTCTCAAAGTACCAAGCACAACCCGTGAAATGTGAATAGATGTTTTGATGTCGAACACTTCACGGAATCCTCTGATCGAAAGTCAATGATGTAAACTGACGTCAAAGGCGAGAAACCTGCCATTGATGCATGCAGACTTCAAGGTACTGTCGATTCCTAAGTCATCTTTCTAGATAATGTGTCGATGTCGATAGAAAGCGACCCGTTGCAGGCAAGCCTGCAACACGAAATCATTGTTCAAGTTGAAGAAATGTTGCTGTAAGGACTGACTCAGGGATGGTCAATGGATGACAAGTATTTTGCAGATGAAAGTTTTGCTTGCAGACCTCTTGAACACATAACGACACAACAGATGGTTTGGTGACGAATAACTCAAAGTTGATCCCTGAACCCGGTTAAAGATTTTCAAAGTGATTTAGTCAACTGTGAGGTAAAAGATTTCCCAACCCAGGTGAATGAAAAGTGTCGTGTTCAAGAGCGGTAATAAAGTTTCTTCTGAGGCAAAAGGTGACAAATAGGTTCATTCTTCTCTTTTTTCCCCCACCATTTCTGGCAAGTACCTCTTTATTTTTAACAAGCTTGAGGAGGATAACATATGCTTGATTATAAGCTCATCCTTCGGACGAGTCCAACCTAGTTTAAATGCGAACCCTAGGAAGGAGTGGTTCGTTCCTGTTTGTAATTGAACAGGTCCTTTACTGTAAAAGTTTAACGAGCCCAGTATAGGAGAAACTCGGCGTTTTTCAATTTTAGAGAGTCTGAAAAACTTAAGGAAACTCCACGTTGAACTTTTTCGTATATTTGTGTCCCTCAAGCCCGAAAAAGTATAAAATAATACCTGGGGGAACCGCTTGATCTTGCGACCAAGGAGTACTTTCATAATAGTATCGTTGACCTGAAAAGTAAAAAGCGATCAAAGACACGTCGTTTTATTTCCTTATCGAGTTTGAAACGACAAAAACCTGGCAATCTTTTCCTGATTTTACGGTCAGAAAAGAGCTAAAAGGGGACCGTCTTTTAATTCCGTTTTAACGAGTGAAAAAGAAACACTCGGCGATCTTTTCATGTTTTAGGAGTCAGAAAAGGGCTTAAAAGATGACTCTGAAATTTTGTTTGTGAAAAATTACAATTTCCCTTGAAATCCCTTCGTCCTGCACAAAAGCGACACATTACTCATACCTGTTTAAAATAGGCAAAAATACATTTGAAAACATCTTTTCATGGTAAAAAATGAACTAATTCATCCAAAAAACCTATAAAAAGACCTTTTACCATGTCATTTTTACCGTTTCACTGTTGAGGTTGAAAAAGGAGCTTTTGACAAGAAACTTCCCGTGGTTGCTGCGGAAAATCTGACCGTCGGAATCGAACGCCGCTTCACCGAGGTATTTTACACATCCCACTCTTCATTTTTATCCGTTTAGTTTTTTGTTTTTGGTCTCTGTTTCATTTTTTGGGGGGGTTTTGGGTTCAAAATGCGCCCCTCGGCGGACGCAGGTGCCCTTCGGGTGAGCCGCGTCCCCCGACTTTTTCTCACACGGGAAAAAGGTCTGGGGACGCAGTCCGCCTTCAGGCGAGCTGCGTCCGGACGCCCTGTGCTAAAAAGCCGGGGTGCGTCTTCCGCAAAGGGCGCATTTCAAAACCCTAACTCTCTCAAAAAACCACCAAATTTTCTCAAATTAATTTCTAATTGACTCTTTTGATGTGCAGGGCCCAAAACATGTTAGACTGGAGAGAGAGAGAGCACGTAGAAGACGATGAAGCTGCGATTAACCACCAACCCTCTCTGGATGCCTTAAGAACATGTGGATTGTACAAATATTGGACCATACCGGGCATGAGGGGCCAGGTAAGATTTTTGGAATGGCTAGTTGAGCGATGGAACGTTCAAGATCAATGCTTTTACATTGGAGGGCACCAGCTCGAGATAGAGCCCTCGGATGTATACTTTCTCACTGGCTTGCCAAACAGAGGTGAGCAACTCAACCTTGCGGGGACCAGGCCGGGTGGCCAATCCCTTGATGATCTCCGCGAGGAGTGGTGCAGACCAGGGACTCGCCATAAAAAGGGCGTGGAGATAAAGCACATCGCTCTGGCGGAACTTAGAGTTATTGCATTTACGGTCACTAGGATTTGTGGCGCGGCCGCCTTGCACATTGCTTCCGGATCCCAAATGCGGATGGCAGTTGACTGTTACCAAGGCACCATCTTCAACTGGTGCGAAGCTGTGTCGGCTCATATGAAGAGCCAACTAACCAAGGCAAAGAACGGACGACTAAAGACTTTTGGATATGGGCCTCTAGTCGTGAGCTTTGCCTTGGAGAGAGTTCCTATGCTGATCCCTCAGCAACTCACAGTTGATGACTTGGGTCCTCGGGAGCCAAAGCTTGTTCGATGGGTTGCGGTGATGGCCCGGCATCCTGACGAGGGTGCTGCAGTGGTTCGATTCTCTGACAGTTACTTCGACTGGCTAGAGGGCCAGCTTTTTGTGATACAAGACTTTCCATATGCCGGAATGGATTTCAGAGGTGATCCGGACATGGTTCTTCCACAGGGAGAACAATGGGATGACAGAGGTACTTTCATTTTCACAAGTTTTCTAATTATGTATTTTTTATTTTTCATATATATCGTCTCAACGTAACAGTAAAATTTTAAAAATGCAGATGTTGGACCACAGCGTCCAGCCAATCTCCGGCCTTACGACAGACGACATCCAGCTGCACCGGCACCGGCCTTACAGGATGCGACAGCAGAAGTACTAGCCGATTTGGAGCATGATCTAGAGCGTCTCACGGCAGATATACCTGAGACTACTATGGATGACATTCCAATGAGGCTTCAGCGCTTCGTGGTTGCAGTCCCTGGACCGTTTAGGAGATTTCTGCGCAAGATAGCCCGCGCAGTGGTGTCGTACAGAGAGCACCACCAGTGATTGACTAGTCACTTTTGTAGTCACATGTGACATTTTTGACTTTTTGCACTATCATTTTGCCGATCATAAGGTGTGTTAAACCTATGATCGAAGACGATGTATATATTTTTGGACACACTTCTATCTATATCTATATATCACTATTATCGGCTTATCTTGTTTAACATGTATGATGAAATGTCTTTAAATTCACTTGCATGATTATTATAAATGTCTGTCCAACACTTGAGAAGCAATTGCATCTGCTAATGTATTCAAAGACCTTGGAATATGTTGATATTCAATGTAATCAAATTCACGTTCCAAGAGACGCACTCTCAAAAACAACCTTAATAACACAGGATTTCTAATGGCATAAACTCTATTAAGCTGTAATACAACAAGTTCAGAATCTAACCTCACTATCAAACGTCGAATTCCAAATGAAATAGATTCGGATAATAATTCAACCACTGCACTGTATTCTGCAATGTTATTCGTTGTTTGACCGAGGCTTACCCCATGCATAGAAACTAACTCGTCAGAGGGCGAATAGATAACCCAAGCTGCGGAAGAGATATTCCGTGTACTACGACAAGCACCATCAGCAAATCCAATGTATGTTTGGAGAGGCGTCGACATCTACAATATCAAGAGTAAAACCAAGATGAGCCAAAATAATGACGAAAAACCACACTTGCTAAGCTAAGCACACTGACTAAACTAACACACTTGCTAGCTAGAAAGGAAATCTAACCTATCTAAAAATTTCTCCATCCACCATTTTAAGCATAATACCTCTTTAGGTAAAGTCCATTTCTGGGTTTGCCCAAAGAGTCCCCATCAAAATCAACTAACTCATAAGCCCCTTTTGCTAGCTTTCGCTTTACAATGTAGGGCCCATGCCACATGGGAACGAATTTTCCAGCACCTAGCTTATCGTTTGCTTGATCATATAATAGTACTAGGTCTCCTTCCGAAAAACTTCGAGGGGTTACATTTTTATCGTACTGAGCTTTCATTCGTTTCGCGTGAGTCTCGATAGCTAAAGTAGCGTCACGTCGAGTCTCATCTAATTTAGCTAAGTATAACAACCGTTTCTCCTCTTCGGAAGTAGCTGGAAGTAATTCGACAGCCATTTGAAGTGATGGGATTTCGCACTCAATAGGTAACACAGCTTCTAAGCCATAAACTAGCTGAAAAGGGGTGAAACCTGTTGAATTTTTCACTGAAGTTCGATATGCCCATAGTGCCGAAAATAACATGTTATGCCAATTCGTTCGATGGATACCAATGATCCGTCGAATCATGACGACTAGAACTTTGTTGATTGACTCAACCAAACCGTTGGCTTGCGGATAATAAGGTGTAGAGCTATCGTGGCGCAAACCAAGCTGGCTTGTAAGTTCAGTCATCATGACATTTCGAAAATGGCTTCCATGGTCCGTAATGATTGCTTGTGGGACACCAAACCTAGTTATGATATGATTGAATACGAAAAGTGCAGCTGTCTTGCCGCTTGCGTCGAATGTAGGCATCGCCTCGGCCCACTTAGTAAAATAATCAACCGCAAGGATGATATACGCATGCCCCCCGGCCGAGTGAGGGTTACAAGTAATAAAGTCAATGCCCCATTTGGCGAATGGACCAGCGGCAATTATAGGGTGGAGAGGAGCAGGTGGAGCGCGCATCTTGTGATCAAACACTTGACAGTTGTGGCATTTTCTGACGGCAAGGATACAATCTTTAAACATAGACGGCCAGAAATAGCCAGCGCGCAACACCTTCTGAGCTGTGGCATACCCAGACATATGACCGCCACATGCTCCAGAGTGACAATCATTCAAAACTCTCTCAGCCTCATCGTGAGTTAAACAACGTCGAAAAACTAAGTCTGCCCCCAGGCGATAAAGTGTATCTCCAATAATTCTGTATTGCTGGGATTGAAACCGAATTTTTCGACGGTTTTCCTTGGAAGTTTCAGGCCGAAAGGTTTGGGTTTGGAGATAGATGATTATATCCCCATACCACGGATCTACAGTGCTAATAAGAAACAAAGATTCGTCCGCAATGGACTCCTCTGCCACAGTCTCTGTGTCAGCACTCGGGAAATCACACATCAATTCCGCGAAGACTAAAGATTTCTTAGACTTGGACTTCTCAAACTCCAAGTCGAACTCTTGCAGGATGACGATCCATTTAGAGTACTTGCCCCCTAGCAGTTGTTTTGTCAAGATATAAATCATAGGGTTGCAATCCGAAATAACAGTAGTTTTGCGGAGAAGAATGTAGTGACGAAAACGCTGGACAGCTTGAACGGCTGCCAGGGCCAATTTCTCCACATGCGAATATTTTAACTCAGTTGGATTTAAGGTTCTGCTAAGGTAATATATCACATGCTCTGCCTTGAATTCATCTTCTTGAACTAACACCATTCCAATGGTGGAATGCGAAGCTGCGAGGTATAAGAAGTAGTCCTGGTTGTAGTTGGGAGGATGCAATAACGGTGCATGGGTCAACGCGTGTTTCAGTGCATCAAAAGATTGTTGAGCAATCTCGTCCCAAAAGAATTGTACATTCTGTTTCAACAACCGTGTAAAACCTTTAGTGACCTCGGCGTAGTTAGGGATGAATCGGCGTAAAAAGTTTGCTTTCCCTTGCAAGCTTTGGAGTTGGCGCAAACTCGAAGGAGGAGGCAATTGGATGATAGCCTCGACTTTCGAGGGATCGACGCGAATGCCGGTTTTGGAAACAACAAATCCCAGCAATCGACCCGTTTCTATACAGAAAACACACTTGTGGGGATTCAACCGAATTCGATAATGCCTACACCTCATAAAGATTGCTCGTAAATGGACAAGGTGATCAGCTCGGTGTAAAGAATGAGCAGGCAAATCATCGAGATAGGGTTGCACAATGTGCTTGATGTCATGAAATGCATAAGACATGGCCCGTTGAAAAGTAGCACCGGCATTCTTAAGGCCAAAAGGTAATTTGCAATAAGCAAATGTCCCCCATGGACAAATGAATGCTGTTTTTGGTTGATCGGCAGGTAGAATATTGATTTGATTATACCCGGAGAAACCATCCATGAAGGAAAACATCTCACTTCCGGCACAATCATCAATAATTTGATCGATATAAGGCGTAGGATAGTTGTCTTTTGGACAAGCTCGATTGATATCCCTATAATCGATACAGATTCTTATTGTTCCTTGTTTTTTATTGACGGGAACAATATTCGATACCCAATCCGTTAACGGGATCGGATAAATGAAACCTGCTTTCAACAGCTTTTCGACTTCGGCTTTGATTGCAGCTGCTTTTCGAGGGTGAATCTGACGCAACCGTTGCCGAATGGGTTTAGCATCCGGGTAGGTTTTGATTTCATGAACAACAATGGCAGGATCGATTCCTGGCATTTCTTCGTAGGACCAGGCAAACACGTCGCGGAATTCTTGGAATAGGGCCTTGTAAGTTTCAATTTCTTCGTCAGTACATGCGGCACCTATATGAATGTTCTCCTTGATTCCGGGCTTCACTGAAATGTCAATGGGAATAGTACGAGAAATATTCCCTAAATTCAGCTCTGAATCAGAATGTTTCGTTGGATCCTGAGCGTCTTTGACATATTCAGCGGTAAAGATAGATGAAAAATCATTTTCAAAGACATCATCCTTAGGTAAAAACGAAGATCTGTGATGGAGATCGTCCCATGGTAGATCATCTACACTTAGGATTTCGCGAAGTTGTTCGTCAGATGACACTTCTTCGGGAAACGTTATCCGTTCTAAGGGTGAGGTGAAAAGTGACTCTTCACTGACCACATTCATTTGGTCGGTTGAATGAAAGTCGGTAAAAGACATAAGAGCTTCATAAGCAATCTCATACGGACTCAACGGCATAACATTACCGAGTGAGTCTAGCTCAGAGTCAGAGGGAACATACCAAGGATCATCATAAATAATGTTTTCTGACGTGATCATATGAATTGTTGCGAATGAAGGGTCTGCATTGAGTGGAGGGAGAGGAAAAGTTCCCAGTAAACCGGAATCCTTAACTAAACCTACACCAATGTCCCTATAAGGGATCGTCGTTTTACCAACATGCTGGATAGTTTCTAAAGAGGTTGGGTCGGATGAAAAGTATGTCAGCTGATCAATAGTCACGATCTTACCGTTATGTGGAAACTTAATGACTCTGAAGACCGATGAAACGACCGCTGTCATAGCATATGACCAACTTCGACCCAAAAGAAGGTTGTAGTCTAGAGGGGCATCAACCACTTCCACATCCAGACTAACGGTTTTACCTTCGACCCCTATAGGCAATTCTTGTAGAATACCAAACGGACGGAACCCACGGCCATCAAAGGCCTTAAGGATGGTGGGGGATTGGTTCAACGAAGGAGAACCAAGCGATCTCCAACATTGAATCGACATAATACACGTAGAAGCTCCCTCATCAATCACAGTCCGATGAATAGGCCTGTTTTTGACTATCACTGGAATTTGGAAAGCCATTTGATGGGGGAGACGCGGTGTACTACTTTCTAGATCAAAGATCATTAGGTTCGGGTCCTGAACATCGACAGCTCCAATAGCCGACAAAAGCAATTTTCGTTGCGCTGGACATGATTGCAGCACTTCGAGTGCCGACATTGCTGAAGGTGAAACAGCTAAATCTTCAACAATGTTGTAATTCTGGGCTGCTCTCGCATGTGGATTGAAAGCAGACCTTCGAAGTACACCCTTGGCGGGCGGCTTAATCACTAAGTCTGGGTTAGGTTTTTCGATCTGTAGTGGATCGGAACCGGGAGCTGAGGTTGATGGGTTAGAGTTAGAAGATTCTGCTTCTTTACCATCAATAGGAGCCTTACTACCATAATCTTGCGATCGAGTCGCAATCCTAACATGAGACATCATCAAAATGGGTTCTTCACTGGCATTCGAAGAAGAACCTATCATCTTATTTTCCTGCTCGGGGAATGGATTCTTTAACACAGCAGGAGTCGGAGAACCTTTAACTATTTTCACTACCTCGGCCCGATGAGGGCAGTCTCTCGTAAAATGATCTTCTTCACAAATGAGACAAGGATAACGAGGTTTGCGCTTTTCGTCATTAGTTTCCGACTTTTCCGTTTTCTCCTTTGGAGCCTTGTCTGCTTTAGCCTTCTTCTTTCCTTTCTTCTTGCCACCGTTTTTGGATTTGGCCGTAGATGACTCTACAGTGTGAATGTCGGCGGTAAGTTCAGGAGGAGAAGACTCTCCTGTCGGAGAATCAGGCAAAGTGATAATTGGAGTATTGGAGGTCTTGGAAGACTTCTTCTTACTCTTCGTAGTCACGATACCGATCATACCATCAGCGGCATGAGATCCCGAAGGAGCAGCAGCGATTTGGTTTGACTTTGGAAGATCCGGAATTTTCTCGTGTAACGTACCCGACTGAGTGTAAACTAAGTCAAGGTATTGTGCCTGAGCAATGACTTGCTCCTCAGTAACTACGCCGGCCTTAGCTACATCTTCAGTAATTCTTGGTAATAATGATTTTACAAACCATTCAGCTAAAATTTGGTCCGGGATAAAAACTTTCACTAATCTCCTTCGACGTCTCCACTCATGGATGTGATCAGAAATGTACGTGGATGTCGATTGTTTTAGCGAAGTTAATAATTCCGTACCATTATCGTATCTGACTGGTAACTGAAAATGAGTTAAGAATGAAGTAGCTAACTGGCTAAAGTTGTAAAAAGAAGCCCGTGGCAACTCAATGTACCACTTGGCTGCGAGACCAATGAGTGTACGCTGGAAAAGACGTAAGCGGATAGAATCATCTGAGATGGAATTTGATGCACACCAGAGGTGGTAAGTCATCACGTGATTAGACGGATCCTCTCCAGACTTACCTTCGAACTTGGGTATATCGCTGGGCAACTTATTTGGCATTGGCGGCCAGAACGGAAGATATTGAATTGGATCGTTCGTTAGGCGCGTCAAGTCGGGTAAATCTAAAGTCGCAATAAATGGTAACTGCCGGTTAGGATCTCGGAAACTCTGAGTCACAATACCAGCCCCAGGAGGAGGATATCCAGGATAACTAGGAACAGGATTCGCATTGGGGATATTATATCCTCCTGGAAAACCAGGATTAACCGGACCGTACTGGGGTTGTTGAGGTGGTTGATAATTGTACCCGGGATACGGTTGATACTGGTAAACCGGTTGTTGGGCAGTTTGACCAGGTTGATACTGTCCCTGGTACGGAGGTTGAACAAATTGAGGTTGAGTAGTAACAACCGTACTTGTACCAGGTTGACCTGCAGGCATCTGGACTGTGGTTTGAACCGTGGGTCCAGACAACGGTACAGATGTCTGAGGAACGGTTACAGGGACAGTAGAAACCGGAGCTGCCGATACTCCAGATGTAAGCATGGTAGATGAAGCGGTAGCTGCTGCAGCCGTGTGAGGTGGAGTACTCGGTGCAATTGGCGGCTGAGTAACTACAGAAGTTACAGGGGTCTGAACACTTGACTGGACAAGTTGCGGTTGCTGGGGTGGACCAGGAACTGCAGGTTGTCCTGCTTGAGGTACCGACTGTATACTTGGTTGCGACATCTGTTGACCCTGTGACGGATCCCATGTTAACATTCCAGGGTATTGACTCGTAACAGGTTGAGGATACTGAGATCCATAGCCGTATTGAGGATAGGGTTGATAACTGTAAGGTGTAGTCCCATATGATTGCCCTTGAGGTGGTTGATAACCTTGACCAGGGTATTGACCCGTAGGTTGATAACCTTGAGGTAAATACGAATACTGGGGTTGACCTTGACCTTGAGGTTGGTATCCTTGAGGTTGATACCCTTGGAGTTGATACCCTTGGGGTTGCCATCCTTGAGGTTGCCATCCTTGAGGTTGATACTGATACTGAGGTTGACTTTGATACTGAGATACTGGAGTCGCCAATTTGTCACACGGAATCTGTCAAGGGTGCGGACACGACTGACCTTCCTAGAAGTCTAAGACATTCTAATGACAAACAAGACAAAATGGAGTGATCTTTCTCTAAATACACCTTTTACAACATGAAAACTACAAGTGTTTAGGCTTACCTTATTCCAAAACGCTGTTGTTGAAGTCCGTTCTTGACGATCCGGATGAGCTCCTCCTTCAAGTCAATTCCTGCAACCACAAACAATCAAACAATTACCAAGCACTTGCATTTCATATAATAAAACATATATTCAACATGCAGACCAAGGAACACATGAAATAACTCATTAACACAAGCTATTGAGAAAAATAAACCAGTTTGTATTAATAACGAAACAAAGAAACTCTTACAACCTGGCCTTGGTGTTGTGCAAATTCCTCCCAGGGTCCATCAAGGGTTTTCCTCTACTTTGACAAAGCTCACCCTCTCCCAAGTAGAATCAAGTGAAGACAATCTCTCCTCACAAAGGCTCTAATGGAAGACCTAAATCCTGCAGCATTTACCCAAAGAAAATGTATAGTTCCAACCTCCTCTCCTTCTGGCTCAATGCCTTCATTTATAGTGCTGTAAAGAGGTTATTCAGGTCCACTATCAATGGGATCATCCCCCTCTATGGGTGGGATAGCTCCCTTATTGATGGGATAAGTTCCCCCTTAATAGAGATACATGAACCAACTGGAGGCGCATCCATTTCATCAAACCGACCTCTAGAATGTTCTAGAAGTAACCACAAGTAACTTTTTCAAGATAAAACTCGCGCATTTTGCCTTTTACAGAGGGACGCACCTGTCCCTTAACATACAGAGCGTCTATGGACGCGGATTTTGTGAACATGGTCAGCGTCCCCGCAGGTAAGGCTAGAGAGAACCTGCGACCCCAGAGATAAACATGATTTTTACAAGACTTTCTCTCTTCTTTGAGTTTGAGATGGATAACAGAGGCATGAGACTTGCCTAAGAGGGTAGCATGACTTGTTGATTGGAGCCATACTAACTGTAAGTAGTCAAGGTGACATTTTTTAGTGTAACAGACATATCTATGGATGGGTGTGTCACTGAGGAGCAAGCCATTACTTGTGCCCATTATTTAGACCTTGTATACTCGCAATTTGGCACGTTATTTGATATGATACCTGATTCTACAAGACCATCATCAGATATAACGACATCAAAGTCTCTGTCTATGCCTCCTATTGATGGAGTGATTGTTTCCGTGTCTCAAACTCCCACGAAATTCTCTTCCAAGAAGAAATTGGTCTCAAGCATTTGTTCCAATTATCCCTCTCGAAATTCACTTGGTCCTGGTAAAACCTCTGAGGTTCATGTTGTCCAGTATGTTAGAGTCGGTCTAGTAGCCCTCCATCAGCGATTAAAGCTCTTTGTATTTGCATAAGTAGGTGTCTCATCAGTATCATCTTATTGCATTCCATTAGGCATGCCATAACCCTGATGGAGGAGCTTGTGTCATTTATTCCCCTCTTGGCATTGCTGGATCAAGTTTGTTTCAGTCAATAAATTCCTTACACGGTCATTGGTCTTGTCTTGAAATCAAGGTCCTAGGTCTAGGGTTTAGTCCAATTTTGTCTTTTGAGGTCAATAAATGCCCAGCAGGCCAGAGGGATGTTCATCAAAGCATCATTTCAAAGGATTTCATATTGTATAGCTAATTTCTACCTTGAGTTCAAAAACCCTGTTTTTGAAGGCAAGGTCATTTTCTCATTTTTGTAAAAATTTGTAAAAAATTCAAATTCTTCAGAAGTCGGCATGCGGCCTTGGTCTCCTTTTCCAAGACTCCTCAGAAGCTATTCCTGCAAAAATTTTCAAGAAAAAGCATCATTTCAACCAATTTCATGACAAAAGGAAACCACAAGTCAGCAGCAATTAGTTTTAAAAAGTGTCATTGCATAAACATTATAAAGTGGGTTTGAGGGGAAATAAATTTAAATCAAGCTTATAAAAGCCCCTCTCTCCTCATTTTGTAATTCTTTTGCCTCCAAGACTCCAAGAGCAAGTGTGAAAGGCGATTTAGTGTGAAACTGGGCGAATTTGGTGATTGCACCTGCACGCTACGCATCAGGGCTTGCGCGCTACGCGTTGGGCACGCGCTACGTGTTAGGGCAGTCTCTGCAGTGCAAAAATTGGTCGGGCGCTACGCGTTGGGTGCGCGCTACGCTCCAGAGCCCGCGCGCTACGCGTTGGGTTTCCACCTTCAGAAATTTGCCAGTGAGCCACAAATCGACTTCTTCCTCCTCAATTTCTTCAGGTAGGCCTCAAATCATTGAAGTTCTTGCTTTGTAAAGATAACATGAGCGTGAAAATGTGTCAAATGCCATCAAGTTGAAATAGAAAATTCATATGTATTATGTTTAAAAAATTCAAATGCATGTGAGCTAGGGTTTTACATTTGCTGCCCAAGGTCATCCTTTTTCACTCCCTCATTTCCCCACATTCCCATTATCCCCTCCCTTGTCATTTTCACCTAATCTCCCTAACAAAAAAAAAAAATAATCAAAAGCCCTAAAACCCTACCTATCCCTAAAATTCAATAAAATCTCCCTAAACCCTACCTCCTATCAAACCCCTGCAAATTATGATTATGTGATGATGTATATGTCACAATTCTTTCCCTAAATTCCCTTTTATATATATATTCCCTAAATCCCCTCAAAAGTCCCCCTCCCTAACATCTCCCTTGTGTTTTTTGTCCCCTTGGAGCAGCATTCAAACAGTCAAAACAGCAGGTCATTTGAGCAGAAGCAGCAGTACATTTCAGCCATTTTGCTCTTGAAACCATGTCAGAAACCGAAATAGATTATGAGCACAGTGATGACCGTGAGTCAACACCGGAGGTTGAGGTGCCAAGGAGGCCTCACAGGGGTGGTAAGGGTGGTCAGCATGTGAGAGAGGAGCCCACCTCTTTGGCCTATTTGCAATCTTGTCCACTTGCAGTCACATGTTTCCGTCATCAATCATGCTATGGATATTGCAAGAGAATTTCCCAAATTCAACACCACAGGGAATTGGTCCACTTGTTTGTTTTGCATTTGCACAACAGGCATGTGAATCTTGCAGGGGTGGATTTTACATTGTCACCTGAGGTCGTTGCTCAAGCAACAGGGATACCCAATGTTGGAGAAGAGTGGAACAAGCGCCAGCTGTTGGACAGATTCCAGTATGAGACCTACATTAAACCTGTATATATGAGGCACCTAACTGGTGTGTTTCCTTTTAGATTCTTGAGGGATGAGTATGCACCCTTGATGAGGCTCATCATTCGCTATTTCACCTGTGAGGGCAGATTTTCACATTTGTATTCGTATCATATCCGCTTGTTGATGCATTTCACACGGGTACGGATGATGAACATTCCTTTCTTCATGTGCCGGAATATTGAGAGGATGGTGCCCTTGGTGCAGAGAAAGAGCCCAGCACACCAACATAGGAGCATCTACCATTATGCTTTGATCAAGATTGTGGTCATGCATCAGTTGGCCCAACAAGGTATTCCATGGGAGGATTTCATCTCTCGAGATTTCTTCACAGCGCCACCAACACCCCCTGAGGTTGTTCATGAGGAGGGAGGACCTTCACAGCAGTATGACATCCCTGAGCCTAGACATGTCAGCTCCCCTTCATTGATCACATATCAGAGAGGCCACAGGGCCTTATTTGCATCAGCTCGGCGAGTATTTTCTCCACATCAGGTGGAAGGGGTCTCGCCTTCTTCATCAGCACCGCGAGTGTTATCTCCACACTAGGTGGAAGGGGCCTCGTTTCCAACAGCAGCACAGGTATCAGAGAGGGGAAAGCAGCCCATTATTGAGGAGGGATTGTCAGGTGATCCAGATATTGACATCATTGATCTTGACACCCATTCTCCTAGCTCGGAGCTTAAGAGGATCATTCAGAAACGGGAGGCTGAAAATGACTTGTTGCAGCAAAAATTGGAGATGGCAAATTGGACAATCACATATTTAGAGCAGCGCAACAAGCAATTAGAGGATGAGCACACTCTCGATGAGTTGCGGAGGATCCATGAAGACTGCAACTTGGCTCGCAAGAGACCCGGTGATTTGGTACCCATTGAGCGAGAGGCTATGCTTCTCCGAGTCAATGCTCATTTGGAGAGGTTGTTGGCTAAGGCTAACAAAGATAAGGACATGCTCCGGAACATGAAGAATCATTATTGGGCTCGGATGCACGTATGTAAAGCAAAAATGAAGGTGCTCAAAGGACGGTTGGCCAAGGCACTAAAACGAAGAAAAAGGCCCGATCCCCTCCACATCTTGGTTGAGGCTTCCTTGAAGGAGCATGGTGCTAAATGACTTACCTCCAGCACAAATTTCAAAAAAATTTGAGCATTTTTGGTCATTTGTGATTTTTTTTGGGCAAAAAAAACAGGTTTTCCTCCCCAACGCATAGCGCGCCGCGCGCTACCCTGAAGATGGGCAACTCCATTTCATGAAAACTCAGCATTTTTGGATTTGTCATGCAAAAATACACTTTCTCAGCAATTTCCAAGAGATTCCATCAAGTTTTGAGCCTCCAGAAGGTCAAAAAACAACAAAAAATGACTTTCTGCCACCTTTTTGACACACAGGAAGCAGTCTTGGGAGATTGCAATTGTGGAGGGGCAAATGGTCACCAAATTCAGAAACTCTACTTGGGTTGGAAAGTAGACATCTATACCTTTCCAACAAGCCCACGTTTGCCTCATTTGGACTCCGGGAAGTGCCTCAAAAGCAGGCCCAAAGGCGTGCTACGCGTTGAGATTCAGGGCGCTACGCATCAGGCTATTTTCACAAAAATGCACCTACAGCTCAGCAAAACACAGTTTTGACTAGGTTTGACTTTTTGGAGTGGATTTTGATCCTGCTTGATGTAAATGATGTAATTTTATGATACTTTGACACTTATTTATCTCTTCTAGAAGATTCATTCATGAAATAGGCAAAAATTTAATGAATGAATTGGTTTCCTAGCTTATAGAGGCAAGTTGTTTTGACTGCCTAGATTTTAGTGCTCAGTTTGGAATTGGTTGAAACAGCTCCTAGGATAGTGAGCTCAACCCCTAGAGGTAAGGAAAGATGTTAGATTTCCTATATTATGTACTTTCTTGGTCATTTTCATGGTTGGACTCTTGAGGGAGAAAGCTTTCTATTGTATTACTCATTGTATCTCTGCAATTTTGGCAAAGGAAGAAAGACCAGGGTTTTGCAGTCCTTTTTTGGGATTCCTGTGGTTACATGTATTGATGGTGTGTTTCTCTTTGTACTTGTAAGTTTGTTATGTGAATCATCTTCTTACTTTTCCTTCTGCAAATTAGGCAAATGAAGTGTTAAAGTAGAATTCATGATTACCATGCTCTGCTTTTAAGTTTGCTTAATATCAATGTTTTCATCTGTTTAAGGGGAATTCAAGGTGATTGCTTGCTCTCCTTAGCTCCTCACCAGTCATTCTCATCCATCCAACTCTTTCAAAGGCATCAATACAGTCTCCTATCTTGCCCCAAAGAGCCCCCTGCGAAAACTGTGTCAAATCCCCACACCCAAAATTGCCTTTCCCCGATTTTCCACCAAAATCCTAAAAATCTCAAATCAAACCTTTTATCAGTTTACTAGCCTAAAATCAGTGTTCTTTATTGGTTATATCCGCCCTTTGAAGATGTTTGCTGAGATATACCGGAGAGAGCCCTCTCCTGCCCCGTAGGGCTAGCTACGAGGCTAAGTGGTTTGATGTTGCCTTGGAGTTTGCCTTTCTCAGCCTGAGGTGAAATTTCAAGCGCTAACATACTGGCGACCATACTGGGGAGAACAAATTGTTTGCTGATTGATGTGTTTATTTCATAATGCTTAGACGGAATCTGAAGATATGCCAGGTAGCCTTCGAAAACGCTCTTGCTTTGCATCAGCGCAAGTAGATAAACGCTGCTTCAGTCGACCTCCGTGGGCTTGTGAATGTAACACTTCATTTGCATTTCACCCCAGTATATTTGCAAACTCTGAACTTTTGGATGATTAGTTAAGGGCTTTCACAGGCTGATTGGCTATTTGTTCCTTGATATCCAAACTGGCTTCAGATTCTGGTCATATATTCAAATCTCATTCATGTCCAGCTATTTTTGAGTATCTTGAAGACATTGATTTTGACGAGAGTTTTGAGTTGTCCTTGTTCAAAACCAAATCTGAAAGTGCACTTGATTCTCTAGTTCCCAACCCTGATTTTGCTGCTGCCCTTGAAATTGAGAGACACAATAAATTGGTTGACAATTTCATCCTAAGATCTCTTCAGTAAGATATTCACGCTACCAATCTTGCTAAGTTCGTTGAAACTATATCTGTTCATATTGGATCCACTATCACGGCGCATGAGCAGACCAATCCTCCTTTTATTTCTGTTTCTCCTATAATCACTTATCCAGAATCTATAGTTGGTTCACCCTCTACATCCCGTACCACTTCTCCTCCTCATACTCCTCATACTATAGCTACACCTACTCCACCTGCTACTCCTAGACCCAATCTACCTAAAGCAATGGCTGCCCGGTTTGCTCCACTTGCTCTTCCTCAAAATCTGCATGATATGCCAGCTGATTATCAGAATAAAATTTCCATGTTTGATGGCACTCCTCAGGGTGTTTCTACTCAGCAGCATATAGACAAAATGACAACATTCTTTGATCTATATGAGATAGATGAAGAGGATGTAACTATGCGTTTGTTTGTACAAACATTTGATGGAGAAGTAAGAAAATGGTTCAGAGGTTTGACAGCTAGAAGCATACCCACACTGGAAGAACTTCAGAAGCAATTTCTAGATCGATGGGAAATCAGAAAGGATCCACTTCAGATCAATGCTGAGTACAACAATCTCAAATGTAATCATGGTGAGTCGGTCCAAGATTACATTATCAGATTTAACACAGTTTACAATTCTATTCCAGATGATTTAAGGCCATCTAGAAAATTAGCACTTCTCAAATTCCCAGATGGTTTTGATCCGGAGATGGCTTATTCATTGCGAGATAGAGATCCGCCTACCTTGGAGGATATGCAGAAAATCGCTGTTAGTGTTGAAGCGAATTTGAATGATAAGAGAGCAAGGATGAAAGCCGAAAAGCGAGTGACAATCAAATAAGAAGCTTCTACATCAAATCAGCTCCTTCGCAAGGTAGTTACGTTGCTTGAAAATACTCATCTCAGCAAGCCGAAACCGCAGATCCATAATCCTAATTTCCGAGGTCCACATCAGCCACAATACAGAATCAAGCAGTGTGAAACAAGGGCATAAGAAACAGCAGTTCAGCAGCAAGTAAAACCTCCGCTTCAGCAGAATTTTGTTAGCCAAGAATCCGAGGATGAAGGTGATACTATAGGAGAGGAAAATCACTTTTTCACTCCTGATGATCTGCCTACCTATATTACAGAAGAAGAAGAATTTGTGAGAAATTCCGTCATACATCAGGATGAGAACTATATCTTATCAAATGAGGCAGTACTTGAGGAAGAATCAGAGGAATACCAAAGAGGATATCTCAATGCTTTGTCCGCTCAGCAGAGACAATTAAGAAACCGAGCTGTTCCCATAAATCCCATTCAGAAAAGGAAAGATACTTCAGCAAAAAATGATTCAGCTTCCCCACAGACAAAAGGAAAAGACATAATTGATCCCTCAGCAGGTCAATCATCATCAGCAAGCAAGATAGATCAGCCATCAAGTACACCGAGAGATAAAGTTGAAAAAAGAGAAGTTCCGGCCAAAGAAGGTGAGAAGGTTTCAGCTTTCAGTTTGGAGAATGAAATTTCAAAGTTGAAAGTGTCCATTCCTTTGACGGAAATCATGAAGAACAGCACTTACCGAGGCCAAATCTCCAAGATGCTGAATTTTGATCCAATGCTAGACACGGTGAATGTAGAAGATGATCAGCCGAAATTGATTTTTGGGCCCGCTTTAAATGGTGAGTCTCCCGAAAGTGATGTTCCTCCCTTCTATATCAATTTGTGATTGCATGAGTATGTTTTAGATAATGCTATGTTTGACTCGGGAGCTTCGCATAATTTGATGCCGAATGCAATCATGGAAAGGCTGGGATTGGATATCACAAGAAAATATCATGATCTGTATTCATTTGATTCCAGCCGGGTAAAATGTATCGGTTTGATCAAGGACTTGGTGGTAAGCCTAGATCAAATTCCAGCTAAGAATGTTTTGATGGATGTGGTGGTGGCGGATATTCCTCCGCGATTCGGAATGTTGCTTTCGAGATCTTGGGGAGCTAAGCTCAAAGGTACACTTCAGCTCGATTTTTCTTATGCTACAATCCCGGTTTTCGGTCAGATGAGGAAATTATATCGGGAACAAAAAATGAAATACATGATCACTAGTAAGGAAAAGCCAGTTAATCATCCTGTAAATTATGTACATACAGATTTAGAGTCATTTGTTTTGTTTGCGGATAATTTTAATGAGATAGATAGTCAGTTAGTTCAAGCAGAAGATATATCAGACATTACAGAAAATTTTAGAGAAATTTTGAGAAAGGAAAGTGAAGAAAGGTCCGCTGTCATAGAGTCAACAGCTGAAACCAATAGGCAGCAAACAGAAAATGCAGAGACAATACCTTTTCAGCACTTAGAGGACGATGAGGATGGTCTTTGGACCATGGATTTTGATGGCGCTGTGGGCAGCGATGGTGCTGGTATAGGTGTGTGGATTCGAAGTCCATTTTCTGTCCGAAACAAAGTCCCAAGCAAGGTACGAGTATGTTCTTACAAATTGGCATTCGATTGTTCAAACAATGAGGTGGAATATGAGGCTCTCATTGCTGGCCTGAAAATCCTTCGGAAGCTGAAGGCAAAGAAGATAGCAGTATATGGCGACTCCGAGTTGGTTATAAAGCAAGTGAAAGGTGAGTTCCAGGCCAAGCATCCTCGTATGCGAGCATATCGAAATGTTGTCCTAGATATCTTGAAGCTGTTTTCTGAACATACTTTGACATGTGTGCTCCGTATCCAAAATGGTGTTGCGGATGCATTGGCTAAGGCAGCAAGCAATCTAAAAATCCCCCTGAATTCTGGCAATAAGTTTGAGATTTATGTGAAGCACCATCCTACAGTTCCAGACAATCAAAGATGTTGGCAAGTTTTCCAAGATGACGAAGCAATCAAGGATTTTCTGCAAGTTGAAGGTGAGTTCAAAGACATCTCCATAGACACAGAACCTGAGGAAGTAAATCAAATGGATGTATTGCAACTTAAAGATAATTTCATTCCTAAAGGATTAATTCCTTTGGAGGAGTTGTTTGATCAAGATGACGTGGCCCACAAACCAACTTTGAGGCCAACGGAAGAAGGTGTTGAAGAAGTAAATGTCGGAACAGCTGAAAATCCAAAGATGGTGAAACTATCGAAGGCATTGTTGCCAAAGGTAAAGAAAGAATATATCATATTGTTGTCTTCGTTTTCTAATGTTTTTGCATGGGATTATTCAGATTTGAAAACTTATGACACAAGTATCATTCAGCATACCATTCCCATAAAGCCAAATCAAAAGCCTTTCCGAAAAAAGTTGAGAAGAATTAATCCTAAGTTGCTGCCTTTGATTGAGAAAGAAGTTAACAGGTTGTACAAGTCTGGAATTATAGTGCCCGTGAGAAAGAAGACCGGTGAGATCCGCTTGTGTATAGACTTCAGAAATCTGAATAAGGTGTCGCTAAAGGACAATTATCCGCTGCCCAAGATGGATCATATATTGCAGCGGGTAGTTGGGGCATCAAGGATGTCGCTACTTGATGGTTATTCCGGGTACAATCAGATTTTGGTGCATGAGGATGACCGCGACAAGACTGCATTCACTACTCCATGGGGGACATTTCATTATGCCAAGATGCCGTTTGGATTGAAAAATGCAGGTGCTACCTTTCAGCAGGCGATGGACATGGCCTTTACTAATGAGAAGGATGTCTTTTTGGTCGTTTATCTTGATGATTTAACTGTGTTTTCTAAATCTGATGAAGAACATTTGTATCATTTAACAATGGTGTTTCAAAAGTGCAGAAAATATGGTATCTCATTGAATCCAAAGAAGAGCCTTTTCGCCATGAGTGAAGGCAAGTTGTTGGGCCACATCATTTCCAAAGATGGCATTCATATAGATCCTGCACGTGTGGAAGCTATTCAGCAATTAGAGCAGCCCCGAAACAAGAAGGAGATTCAGTCCTTTAATGGCAAGTTGAATTTTCTACGTCGCTTTATTCCGAATCTTGTCGAACACCTTAGAGAAATCACTAGCATGCTAAAAAAGGACTGCCAACTCAAATGGACCTAAGAGGCGGTAAAATCTTTCAATTTGGTAAAGTTAATTTTATCTTCAGCCCCAACTCTAATCAGCCCAGATTATACACAAGATTTTATTTTATTTTCATTTGCTTCTGAGCATACATTGGCAACTGTGCTGATGCAAAAGAGAGATGGAGTTGAGAAACCCATTGCTTTTTTTAGTCGTATTATAAGGGACGGAGCGCTGAAGTATAATATCATTGAAAAACAAGCATTGGCGCTGGTAAAAGCCTTGAAAGATTTCCGTGTGTACATACTGAATTCCCACATTGTGGCATATGTTCCTAACGCGGCTGTTAAAGATGTTTTGGTACAAGCGGAACCAGAAGGAAGGCGGGGTAAGTGGATTGCTGCGCTATTAGAATATGATGTGGAAATTAAGCCTACCAAGCTGATCAAGGGTCAAGGTCTCGCTAAATTGATGGCTGAAACAAATCTCCATGTCCTAGACATTAATTTGATTGCTGCCCTATCCGATGAAGACGAGGAGAATTCAGCACTACAGGTATCTGACATCTTTGTTTCTTCTCCTTGGTATGCTGATATTGTATATGTGCTTCAAAATTTGTCTTCACCTCCCGGGATGCCTCGAAACAAAGCTAGGACATTGAAATTAAAGGCTGCCAAATTTTGCATCATCAAATCTGCACTATATTGGAAAGACCCCGGTGGCATATTGCTGAATTGTTTGGTCGAGGAGGAAGCTAAGAGAGCTGTAGAGGATTTTCACAAAGGTGACTGCGGGGGCCACTTGTTTTGGAAGACCACGGCAAACAAGATCCTAAGAGCAGGTTTTTATTGGCCTTCATTGTTTTCAGATGTATATAAAGCAGTCAAGAGTTGTCATGAATGTCAAATTTTTCAAGGAAAGCAGAAATTACAGCCATTGCCTCTTAAGCCCATTGAAGTCAGCGCACCATTTCAGCAGTGGGGCTTGGATTTCATCGGCGAAATTCATCCAGCATCTTCCGGACAGCATCGATGGATATTGACAGCCACCGATTACTTCACGAAATGGATTGAAGCCATTCCCACCCGGCAGGCCACGGACTTGGTAATTATTTCTTTCCTTGAAAATAACATATTGTCACGTTTCGGCTGTCCACATAAGCTGATTACAGATAATGCAACAGCGTTTAAATCGAAGAAGATGGTTGATTTTTGCTACAAATATAATATCAGTTTGGGGCATTCGACCGCCTATCATCCGCAAGGAAATGGGCTGGCTGAATCTTCGAATAAATCCTTGGTAAACATCATAAAGAAATTGCTGGAAATCAATAAGAAGAGCTGGCACAAAAAGTTAGTAAATGCATTATGGGCTGATCGTGTAAGTCAGAAAAAGTCAATTGGTATGTCACCTTTTGAACTGGTTTACGGGACAGATGCAGTGTTTCCTACTTCACTTAGTATTCCGGTAGCAAAGTTGCTTCAAGAAGCTGGTGGTGAGGAGGATCCCATGCAAAGGCGGATTGGTCAAATGATTCATTTACAGCAGACACGGGAGGAGGTTCTTCACAATACTCTCAAGTTGCAAGAGCGCATAAAGAAAATCTATGATAGGAAAGAAAAACCGGATGATTTCCAAATAGATGATGTTGTTTTGAGGTGGGATGCTCGAAATGAAGACAAAGGGAAACATGGAAAGTTTGACAACTTATGGAAAGGTCCCTACAAAATTGCAGCATACCGTGGTCCAAATGCCTTTCTTCTCAAAGAAATGAACAGTGATGATTGTCTCGGAGGGTCGGTCAATGGTCGACTGCTTAAAAGGTACCATGTTTGAGCATTTTCTGCTCTAGTCATTATCATTGTAATTACCATTTTACTTTGATTCCACTGCAAGTGTGAACTGATCTTTCATCTTTAGTCTGGGGCCCGCGGTGAAGGCTATAATTCTGAAGATGAAGATTAGTTGGTGTGAGTTTGTCATGTTGTTTGTATCAGTTCATTTTCTGTTTAAAGTTGAAGTCAGTTTGAGTCAAAATTGGTCCAATTTTCAGTCAGTTGTCAAGTCAATAAAGCTGTCCCAGTTTGGGTCAAATATGTAAATAATGACTCCATTGCCCAATGATTGAAAGGCACTGGTCTGCTCTCCCAGAGGTCTAAGGTTCTTGGCACCTCCAAGGAGCTACCATCCCCATTGGAGCCAATGTTAGAGTCAGTCTAGTAGCCCTCCATCAGCGATCAAAGCTCTTTGCATTTGCATAAGTAGGTGTCTCATCAGTATCATCTTATTGCATTCCATTAGGCATGCCATAACCCTGATG
Source organism: Pinus tabuliformis (assembly GCA_031772625.1). Lineage (NCBI taxonomy): Eukaryota > Viridiplantae > Streptophyta > Pinopsida > Pinales > Pinaceae > Pinus > Pinus tabuliformis. Next base: position 84,826,159 of record CM062809.1, read on the forward strand.
GAGGAGCTTGTGTCATTTATTCCCCTCTTGGCATTGCTGGATCAAGTTTGTTTCAGTCAATAAATTCCTTACAGGGTCATTGGTCTTGTCTTGAAATCAAGGTCCTAGGTCTAGGGTTTAGTCCAATTTTGTCTTTTGAGGTCATGTCTTTTGAGGTCAATAAATGCCCAGCAGGCCAGAGGGATGTTCATCAAAGCATCATTTCAAAGGATTTCATATTGTATAGCTAATTTCTACCTTGAGTTCAAAAACCCTGTTTTTGAAGGCAAGGTCATTTTCTCATTTTTGTAAAAATTTGTAAAAAATTCAAATTCTTCAGAAGTTGGCATGCGGCCTTGGTCTCCTTTGCCAAGACTCCTCAGAAGCTATTCCTGCAAAAATTTTCAAGAAAAAGCATCATTTCAACCAATTTCATGACAAAAGGAAACCACAAGTCAGCAGCAATTAGTTTTAAAAAGTGTCATTGCATAAACATTATAAAGTGGGTTTGAGGGGAAATAAATTTAAATCAAGCTTATAAAAGCCCCTCTCTCCTCATTTTGTAATTCTTTTGCCTCCAAGACTCCAAGAGCAAGTGTGAAAGGCGATTTAGTGTGAAACTGGGCGAATTTGGTGACTGCACCTGCGCGCTACGCATCAGGGCCTGCGCGCTACGCGTTGGGCGCGCGCTACGCGTCAGGGCAGTCTCTGCAGTGCAAAAATTGGTCGGGCGCTACGCGTTGGGTGCGCGCTACGCTCCAGAGCCCGCGCGCTATGCGTTGGGTTTCCACCTTCAGAAATTTTCCAATGAGCCACAAATCGACTTCTTCCTCCTCAATTTCTTCAGGTAGGCCTCAAATCATTGAAGTTCTTGCTTTGTAAAGATAGCATGAGCGTGAAAATGTGTCAAATGCCACCAAGTTGAAATGGAAAATTCATATGTATTATGTTTAAAAAAAAAAAAATCGAATGCGGGTTTTACATTTGCTGCCCAAGGTCATCCTTTTTCACTCCCTCATTTCCCCACATTCCCATTATCCCCTCCCTTGTCATTTTCACCTAATCTCCCTAACAAAAAAAAAAAATATCAAAAGCCCTAAAACCCTACCCCTATCCCTAAAATTCAATAAAATCTCCCTAAATCCTACCTCCTATCAAACCCCTACAAATTATGATTATGTGATGGTGTAGGTGTCGTAATTCCTTCCCTAAATTCCCTTTTTTATATATTTTCCCTAAATCCCCTCAAAAGTCCCCCTCCCTAACATCTCCCTTGTGTTTTTTGTCCCCTTGGAGCAGCATTCAAACAGTCAAAACAGCAGGTCATTTGTGCAGAAGCAGCAGTACATTTCAGCCATTTTTCTCTTGAAACCATGTCAGAAACCGAAACAGATTATGAGCAAAGTGATGACCGTGAGTCAACACCGGAGGTTGAGGTGCCAAGGAGGCCTCACAGGGGTGGTAAGGGTGGTCAGCATGTGAGAGAGGAGCCCACCTCTTTGGCCTATTTTCAAGCTTGTCCACTTGCAGTCACATGTTTCCGTCATCAATCATGCTATGGATATTGCGAGAGAATTTCCCAAATTCAACACCACAGGGAATTGGTCCGCTTGTTTGTTTTGCATTTTCACAATGGGCATGTGAATCTTGCAGGGGTGGATTTTACATTGTCACCTGAGGTTGTTGCTCAAGCAACAGGGATACCCAATGTTGGAGAAGAGTGGAACAAGCGCCAGTTGTTGGACAGATTCCAATATGAGCCCTACATTAAACTTGTATATATGAGGCACCTAACTGGTGTGTTTCCTTTCAGATTCTTGAGGGATGAGTATGCGCCCTTGATGAGGCTCATCATTCGTTATTTCACCTGTGAGGGCAGATTTTCACGTTTGTATTCGTATCATATCCGCTTGTTGATGCATTTCACATGGGTACGGATGATGAAAATTCCTTTCTTCATGTGCCGGAATATTGAGAGGATGGTGCCCTTGGTGCAGAGAAAGAGCCCAGCACAGCAACATAGGAGAATCTACCATTATGCTTTGATCAAGATTGTGGTCATGCATCAGTTGGCCCAGCAAGGTATTCCATGGGAGGATTTCACCTCTCGAGATTTCTTCACAGCGCCACCACCACCCCCTGAGGTTTTTCATGAGGAGGGAGGACCTTCACAGCAGTATGACATCCCTGAGCACAAACATGTCAGCTCCCCTTCATTGTTCACATACCAGAGAGGCCACAGGGCCTTATTTGCATCAGCTCGGCGAGTATTTTCTCCACATCAGGTGGAAGGGGTCTCGCCTTCTTCATCAGCACCGCGAGTGTTATCTCCACACCAGGTGGAAGGGGCCTCGTTTCCAACAGTAGCACAGGTATCAGAGAGGGGCAAGCAGCCCATGATTGAGGAGGGATTGTCAGGTGATCCAGATATTGACATCATTGATCTTGACACCCATTCTCCTAGCTCGGAGCTTAAGAATATCATTCAGCAACGGGAGGCTGAAAATGACTTGTTTCAGCAAAAATTGGAGATGGAAAATTGGACAATCACATATTTAGAGCAGCGCAACAAGCAATTAGAGGATGAGCACACTCTCGATGAGTTGGGGAGGATCCATGAAGACCGCAACTTGGCTCGCAAGAGACCCGGTGATTTGGTACCCATTGAGCGAGAGGCTATGCTTCTCCGGGTCAATGCTCATTTGGAGAGGTTGTTGGCCAAGGCTAACAAAGATAAGGACATGCTCCAGAACATGAAGAATCATTATTGGGCTCGGATGCACGTATGTAAAGCAAAAATGAAGGTGCTCAAAGGACGGTTGGCCAAGGCACTAAAACGAAGAAAAAGGCCCGATCCCCTCCACATCTTGGCTGAGGCTTCCTTGAAGGAGCATGGTGCTAAATGACTTACCTCCAGCACAAATTTCAAAAAAATTTGAGCATTTTTGGTCATTTGTGATTTTTTTTGGGCAAAAAACAGGTTTTCCTCCCCAACGCGTAGCGCGCCGCGCGCTACCCTGAAGATGGGCAACTCCATTTCATGAAAACTCAGCATTTTTGGATTTTTCATGCAAAAATACACTTTCTCAGCAATTGCCAAGAGATTCCATCAAGTTTTGAGCCTCCAGAAGGTCAAAAAACAAGCAAAAAATGACTTTCTGCCACCTTTTTGACACACAGGAAGCAGTCTTGGGAGATTGCAATTTTGGAGGGGCAAATGGTCACCAAATTCAGAAATTCGACTTGAGTTGGAAAGTAGACATCCATACCTTTCCAACAAGCCCACTTTTGCCTCATTTTGACTTCGGGAAGTTCCTCAAACGCAGGCCCAAAGGCACGCTACGCGTTGAGATTCAGGGCGCTACGCATCAGGCTATTTTCACATAAATGCACCTACAGCTCAGCAAAACGCAGTTTTGACTAGGTTTGACTTTTTGGAGTGGATTTTGATCCTCCTTGATGTAAATGATGTAATTTTATGATGCTTTGACACTTATTTATCTCTTCTAGAAGATTCATTCATGAAATAGGCAAAAATTTAATGAATGAATTGGTTTCCTAGCTTATAGAGGCAAGTTGTTTTGACTGCCTAGATTTTAGTGCTCAGTTTGGAATTGGTTGAAACAGCTCCTAGGATAGTGAGCTCGACCCCTAGAGGCAAGGAAAGATGTTATATTGCCTATATTATGTACTTTCTTGGTCATTTTCATGGTTGGACTTTTGAGGGAGAAAGCTTTCTATTGTATTACTCATTGTATCTCTGCAATTTTGGCAAAGGAAGAAAGACCAGGGTTTTGCAGTCCTTTTATGGGATTCCTGTGGTTACATGTATTGATGGTGTGTTTCTATTTGTACTTTTAAGTTTTTTATGTGAATCATCTTCTTACTTTTCCTTCTGCAAATTAGGCAAATGAAGTGTTAAATTAGAATTCATGATTACCATGCTCTGCTTTTAAGTTTGCTTGATATCAATGTTTTCATCTGTTTAAGGGGAATTCAAGGTGATTGCTTGCTCTCCTTAGCTCCTCACCAGTCATTCTCATCCATCCAACTCTTTCAAAGGCATCAATACAGTCTCCTATCTTGCCCCAAAGAGCCCCCTGCGAAAACTGTGTCCAATCCCCACACCCAAAATTGCCTTTCCCCGATTTTCCACCAAAATCCTAAAAATCTCAAATCAAACATTTTATCAGTTTACTAGCCTAAAATCAGTGTTCTTTATTGGTTATCTCTGCCCTTTGAAGATCTTTGCCGAGATGTACCGGAGAGAGCCCTCTCCTGCCCCGTAGGGCTAGCTACGAGGCTAAGTGGTTTGATGTTGCCTTGGAGTTTCCCTTTCTCAGCCTGAGGTGAAATTTCAAGCGCTAACACAGTATACCACAATAAAAAAAACCTCTAAGGGTAAAAAGAAGGGCAAAGGCAAGGCCAAAGCGGATGCCTGAAACAGTGCCCTCTTAAATCTTCTGCTAATGATGCTTCTCAAAGAAAGACAAAGTATCGTGCCTCATTTATGAGGAGGATCATTACACTAAAGATTGTCCCTGACGATTTAAAGTTATTCGCTTTCTAAAAGGGACCCCGATTGTCTTAAAATAACCCTTTCGATCCCAACAGACCCAAATGGTAGACTAGCTTCATTATTCCGCTTCCTCAGGTTCCCAAGTGTTTATGATGAATACACCTATAAATGTGGCTACCAGATCTAAAGATTATCAAACCCTGACAGCAGGGAAAGAGAAAGAAAGTACCCCTTCCTCCTCTATCTCATCTACCTCTGGTCCTCTCCATATAGAGTGACCTAATCCTGATTCTGCTATCCGACCACCCTCTCGAGGTGTGCTGCAAAAGTCCTTGTCTAGTCCAAACGCTCAAACTGCTCAACACTACAATATTGTTGAGGATTTGGCTCAAGCACCATCATCCATTTTTGCTCTCGAGGTCCTTCAAAGTTATCCCTCTCAGTGGAAAGCATTACTATCAGCCATTGGAGGTTTTGATCCATCTGATTCCAATCTCATTTGCTTTGATCTGGAAAACCATGTTTCACACTTACCTCATCAGATTGCCTTTCTCATTCAAGTGATTATTAATGAAAAGACAATTCACATGACCGTCATTGATGAAGGTGATTCTACCTGCATCATGTCTATGTCTTGTTGGAAGGAAATTGGTTCTCCTACCCTGAACCAATCACCTAACATGTTGGAAGCCTTTTATGGATGCAATTCTTGACCATTCAGTTTCCTTCCTAATCTTGCCATTACCTTGGAAGGCAAGATAGTTAATGTTGAAGTAAAAAGTGTTGATGAAAATATTAATTATAATCTTCTACTTGATTGGAGTTTGACCCATGTTATGCATGTTGTAGCCTCCTCTCTTTTACGCATGCTCCATTTTCCTCATCAAGGGAAAATCATCACAGTCGACCAATTGTATTTCTTTGCTTCTTCCTCCTTGGATGGCAATGTTCCTTATGTGAAGCATACCGGTGCTCCATATGAGTGTGTGGGGGATGGAATTTTCAAATATCCCACCTTAATGGGTATTTTTCCTCTCCCATGATCTTGGTTAAGTCTAACCCTTGGGTCATTCCTCCTCCTGATCAAGTTGATTCATGGGGTGATGTCATGTCATTAAGCCCTGCCGAGATTACTTATGTGGAGATTGTTTCAGCTTTGGCCTCGATATCCACTGACCACACTATTTTGGATACCTCTCTTGATGCGTATTCTCAATATCCTTGGCTTGTTTCTTCAAATTCTTCTGATCCCTTAATCGAGACGTTCCCTACTGACGAAATTATCATGGAAATTATGTCTCTTGAGGAAGCACCTTGGAATGATACTCATCATCTTTCCTCGTTCTTACCTGGCCCAGAAGTCATGTCTACATTTCTTGAGGAGTTCTCTTCTCGTTTCCTTACCCAACCAATTCAGAATCCTATCATGACCCATGAAGTCTGGTTGGAAGGAAACATAGGTAATATTACCCAAACAATGCCTATTGACATTTCTGTTAAGCTTGGTTATGTTGAAAATGTTCATATTGGGGTAACTTGTTCTCCTGATGAGATCAAGCTTTATACTCATCTTTTTCAAGAGTTTCGGGATGATTTTGGATGGTCATATGAAGAAATGTCTAGAACTGACCCAAGTATAGTTGTGCATGAAATTCTGACTTATCCTAATGCGAAGCCCATTCATGAATGGCTTCGTCCTGTGCACCCTAGAAAATCGGTCGCCATTAAGGGAGAAGTTGAAAAATCACTTAAAGTTGGATTTTTTACCCTATCCCACTGATATATTGGGTGTCCAATATTGTACTGGTGACTAAGAAACAAGGCACCATTCAAGTCTATGTTGATTACCATGACGTTAATTTTGCCTATCCGAAGGACAATTATCCCACTCCTTTTATAGACCAGATCATAGATGAATGTGCTGGGAGTGAGATTTTCTCCTTTATGGATGATTTTCTAGTTATAACTAGATAAACATTGCACCGACTGATCAACACAAGACCGCCTTTATCTGTCCATGGCAGACTTTTGCATATAAAAAGCTCCCTTTTGGCCTTAAGAATGTTGGGGCTACTTTCCAATGGGCGATGTCTTATGCTTTTCATGACATTAAAAACATCGTTCAACCTTATTTGGATGATCTTCCTGCTCATTCACGTAAGCATCGTGACCATCCTGATCACCTTCAACAAATATTTCTCATTGTAGACACTATAACATTCAACTTAATCTACATAAGTGTGTCTTTTGTGTTGAGTCCGAATGACTTCTCAGTTTTATTGTTTCGAAGGATGGTATTCGTCTTGATCCTCTCAAAGTCGAGGCTATTGTGAATCTACCCCCTCCCTCTTCATTACATCAATTACATAATCTACAAGGGAAATCGAATTTCCTTCATCGCTTTATGCCTAACTATGCCGAGCTAGATTCAGGGTTCACCCGCTTACTTAAGCAAGGAACTCCGTTTCATTGGGACGAGACTGCCCAAAAGTATTTTGATGACTTGAAAGTTGTCCTCATTAATGCTCCTTTATTGCACCCTCTGAACTATCATCGTGATTATTTCCTCTATCTAGCTACAGCTTCTTGCACTATTTATGATGATGATGGTGGTGGTGGTGGTGGTTAACGTCCACTGAGACCAAATTGGTCTATCAGACATATAATTTTCCTAGTTTTTAATTATCTAGATCCTCGTCTTTCTTGGCGAGATTGGTGCTGTAGCTTTCTTTTTTTTTCTCTACGGTCTTCCAACTTCGTTTGTATTGCATATCCTTCATCTCTTCTGGTTCTTGGGACATTGGTGTCTTAGCTTCGTGATCTATTGTGTTCGTCCTTTTGAAGATAGTTGGAGAAGAAGTTTGGTCTAGGAGATCTGCTTTGCTGTTAAATGAAGATTTATTTTGTTCAGTATTCGAATCCTCATAACTGTTGATTTATTGGGCGGGGCTTTCTCCCTGCTTGTCTTGAGAGTTGCTTCTTTCTTGCCTGATTTCTTGTGATTCAGAGTTTTCTCTAGAGTATTCTTCTTTGATGAAAGTGTAGTGTTCTTTTTGTGCTCCTTCCCACCATGTAGATCTGTGCTGGTTTTTTCTAGCAGAATTTTTCTAGGAGGCTTTTGGGCAATTTTTGGCTAGATGGCCTATCTCAAAGAAGGATCGACAGCTAAAGAGGACACTTCCATAATCGAGTTTCTAGTTCCACACATAGTCTTTACTTGTTAGGTTTATTTCAGTTGGGAATCCGGTGTTGAAATCCATTTCCACACAGATGCGTGCATAGGTGGTTCTGGAATATTCCTCTGTTTCTGGGCACCTGCAGTAAAATTTCCCAATTGAATTTCCAATGGCTTTTAGTGAGGAGAGATTCCCAAGATGCAAGGGTAGGCTTGGCAATCTCACCCAGACTGGTGTTGAGGTTATGACTGTTGTAAAGGGATCGAATGATGGGTTCCATGGCTTCATGAATAGGCCTGATTTTTCCCAAAACCAAGGGCCAGAATCTAGAATACATTTTCTTCTTTCAGGATTTTCAAAATCTACTATAAAGAAACCCCTAGCATAGGGGTAGATATTAATTTCATCAGAAATGACAAGCTTCCATACCTCCGAGATCCAATTGTGGAGAGCTGTTAGCCGTGGCCAAAAACCATTGAACCAGCAACTTAGAGCACTTTCAGAAAAATTCAAAGCCTCATCGAGTGAGGCCTGGACCACCTAGACATTGGGAGCTAGGGCTTCATTGATGATATGGGCAGGAGATTGCCCTCCAGAAGCGGATGAGCCAACAACTATTTTCGTGAAGCTGGGATCCATATTTTACTTGCCCGTAGAACCCAGCCGCAAAGAAATAAGGTAGAAGATAAGATTAGATCTAGATCTAGCCACAAAAGATTAGATCTAGAACCTAGCCACCTAGATCTAGATTTAGCCACGGAAGATTAGATCTAAAACCCAAAATGTGCAAACAAACTCATTCACTCAAAATTTTAAGATGCCAGTGACTAACCAGATCTCACCTAAATAGTGAGTGTGGATTAGAATTATTAAACATATGAGTGCACATGTATTTTTGTATTCTCAGAAAGGATGCTGAGCGGTGATGCGGGAGGTCACAAGGTCGAACATGCAACTGTCAATATCATCTAGCAGCATAAGCATATTGAGGGAACAAGCCTTGGCTCCCTAGCGCTTCAAGCCCTCTGATACTAGTGCAAGACAATGACGAAGGTCATGAACATGTCATTTATTACCTTAGTCACAATCTCCTCGATGCTGAGACCTGTTGTGATCATGTCGAGAAATTGCCTTTCGTTGTTGTTTAGGTTGTTCAACGCTTTCGGCATTATATCCTCCTCCGCACTACAACCGTGATTTCCGATTGCAACCCCATGACTTATATTCTGACTTGTCAGTTGCTTGGGGGGGGGGGAATATTCCAAGTGGATTGTCATCCTCCAGGAATTCAATTTGGTCTTCACTACTGCCAAATCAAAGAATTTGTTGAACTGATTTTCTATTTTCCCTCTGCTTCTCTTCCTACTGGCACTGATGAGAAGCTACCCAATGAGACTCTCTTTCTGATTAGCACTCTTAATCCTTGGTATGGTGATATCATCGTGTATCTCCAAACTTCTACCTTCCAGCCTGTGTTGTCCAAGGATGATCATCGATGTGTTCGGCATCAATCCCAACCTTACCGCATAATTGGGGATACTTTATACTAGTTGTCATCTATCTGGCTATGCCATTGCTCAAAAGACCCTCCGCACTGGATATTTTTGGCCCTCCATTTTTAAATATTGCATTCTTGTTGTCCGCAAATGCCACAAGTGCCAGATTTATCAGGTGGAAATGCATGTCCCACTCGCTCTCCTTCACCCTGTTATTAACGTTGGTCCCTTTGCCAAATGGGGCATTGATTTTATGACATGTAACCCTCGTTTGGCCGGGGGGCATGGCTATGTTATCATTGTTGTGGATTACTTCACCAAATGGACCGAAGCAATGCCTACATATTTAGCTAATGGTAAAACAGCGACACAATTTCTCTTAGATCATGTGATTTCCAACTTTGGAGAGCCTCAAGCCACTGTCACTAACCATGGCTCTCATTTTTGCGATTATATGATGGCTGAGCTGACTTCTAAATTGGGCTTGCGTCACGACAGCTCAACTCCATATTACCCTCAGGCCAATGGCCAAGTTGAAGTGGTAAACAAAGTTTTAGTTACTATGCTTCAACGCACCATTGGGATGCACAAATCCAATTGGCATATCATGCTTTTTTTAGCTCTGTCGGCCTACCGAACCTGGACTAAAGATGCAACTAGATTCACACCTTTTCAGCTCATCTATGGTCTGGAAGCTATGTTGAAAATAGCAACAAGAAATGCTAAAAATAGAAGTGCTTAAAATAACACTGCTATAAATAGCAGTTTGGGTACCATTGCTGGATTGAGCAACAAGGAATGAAAAATGGAAGTGCTAAAAATAGAATTCTATTTTTAGCAGTTCGGAATGGATTCCTATTATAGTCAGTCCCTAAACTAAATTAGTGAAGTAAAATTCGAAATTGAACTTAACAGCTATTTGAAAATAAATAAATTAATTCATCATGAGTTAATTAGTTGTAAAAAATCAAACATGAAGTCTATGTGAGGACATGCAACAATTTCTCTATTAATTGAGGAATTTATCCATCAGTTAAAGAGATAAGGATGAGTTGTAATATTGAGTTGTAATTAGCTGACTTAGTTAACTGAGTCAAGTCAAGTTAGATTGATTTAAACAATTTGTTTAAATTAATTGTGAGTTCAGTTAGTTAATGCTTGCATGCATGTAACTGTTGCACTTCAGATAATTGAATATTCTCTCATAAAAAACACATGCTTGTTAGTTCAGACAAAGACCCAGTTGAGATCAGAGGAGGAACAATGTACTATCAGTTGGATGGATTTTTCCTATAAAGGAAACTCCTCCATGGAGAAGGATCCATCTCCTTCAAGATTACGCAGTTGGATCAGAGGTTAGTGAGTTTGTGAAGAGGCCAATTCACACAAGTGGATGCACTGGACCCCAAGGAAAATTGTGCAAAGAAATAGGAGACTTGGATGGAAGAGGAGAAGGTTTGAGAGAGGCCTTTGACTGTCTATGAGAAACAGAGGGATTGCAGAGAGAGCAGGATATCTTGTGAGCTAATTCCTTTTGTATTCCAGACTATATTTCCATTTGTATGGTAATATAGAGTTGGGGTTTTAGGCTGAGGCTTTCCCCTGGTTATTTCTTTTGTGTTATGTGTGATTGATTTCTCATTCTCAGTTATATGTGTTCTCTTGATCTTGCTCAATTCGATTAAGCTTCCGCAAAGTTTTGTAGAAGTAGATCTTGTATTGTGTTTTAGTATATTGCATAATCTGTTGATCTACAGTGAAATTTCTACATGATATCACAACAAAGGTGATCAAGGCGAAGAACTATATACAGGAAGCAGAAGTTCGAAGTTTGGTTCCTGAATATAGAAATCGAGTTCTTATCACATCTCAATTTCACCTATGGTGTTCAATGGTTTAAGATTCGAGTATGCCCTTGGTGGCAGCTCAAATTATATAGCTTGGAAGGATCGCATGGAGGTAGTATTAGAGGATAACAGTCTAAAGGACTTCATTGATCAAGAAGTCCCCAAGTCGACTGATGCTACTCAACTGGCAAAATGGAAGAAATGTGTGGCTAGAGCAAGGAGAATCCTCCTGGAGGGAGTTCGAGACCACATTTTCTCGAGCCTCCATGGGAAGGAGACACCATTTTTAATGTGGAAAACATTGAAATATCTATATCAAAATAGCAGCCATCAGAGGAAGCTGGCACTGAAGGACAAGCTTCGAAAGATCAAGTGTGAAAAGGGTGACACGATCTCTACGTATCTGAACAAGATCACCACATGCAGGGATGAGCTTGGAAGTGTAGGGATTGTGACAGTTGATGATGACATGGTGAGTCTAGCACTCCTTGGTATTCCTAAGAGCTGGCATAGCTACCAGGACTCGGTTAATGGAAGAGAGAAACTTCTAGATGGGAATGACTTTGGTGGGATCTGATGCAGGAGGAGATAAGAAGATGCACCAGAGATGGTTCTTCATCCATGGAGGATGCCTTAGTGAGTAAGGCGAAGAAGGGGAAGGAGAAGGATTCTCTTTCTCAATCCAGTTCTTCCCAAGGTGGGAAGAAGTTTAACAAATAGAAAGTGTGATGCTTTCGTTGTCGTGAGGTGGGCCATTTTGCTACAAATTTTCCACTAAGGAAATCCAAAAAGGGATCCATGGAAGGATCAGAAGGTGAGGCACTGGCCTCACAATTCAAGTTGGATTTAGCACTATTCGCATGCATGGTTTCATCCATGGTGGGAAGTGGTTGGTTTCTTGATAGTGGAGCTTCTTTCCACATGAATGGCGACAAGAGTTTGTTCAGTAATTTGGAGGAGAAAGATCTCCAGATACTCATAGCGATGGGTAATGATGAAAAGTATAGTGTGTCAGGTATAGGCATGGTTTTTTTTCAGAGGGAGCATGGAGCTTGCATTACCTTGACCGATGTCAAGTATGTATCAGGACTGAAGAGAAATTTGGTGTCAATCACTATGCTGGAAGATAGAGGCTATGATGTAGTCTTCAGTAATGGAAAGGTTTTCCTTAGACACATCATCACTAGACAGGTGAAGTAGATCGGTTCATGGGTCAAGAACCTGTATGCTCTTGAGGTTCAAGATGCATGAAAAGCCTTGAGGAGCAAGGCAACTGATGGAGACTTGGTGGTTGAGAGGGAGAGTACATTACCTCTCAACATGGTTGCGTTAGAAGAAGTCTCAGATGATTGTGGAGGAGCCACAATTGGTGAAGCAGTTTCAAGATGTTGTGGAGCAGCCACAACTAGAGAAGCTGAGAGGAGATCGAGTAGAGACATATACTCATGGAGAGAACTCCAGTAGGGGGGAATTTTGAGCCAAGTGGGCAGAGGGATCACATGCATCCATACCTCCAAGTAGGAGGTGGGGCGATGTGGAGTGATCATCCAAAGAAGGCTGGAATAGGGGTAGGATCCTTGAGGTAACCAACCTCTTTGATTCGACTTTCCCAGGAGCCCTGATGAGGAGTAGTAGGACTGGATGAGTGGGTAGAGATAGATGTGGATGGAGCGGCAGAGAGAGCTACAGTGTAGGAGTCCCAGGATAGTGTAGAGCTAGTAGGCTGCAACAATGCGAGAGCACAGGAGTGTTGCACTAGTGCAAGATGGCACGGAGAGGTTCGAAATAGTACGAGATGCATGGAGTGTTGCAGCAGCTCAGAGGTCAGAGAGGGAGCACTTGTTAGCAGCAGGTAGAGCTTCAGCATCAAAGTATGTTTCTAGCCCAAGTGAGAGGTCAGTGAGGAGCTTTTTTTTTTCTAGAGTTGCTGGAGCAACCACACTTGGTAGAAGTGTTACATGCAAAAAATTCCAAAGGTATAGGATCAGGTTCGAGTTGAATGCCTTTCTTGTTGAGAGGGAGTGTTGAAAATAGCAACAAGAAATGCTAAAAAATAGAAGTGCTAAAAATAGCACTGCTATAAATAGTTGTTTGGGTACTAGTGCTAGATTGGGCAACAGGGAATGAAAAATGGAAGTTCTAAAAGTAGCATTCTATTTTTAGCAATTCGGGATGGATTCCTATTTTAGTCAGTCCCTAAACTAAAATAGTGAAGTAAAATTCAAATTTGAACATAACAGTTGTTTGAAAATAAATTAATTAATTCACCATGAGTTAATTAGTTGTGAAAAATCAAACATGAAGTCTATGTGAGGACATGCAACAGTTTCTCTATTAATTGAGGAATTTATCCATCAGTTAAAGAGATAAGGATGAGTCGTAATATTGAGTTGTAATTAGTTGACTTAGTACTGAATCAAGTCCAGTTAGATTGATTTAAACAGTTTGTTTAAATTAATTGTGAGTTCAGTTAGTTAATGCTTGCATGCATGTAACTACTACACTTCAAATAACTAAATATTCTCTCATAAATAACTCATGCATGTCAGTTCAGACAGAGACAAAGTTGAGATCAGAGGAGGGACAATGTACTATTAGTTGGATGGACCTTTCCTATAAAGGAAACTCATCCATGGAGAAGGATTCCTCTCCTTCAGGATTGCGCAGTTGGATCAGAGGTTAGTGAGTGTGTGAAGAGGCCAATTCACACAAGTGGCTGCACTGGACCCCAAGGAAAATTGCGCAAAGAAATAGGAGGCTTGGAGGGTAGAGGAGATGGTTTGAGAGAGGCCTTTGACTGTCTATGAGTAGCAGAGGGATTGTAGAGAGAGCAAGATAGCTTGTGAGCTGATTCTTTTTGTAATCCAGACTATATTTCCACTAGTATTATAATACAAAGTTGGGGTTTTAGGCTGAGGCTTCCCCTGGTTATTTCTTCTGTGTTATGTGTGATTGGTTTCTCATTCTTAGTTATATGTGTTCTCTTGATCTTGTTCAATTCGATTAAGCTTCCACAAAGTGTTGTATAAGTAGATATTGTATATTGTTTTAGTATATTACATAATCTTTTGATCTACAGCGAAATTTCTACAAGCTACCCTACCGATTGAATGTGAAATTCCCTCACTGAAATTGGCTGTTGAATTACTCCCTAAAACCTCGCCTCAAGAAGAGCATCTCTTATATTTGGAATGACTGTGTTAGTGTCAGTCTTTCCAGCCTTCCTCCAGTGATCAAATGTGCTCTTAAAAAGTGATTTTGAAGTATCAAGGTCAAATTTTATCATTTCAGTGAGTCTTCAAGCAAAATTTGGTCACTAGGCATTAGGTCTAGGGTTTGCTTTTACTCCTTCTAAAGTTGTCCAAATGGCGGTCCATGTCATCATTCAACTGATTCTATCATCATTCATAGGGTTGTCATTATCATGTCAGTGTCTAATGAGTCATTTTACATCTTGTTCATGCTTCAGTTGTGCCTAGGCAAGGTCATTTCCCTCTCCTAGGGTTTTGAAGCCAATTCCTCTTGGACGGTCAAATCATCGGCAAAACTTGTTTCCTGATGTTCATACACCTTCCCCTATCCTTAAAGTACCTTATAAAACACTTCCCATCCCTTAGATCCGCTAAAATCCTCATTTTTGCACAAACCCTAGTTTCTAGCTACAACTTGGCAATTTTCTAGGTTTGGCCTGTGTTTTGCCCTTTTGGACCCCTTCCCCTCGCTCAATCTCTGAGATTCCACTTTACCCTGCTTCCTAACATCCCTCCCCACTCCCAAAAATTTCCCCAAGAATTTAGAAGCCCCCTATCCCCTTCATTTCGCTCCATTTCGACAAAATTCCTTGTTCCACACATCGGGATAAGTTTCACTCAAACAATGTTTCAGAGCAATCAGAGATGAATTTTTCAAAACTAAGAGAGGTTTTTGCTCAAAACATGCCAAGGAAGAAAAAATTCCTTCACTTTTTACACAGGTGTCATGGTTTGAGAGAAATGTCAAGAATATCGTTGCCTCAGGAGAATCAAAGACACCTCTGAAGTGACCTTGGGAAAATCAAGTTTTCTCCTAGCTTGGTTGGCCAAATGATTTTCTTGATGGGTAAAATGATAACTAGACACAAAGATATTTCCAATGAGCTATCATGAGCTCAATTTGGGGTTGAGGAAGACATTCAAAAGTTGACTGCAACAGCACTCTTCCTTCAGGCAGCCTCATTTGGCACTTTTTGACCAGTCTTGGGAGATTTGATTTTTGATAGGTCAAATCAACTCCAAATTGCAAAATTCCAGTAGGGTTGGAAAGTAGACTTAAAGACCTTTCCAGTGAGCTATCCTACAACTGATTCTAACACTAGGAAGGCCTCCACAAGCCTCCTGAAAGGTGCGTGACCCGTCAGAGGCGCGCGACCCGTCAGGCACCCTCTGCCAGTGCAAAAATTACACTGGCGCGACCCGTCAGGGGCGCGCGACCCGTTGGGGATTTCTCCACAGAACTTTGCCAGTGAGCTGCCAAGGAACCACAAGTTGTTAAATTTGTTCAAGGTAGGCTCTCTACACATCATTTTGGTGGTTGGTTATGAATGTAAGCACTCATGCTTGTGTTTTAACCTCAAATCATGCAAGTGACAAGACACTATATGGTTGCATTGTTAATGTGTAAATGTGCTAGGGTTTGTGTTGTTTCAAGGTATTCCCCTTGGTAAATTGTTTCCATCCTTCCCTTTTTACTCATATTTGCATTCATATCTATTTTCCCCATGCTATGTTGTAAATAATTGCAAACCCTTTCCCCCTCCCAAAGCATCAAAAACTCAAACCCTACTCTTGCTTCACCATATGCATGCTATAAACATAAAAATTTCTTGGTGAATATGTGAAAGGTTTTGTAAATAAGTTTTCAAATGTCCCCTTGTTACATACATGTAGTCCCTTATGTTCACTATTTATACATGTATTCCTATATGCAGTGATTTTGTAAATGATTCCCTATATCCTTGTTATGTACATGTATGCCTGTATATATGCAAATATTTGTTTGCAATGTATTCCCTAAATTCCCTGTTATTCATATATTCCCAATTCCTTGTGCAAGAGGTCCCTCCCCTAACATTTCCCTCATGTCATTGTCCCCTTGAAACAGCATAGAGTTCAGCACTTTTACAAGCAGAAACAGTAGTACATTTTGTCCACTCTGCTCCTCAAACATGTCAGAAACCAAAACATATGAGCAGAGTGATGACCAAGCATCAGTGTCAGAGGTTGAGGTACAGAGGAAACTAGGGGGTGCACAATGGACCATCACCTACCTTGAGCAGCGCAACACACAGTTGGAAGATGAGCAGGCACTTGATGAGTTATGGAGGATTTGTAGTGACCGAGTCTTGAACCGAAGAAGACCCGGTGATCCATTGCCCGCTGACCGAGAGTCCATGCTCATCCAAGAGAACGCACACTTGGAGAGGCTATTGGCTAAGGCCAACCAAGATAAAAAGTTGCTGAGGAACATGAAAAGCCATTACTGGGCAAGAATGCATGTGTGCAAGGCCAAAATGAAGATGTTTCAAAAGCGGTTGTCCGAGGCCCTAAAAGGGAAGAAGAAGACCAATCCACTCCGTATCTTGGCTGAGGCTTCACTCAAAGATCATGGCACTCAATAGCCTAGCCACAGCTCGAATCCCAAAAAATTTTGAGAATTTTGGGTAATTTTGGCATTTTTTGGTAATTTACAGGTTTTGGCTCTTTAACGGGTCTCACCCCCGGTGAGACCCTTTGTCATGGCAACTCCTTTTCACAAAAACTCATCATTTCCTAATTTTTTATGCAAAGTTACATATGCCCATGGATGGACTTGAGTTTTTATGGAGTTTTGGGCCTCCAGAAGGTCAAAATACATGCAAAATTTGACTTTCTGCCACTTTTTTGAACTGCAGAAAGCTGTCTTGGGAGAATTGGTTTTTGACAGGGCAAATGAACTCCAAATTCAAAAATTCCAG
Organism: Pinus tabuliformis; assembly: GCA_031772625.1. Taxonomy (NCBI): domain Eukaryota; kingdom Viridiplantae; phylum Streptophyta; class Pinopsida; order Pinales; family Pinaceae; genus Pinus; species Pinus tabuliformis. Next base: position 84,843,168 of record CM062809.1, read on the forward strand.
TTGGTTTGGAAAGTAGACTCATAGACCTTTCCAACAAGCCCACTTTTACTCAATTTGGACACCTACAAGTGCCTCAAATAGAGCTCCAAAGGGGCGCAACCCGTCAGGCAGGGGGGCGCGACCTGTCAGGCCGTTTTTTGCCAGATTGCACTGTACAGCCCAGAAAACGCAGATTTGACTCAGTTTGACTTTTTGGGGTTGAAGATGATTATCTTTGATGTAGTTTTTGTAACTCTAAGACACTTTTACTCTTATTTAATACTTCTAGAAGATCCATTCATGTAATGGGTAAATATTAAATGAATGAATTGGTTTCCTAGCTTATAGAGGCAAGTTGTTTTGACTGCCTAGATTTTAGTGCTCAGTTTAGAATTAGTTGAAACAGCTCCTATAAGGATGAGCTCGACCCCTAGATGCAAGGGAAGAGGTTGGCTTGCCTATATTATGTATTTTCTTAATCATTTTCAAGGGTTGGAAGGTTGGACTCTTGAGGGAGAAGCTATCATTGTATTATTTCACTGTATTATTCTTGTCATGGTTTGAGATAAATGTCAAGAATATCGTTGCCTCAGGAGAATCAAAGACACCTCTGAAGTGACCTTGGGAAAATCAAGTTTTCTCCTAGCTTGGTTGGCCAAATTATTTTCTTGATGGGTAAAATGATAACTAGACACAAAGAGCTTTCCAATGAGCTATCATGAGCTCAATTTGGGGTTGAGGAAGGCATTCAAAAGTTGACTGCAACAGCACTCTTCCTTTAGGTAGCCTCATTTGGCACTTTTTGACCAGTCTTGGGAGATTTGATTTTTGACAGGTCAAATCAACTCCAAATTGAAAAATTTTAGTTGGGTTGGAAAGTAGACTCAAAGATCTTTCCAACGAGCTATCCTGGACCTGATTCTAACACTAGGAAGGCCTCCAAAAGCCTCCTGAAAGGTGCGAGACTCGTCAGAGGCGCGCGACCCGTCAGGCACCCTCTGCCAGTGCAAAAATTACACTAGCGCGACCCGTTGGGGATTTCTCCACAGAACTTTGCCAGTGAGCTGCCAAGGAACCACAAGTTGTTAAATTTGTTCAAGGTAGGCTCTCTACACATCATTTTGGTGGTTGGTTATGAATGTAAGCACTCATGCTTGTGTTTTAACCTCAAATCATGCAAGTGACAAGACACTATATGGCTGCATTGTTAATGTGTAAATGTGCTAGGGTTTGTGTTGTTTCAAGGTATTCCCCTTGGTAAATTGTTTCCCTCCTTCCCTTTTTACTCATATTTGCATTCATATCTATTTTCCCCATGCTATGTTGTAAATAATTGCAAACCCTTTCCCCCTCCCAAAGCATCAAAAACTCAAACCCTACTCTTGCTTCACCATATGCATGCTATAAACATAAAAATTTCTTGGCGAATATGTGAAAGGTTTTGTAAATAAGTTTTCAAATGTCCCCTTGTTACATACATGTAGTCCCTTATGTTCACTGTTTATACATGTATTCCTATATGCAGTGATTTTGTAAATGATTCCCTATATCCTTGTTATGTACATGTATGTCTGTATATATGCAAATATTTGTTTGTAATGTATTCCCTAAATTCCCTATTATTCATATATTCCCAATTCCTTGTGCAAGAGGTCCCTCCCCTAACATTTCCCTCATGTCATTGTCCCCTTGAAACATCATAGAGTTCAACACTTTTACAAGCAGAAACAACAGTACATTTTGTCCACTCTGCTCCTCAAACATGTCAGAAACCGAAACATATGAGCAGAGTGATGACCAAGCATTAGTGTCAGAGGTTGAGGTACAGAGGAAACTATAGGGTGCACAATGGACCATCACCTACCTTGAGCATCGCAACACACAGTTGGAAGATGAGCAGGCACTTGATGAGTTATGGAGGATTTGTAGTGACCGAGTCTTGAACCGAAGAAGACCCGGTGATCCATTGCCCGCTGACCGAGAGTCCATGCTCATCCAGGAGAACGCACACTTGGAGAGGCTGTTGGCTAAGGCCAACCAAGATAAAAAGTTGCTGAGGAACATGAAAAACCATTACTGGGCAAGAATGCATGTGTGCAAGGCCAAAATGAAGATGTTTCAAAGGCGGTTGTCCGAGGCCCTAAAAGGGAAGAAGAAGACCAATCCACTCCGTATCTTGGCTGAGGCTTCACTCAAAGATCATGGCACTCAATAGCCTAGCCACAGCTCGAATCCCAAAAATTTTTGAGAATTTTGGGTAATTTTGGCATTTTTTGGTAATTTACAGGTTTTGGCTCTTTAACGGGTCTCACCCCCCGGTGAGACCCTTTGTCATGGCAACTCCTTTTCACAAAAACTCAGCATTTCCTGATTTTTTATGCAAAGTTACATATGCCCATGGATGGACTTGAGTTTTTATGGAGTTTTGGGCCTCCAGAAGGTCAAAATACATGCAAAATTTGACTTTCTGCCACTTTTTTGAACTGCAGAAAGCCGTCTTGGGAGAATTGGTTTTGGACAGGGCAAATAAACTCCAAATTCAAAAATTCCGGTTGGGTTGGAAAGTAGTCTCATAGACCGTTCCAACAAGACCAATTTTGCTCAATTTGGACACCTTCAAGTGCCTCAAACAGAGCTCCAAAGGGGCGCGACCCGTCAGGCAGGGGGGCGCGACCTGTCAGGCAGTTTTTTGCCAGATTGCACTGTACAGCCCAGAAAACGCAGATTTGACTCAGTTTGACTTTTTGGGGTTGAAGATGATTATCTTTGATGTAATTTTTGTAACTCTAAGACACTTTTACTCTTGTTTAATACTTCTAGAAGATCCATTCATGTAATGGGTAAATATTAAATGAATGAATTGGTTTCCTAGCTTATAGAGGCAAGTTGTTTTGATTGCCTAGATTTTAGTCCTCAGTTTAGAATTAGTTGAAACAGCTCCTAGAAGGATGAGCTCGACCCCTAGAGGCAAGGGAAGAGGTTGGCTTGCCTATATTATGTATTTTCTTAATCATTTTCAAGGGTTGGAAGGTTGGACTCTTGAGGGAGAAGCTATCATTGTATTATTTCACTGTATCTCTGCAATTTTTGGCTAAGGAAGACCAGGGTTTTGCAGTCCTCTTTGGGATTCTTGTGGACTCATGTGTTGATGGTGTGTTTCTCAATGTTCTTGTAAGTGTGTTTATGTGATCATCTCCTTTCTTTCCTTCTGCATATTAAACAAATGAAGTGTTAAAGTAAGAATTCATGCTTGCCATGCTCTGCTTTTAAATTTGTTTAATTTCTATGTTTTCTACTGTTTAAGGAGAATTCAAAGTATTATTTGCTCTCCTTAGCTCCTCACCGGTCTTTTCCATCCACTCACCTCAATCAAAGGCATCAATACGGTCTCCTACCTCGCTCCAAAGAACCCCCTGCAGAAACTGTGTCAAATCCCCGCACCCAAAATTGCAATTCCTCAATTTGCCACCAAAAACCAAAAAAAAAAACCCCAAATCAACCTTTTTAATTAGTTTAATAGCCTAATATCAGTGTTACCTTGTTGGTCATCTCATCCCATTGAAGATCTGCCGAGATTGACCGGAGAGAGCCTTCTCCTGCCCCGTAGGGCTAGCTACGAGGCTAAATGGTTTGATGTAGCCTTGAGGTTTACCTTTCTCAGCCTGAGGTGAAATTTCAAGCGCTAACAGACTGGATGAAATCCGATGTCTTGCTACTTTATTCATTGAAGCACAAAAAAAGCGAATTAAAGCCCATTTTGATCAGTCAATTTCTCCACATGCTTTTTCTGAGGGTGATTTGGTATTGCTATATGACCAAGCTAATGATAAGTTTGGGGCAGGAAAATTCAAACCTATATGGCATGGGCCCTATATTGTCAAGCGTGTATTACAAAAATGGGAATTGATTATGAGGGTAACCCTTTGAGCAAGCCTCGAAATGAGCTGTACCTCAAAAAGTATTATGCGTGAGTCATCTCGCATGATTACTTGTGTACATAAGTGTGTTATTCATTTTTGTGAAGCTTGGTTTGGTGTTTTTTTTCAAGCATCTTTCCTGCTTATTATGTCTTCACCTGCTTTGCAGATGTATGTGACTCCTTATGTCAATTTCGCTAATGGTACTTGTCATAGTACCTGGAATCTATCATCCGTGACATGGGCTATTTACGACCCTCATGGTGAGTTGATTAATCTTCAAGGCAATTGTTTAGGTCAAACAATTAATAAAATTGTTGAATATAGCACAGTTCTCGAACTCTTGTCAAAAGCCATTGCTGTTGACTTTTGAGAAATGGTTGTAAACCTTGATTCACGCCTTATTGTGCTTCATCTCAATGAGCAATATTCCGTCAGAAACCCTTAATTATTGAGAATGTATTTGCGTATTCATCTGTTGGAAAGAAATTTTATTATATCACATATCATCACATTCTAGGCATATGAATACATTAACAGATGCATTGGCTAATTATGTTTTAGATAGACATTCATGCAATATGTGAAAACATTGTATCATAGTAAACAGGAAATATAACATATATATATATGTCGATAATGTTTGAGTGTAATACATCAAAATCCAAAAAATAATATATGTGTTCCAAATACATTTGTGGCTCGCAGGCCTCAAAACTGTAAATTCTAAACTATGGACTACTCTGCGTCGTGATCATGATAACATGTTACTTCTCATACTACACAAGTCAGTAATCATCAGATCCGATCTGACACTCCCACTATGTGTCGCTGATAATGGTGAGGAATGTCCTCGATCCATGCATACTCTGGGATCCCTCTCGTCAGGCCCTCCAAATTTCGGGCAATCTCCTCTTCGTTGTCCACTCCTTCCTGGTAAGGAGCAACCTCGAACTGTCGAGCCACACGTCTAGCTATAGGGGACATACCTGCTGGTCTCTCTGGTCCAACATCTGTAGTTACTAAGTCAAAGTGTCATGAATACATATATGCAAACTAAAATTAAAAAACCAAAAACAAAATTGTTTTGCTCACCTCCATCATCAAAGTCTTCTCCCTCTGGTAGTGATATGTTAGGATCACCATGGAAGTCAATCCCGTTGTACAACCAATCATCCACCATAACAAATTTCATCTAAGCCATACAAACAAGGCAGGCCTATAGGACATATGATGGCCCCCTCCAGATCTAGGCATCAGCTCGCTCCATCGGACCATCTGTGGATCTCGTGGTATTGGGGGGTTCACCTCATCCATATGGTAATGGAATAGTGGGATTCATTCCAAGAAGAAGGTCACTAAGACAAAGCCATATCCAAATTTCCTCAATTTTCCTGCTTTGCATTTGGATAGTTGTCGTTTCATGTTTACCTTCATGGCCTCTGCCCAGTTGAAGACAGTGGGCGCCATGCAATCCACAACATATTGGAAGCACAATTTGTTGGACTCGTGTAGTCCATGAGCCCTAGCCACTCAGTTGATGGTCAAGAGTATCACCTTCAACACAAGATCGTTTATGGTCATGATCTTGATCTTGCTACTTGTAGATTTCAAGCTCCCAAGCAATGTTGGGCAAGAAACATGTTTATACTTGCCCCAATAGGCTTGCCTCCATACAATTGGACTGTTTCCCCTTTATGAGACAGTCCATTAATGAAGTAAATGTTTGAAGTATCCAACTCCAACTCTTGGTCATGGATCACAAATACCTCCCATCCAATGTCCCATAGACTGATCAGGTATTGTAGTAACTTAGGTTGAGCCCGTAGACCCAGTGTCAGAAAGAACTTAAGGAGCCCACAGTTCCTCAATGCATCCAGACAGTTTGGATCTTCCAAATCCATTTTATCTATTCATTCGTGCTCTCATTATTTCCACTCAATCACCATCTTTTTTCTTTGATTTTCTTGCAAACATTTCATATTGAATTTAGCATAAATCTTTGAAAGGGAAATTTCATATTTAAAGCATTAAAATTGGCTAAAAATTGAAAAAATCTCATTCTTTGCGCCGATGCGACTATTTTAAAACAGGTGTGTCGACGGCATCATTCCCCATGCTAGAAGCCCATGATTGGCGTGGTCTCGTGCCTAGATCCCGCATCAACCAAGCGCGAATTTGTTTTGCTAAAAATCCTTCAAAACCCCTAAAAACATGGTTAAATTCTTTAAAAGCAGGTATCAATGCAAAGATTAGGGCCTCAGCTCTTACCTGCAACAAACAGTTTAACGATCAGCTTCCTGGATCTGCAACAATCTGTTCTTGAAGATTTAGGGCGCACATGGGTAAAAATTGCTCCAAATGAGGTAAATAAGGTAAATGGAAAAAATGTTTTACTTTTTCCCCTTTTTATAAGCTTTTCGCTATGTTTTAGGTTTTTTAAAAGTATTTTTCACCACTTTTCCTTAGAAATGAATAATACATTTGCTTCTTGTGCAACGTCAGGTGATGGTTTTCTGATGTTGATGCAAAACTGGAGTCGTATTTAAGCTCTTTTCCCGACTCGTAAAAAATGAAATGAAAATATTGCTAAGTATTTTTCCTTTTTGACTCATTAAAGAAAATAAAAATGGGTAGTTTTCTTTAAGCTCTTTTCCGACTCTCAAAACATGAAAATATTGTCAAGCTCTTGTCATTTTGACCTCGTAAAACAGTTCTGAAACGTTGTTTACCCAATATACGTTTACCCCTTTTTCGGGCTAGGATAAACTATCTATGAAAAAGGTACTCCTTGACTGACATCATCAAGAGGTTATCTCGAGTATTGTTTTCTACATTTCTGGGCCTGAGAGACAACTTTACGAAAAGGGACCTTTTGGAGTTTTCTTTTTTGTGTCTTTTTCAAACTCTCTAAACATGAAAAAGATACCGATCTTTTCCTTTTTCGAACTCGTTAAAATTTAATGACATCAAATTCGTCACCATGACAAACACATGAGCTTCTCCTTCCAAGGGCTCGTTAATCTTACTAGGTCGGATCCTTCTGACAGATGGATTTATATTACAAGCATATGTTGTCCCCTTCAAGCTTGTAATAAAAAATAATTAGGTTACCTGCTAGAAATGGTGGGGGAAAATGGAATTTTGTTACCAGTTGTGCCGGCAGCTTGTCACTCTTGAACATGATACTCTTCTACTTCATTTCGAGTTGGGATATCCTCATTTCATCATTGACCTTCCTGGGTTTGGGTCATCCACCTTTTCCTTTCCATTTGATATCTACCACATCATCATGACCTCCGATCCTAAGGATCCAAAATCTGCCAAACTCTGGAGTCATGTCGCCAATATGTTCAAGAGTTCATCCTTCTGCAGTTTACACACATTCCTGATTCTCTGTATCATCCATATGTTGGCATTATGGCTAAAGTGTTGTCCTTGATGGCAACCCATTCAGGTGATAGATCACAGTACTTCAAGTCAGCAGCAGAGATTGATGATCAGCTATCAAATATTGAAGAAAATAAGGGGTACGCAGGTACACCTTACATAAGGTGCGTACACGCAGGTCGGTGTTACATAAAGTGCGTACATACCCGCAGTTATCCCGTTCAGGAGGTGCGTACCCCCAGTGCACACATTTCAAGGCAGAGAAAAGCACACGTGGGGTTTCTTATGTTTAACCTTTGGTATTTAGCCGACGGTTTTGTGTTATTATGGTGTCGGCCTGTGGTATTGATCCATGATTTAAGGAAGAGCTTTCCTATATAAAGCAAAGGAGACCATTTGGCTTGAGTATGTTTTGCGTTGAATATCTTATGAGGGCTAGATCTAAAATATTATGATCTCTTGGGAGTAATGTCTAGATCTAAATAAGGCGAATCTACTGATGGATTGAGATCTATTCGGCGCATGTTCAGATCTGTAGATCTTACTGTCTGGGTTATTTCTGAAGTCTTGAAATCATCTATGCCCGAAGGTACGCAGGTACAGTGAAAGAAAAGTGCGTACATACGCAGGAACGAAGCGTTTCAGGTGCGTCGGTACGCAGGCACAGAAGGGTTGTAGGTGCGGAGGTCCACAGGCAGTTCAATGGATACAGTGCGTATGTAAGCAGGCAAGCAGTTGAGCAGGGTGCGTACGTAAGCAGGCGAGCAGTTGAGCAGGATGCGTACGTAAGCAGGCGAGCAGTTGAGCAAGGTGCTTACTGTAAGCAGGCAGTACATGGGTGAAGCTGCTTACTTCTCTTAAAATCTCTGTTTATCATTGCTGTGTTCTGGGTTTGGTTCTATTATTGTTGATCTGGTTATTACAGTTGACTGGGTGATTCTCTTATACTTGATGATCATTTGATGCTTATGGATCCAGTTTGAAAATTTATGAAAAGTGGTCCTTGTAAGAAAAGAAGTAGGGGTTGTAGCTCCCTTCCAGGAGAGACTGGAAAACGAGAGAGAGTTGTAGCTCTCTGCAGGTTGTAGCCTGCGTACTGATAAAGGACTGCACCAGTACAAAACCATTGTAAAAGGAGTTTCTAATTTGAAAGAAGATAGAGACATATTGCAGCAGGTGGTTTTCACCCACATCGGGTTTCCACCTTACATCTTGTGTTCTTTGGTGTGACTATCTGTTTTCTTTGTTCATGCTCATTGTTTTATGGTACTGACATGCAAAAATAATTCAAAGAACAAATAAGGAAGATTTATTAAAAGAATTAGATAATATTGATTCACCCCCCCTCTCAGTATTATTTCTAACACCATAATCATTGTATTCCCTTGTCTTGTGTCGATGATGTGGGATACATCATGGACATCCTTCGATAAGGTCACTTCCTATCGACTTCAGCTCATTATTCAAGAAGTTGGCCAAGAGACTCCCTTCCAGTACCTTAGAGCTTACATGCCCTAATGGCAAGTTCTTCGCACTGGATGACAAGTTCTCATCATTGGCTTTCACTCGAGTGACTTCATGGGTGTTTGACTTCAATTCCTTATTCACACTCCATGAATTGTGCTACTGGTACCTTGAGATCCATTGTCATTATTGGTGGTTCCTCTCACGCTTGTTAACGGTTCACATTATTGACTGGTAATCAAGCGATTTTCTAGCATGTTCGACAACGACACTTCTATTCACATGCTAGAATTTGTACTTTGATCAGGTCGTGTTGGAGCGCAAGAACTTGGGCTCAGATTACAAAAGTCTAGGTTGTAAGGCGATGTGACATGATCATGCTTACATACATGTCCCTTTCAAATAGATGGCTACAATCATGCCATGAGTCTGTTGTATGTGATCCTTCTCATTATTGGATGGTTGCAACCATACCTTGGGTTTGATATGATCCTTCTTACTGGATGGTTACGCCCATACCTTGGATCCATTTACATGATCTTTCTCTGGATGGCTGCGTCCATAGCACGATTCATGTATCATATATTTTAGTGATGTATATGTATCTATGCTTGCTTGCAGGTTTTCTGACAACGATTTCCGGTTCCATGCATCTACTCATAAAGCATTTCACCCCTCACTCTTGTTTGACCTTCACGCTTTAGGGAGCATCTATTACACAACATTTTGTCACTGTCCCTGTACTCCCCATTCCTTGATCCCGGAGGACCTCTAAAGCGACCCTTATGTGTTTCCCTGTCATGAAGAACATGTCCTTACATCACTTTTCATCTGCAAAACATTTCCCTCTTACATCATTTCCCAATAATATTCCTTCAAACTTAGTTTTCAAGACCGACGCTATCACTCAGTCTCTTCCCTGTGCTGATTTGTAGATTCTAACAATGGGCCTAGCGCTGAACGGCACTGGTAATCCATTCATGACCCAAGTCAACCCTCTTTTGGAAAGTTTTTAAAAATGGAGCCGAAGCTTCTAGATCTAGAAGCTTTGTCAACGGAATTCTAGTAAATGGTTAGTCGAGATATAGTTGAGAGAGACTGTTTGGGCTCTTTTCCCCTATTAAAATGGAACAAACAAAAAGGGATAAGATCTCTCCCATCATAAGATGATCCATATCCCCTCTCTCAAGCTATATAAACCTCTCCTTTTCCAACCTCAGGTAGCTAATGAAAGGGCTGGAATAATATCCAAAATCTTGATAGCCAAAACAAATATTGAGAGTTTTAGCCTTCTAGTCTTGTGCTTGTAAAGGGAGAATAAGTGTGTGTAGTTTGTTTGATTTGGAGAAAAGAGGAAGAAGCCTTGAACTTCCATTTTTTTTAGTTGAATCATGAGATGCTAATAGTGGTGCTGGAACCTAGACACATCGAAGGAAACCTGCAACGGTAAGGCGAAGGTTGTACTTTCCTTTTTTTCATAATAATACAACTGATATTTTGTTTCCTATATAAATTGCGTATGTTAGTTGGTAGCTTAAGAATCCTTAGCTTCTTAAGTAGGTTGAATATATTATATGCTATAATGTGTGCTTTGGTTTCTTGTCTATTTGTTTCAGGTGCTTGATTGACATTAAGGAGCTAATCGTTGGAGAAAAGACACAAGGAATTCATCAAACAAGGATTAGCGATACAAGAGGTAGGATCTTATCCATTCTCAATCTAAGGGAACTTATATTAGATTGTCTTATTTGTGGCTAGACCCTCTCCCCTAGGCTAGAGGGATTTTCTCTATCTATAGAAAGAATCTTCCTACTCCACATATACAGAAGCATATAGAGACCTCTGATTTAGGTTTTCTCATTTAGATTTTTTCCCTTCTCCTCCTCTACTGATTGGATAGGAATGAAAATGCCGAAACAGAAAAACCCACTATGGGATGAGGTTTTCCTAAATAGATGTGTTCATGTTTTAACCAAAACACTCCTCATGGATGGATCGTATTTTCCATCGAAACTTCATCAACCAAAAGGTATAACTGACACAAGGAAGATTGACAGAAGGTCAGCCAAATGTTGAAGTGTCACAAACTCCTTTTCTATTTTTCCACACTCTCTTTGGGCCAACAGAGCATATCCATGCATGGTCTCACAAAATGAAAGGAAATACAACACACAACAAGGAAACAAAACTAGAAGATAAGACAAAAAATGGGTAAAGAAAAACATGATGTGAAACCAAAACCAGAAAAGAAGAAGAAAAACTATGTGAAATGAATGCAGGATGGAAATGTAGGTAAACTAAAATTAAACTAGACCTACTCCTAGCCTAACCAACTAGAAGGTTGGCATCACATATAATGTAATTTCCAATGTAGCCACCATAATTGATTCTGACCTGCAATCACAAAGATGTAATCGATTAAAACAAATATAAAATAATGTGTAACAGAAAATATAAGAACTTGAATATATTGTACAAAACTTTGAAGGTCTTGCCTGTTAGCAGAAAGATAGGCCATAACCACCACTTCTAACTAGTTTATATCTTTACCCTTTTGATGAGAAAGCGTGAGGAAAGATCGGAACTTTTTATTTGTGATGATGCTTTCTAGGTAAGATTGTTCCAACCATTCAGTGATTGGATCTTAAAATTCACGATAATCCTCTTGAAAACCCCGAAATATTTGAAAAGATGAATTTTCAGTTAGAGGCACAAGATTACGATGGGAATCTTGTGAGGGAAAATAAATCTGATCATATTCAACAGTCATGTCAAGACAGTGAGGATCTAACATAACCATTAACCAAGGTGAAAGTTCATCAACCACTCAACAAAAATTTGAATAGTGAAATGTTGAATGATGAAAATTGAAGGATGTAAAACAATTATCATTCAATATACTGATCGGAAAATGATAAGTTGAATGACAGTCATTAGAGATAGAATCATGATCAGATGGGCTGATTAAAGCATCAGATTTCCAGTTTGTAATTAACAAAGGTAAATCAATTTGAACAGCTTTGCGAATTCTTTGAACAATATAACCAACTGCTTTGCATGCCAAATATGACTAACCATTTTCCTGTAACCGGTGAAAATTGTACAAGTATCATAATTATCAAAATAATTTAAAATGAATTCCATCACAACAAGCACATGAGACCAGTCAAGACATAGTGAACGAAGAAGAATTTGATTCGCGCAATAACTCGTTCATATTCATTATCACTCAAGGGGATTTTAAGTGTAATGAACTCAAAGGTTTGCAATACAAAATTCACAAGAAAAACCAAGATATGAATATTAAGAAATGAATCTGATAGGCATGATCCCTTCGACCAAAGATGATCAAATTTGCAATTTCATGACTCTATGAGAGATACACATTCCAATCCCTCATTTGATACAAGAGATTTGCATGAATATGGACCAACTAAAGAGGATTCTTGAATCCGATCAGAAACCAAATCTCAAAAGTTTGAAATATTACATCTGAGATACCAAACATATTTCAAAAATAGATTTACATTGATTGAAACCATCCAAAGAGAAGGATTATGCGAGAGTAACTAGATCTGAATTAGTTTAGGGGGCTTCTAGAGTCGCAAGATCCTGACATAACCATCAATGGAATTTGAAGTACCTTGACTTTCCGACAAGTCCTAGAATTTTCAAGGATAGAAAAATCACATCCTAAAGATTGAAGCAAATTATGCATGATGTGAGGATAGCTACTACCATTGGTTTCAACAAGACTAGTTCTCACTAGATGGAATCCATCTATGTCACTAACATAACTGGATTTTTCAACTTCAAAAACCAAATTACTCAAGTTGAAGGATTCATTTGATCACAAATTTGAATATGTATGAATCAAAGAAATTTGATGAGCAAGCTAGTTTGAAGAGTTTTCTTCATGAAAGAGAAGAGATAATGAGGGATGGAAAGAGCACTCAATGATTTCATTGTTTTCATTTTCATCATGGATAATCTCACCACCTTGTGTCAATTGAGAAGTTAACTCATTAGATGACGAACTTGAAGAGCATGGAGTGTCTTCCTCACAAGTAGATGCATCAAAAATGATAGAGCACAAGGGATAGTGAGATGAACAGGAATTTTCGATAAAGAAATATTCTTTGACCGAATCAGATTCTAGATCTAAATCAGAGTCTTCATGAGAAACTAAAAGGTCAGATGATGCACTTGAGCATTTGTGATTGCATAAATCAATAGAGTCATCATCATCAAAATGATTTTTACCCAAGGCTACAAATTGATCGAAATAATTGATTACATTTGATCCACTACCGATATTAGAAGATTTAAAATCATCCAAGAATGGAAGTGAATCATCTTCATATGGAGGATTTTGGAAAGGGGAAGACACATTGAAAGTATATTCACCTTCATAATCCCCTACCTATTTAATGTGACCACCTTGTATCTGATATCACTTTGAACCAAAAACTAGAAATTGAGAGAGTGTGAAAAACTCGTTGGTGGAGCAGTTTGATTGGGTGGATCATGATACAAAGAATCATGGCATGTGGATGATAGAGGATAACAAAAATCCAGATCAAATTTGAGACTAGAGTTATGAATAGTAAAATCATATTGTTGAATGGAGTTAGTCTTCACCATGGGCTTCATGAGCCATTTTGGGATTTCCTCCATTGAATCTGAGTCATGGCAGCTAGAAGAAGAATGAGAAAATGGATTAGGAACTTGATTTGTACATTTACAAACTTTATTATCATCGCATAGATATTCCCTCATCAGAACTAAAGAACAAAAGGAGTAGTAAATTCCTCCTCTGAAATTGGAGGTTTCTCATGATTCACAAGTGTTGGGGAAGTAGAAACATCAGAGGGTCCAGGTTCAATGTGCAAAGAGACATGAACCAAACGTTGAAATTTTTTTTTAAATAAATCCCAATCCACATCTTCTTCGGAAAATTCATCACAAAGGTGAAGGAATCAATTAGAGAAATCCTTAACTGATTCATCAAGTTTCACTCTTAACTGATTGATTCTTTCATAAGCATATCGACAATCATACCTATCAAAACCTTGATAAAGCTCCTTGAAGAAATGATGGAAATAATGGATGGAGGTGGGTGGTAAGGTATGGCACCAATGATTAACATGACCTTCAAGGGTGAGGAAGAAAAGTAAACAAGAAAACTCTTCATCATTGATTTCCTAAGATTCACAAAATTTTAGAAAATCAGAAATGTGTGTAGTTGTGGATGTTCCATCCTCACCATCAAACTTTAACTGAGACAAGTGATAGAGAGGCTCATCGGGGATTGAAAAATGATAAATTGATAAATTATAGAAACACCTCAGGAGTAATATTTGAGGATGATCCATTTGATATGATAGGTTCAAAACAGACTCAACATGCGCAACTTGTAATCTGGCCCTCCTTCTAGCACCATTTGTTGACGGTGCTAGAAATTCGTCAACCAAGGGGTCTCCCCAATGTGTAGTCCCAATTATACCTCACACCCTTTGGATTAGGAGCCTCGCCTACAATATCATCCTAGTTTCCATGTATTCTTATATATTTTCCTTGGCTCTAACTATCAACAAGAGAGGAATGTGCGGTGCCTTTGAAAAGCAAGGAGGTGTGCCTAGTGAGTGTTACGTTGTAGGTGTGTCAAAGTTCTTCAACTATGGAGGGAAAGAGTAAAGTGAGCCTCTAAGAGAGAGGTGATAGTACCACCCAAGAAGAGACACATGCAAACAAGAGAGATCCATCTAACATCCAAAAGAATAGTCCACAAAATATATGACGGTCATTACAACTAATCAATGAGAAAGATCTGTCTAACATCCTGCGAAATAGTCCATAGGGATGGGAAAAAAATAAAAACCATTACAACATTTTTCTCAATAAGATAAGTACTAAAATAACCAAAATAGTTCAACTACTTTAGCATATATGAAAGAAAACATTAAATACAAACATCCACATAATAGTCTTACAAATATTCATAATCCATGCATGAATAATGTGTCAGCCATGAAGGATTATGTTATTAACTAAAAGTTCCAAGACACATGTATACAATGAACATCACTAGCTCCAATAATGAAGCATTGGAGCCACTCCTTTCTTCTCAAAATAACTAGTTTGTCTCTCTAATGCCTTCCGGGAGGAGCCAAGATTAAGTCCTTTTCTCTTACAATGAGGGTGTATATATAACAATGAGGAAGCGATGTTTTACCTTCCTTATGACTCTTCATCTACTCTCATGACTATTTGACTTCCTATGACTTTTCAACTTTACATGACTCTTCATACTCCATACATGTCCTTTGGATCTCCACTTTACAATACATTTTCAAAACATAATTTACATCATTGACCACAATGGTGTGGAATTTGAAAACTCATGACATGACATGACACTGTTGACATAGACTACTTGATGGTGTGGCAATGTCAAGCCACTGCTGCTACTGTGTATTGCAGGTCTTCTTAAGAATACTTTTCTTTTCACCTCCGCATGGCTTGGTGATAAGGGATCTTCAATGATCTCAAGCCTTGAGTGGTGATTACAAAACGGTGTACCTTTTCTTTCTCTTGATTGATCAGCTTGCATACTCAACTAAAAAAATGTCTTTCAAAATGTTGTGCTCCTTCATCATCATCTTGCGATGGCATGATAAGGTACATGTTTCTGTAATTCACTCATGATTAGACGACATCCATCTGAAACGCCCTAGTCTAAGATTATGCATATTGATCCATTGACTGAGCCAAAAATAGATGGAAAGTTGGGAAAGGGTCTTAGTGACTGCACAGTTGCATAGTTCAGGAAGTGAAGGGGAGACTTGAGCCTTAAGACTATGCAATGTGCAATTTAGGCTAGGATGAGGTAGAAAACTACACAATTCTGGAGATTAGTGTGACAAGCTGAGGGGATGAGCACTGGGAGAGCACATTGCATAGTTCCAGGAGATAAGGGAGGTTGGGCCATTGTGAAATTACACATTTCAGGAGGTCAAGGATGATCTTGAGGCTAGATACTATGAAATGCGCAGTTAGGGCCAAGCTGGGAGAAGGGATTGCACAATTCTGGGAGTCAAGGTCAGGGTTTAAGCACTGAATCTACACAATGTAGCAATCCTGGGAAGCAGGAAATGTGCATTGTGCAATGCAAAGAGGCAAGGTCACATCTAGAGGACTGAGATTGTGTAATGCATAGTTCAAGGAGGTTGGGTGATGCTAGGTTGCTTGGTTGGGAAGTTTTTCATAAAATGACTAAGTGTGGGATCGGTGAGGCTAATATGAACAGTGATAAGAATTTGACAGCAATCACACACTTGTACTACTTGACAACACAATAGCATAGAAAACTTACGACAAGTGCGACACTTAAGATACACTTTATGATGACCGTGACAAAACTTGTGCGACAATGCTTAAAACTTTGGCAATGAGTACAATAGATGTTTACATGGTTAGAACAACTCATTTACACAAAGGTGACCTCTTGAAACCACCAGAATAGGCTTGTATACATAATTTGATAACTAAAATGTGAAAAGATTACAATTTTCGTATCTTGCAAAGGGGACAAAATCTCCTCAAGAAAACACATGGAATGAGTTTCAATGTTTGCAACGAAAATGCACAAGACCAAGGAAGGCTCCGAAATTGAGCATAGGAAAAACTTTTGGAGGGTGTTGTAGCAGTGACAACACACTCATAACTATAAAGATGGAAGTTTTGTTGCTCCTAGCCTCCCACAACCTACAAGGTTGACACCATAAAAAATGGAGGAAAAGAGAGGAAAAGGGATTAGTTACGTTACAGTTGTGATAAAAAATACACTAAAGACCATAATTTTGCCAAGAAGAAATTATTTTAAATAGATTGTGAAAATGAGGAAAAAAAAGGAACAGTAAACATCAAAAGAAGAGAATATACACTAGGAACCAACCCCGAAGAAAGAATAAATGAATCCAAAAATATCTTGTAGTGCAATGGCGGGAATTACCACTCCTCAAACTTGCAAAATAAAAGGATATATCAAGAAGAAAAAAATAATAGTGTTGATTTATTCAGGTAGTACCCATAATTTTTTTCATTGTAAGATAGCCAAGGAATTGAATTTCTCTATATCCAACACTAGAGTGTCAAGTAATGGTTGCAAATGGAGGAACTATAAATTTCTCAAGGAAGTGCCATAATATCAAGCTAACCATGGGGGAATATATATTGAATAATCCAATGCTTTCCATTCCAATGAGTGGTGATGATGTTGTATGGGGAGTCCAATGGTTACAATCTTTGGGGATGATAACTTTTAATTTTCATGAATGTTTCTTGAACATTTTTTGGGAAGGAAATTAAATTGAATTAAGGGGTATCATAGGGAAACTAAGGAAGATAATAAACTCTAATGACATGAAAAGGATTTTGAATAAAGGACAACGAGGTGTAATTGCACAATTATGCTCACTTGACGTTTAAACATCGAAATCATCCATTTCTTCAGATCTCCAAAGAGCCTTGGACAATCATTCCAAGGTACATGAGACTCCAAAGGTCTCCCACATATTCGTGATCATGGTAATGTTATTCACTTGATTCTAAGAAGTGTTCTACCAAATATCAGACCTTACATATATCCCTATGCCAAAAAGAGTGAAATTGAATGTATGGCTACATAAATTATAGAGGAAGGTATAATTCAACCTAGACAAAGTCCTCTCTCTTCTCCCGTAGTATTAGTGCACAAGAAGGATGGATCATAGTGTATGTGTCCAGATTATGGAGACCTCAATAAGCTCACTATTAAAGATAAATTTCCAAGTCTTGTCATTGATGAATTTTTGGATGAATTATTACATGGAGTAATTTACTTCAACAATTTGGATCTTATTTCCAAATATCATCAAATTATAATAAAGACAAAATACATTCCAAAAAAAACATTCAAAACTAATGAAGGTCATTATGAATTTTTGGTCATGCCTTTTGGGCTTACTAATGCAGCTTCCACATTTCAAGTTTTGATTAATTCCACTTTCAAATGATTTAGAAAATTTGTGTTAGTATTTTTTGATGATATACTAATCTACAACAAGTCTTGGAAATATCATGTTCAACATGTTGACAAGGTGGTTAAACTATTGGAGGAGAAACAATTGTATGAAAAACCCCCCAAATATTTCATTGGGGTACAAGAGGTGGAATATTTGGGTCATATTGTATCTCATGAAGGTGTTAAGGTAGACCCTAACAAATTAAATCCATCAAGGAATGGAAAATCCCCACAACCCTAAAGCATATTCAAGGATTTATTGGGCTAACAAAGTATTATCACAACTTTGTTAAGAATTATGGGAAAATAGTAGCACCTCTAACAACATTACTAAAGAAATATGCATTTTTTTGGACTCCAGAAGAAACTAAGGCCTTTGGACATCTTAAAGGGGCAATGTGCCAAGCTCCAATATTAACCACACAAGACTTCACAAAAACCTTTATTGTGGAATGTGATGCCTCAAGAAATGTAATTTATGTTGTTTTAATGCAAGAAGAAAAACCCATTGCTTTTGAAAGTCATCCAATCAAGCGAAGGTATTTACACAAACTTATTTATGAGAAGGAATGTTGGAAATACTACATTACCTAAAGCAATGATGACCTTACCTAATGCGAAGACACTTCAAGGTAAAAAGAAATCATGATAGTCTTAAATACTTTTTGGAACAAAGACTGTCTTAAGAATAGAAGAAAAAATGGGTCACAAATATGTTGGGTTATGATTTTAAAATCATCTACAAAAAAGGTAAGTAAAATGTTGTTACAAATGCACTCTCAAAAAGGGATGAGGATGTGGAACCATTGGTTTTTTCCATTTCTATTATCCAACTTGATTAGATAACTGAAGCAAGGGATGAATGGAAGAATGGGGAATAGGTGTGGAAACTCATTCAAAAGTTGCCACAAGATCCTAGTGCATTTAATAAATTTATCTAGAAAAATGATTAATTATGCTACAAATATCACTTATATCTATGTAAGAACTCCCAACTCAAACAAAATATTCTTTTGGAATTTCATACCTCTCCTTTAGGAGGGCACTCAGGATTTTTACAAACTTACCACAAGGTCAAGAAGGATCTTTTTTGGGATGGCCTTAAATCTAATATTTAGAAGTTTGTGGCAAAACGTTTCATTTTCCAACAAAATAAAGTTGAGACAATTAAAACCCCAGGTTTGTTACAAACTTTAGTCATTCCAAGTCAGCATTGGGAGGAGGTCTCAATGGGTTTTATCACAAGTTTACCCAAGTATGAAGGAAATGTTGTCATCATGGTGATAGTTGATAGACTTACAAAGTATGCACACTTTTGTGCACTATCTCATCCTTTCAAAGCTAGTACTGTCGCTACTACATTTATTGAAATAGTTCAAAAACTACATGGAAACCCAAAGATTATTGTAAGTGATATAGATCATATTTTCATTGGAAATTTTTGAACAAAACTATTTTATTGTCTTGTTACTCAATTAGCCCATAGTTCATCTTATCATCCACATTCTGGCTAAGAAAATTGAGATAGTGAACAAAAGTTTGGAAGGATATCTTTGTTGCTTTTTATCTAATAAACAAACACAATGGGTCAAGCGGTTACGTTTGGCAGAATGGTGGTATAAAACTTCCATATTGCAACAAAAATGACCCCATCTATGACACTTTATTGATATCATCCATTGTCCATCACATCATTTTTAAGATAGAATTCTACGGTTCACGCAGTGGAAGATGACATCGAGCAACAATAATAAGTTCTCCAACTCTTAAAGGATAACTAGACTCTAGTGCAAAATCAAATGAAACAACAAGAAAATCAACATCGCAATGAAATAATTTTTGAACTAGGTGACTGGGCATTTTTACGGCTACAACCATATAAACAAATATCCCTCAAGCAAGATAAGAAGGATACTAAATTATCACCCAAGTATTATGGTCCTTACAAGGTGTTGCAAAATATTGGTACTATTACCACTCAAACTAGCAAGGGGCCTAAAAGGGACTCCTAAAGGGACAACTACTAGAATAAGGGAAACAATGGATACTTAGCCCACTTTCACCTCAACTAAGGCTCCGTACTCTTTACATACTTTCACCAATGAGAGGAGACCCTGTATATAGAAAGTCGCCTATGAAGGATGAATCAACAAACATATGTGAAGTGACCTCAATGATCCCTTCCCTAGAATAGGATTAAGAATGGAACTTGCTTTCTCTTTAAGCAAGGTACAAATATTTCTAGGATAAGGAGGTGAGGATTTAAGGGTCGAATTAAGGGAATATGACTTGTAAAGGAGTTTACAAATCCCTAAAATCCTTTTAGAACATGGATTCTCGAGTTGCCTTGGAAGAATTGTCTTTGATGAGAAATGGGACCACAAGGGCCAAGTGGACCCAACCTAGGTTAAGGAAGGGAGTTTAGCAACCAATGACAATATCAACCTAAACAAGGAAAGGGAAAGGATCAAAACAAGAGTTTACACTTAAAGGTGCCAAATTGAGCATATGAGGTACTAGCCTAGGGAACACTAAGGCAAAGGTCAGTCTCAAGATAAGGCTTGGGATATCTGGCAATCCCACTGTCGTAATTTCTTGAAATTTGGAGGAGACCTTGAGGACACACAAGCGCAGGAGAGGCTAGGAGATCGAACTTTTTCTATGGATACCTTTTCAGGAAAATGATGCCCTAGGTGACACAATGTGGCTAGACCTAGAGAAGAGGGGGCAAAGGTGAAGAAAAACAGGTTTCAAGGTGATCACCTTATGGTGGATTAGTGCCTAATTATTTTGGGGATATGGATTCAGGAAGAATTATGAGAATGGATCTTGTTTCTAAATCAAGGAGGCTTTAAAGGAAATTTCATTTAGCATTAGGGGAAAGAGGAGAGTGACCTTAAAGTGTTTATACTTCGATTGAAAATCAAGATGTCTTATCAAGAAAAAATTGATCTCTAGGGAAATTCATAAATGCTATAAAGAAACATAATTCCACAATGAAGCAGTAAATTCATGCAACAATTAGCCATAAAATAGCGAAAATCCCATGATCAATGTATGTGACAAAGTAAAAGAAAATAGCATAAAAATCGTACTTACATGTCAGAGAAATATCCAACCATCAATACATTTACCAATTAAGAAGCTTTCAGATAAGAAAATGCAATCCAAACATCAAAATTCATCCATGCTCCAAATCCGTCCATCAAGAAGGAAATGTGAAATTCTAAAGAGAGAATGATCCAATCCAAGTGATGATGAGAAATTAACTCTCATCATTTTCATTTAAGCTCTCATAATGAGTTCAATTTACTTATTTGAGCCTACATTATCCCCAAAAAAAAAAAAAAAATAATGTGCAAATAACTAACTTTTGGTAACAAGCCCACCAAACTAGGTCATAAACAAAATAACAAGCCTTTCAAGAGGTTGAATGATTAATAATACATGTAGTTGGGCTCTCTAAGAATCATGATGAAGTCCATAAGTGCCATAAAGATGAAGAGGACTTCCAAAAATGATGGAAATGGGGTTGCCCCTTGTTCTCCACATAATAAACCTGTTATGCTCCCAAGGGATGTGAGGGCACACAAGTGACCTCATGAGTCTCCAAGAAAGTTTAATATGCTTGCAGACCATCTGTAAGGGCTCATATGATGGTGTAAGTGATGCCACATCAAAAAAAAATTCATGGGTCATCTGCCAAGTGCATGGTATAACTATGGGGTTGTTTGGGAAAAGGTGAACTAGGTGCATCTTCCTCATCCAATAGGTGAATCTCAAGCAATCTCTGAACATCTCTGGGATCCATGGAGTGTTTCTATTGTTGTGGAGGCCCATGTTTCTCAACACACACCCTACATGTGCCAATGTAGCCCTATGGAGGGTTAAGACCCCATATAGGGAGACCAATCCTAAGATGCAGACCACCTGCAATCCTGCTTAAGATCCAATTTGCCCCTAGCCTTCCAGTACAACAATTCATCAAGGAAATCAAGTAAAAAATCTTACAAACCATGGAAAATAGGTGGGGACTTCATAATGGCATGCCCTTCCATAATGGGCTTTGGCATGTGCTAATGTCACCAAGCTCCAAATGGGGTTAACCAAGTATATTATTAGGTGGTTTCTACTTGTAAAGGGGATAGCATGGCCAAGGTACATCCTTCAAAAGGTGGTGGCATGTGATAAAGAGATGAATGGACTCAGGAATGTGAAGGGGACACCATGGGCCACATCCTTGGGTACGGGTAGATAGAAAAATGGAATCCCACAGTTGGGTATATAATGTATAGGATGGAGAAATTTGTGAATTTTTATCTGTTGCAGCTACTGGAAATTATTCTTATAACTCAAAAATTAATTCTACAATTTATTTGCTATGACAAATAACAAATAAAATCACATCTACAATTATCATCATAAAAATTATGTGGAAAATAAAATACTGGAAATTGAGAAATTTTAGCACACACATAATAATTTTGACACAGTTATTTTTGGACAATTGTCCCCAAAAAAACCCATCTTGGGAAAACTGGTGCAACAGATGAGGGTTTTATTATTAATATTCAATAGAAATTCTGAGTACAATTATTTAGATGCCCAAATGATAATCTAATCTAAGGAAAATTCATGCAAAAATATTGTGAGAATTTTCTCTCACCCCACAACTATTTTCTGCCTATGAAATTGCTTTCCAAACCTCTACACTGAGCTTGTTGTGTCACCCTTTGTGCAAAGATTACGATGGCCCTTGGACATTTTGATCTTCCTTCCCTTGTCACTTTTAGGAATTGGAAATATTCCTCCCGGAATGATACTTCCCTCCTCTTCCACCTGTTACTCACCCTCTATCTCTATCTTCTCTTATGAGCTGCTACTTCTGAGAAAATCAAACTACCTGGGCAACTGAGTATCTGCACTAGATAATTTTTCCATCACCACATCAACCTCCTCTTATATTTGTTAGGTCCCTATAATACTAGTTTATTCCCTTATTATTATTGTCATTGTACCACTTATTGTTATTGTTGTTCCCATGTTGTCCCCATATTGTTATTATTTTGCCCCATAGAAACCCACTATTGTTATTGGTGTGCCCTTACATTATTATTGTTATGTCGGCTCTAATTATATTGTGACCCCTTGGACTCCTATATATAGAAAGGTCTTGTAATTTGTATCATCCAAGAATTGTTCATTTTATGTAATGTAAAGGAGGTTTCCCCCTTGAAGAGGCTACTTTTGAAGTTGTTGATCTATCTCTTTCTTCTATTTTGTGAGCTGGTTGCATAACAATTGGTATCAGAGCTTTGGATTCTAGGGTTTCACTGCTTCAAATAGGTCATCGTGGAATTTTTGCTATACCATTTTTCTATGAAGCTTCAAAAGCGGAAATTAAAACCCATTTGAGTCGAAGTCGTGATGAACCTCATGACTGAATTTTAGATCTTGTTGCGCTATATTGTCGGAGATATCTACTGAGGATGTTAGGGTTTTTGCAAGCTCCCGAATTCGATCTCAAACATGTCACCTTGGGAAAATTTTCATAAATTTATCTTTGAGAATCAGATTCAAATTTTGTAAATAGTGGCAGAAATAGGATGGACTGTAGTTTGTTGGGTATTGTTTTCAAAGCCGAAGGTCGAAACAGTCACACGTGGCACATTGTACAAGTTCACTCTACTGAACCAGTCTATAATTAGGTCATCGCAGGAGATTGGGCATAAATCTTTCTTCAAGAAACCAATTGCGATCATACTTGTGGGTTTAGCAATTTCATAACTTGGAGACCCGAAATTACAGAGTTACAATCGTTTCAAGATCGAGCTCATACAAAATAGAAAAGAAAGGTGTGTAGTTTTTTTTCATAAGTTTTGTTTGAGAAAGTAGTTTGAAGTGATTCAAAGGGCATTGTGAAGAATAATTATCATTCATTGATGACCCGATAAAAGAAAATGGAAACACCTAGTAACCAACCTGAGATCTCTACTATGACACATGAAGAAGAGGAAGAAATGCAGCATGATATATCAAAATTACAAGACCAAGTGCAACAAATTTCGTTCACACAAAAAATAACTGAAGCTAAAATGGATGGTTTAAATAATGGAATGGAAGCTAAGATGGATGGCATGGAAGCTAAGATGGTTGGTATAGAAGCAAAACTTAAAGGGAGAAGTTTTGAAGATAGCTTTGACAAAGTTTCTACAAGAAATGCTTACTAATGGTGAAAGGGTAGTAAAGGAAACTCATGATGAGAACAAAAGAAATCTTAGTCATGATTTCATAGACTCTAACATTGGATTGAAGACCCACTATGTTCCAAAGATCAATATGAGGAAGTTTGATGGCAAGGATCCCATAACATGGATACTATAGATGGAGCAATATTTCGATCTCCATAATGTGCAAAACACACTAAAGGTATGCATTGCAACTTTATATTTGGAACCCAATTAGTTTTTTATGGTATCGATGGCTTTGCTCTCGTAAATGAATTGTCACTTGGGAAATGTTTACAAAAGGAATGATAGCACATTATGAGGACACAAAAAGCAACAACTTTTTTAGCTAATTGATAAACCTCAAACAAAAGGGTTCAATGGTGGAGCACATTGAGGACTTCCAAAAATTGAATATAAGGGTTAAAGATATTCCAGAGGAGCATAGGATTGATGTGTTCACAGGGAATTTAAAGGATAACATCCAACATGACGTTCGCCTTTGGGAACCTAATTCATTGGAGAAGGCATTCAGGTTGGAAAGAAAAATTATGGCAACAAGGAAGCCTACCACTCACAACTATAAATATGGAAGTGTTGTTTCCCCTAGCCTTCCACAACCTACAAGGTTGACACCACAAAAATTGGAAGAAAAAAGAGCAAAAGGGATTTGTTACATTGTGATAGAAAATACACTAAGGGTCATAAGTGTGCTGAGAAGAAATTATTTTACATAGATTGTGAAGAGGAGGAAGAAAAGGAAAAAGAAACGTCAAAAGAAGAGGATACACACTAGGAACAAACCTTAGATAAAGAAGAAATGAATCCGACCATATCTTGTAATGCATTGGCCGAAATTACCACTCCTCAAACTATTAAGATAGAAGGACATATCAAGAAGAAAAAGGTAATAGTGTTGATTAATTCAGGCAGTACCCATAATTTTATTCATTGTAAGATAGCCAAGGAATTTAATTGCTTGCTATATCCAACACTAGAGTGTCAAGTGATGGTTGCAAATGGAGGAACCATAAATTCCTATGGAAAGTGCCATAATATCAAGTTATCCATGGGAAAATATGTATTGAATAGTCCAATGCTTTCCATTCCAATGGGTGGTGTTGATTTTGTACTAGGAGTCCAATGGCTACAATCTTTGGGTACGATAGCTTTTAATTTTCAAGAACTTTTATTGAAAAAGGAATCGGAAGGAAAAGAAGTTGAATTAAGGGGTATCGTAGGGAAACCAGGAAAGATAATAAACTCTAACAGCATGACAAAGCTTCTAAAGAAAGAAAAACAAGGCTAAGTTACACAATTATGTTCGCTAGAGGTTCCCACATTGGAATCATCTATTTCTCCATATCTCCAAAAGGTCTTGGACAATCATTCCAGGGTATTTGAGACTCCCAAAGGCCTCCCACCTATTCGTGATCATGATCATGCTATTCATTTGATTCCAGGAAGTGTTCCTCCAAACATCAAGCCTTACAAATATCCCTATGCCCAAAAGTGTGAAATTGAACATATGGTTGCAGAAATGCTAGAGGCTGGTATAATTCAATCTACTCAAAGTTCTTCTCTGCTCTAGTAGTATTGGTGCACAAGAAGGATGGATCATGGTGCATGTGTCCAGATTATAGGGAGCTCAACAAGCTCACTATTAAAGATAAATTTCCCATTCATGTCATTGATGAATTATTGGATGAATTGAATGGAGCAATTTACTTCACCAAGTTGGACCTTCATTCAATATATCATCATATTAGAATGAAGATTGAAGACATTCCGAAAACAACATTTAGAACTCATGAGGGTCGTTATGAATTTTTGGTCATGCCTTTTGGCCTTACCAATGCACCTTCTACACCTTCCTTAGAAAATTTTTGTTAGTATTTTTTGATGATATACTAATATACAACAAGTCTTGGAAGGATCATGTTCAACATGTTGATGAAGTTCTCAAACTATTGGAGGAGAAACAATTATATGAAAAAACCTCCAAATGTTTTTGAGTACAAGAGGTGGAATATTTGGGTCATATTGTATCTCATGAAGGTGTTAAGGTAGACCCTAGAAAAATTAAAGCCATTAAGGAATGGAAAATCCCCACACCCGTAAAACATCTACGAGGATTTCTCGAGTTGATAGGGTATTATTGCAAGTTTGTTAAGAATTATGGGAGAATAGAAACATCTCTAACAAAATTATTGAAGAAATATGAATCTTCTTGGACTATAGAAGCAACGAAGGCCTTTGAACATCTTAAAGAGGCAATGTGCCAAGCACCGGTCTTAGCTATGCCAGACTTCACAAAATCTTTTATTGTGGAATGTGATGCCTCAGGAAATGGAATTCGTGTTGTTTTAATGAAAGAATAAAGACCCATTGCTTTTTAAAGTCATCCAATCAAAGGAAAACATTTACACAAAGCTATTTATGAGAAGGAAATGTTGGCAATACTACATGCACTTAAGAAATGGTGACCTTACCTAATGGGAAGACACTTCAAGGTAAAAAAATATCATGATAATCTTAAATAAATTTTAGAACAATGGATATCTTTAGAAAAGAAACAAAAATGAGTCACAAAGATGTTGGGTTATGACTTTGAAATCATCTACAAAAAAGGGAAGCAAAATGTTGTTACAGATGCACTCTCAAGAAAGAATGAGGATGTGGAAGCATTTCTTTGTGCCATTTCTATCATCCAACCAGATTGGATAAATGAAGCAAGGGATGAATGGAAGAATGATGAAGAAATGTGGACACTCCTTCAAAAGTTATAGCAAGATCCCGGTGCACCTGATACATTTAGCTGGAAAAATGATTTGTTATGGTACAAAGATAGCTTATACCTCTGTAAGAATTCCCAACTCAAACAAAAGATTCTTCTGGAATTGCACCCCTCTCCCTTAGGAGAGCATTTAGGAATTTTAAAAACTTACCACAGGGTTAAGAAGGAATTTTTTGGGACGGCCTTAAATCTGATATTCAAAAATTTGTGGTGGAATGTTTGGTTTTCCAACAAAATAAATTTGAGACAATTAAGACCTCAGGTCTATTACAACCTTTATCCATTCCAAGTCAACGTTGGCAGGAGGTTTCAATGGATGTTATCACAAGTTTACCCAAGTCCGAATGAAAGAGTCTCATCATGGTGGTAGTTGATAAACATACCAAGTTTCCACACTTTTGTGCATTATCTCATCCATTTAAAGTTATTACAATTGATACTTCATTTATGGAAATAATTCAAAAGCTACATGGAAACCTAAAGATTATTGTAAGTGACAAAGATCCTATATTCACTGGAAATTTCTGGACATAATTATTTTCTTGTTTGGGTACTCACTTAGCTCATAGCTCATCTTATAATCCTCAATCTGATGGGAAAACTGAGATAATGAGAAAATGTTTGGAAGGATATCTTCGTTGCTTTGTATCTGATAAACAAACAAAATGGGTCAAATGGTTTCCTCTGGCTAAATGGTGGTATAACACTTCCTTCCATATTGTAGCAAAAATGACCACATTTATGGCACTTTATGGATATCATCCACCATCCATCACATCATATTTAAGAGAAAATTCTAAGGTTCAAGTAGTGGAAGATCACATCGAGCATCAACAAAATGTTCTCCAACTCTTAAAGGATAACCTCACTTTGGCGCAGAATAGAATGAAACAACAGGAAGATCAACATCGAAGTGAAATAAGTTTTGATGTAGGTGACTGAGCATTTCTACGACTACAACCATACAAACAAATGTCCCTCAATCAAGCTAAGAAGGATAATAAATTATCACCAAAGTATTATGGTCTGTACAAAGTGTTGCAAAAGATTGGTACTATGGCATACAAATTGGAACTTCTTGCATCTTCCCAAGTGCACCCAGTTTTCCATGTTTCATGCTTAAAGAAGGTTATAGTGACAAGCTCCCAGTTCAAACAATATTTCAAGAACTTGACGATGAAGGAAAAATCATATTGGAACCTAAAGCAGTCACAGAAACAAGAACTTGACAACTATAGAATAGATCAATTTCAGAGTATCTCATCAAGTGGAAGAACTTACCTTCTGAAGATTCCACATGGGAGGATGAGAATTTTGTACAGAAGCATCCAGAACTACTCAAGCGTTGAGGAAACCACTTTTTTGAAGGAGAGGAGCATGTTCGGTCCCTATAATACTAGTCTATTCCCTTATTATTATTTTCATTGTACCCCTTATTGTTATTGTTGTGCCCATGTTGTCCCCATATTGTTATTATTGTGCCTCATAGAAACCCATTATTGTTATTGTTGTGCCCTTACATTATTATTGTTATGTCGGCTCTGATTATATTATGACCCCTTAGACTCCTATAAATAGAAAGGAGGTCTTTTCATTTGTATCATCCAAGAATTATTCATTTTATGTAATTTAAAGGAGGTTTCCCCCTCGAAGAGGCTACTTTTGAAGTCATTTATCTATCCCTTTCTTCTATTTCGTGAGCTGGTTGCATAAAAATAATCCTTTATTGGAGCACCAATAATCAATATTAAAACTTAATCAATGGTTAGGATCATCTCTGGATCGATCCATGTGAGTTTCAAGATGATTCTAACCTTATCTCACTTAATACTAATTAATTAACCATATTCCCTAAGTTTAGACTTAGGAAATATTTAGAAATAGGTTAATAATCTAACTGAGACACTTCTAGGTGGAATATCCAAAAACGATTTCTCAATTTTAGATACCTCATGTATTCTAGCCTCTCCACAAACTTTCAAGGCTATAACAAATCCGATGGAACAAAAAATAGCACTTTCTCTTAGCGAGGAATGTTCTAGTGTTACTTCTCACCCTGTAGCACACTCTGTCTTTGTATCATCTCCTATCATACTGCTGATGTCCGACTATGCTTCCCACCAACCACTACGCAACTCTGATATATGATGCATCTGTGTTGTTGTTGACCTTGCTGAATCACTGCCAACACTACTTCTGCACTACAACTCCCTCTCATATGTTGTTGCTGCAACTGAAAGTCATCCAAAATAACCTATCCTTGTTACTAAAACAAGTTATCTACCATACCCATATTTTATCTAAAATAGATGAACTTAGCTCTCCCTAGAGATTTCATGAGTATGTCTACAACTTGCTCTTCTATGGGAACATATTGTAGCTAGACTACTCCATGTTGTACACAATATCTGATGAAGTGACATTGAATATTAATGTGCTTCAACCTATCATGAAACACAAGATTTTGAGAGAGCTTTATGCAACTCTGATTATCACAATAGACACTTGTTTCCTCCATCCTCTGCCTGAACAAGCTTACTAGCAGCTTCTAAAGCCATATAGCTTCACATGTAGTTTTGATGGTTGCCATATACTCTGCTTCTACAAAGCTTAGTGCTACTGACTTCTACTTCCTGCTACACCAATAAACCATCCCTGATCCAACACTAAAGCAGTACCCAGATGTACTTTTCCTATCCACTGAACTACCTACCCAATATGCATTTATGTACCCACAAAGTTTGATGTCATTTCCTTGAGTATATTTCAACCCATACTTGATTGTGTTTCAAATATACCTCAAAATATGCCTCGCTGATACCCATTGTGCCTTTTTCCATTCCACCATGAACTGACTAAGGGTATCGATTGCTAAGCAAATATCTTTCCTAGTGTTGACTAAATACATGAGAGACCCAATGAGCTATCTATACAAGGTGGGGTTGACATCCTTGTCATCTGATGCATCTATAATCTTCCAGTTGGTAATCATGGGTGTAGACATGGGTTTGCAATCCTGCATTCTAAAGCTCTTCAGAATATCTGTAGCGTATCTTCCTTGCCCAAGAAAGATATCCCCATCCTTCTGCCACACTTCCAAACCTCAGAAATAGTGCATCAACCCCAAATCCTTCATGTCAAATTCTGCTTCTAGGTTCCTCTTGCAATCGTCTATGATCCCCAATGATCTTCTCAAAAAGAGGTCATCCACATACAAAACTAGAATGAGAGGCTCATCCTCTACCATCAAATAGTAAAGGTTGGGATCTGCATCACACTTGACAAATCCCATCTGCTGCAAGTAGGTTTCAATTCTACCATACCATGCCTTGGGAGCCTGCTTGAGTCTGTATAGAGCTTTCTTCAATGTGCACACTTGTTTGCACCTCTTATGAGTCTTGAAGTCCTCTAGTTGTTCTATTTACACTTCTTCATCTATCACTCCATTCAAGAAGGTTGTATTAACGTCCATCTAGTGAGTCTTCCATCCCATCTGAGCTGCTAGAGATATAACTAACCAGATAGAAGTGTATCTAACAACTGGGGTGAAGGCCTCCTCATAATCTATCCCTTCATTTTGTGCATACCCCTTTGCCACGAACCTAGCCTTGTACTTTTTCATACTGTCGTCTACCGCATATTTGAACTTATAAATCCATCTCGAACCTACAGCTAATCTATCTATTGGCCTTGACACTACCTCCCAAACATCATTCGTCATGATGGAGCTATACTCTTCTACCATGGAAGCTACCCACGCCTGATGCTATGCAGCCTCCTGAAAGTTGGAAGGTTTTGCAACCTGAGCCATCAATGCTTGGTACCTGCCAGGCTATCTGTGTTGCCTCTTTCTTGTCATAGGATTTCTAATAAACACCTCTGCATGTCATAATATATGACGAACCTATTTGCTGGATCGACCACTAGTCATGGGAGGTTCTGCCATCTCCTCCTCATCCTGTCTCTGCTGCTACATCTGTTGAGAAATCCATAGATTTCCTAAACCTAAGGAAATACTTGTGTTGGTCCCAATACTTGACCCTTGAGGCTATCCTCCTTCCTATCCCATTGGCAACCCCTATGGCTGCCCCTATTGCTGGACCAAAGGAGCTTATGCTGAATGATTCTGATCACCTGCAGGCATCTCATGAGACCTCCTAAAAGCTCAATCCTCCATGAAATTCACGTCTTTCCTTATTACAATTCTCCTATTTCTAGGAATGTAGATTATGAATGCCTTTGAGGATTCGTTGTACCCAATGAAGAACCTCTTCTCTATAGTCTGATATAGTTTGGCATGTGTTAGAGTCGGTCTATTAGCCCTCCATCAGCGATCAAAGCTCTTTGCATTTGCATAAGTAGGTGTCTCATCAGTGTCTTGCATTCCATTAGGCATGCCATAACCCTGATGGAGGAGCTGGTATTTTATTCCCCTCTTGGCACTGCTGGATCAGGTTGTTTTAGTCATTAAACTATTTCAAAGTTGTTTGTCTTGTCTTGAGGTCAAATTCCTAGGTCTAGGGTTTTGGTCAAGTTTATTTACAAAGTCATGTCTCTGAAAGGTCAATAAGTGCCCAGCTAGCCAAAGGGATGATTTTCAAAGAGTTTCTTTAAAAGGTTTCATCTTGTACAGCTAATTTTTACCTTGGATTTAAAAACCTTGTTTTTAAAGCCAAGGTCATTTCACAAAATTTTGTAAAAATTCAAAATGATTCAAAGGACAGCATGTAACCCTGGCTCCCTTGCCAAGATCCCTCAGAAGCTATCCCTGCAAAATATTATCAAGGAAAACATCAAATCAATCAATTTCAGGACAAAAGGAAACCAAAAAGACAACAGCATTCAAAGTTTAAAAAGTGTCATGGAAAAACATTAGAAAGTGGGTTGTGATATGAAATTTATTCAAAGCAAGGCTATAAAGGCTCTATTTCCCTCCATCAAGCTCCATTATGCATCCAAGTGATAGAGAAATCAGTTGCAAGAGAATTTGAGTGAATTCAGTGAGTTTGGGAGGCGCGCGACCCGTTGAACCAGGCGCGCGACCCGTCAGAGACGCGCGACCCGTCAGGGCACCTCCGCCAGTGCAAAATTATAACGGGCGCGACCCGTTAGAGGCGCGCGACCCGTCAGAGGTGCGCGACCCGTTGGGTGAGGCGCGCGACCCGTCAACGCCCTCTTTGTAAAACCACCTGCAAATTCACCAAGGAGCCACAAATTGCCAAATTTTGCAAGGTAGGCCCTCCATCATGAAAAATTATTGCTTGCTACAGTTCAAGAAGATCATGATTGTATTTCTAAAGGTCTTCATTTGCAAGTAAAAGTCTCCATTGTGCTTTTGGGCTTAAAGTTGTCCAAATGTCAGTCCATGTCATCATTCAGCTGAGTGTATCATCATTCAGAGGGTTTTCATCATCATATTAGATTCCATTGGGTCATTTTACACCTTGTTCATGCTTCAGTTGTGCCCAGGCAAGGTCATTTCCCTCTCCTAGGGTTTTGAAGGCGATTTCTCGTGGACGGTCAAATCATTAGCAAAACTTGTATCCAGATGTTCATACACCTTCCCCTATCCTTAAAGTACCTTATCAAACACTTCCCATCCCTTAGATCCGCCAAATTCCTCATTTTTGCACAAACCCTAGTTTCTAGCTACAACCTGGCAATTTTCTAGGTTTGGCCTGTGTTTTGCCCTTTTGGACCCCTTCCCCTCACTCAATCCCTGAGATTCCACTTTCCCCTACTTCCTAACATCCCTCCCTACTTCCAAAAATTTCCCCAAGAATTTAGAAGCCCCTTATCCCCTTCATTTCGCTTCATTTCGACAAAATCCCTTGTTTCACACATCAGGGCAAGTTTCACTCAAATGATGTTTCAGAGCAATCAAAGATGCATTTTGCAAAACTGAGAGAGGTTTTTGTCCACAACATGCCAAAGAAGAAAAACCTCCTTCACTTTTTGTACAGGTGTCATGGTTTTAGAGAAATGTCAAAATTACAATCGTTAGATCCAAGGAGGTTGGCCAAGGCACTAAAATGACGGAAAAGGCCCGATCCACTCCAAATTTTGGTCAAAGCCTCTTTGACTGAGCATGACACTAAATAGCCTATCCACAGCACAAATCCCAAGAAATTTTGACAATTTTGGGTGAATTTTGGCATTTTCAGGCAATTTGCAGGTTTTTCCCATTAACGGGTCTCACCCCCCGCACGACCCTTCATCATGGCAACTCCATTTGACAAAGACTCAGCATTTCCAGATTTTTCATGCAAATTTACACATGCTCATGGATGGACTTGAGATTCGGTGAAGTTTTGGGCCTCCAGAAAGTCAAAAAACTAGCAAAAAATGACTTTCTGCCACTTTTTTGAATTGCAGAAAGAAGTCTTGGGAGATTTGATTTTTGACAGGGAAAATAAACTCCAAATTCAAAATTCCAGTTGGGTTGTAAAATAGACTCACAGACCTTTCCAACAAGCCCACTGTTTCTCAATTTGGCTACCTGCAAGTGCCACAAACATGGCTCCAAAGGCGCGCGACCCGTCAGGCAGGGGCGCGCGACCTGTCAGGCAGTTTTGTCCAGAAATGCACTGTACAGCTCGGAAAAGCACAGTTTGACCCAGTTTGACTTTTTGGGATGAAATGTGATCCTCTTTGTTGTAATTTGA
Source organism: Pinus tabuliformis (assembly GCA_031772625.1). Taxonomy (NCBI): domain Eukaryota; kingdom Viridiplantae; phylum Streptophyta; class Pinopsida; order Pinales; family Pinaceae; genus Pinus; species Pinus tabuliformis. The sequence goes on from CM062809.1 coordinate 84,876,671, forward strand.
TGTAATTATTGTACTTTTTAGACACTTTTACTCTTATGTAACACTTCTAGAAGATTCATTCATGTAAAGGGTAAATATTAAATGAATGAATTGGTTTCCAAGTTTATAGAGGCAAGTTGTTTTGACTGCCTAGTTTGTAGTGCTTAGTTTAGAAGTGGTTGAAACAGCTCCTAGGATAGTGAGCTCAACCCATGGAGGCAGGGAAAGAGGTTAGATCATCTATATTATGTACTTTCTTGCTCATTTTCATGGTTGGACCCTTGAGGGATAAGCTTTCATTGTATTATTCACTGTATCTCTGCAATTTTTAGCTAAGGAAGACCAGGATTTTGCAGTCCTCTTTGGGATTCTTGTGGACTCATGTGTTGATGGTGTGCTTCTCAATGTACTTGTAAGCTTGTTATGTGATTCATTTCCTTTCTTTTACTTCTGCACATTAAACAAATGAAGTGTTAAAGTAAGAATTCATGCCTGCCATGCTCTGCTTTTAAGTTTGTTTAATTTCAATGTTTTCTTCTGTCTAAAGAGAATTCAAAGTTATTGTTTGCTCTCTTTAGCTCTTTATCTTTCATTCCTGACCATCCACCTCAGTTAAAGGCATCAACGCGGTCTCCTACCTCGCCCCAAGGAACCCCCTGCAGAAACTGTGTCCAATCCCCGCACCCAAAATTGCCCTCTCCTCAATTTGCCACCAAAAACCCAAAAAACCCCAAATCAAACTCTTTGATCAGTTTAATAGCCTAATATCAGTGTTACCTCATTGGTCATCTCATCTATTGAAGATTTTACGAGATAGACTGGAGAGAGCCTTCTCCTGCCCCGTAGGGCTAGCTACGAGGCTAAATGGTTTGATGTTGCCTTGAGGTTTACCTTTCTCAGCCTGAGGTGAAATTTCAAGCGCTAACATACTGGTGACCATACTGGGGAGAACAAACTTGTCTGTGGATTGATGTGTTTGTTTCATAAGTCTTAGACGGAGCCTGAAGTTATGCCAGGTAGCCTTCGAAACTCTTTTGCTTTGCATAAGCGGAAGTAGATAAACGCTGCTTCAGTCAATCTCCGTGAGCTTGTGAATACAGCACTTCATTTGCATTTTACCCCAGTACATGTATCAAGTTCAGATATGATTGTTGATAGTGGACAACGATCAAACACTTGAAAGGCTGAAATCATTCACTTGGCGACTCTAAATCATTTTCGAGATCAGATCCAAAGACTCCACTGGAGGATGATCCCGACCAACAAAAAAATGAAAGGACAACATGGATAGACCAGGTATTCAAGTTGGAATTTCATCCAAGACATTTTGTTCTTTGTCATAAATTATTTCTTCTCTTTTCTCAAGAATGTCAAGAAGGCTTTGCAAAGTATATTGTATTTGAAAAGAGATCCTCGGCCTGCAGTTGATTCTTTCCCTTTGAGGATTGTGAATACCAAAGATTTGCATACCTTTGAGCTTGATCAAGACCTTTCTTCTAAATCTTGTGATGACCATCTTCAAATTGATGAGCCTCAAAAGAACAAGATCGATTCTATACCTGCTGTACATACCCCTACACCTTGTAAAATTCCAGATCGGTATAAACCTCTTGTTTTACCTTCTGTTCTCCATGCTTTCCCCAAAAATTATGATCTATACTTGCCGAGGTTTGATGGTGAATGTAAGAATGTCAACGCTGAGCAACATGTGCAGAATTTTGAGAATTTTCTAGATCTTTTTGAAGTTAATGAAGAAGATGTCAGTATTAGGCTCTTTTCTCTTTCTTTGCAAGCCAAAGTGAAGAGTTGGTTCAAAGCCCTGCCTGATGCAAGCATTTCAGATTTCCAGCAGTTTGTCAAAGTTTTTTTCGACAGGTGGATGATCGGGCAGAACCTTTTCTTGATTGTAGAAGAGTATAACCAGTTGAAAAGAATGCCAGGGGAGACAGTACAACAGTTTTCAGCCAGATTTAACCAAGTTTATTATTCGATGCCAGTTGATATTAGACCTTCTCCTAGATCTGCTCTCTTGCACTATCCGGGTGCCTTTGATCCAGAGATGGAGTTTCAGCTGAGAGAAAGGGATATTGCAACACTTCATGAGATGCAAAACAGTGCAGTAAATGTAGAAGCTCATTTGCTGATCCGAAGGGCAAGGTTGAAAGAAGAAGAGATGAGAAACATAGATCCAGAAGAATCAACATCTCTAGAGGTAAAGCTTGACATTTTGGTAAGTGCAGTGGAAAAGATGATGGAGAAGGTCACCGCAAGAAATTCTTATGATGTTCAAACTCATGACGTGCTGATTGAAGAAGAACAAGTTGCTGATCCAAAACATTTTGTTTCTCATCCTAGTTGTTATAGATCTGATGATGACTGTCTTATTAATCATCTTGGAGAAGAGAGATCTGTTGATATGACCTGCATGCTTGATGATATGTTTTATACCGATGATTTGCCTCAGTTTGATCAGTATGATGATGATTATGTTCTCCAAACAGAAGCTAATCTTGCAGACAAATCAACAGCTAGTTTGTGGGAGGAAAAAGTTCATTTTCAGTAGCTTGAATACAATGTTCAGCCATCACATATCAGCTATGACATTGACGAGGAAAGTGCAGCAAAGTTTGAAGTAAGTGAAGGATCTTTGCCTTTTTGTTTTGATTCGTTTCAGTTCATCAGAGATAACTACCATGCAATCAGAAATCAAATGTCAACAAGTCTTGATTTGAATCATCTTGAGAGCAAAGGAAATTTTGTTCAAGACTTTACATATTCAGATTTGCAACCCCCGGAAGCCATTGATTGTCAAGTTGTAGCTGAAGACTTGGAAGTGGACACACATGATTTAATGATTCAAGGTGACTCCGTACCATTCTGTTTTGAATCATTTCAGTTTTTGAAGGGTAGATTGCATAGTAAATCTTCAAATGAACAGCCTATCACAAATCAGCAATTTCTCAGTGTTAATGTTGAGGATGAGACAGATAACAAAATTCTTGAGCAGCCTGTAGTATCAGATTTACAGCCACCAAATGAAATTGAAGGACAGATTACAGATGAAGTTGTGGAAGACGAAATAAATGATGTGATGATGCAGGAAGATTCTATACCCTTTTGTTTCGAAGCATTTCAGTTTATAAGGCAGAATTCTCGTAAAATCTCTCAAGAACAAGATGAACAACTATTGGATGTCATGCATTTTCAATGGATACATTACAGCAGTCTTTTCAAGTTTTTCATGATCCAATAGCTGATGTTTTGGATGAGGTTTGCAGTCAAAGTCTTTCTCCATTGACCACATGTGAGCTTGAAACATGTGCTGATATGAATTTGATCCGGCAGCCAGTTTCTTTCTTATTTTCAGCAGAGGTCTCGTCACAAGGTTCAGATCACAATTTGCATTCATGGTATAAGGGAAAGAGAAGTAATCCATTGGATGAGCTAAGTTCCAGTGTGCTTGAATTTCAAGATCCTTATGCAGTGTTTTTGGAGGTGGATAGAGAATTCATATCTTTCAACGGATCTGTTTCTAAGTTGTCATGGGAGTTGCCTTTCAGTAGTTCTCTCTTGTTATTCATAAGCGAGAACTTGTGGAGAATTCAACCAACAGACGGGATACTTACTTGGTTGCATTGGTTGTTTCATTTCACTTGATCAGGTGATGAATGAAATTGTTAGAGTAGGTTGTGATGAATAAGCTCCCTTTTGAGCATCATTTTCAGTTTGTCGATTGTGTTTAAGTGTTGAGTCAATTTTTAGTTGAGTGAGAGTCAATTTGTGTTGTCAAGTCATCAGTTTTCAGTCATGCATTTCAGCTTGAGTTTTTGACTCCATTGCCCAATGATTATGAGGCACTGGTCTGCTCTCCCAGAGGTCTGCGGTTCTTGGCACCTCCAAGGAGCTATCATCCCCATTGGAGCCAATGTTAGAGTCGGTCTAGTAGCCCTCCATCAGCGATCAAAGCTCTTTGCATTTGCATAAGTAGGTGTCTCATCAGTGTCTTGCATTCCATTAGGCATGCCATAACCCTGATGGAGGAGCTGGTATTTTATTCCCCTCTTGGCACTGCTGGATCAGGTTGTTTTAGTCATTAAACTATTTCAAAGTTGTTTGTCTTGTCTTGAGGTCAAATTCCTAGGTCTAGGGTTTTGGTCAAGTTTATTTACAAATTCATGTCTCTGAAAGGTCAATAAGTGCCCAGCTAGCCAGAGGGATGATTTTCAAAGTGTTTCTTTAAAAGATTTCATCTTGTACAGCTAATTTTTACCTTGGATTTAAAAACCTTGTTTTTAAAGCCAAGGTCATTTCACAAAATTTTGTAAAAATTCAAAATGATTCAAAGGACAGCATGTAACCCTGGCTCCCTTGCCAAGATCCCTCAGAAGCTATCCCTGCAAAATATTATCAAGGAAAACATCAAAATCAATCAATTTCAGGACAAAAGGAAACCAAAAAGACAACAGCATTCAAAGTTTAAAAAGTGTCATGGAAAAACACTAGAAAGTGGTTTGTGACATGAAATTTATTCAAAGCAAGGCTATAAAGGCTCTATTTCCCTCCATCAAGCTCCATTATGCATCCAAGTGATAGAGAAATCAGTTGCAAGAGCGTTTGAGTGAATTCAGTGAGTTTGGGAGGCACGCGACCCGTTGAACCAGGCGCGCGACCCATCAGGCGCGCGACCCGTCAGAGGCGCGCGACCCGTCAGGGCACCTCCGCTAGTGCAAAATTATAACGGGCACGACCCGTCAGAGGCACGCGAGAGGCGCGCGACCCGTCAACGCCCTCTTTGTAAAACCGCCTGCAAATTCACCAAGGAGCCACAAATTGCCAAATTTTGCAAGGTAGGCCCTCCATCATGAAAAATTATTGCTTGCTATAGTTCAAGAAGATCATGATTGTATTTTTAAAGGTCTTCATTTGCAAGTAAAAGTCTCCATTATGCTTTTGGGCTTAAAGTTGTCCAAATGTCAGTCCATGTCATCATTCAGCTGAGTGTATCATCATTCAGAGGGTTTTCATCATCATATTAGATTCCATTGGGTCATTTTACACCTTGTTCATGCTTCAGTTGTGCCCAGGCAAGGTCGTTTCCCTCTCCTAGGGTTTTGAAGGCGATTTCTCGTGGACGGTCAAATCATTAGCAAAACTTGTATCTAGATGTTCATACACCTTCCCCTATCCTTAAAGTACCTTATCAAACACTTCCCATCCCTTAGATCCGCCAAATTCCTCATTTTTGCACAAACCCTAGTTTCTAGCTACAACTTGGCAATTTTCTAGGTTTGGCCTGTGTTTTGCCCTTTTGGACCCCTTCCCCTCACTCAATCCCTGAGATTCCACTTTCCCCTACTTCCTAACATCCCTCCCTACTTCCAAAAATTTCCCCAAGAATTTAGAAGCCCCTTATCCCCTTCATTTCGCTTCATTTCGACAAAATTCCTTGTTTCACACATCAGGGAAAGTTTCACTCAAATGATGTTTCAGAGCAATCAAAGATGAATTTTGAAAAACTGAGAGAGGTTTTTGTCCACAACATGCCAAAGAAGAAAAACTCCTTCACTTTTTGCACAGGTGTCATGGTGTTAGAGAAATGTCAAAATTACAATCGTCGGATCCAAGGAGGTTGGCCAAGGCACTAAAACGACGGAAAAGGCCCGATCCACTCCAAATTTTGGTCAAAGCCTCTTTGACTGAGCATGGAACTAAATAGCCTATCCACAGCACAAATACCAAGAAATTTTGAGAATTTTGGGTGAATTTTGGCATTTTCAGGCAATTTGCAGGTTTTTCCCATTAACGGGTCTCACCCCCCGCGCGACCCTTCATCATGGCAACTCCATTTGACAAAAACTCAACATTTCCAGATTTTTCATGCAAAGTTACACATGCTCATGGATGGACTTGAGATTTGGTGAAGTTTCGGGCCTCCAGAAAGTCAAAAAACTAGCAAAAAATGACTTTCTGCCACTTTTTTGAATTGCAGAAAGCAGTCTTGGGAGATTTGATTTTTGACAGGGCAAATGAACTCCAAATTCAAAAATTCCAGTTGGGTTGGAAAGTAGACTCACAGAACTTTCTAACAAGCCCACTTTTGCTCAATTTGGCTACCTGCTAGTGCCCCAAACATGGCTCCAAAGGCACACGACCCGTCAGGCAGGGGCGCGCGACCTATCAGGCAGTTTTGTCCAGAAATGCACTGTACAGCTCGGAAAAGCACAGTTTGACCCAGTTTGACTTTTTGGGATGAAATGTGATCCTATTTGTTGTAATTTGATGTAATTATTGTACTTTTTAGACACTTTTACTCTTATGTAACACTTCTAGAAGATTCATTCATGTAAAGGGTAAATATTAAATGAATGAATTGGTTTCCAAGTTTATAGAGGCAAGTTGTTTTGACTGCCTAGTTTGTAGTGCTTAGTTTAGAAGTGGTTGAAACAGCTCCTAGGATAGTGAGCTCGACCCATGGAGTCAGGGAAAGAGGTTAGATCATCTATATTATGTACTTTCTTGCTCATTTTCATGGTTGGACCCTTGAGGGATAAGCTTTCATTGTATTATTCACTGTATCTCTGCAATTTTTGGCTAAGGAAGACCAGGATTTTGCAGTCCTCTTTGCGATTCTTGTGGACTCATGTGTTGATGGTGTGCTTCTCAATGTACTTGTAAGCTTGTTATGTGATTCATTTCCTTTCTTTTACTTCTGCACATTAAACAAATGAAGTGTTAAAGTAAGAATTCATGCCTGCCATGCTCTGCTTTTAAGTTTGTTTAATTTCAATGTTTTCTTCTGTCTAAAGAGAATTCAAAGTTATTGTTTGCTCTCTTTAGCTCTTTATCTTTCATTCCTGGCCATCCACCTCAGTTAAATGCATCAACGCTGTCTCCTACCTCGCCCCAAGGAACCCCCTGCAGAAACTGTGTCCAATCCCCGCACCCAAAATTGCCCTCTCCTCAATTTGCCACCAAAAACCCAAAAAACCCCAAATCAAACTCTTTGATCATTTTACTAGCCTAATATCAGTGTTACCTCATTGGTCATCTCATCTATTGAATATTTTACGAGATAGACTGGAGAGAGCCTTCTCCTGCCCAGTAGGGCTAGCTACGAGGCTAAATGGTTTGATGTTGCCTTGAGGTTTACCTTTCTCAGCCTGAGGTGAAATTTAAATCACTAACAACATGTTTATCATATGACACGTGGTAATAAGAAACGCTGCCAAAAATTATAAGGTGGCTCACTTCTGGATTTTTCCTTGTGAAGACTTCTTCTGACATTTCTTCCCCAATGCTCTATGAGGAGTCCTATTCTAAATATACACTATTGTGTTAGATGCTTCTATTCATATAAATCTTGGTAGACCCTGGTCATACAACATAGCCTTTGCAGCTCCAACAATGGTTCTATTTTTCCACTCCACTACACCATTTCTCTATGGATTATATGGAGTTGTCCATTCTCTCTTGATGCCTTCCTTCACACAAAAATCTGTGAAGTCTTCATCAATATATTCTCCACCATTATTTGAGTGAATCACCTTGATCTTCTTCCATGTCACATTCTTTGTCAGAGCTTTAAACTCTCTGAAATGATCGAAGATCTCAACCTTGGTCTTCAAGAAGTAGATCCAGGTTTTCCGAGAATGATCATCAATAAAGGTGACAAAATATTCAGCACCATTGAGAGATCTAGTGGACATCCAGCCACAAATATATGAGTGTATAAGGCCTAATACCCCATCAGCTTTATTGTCACTTCTTGGAAATGTTTCCTTAGCATACTCCCTAAGTACGCATCCTTTGCACACATCATTATGTTCTGTGCCAAGTTCTGGAACCCCTGTTATTGTTTCCTTGAGCATTCTATGTGCTCCATAGTGTATCTGTCCCATTCTCCTATGCCCTAACTGATTCAACTCCTTCCCACTGCCACTGCTACTACCTATTAGTGCCACTGGAGAGTCGATTTGTAACTAGTACAATCTGTTACTTTGAACTCCAATCTGTCTTACCTTTTTCCAACTCGGGTGTTTGACTTACACTTTCTTTCCTATCACACATGCAATACATTTGTAGTGCTGGTGCTTGGTCCTGATTCCCCATAAAATCTATGGTACCTATCCCTACTGGAGTACATTTCATTTTTTTCCCATAGTAATATCGAAGTCCATCTTCTCTTCTTCATAGCTAGAGAAATATTCTCTAACCCTTGTCATGTGAGTTGATGCTCCATTGTCTATATACTAGAATCCTTGTGAAGCTGATCCTTCTAAGCAAACAAATTCATCCTCCAATCTAGAAGAAAAATTTTAAGTCTCCTGAATGTTACTTCTTTCCATGGCTATAGTGTGTTATTCCTCTTTTCCACCCTAATGTTGGCTCCACTCTGTTGAACTGCTGCAAAAACCCTCTGCGTCTAGCTAGAGATCTACTCAACAAGAAAATATGAGCTGCTCCCTCTACCTCTGGAATCACATGTTCAGGAAAAATCATATTTTTTTCTCCTCTCTCAGAAAAATCAGTCTTCCTCAAGTAATTCAACCTTCTGACAAGAATACTGCGCTACTACTTGAGAATTTCTTCCTGATCCCCACACTGAGCAACGAAATTCCTTCTTTTCTCTTCTAAGTTCTCCAACTGATCAATGAATCTCTGATACCATGTGAATTTTTATCTATTGCAGCTACTGAAAATTATTCTTTTAACTCAAAAATTAATTCTGCAGATTATTTTCTATGACAAATAATGAATAAAATCACGGCTGCAAGTATCACCATAAAAATACTGTAGAAATGAAAATACTAGAAACTGAGAAAATTTAGCACACGCACAATAATTTTGACAGGGTTATTTTTGGACAATTGTCCTCAGAAAAACACTTGGGAAAACCGATGCAGCAGATGAAGGTTTTATTATTAATATTCAAAAACAATTCTGAGTATAATGATTTAGATGTGAAGCTGACAATCTAATATAAGGAAAATACTGGCAAAAGTATCGTGAGAATTTTCTCTCACCCCACAACTATTTTCTGCCTCTGAAATCGTTTCCTTAGCCTCTACGCTAAGTTTCCCGCATCACCCTTTGCGTAGAGCTTACATTTGCCCTCTGTATATTTGGATATTCCTTCCCTTTCCTCTTTCGAGATCTAGAAATATTTCTCTTGGAATGATACTGCCCTCCTCTTCCACCTATCGCTCACCCTTTGGCTCTATCTTCTCTATTGAGCTACTACTTTTGAGAAAATCGAATTTCCTGGGAAAATGAGTATCTGCACTAGATGATTTCTCCATCACCACATCGACCTCCTCTTATAATCCTTTGTTAGAGCACCAACAACCAAGATTAAAACTTAATCAATGGCGAGGATCATCTTCGGATTGATCCGTGTGGGTTTCTATATGATTCTCTCCTTCTCTCAATTAATACTGATTAAAAACCCATATTCCCTAAGTTTAGACTTACGAAATATTTAAAAATAGGTTAATAATCTAATTGAGACAGTTCTAGCTGGAATATCCAAAAATGATTTTTGGGTTTTGGAGATCTCATGTATTCGTGACTCTCCATAAAATTTCAATGCTAGAACACATTTGATGATACAAAAACTAAAACTCCCTCTTAGCGAGGAATGTGTTCTAGTGCTACTGCTCACCCTATAGCACACCCTGTCTTTGTATCATCTCTTGTCATGTTGTTGATGTCTAGCTATACTTCCCACCAATCACTGTGCAACTCTAATATACGTTGCATCTGTGTTGTTTTTTACCCTGCTAAACTACTGCCAACACTGCTTATGCACTCCAACTCTCTCTCTTCTGTTGTTGCTGCAACAACAACATCTGCAATTGAAAGGCATCCAAAGTAGCCTGTCCTTGCTACTGAAATGGGTTCTCCACCATACCCATTTGTTCTCTAAAATATATGAACTTAGTTCTCCCTAAATCTTTCATGAGTATGTCTGCAACCTGCTCTTCTGTGGGAACATATTGTATCTAGATTGCTCCATGTTGTACACAATCTACGATGAAGTGACATCGAATATCGATGTGCTTCGACCTGTCATGAAACACAAGATTTTTAGAGAGTTTTATTCAACTCTGAATATCACAATAAACACTGGTTGCCTCCATCCTATGTCTGAACAAGTTTACTAGAAGCTTCTAAAGCCATATAGCTTCACACGTAGTTCTATTGGTTGTCATATACTCTGCTTCTGCAAAGTTCAGTGCTACTGAATTTTACTTCATGCTACACTAATAAACCATCCCTGGTCCAAAATTGAAGCAGTACCCGAAGGTACTTTTCTTGTTCACTGAACTGCCTTCAAAATATGCATCTATGTACCCTCAAAGTATGATGTCATTTCCTCCAGTATATTTCAACCCATACTCGACTGTGCCGTGAATATACCTCAAAATATGCCTTGTTTCTGCCTAATGTACCCTTTCTGGTTCTACCATGAACTGACTAAGTGTATTGACTTTGAAGCAGATATATGGCCTAGTTTTGACCAGATACATGAGAGACCCAATGAGCTGTCTATACAAGGTGGGTTCGACATCCTTATCGTTTGATGTGTTTATCTTCTTCCAGTTTGTAATCATGGGCATAGTCATGGGTTTGAAATCCTAAATTATGAAACTCTTCAGAATATATGTAGCATATCTTCCTTGCCCAAGGAAGATATCCCCATCCTTTTACCACATTTCCAATCCTAGGAAATAGTGCATCAACCCCAAATCTTTCATGTAAAATTTTGCTGGAAGGTTCCTCTTTCAATACTCTATGATCCCTGATGATCTTTTCAAAACAAGATCATTCGAATGAGGGGCTCATCCTCTACCATCAAATAGTAAAGGTTGGGATCTGCGTCACTCTTGACAAATCCCATCTACTACAAGTAGGTGCCAATTCTACCATACCATGCCCTCAGATCTTGCTTGAGTCCATATAGATATTTCTTTAATTTTCATACATGTGTGCGCCTCTCATGAGTCTCAAAGCCCTCTAGCTATTCTATATACACTCTTCCTCTATCACCCCGTTTAAGAAGGTTGTCTTGAAGTCCATCTGGTGAATATGCCATCCCATCCGAGCTGCTAGAGATATAACTGACCGGATAGAAGTGTATCTACCAACTGGGGCAAAGGTCTCATCATAACCTATCCCTTCTTTTTGTGCATACCCCTTTGCAACGAACCTAGCCTTGTACTTTTCCACATTGTCATTTGTTGCATATTTGATATTATAGATCCATCTTGAACCTACAATTGATCTATCTTCTGGCCTTGGCACTACCTCCCAAACATCATTCTTCATGATAGAGTTATACTCTTCTACCATGGAATCTACCCACACATGATGTTGTGCGGCCTCTTGAAAGCTGGAAGGTTCTGCAACCTAAGCCACCAATGCTTGGTACCAGTCAGGATGTCTGTGCTATCTCTTGCTCATCCTAGGCATTATAATAAACTCCTATGCATCTCTTAATGTCTAAGGAATCTCTTTGTTGGATCTATCACTAGTTGTGGGAGGTTCTGCTAGCTCCTCCTCATCCTGTCTATGCTGCTCCATCTGCTAAGAACTCCCCAGATTTCGTGCACTTGAGGAAATACTGGTGTTGGTCATAGTACTTGACCCTTGTGATTGTCCTCTTTCCTGTCCCACTGGCTGCCCCTACTACTAGACCAAAAGATCTTTTTCCAACTAATTTTGATCATCTGGAGGCATCTCACGAGACCTCCTGAAAGCTTGGTCCTCCATGAACTTCACATCTCACCTTACTACAATATTCCTATTGCTAGGAATGCAGATTCTAAATGACTTTGAGGTTTCGATGTACCCAACGAAGAACCCCTTCTCTGCATTCTAATCCAGTTTGGTCCATTTATCATCTAGCACATGGAAATAAGCAACATTGGCAAAATATTTTGAGGTAGCTCACTTCTATATTTTTCCCTGTGAAGACTCCTTCTGGAATTTTCTTCCCAATGCTCTATGAGGAGTCATGTTCCAAATATACACTCTTGTGTTACATGCTTCTGCCCATAGAAATCTGGGTAGATCCTGGTCATATAACATAGCCTTTGCAACTCCAACAATAGTTATGTTTTTCTGCTCTGCTACACCATTTTGTTGTGGATTATATGGATCAATCAATTATCTCTTGATGCCTTCCTTCGCACATAAATCTATGAAGTATTTATCAACATATTCTCCACCATTATCTAAGTGAAGCATCTTGATCTTCTTTCTTGTCACATTCTCCACGAAAGCTTTAAACTCTTTGAAACGATCGAAGATCTCATCCTTTATCTCTAAGAAGTAGACCCAAGTTTTCCTAGAAAGATCACCAACAAATGTGGCTAAATATTTGGCACCGATGAGAGATCTAGTGGACATCGGGCCGCAAATATTTGAGTGTATAAGTACTAATACACCATCAAATCTGTTTTCACTTCTTGGAAATGTTGCCTTAGCATACTTCCCAAGTACACATCCTCTACACACATCATCATGCCCTGTGCCAAGTTTTAGAACCCATGTTATTATTTCTTTGAGAATCGTAAGTGCTCCATGGTGTAGATGTCCCATTCTCCTGTGCCATAACTCATTCAGCTCCTTCCCACTACTATTGTTACTACCTATAAGTGCCATTGAAGAGTCGATTTGTAACCGGTACAATCTCTTACTTCAAACTCCAATTTGGCTTACATTTTTCATCTCAAGTGTTTGACATACACTTTCTTTCCTACGAAGTGAATATCATACCCCTTATCCTGTAACTAGGATACTAAAATTAGGTTCATACTTAATCCTGGCACATGCAATACATCTGTAGCGTTGATGCTTTGTCCTGGCCCTCCATGAAAATCTATGGTATCTCTCCCTACCGGAGTACATTTCGTTCTATTTCCCATAGTAATATGGAAGTCCATATGCTCTACTTTGTAGCTAGAGAAATATTCTCAAACCCCTATCATGTGAGATAATGCTCCACTATCTATATATCAGACTCCTTGTGAAGTTGGTCCTACTAAGCAAGCAAATTCGTCCTCCAATCTAGAGGACAAATCTAAAGTCTCCAAAATGTTACTTCTATCCATGGCTATAGTGTGTTATTCCTGTTTTCCACCCTAACTTTGGCTCTGCTCTAGTGAACTACTGCAAAAACTCTTTGTGTCCATCTAGAGATCTACTCAACATCAAAATCTGAGCTAGTCCCTCTGCCTCTGGAATCACTTGTTTAGGAAAAAAATGTATTTTTCTGCTCCTCTCTCAGAAAAATCGGTCTTCCCCAAGTAATTCGACCTTCTGACAAGAATACATCACTGCACCTTGAGAATTTCGTCCTGCTACCCACACTAAGCATCATAATTCCTTCTTTTCTCTTCTAATTTCTCCAACTTATCAATGAAGTTGTGATACCATGTGAATTTTTATCTATTGCGGCTATTGGAAATTATTTTTCTAACTCAAAAATTGATTATGCAGTTTATTTTCTATGACAAATAACGAATAAAATCACAACTACAATTATCACCATAAAAATACCGCGGAAAATAAAATACTGGAAACTAAGAAATTCTAGCACACACACAATAATTTTGACATAGTTATTTTTGGACAATTGTCCCCGCAAAAACCCAACTTGGGAAAACCAGTGCAACAGATGAGGGTTTTATTATTAATATTCAACAACAATTATGAGTACAATGATTTAGATGCCCAATGAACAATCTAATTTGAGGAAAATACTAGCAAAAACATCGTGATAATTTTCTCTCACCCCACAACTATTTTCTCCCTCTAAAATCGCTTCCCCAACCTTTGCGTCAAGCTTCATGCATCACCCTCTACGCAGAGCTTACATTGGCCCTCTGAAGATTTCAATCTTCCTTCTGTTGCCTCTTCCAGGGACTAGAAATATTCCTCCCAGAATGCTACTTCCCTCCTCTTCCACCTTCTACTCACCCTCTAGCTCTATCTTCTCTGTCGAGTTGCTGCTTCTGAGAAAATCGAATTGCTTGGGCAATTGAGTATCTGCACTAGATGATTTCTCCATCACCACATCGAACTCCTATTATATCCTCTATTGGAGCACCAACGATCAAAATTATAACTTAATCAATGACTAGGATCAGCTCTGGATTGATTTGTGTGAGTTTCTAGATGATTCTCACCTTATCAGAATTAAATCTAATTAATTAACCATATTCCCTATGTTTATACTTAAGAAATATTTAAAAATCGGTTAATAATCTAATAGAGACACTTCTAGGTGGAATTCCCAGAAACAATTTCTGGGTTTTGGAGATCTCATGAATTTTACCCCCTCCACAAAATTTCAAAGGTAGAACACATATGATGCTACAAAAAATAACACAATCGTGGCACACGAGGTGCTCCGGCCTTGATTTTTCCACCCTTCTTTCATATGTAGATTTTAAGTCTAGATGTAGCTAATCTATCATGAGAAATATCATATGACATTAGTTCTAATTCAAAATGATCATGCAATGCATCCTACCCTAACATGCATACAATGAAGTTAATATTAAGTATAATCATAAAGCCAGTGCAACCAACATATCATCAAATCAATTTAAATATGCCTGCCTACATGATTACTCATGCAACAAATCCTAAAGCGAATGCAAAACAAAACACATGGAGGATGTTGTGGGCGGGAGGTGGGAAAATATGGTTTCCATGTGAGGTAAGAGGAATCCCTAAGAGAAGGAACACGAGTTGATCTAGAAATGTGAAGTCGTGCCTCTAAGTACACAATGGTGGAATGAATGATTATACTTAAGAATCTCTTATCGCAATCATTGCTCATAATATTGTGCTTTGAAGATGTCAATTGGTTTTGATGAGAAGAGAATGAAGGGTGAGGGAAAGAAGGAGTGAAACAAATAGGTTTCTCAATGTGATGGTCACATCAGAGAGGGGGTTCATGGAGTGATCAAAACCCTGAGGGTGTGTCCAAGCAAGTAAAGTATAATCAAGGAGGGGCTCTTCCTTGACACTATACTTGGAAGGGGGAAATTTCTCACGGTCACTTGAAATCATATGACAAGGGGTGAGGGAATCACTCAATGAAGACTCAAGATGATGAACAATAGAAAAGGGCAAAGGGGAAGGTGAAGTTTCAATGGGATCCTGAAAATCTAACTCTAGAGGCTCAAGTGATTTGAATATACTCCCGGAATCATAAGGACGGTATGTATGAACCTTAATAGAGTTCAGGCTTCTGTGATCCATATCAATTTAGAGAGATTTTTCGGCGAAAATCGTATGGAATACCATTTGTCGACGCATTTCGAACCAACAAGTGTGGTTCATCGTCAGGACAAGTTGAAGAAACAGATCCAGCTAAGCAAGTTAAATAGGCAGAACGGAGCCTCCTGACCAACGGCTAGTTTGACTCTAGGACCAGGGTCAAAAATATTTTATTAGCTTAGTTAGTAAGAATTAGGACTAAAACATATTATTGAAGGGTACTTAGTTCACAAATATTAATAAAAATTAGAAATTAGTTAAATAATGGACCCTAAAAGCAATATATAAAATAATCTTATTTAAAAATATTATTAAAAATTATAAAATAATAATAAATAGATGCATCAAAGACCTAACCAATGTCAAAACGAGGTTAGGTTAGTTAGGAAAAAATTAGTTAAAAATATTCAAAATAAAACTAATAAATAGATAAATGAAAATTAAATTAAAAATAAATAAGTAAATAAATCAATAAATAAATTAGTTACTACGAAAAACATAAAAATAATAATAATAATAATAATAAAATAAATAAAAAAAACAATAAAGATAAAATACTCAAAATAAATTAAAATGAATAAAAATAAAATAATCAAATCAAAAAACAAAGGACCTAAAAATTAAAAGCCTATAAATATTATTAAAAATTATCAATTAATTAATAATAAAATTGAAGAAAACCACAGAGGTTAGGTTAGTTAGAAAAATAAGTCAAAATAAAATAAAAATAAAATAAAAATTAGTTAAAAATGGTAATAAGAATAAAATAAATAGGTTAGTTAGAAAAAATTAGTTAAAAAGTCTCAGAAAATAAAAATAATAAAACGAATAAATAAATAAAATAAATAATTAAGAGGTTAGGTTAGATAGAAAATTAGTTAAAAATGGTAATAATAGAACGAATAAATAAATAAAATAAGAATAAAAAATAGTAAACTAGTTAAAAAGACTCAAAATATATAAAGGAATAATAGAACGAATCGATAAAAATAAATCAATAAAACATCAATCAGTTAAAATAAATAAGTTAATATTAAATAAATAATAAATAATAATAATAAAAAGTAAATAAATAAAAATAATAAAAATAATAAATAAAAGAAATTAACCCTAAGGAGGAGGGCGGAAACCAACTAGGAAGAGAGAGCAGGGACCCAACATCTACTAACTTTCCAGCCATCGTCTCTATTAAGATTGCAAGGCCTTTTTTCAATCTCAAGCGCTTCCCTAAATTTACGATGATGGAAACGCGAAACCCTAGCAATAACACTAGCCTCCTCAATACAAACATGATGATTGGTTTTCTCAGCATGTTCAGCTAAAGCGGAAGACTTAGCTCTCCTATGTTTAAGGTCCGCAGCGTGTTCGCTAATCCTTTGATTAATGGAGCGACCAGTCTCTCCAATATAGGGGGTCCCACAGGAACAAGGGATCAAATAAACAACTTTCATATCCTTAGGGTCGATAGGATCCTTTACAGATCTTAGGGACCCACGAATGGTGTTCAAGGCCTGAAGGTCACAGGGATACTATGCTTCCTGAGAATCCTTCCAATTCTATCAGTGGTCCCTTGAACATATGGAAGAAGGACACCTGGAATTCGTTCCTTCGGTTCCCTTTTAGTCAGAGAATTCTTGGAAGCCTTAAGAAAAGCCCTCTGACCCAAGTATTTACTATAACCATTCTCAACAAAGACATCAAGCAGATGGGATTTTTCTTTCTCAAAGCTCTTTTTGTCGGAGATTCTTAGGGCCCGAGTAGCAAGGGTATTGAGGACACCCATCTCCTTTGCTTGTCCTTCGCTAACACTTGTCCTTCGCCCTTCTCCTTCACTAACCTTCTTGTTCTACTCCTTCACTTCATTGATGAGAGAATGAATGATGTACAAATGAGGTCGAGTTCCCTCCTATATATAGGTTGCCAAGGTGGATGAAATTCCCTAATTGAGGTTGACTTCTTAGTTGCCAAGTCGACTTGGTCTTGGAGGGTATTTTGACACTTTTAAATAAATAAAAAATTATTTTTACAAGTTACAATGCACCTGATGGGGTCTTCTTCATATGAAAATGGTTATTTTGACTTCTTGGCCCTAGGAAAAACACTCAATGGGTGCTTTAACTCTAAAATAAAATACCGTGAGCATGAAAACCATGCTTCAAAAATAACAATAATAATATTTCTTTCATTTTACAATATACAAGAATCAAACTACATTTCATATTTATGAAGACCAAACCTAGTTACACATTTTTCAACACACCCTCTTAACTAGGGATGTATTCAAAAATGGTACATGGACATTCTTAAAATAAAGATATCTCATAAGAAGAGTCGGATTGGTAAGCCATCTCTTTGCATCATTCCAACCAGCATTGTCACATAGCAAGGCCTTGACTAACAACTCTATCTCTCCACAAGATCATAACACAATGTTGGAAAGACCAATGATTGATAGACACCATCATCATTGTCTCTTAAGGCACATACCCCACCTGGGTGTTCACAGTGTATGTCCTTCCAAGAAAACTCCTATCCTGGAATACCACATCCTCAAGGAATTTCCTCTACGACTACTCTTATCTCGGATTCCATACATCATCCTCAAAGAGTATTGGATGCCAGATGCTTACCCAATTCTCCATTGTTTTTTCACAAATTGAAGACAAGAATGATGTGTCCATCTCTCCCTCTCAACCAAAGAGGATATATCAACCAGTCCAAGCTTGTCTCTCAAATACGCAAGATTATTATTAGGAAGGTATTTTTTTAAGATGTCAACTACCTATTCATCAATGGAGATATATCGTAGGTGTAACACTCCATCCTACACCATCTTTCGAATGTAGTGATACTTTTTATTTATGTTCTTTATCTTTCCATGAAACACTGGGCCTTCATATAACCTTATACAACTGACGTTGTCACAATGTATTGTCGTAGGGTCCATTGGTCCTTCAAACAAGTCAAACAACAACTTCTTCATCCAGACAACTTCTTTGCTTACTTCACAGACTGCAATATATTCAACCTCAACACTACTCAAAGAAACCGATTCTTGCTTTCTACTCATCCAGGAGATCATGGAGGATCTTGTTGTCACTCCAGGAAACTCTCCTAGGTTGCAGCTCGAAGATGCCTGGTAACATATAATCTTCTATATTGTTCTCTGAACTATTGGAATGAAAAATGGTTTGGATCAAGCTAGATAACCATTTAAACTTTTGGATTTAAGAGATCTGTGGCTTGTATCTTTTGAATCAGTGACCGGAGAATCCACAGTTTGAACATTTTTATACCAACGTTTCAAATCCCAAATGGGATCCATCATCAGGATATGAGAATGATGATAAAAGAAGAGCTACTAAGAAAGAATAAATAGTGATGAGGATAAATTTTTAAGAACAACACACTGTCGGCTGTAATATTAATTAATTAATTTTATATAATTATTTTATTTTATTTTAATAAATTACTTTTTTTTTTTATTATTATTATTTATTAAATTTTTTTTGGAAGAGTTAATATATTAATACAAGACCTAAGGATTAAATTAGGGATTTGAACTAAAAACTAAAAATAGCTTATTGAACTAAAATATATTAATTTCTATATAAATTAAAATAATATATTAAACTAATTCATATTAACAATTATAAATAGTAAATATTTATAATTGTTTAATATAATAATTAATATATTAATTAATAGTTATATAGAAATTATTATATTAAAGCAATATAACGCTAACTGATTAAATTAAAGGTTATATCTATAACAATATTAGGGTAATATATTAATTTTTATATAAATACTAGGGGAATATATTAATTCCTATATAATTTAATTAATATATTAACCAAATCGTATTAAGAATTATAAATAATTAATATTTATAATTAATTAATATATTAATTAATAGCTCTATAGAAATTAGTATATTATAGTATTTAATGATAATTATTCTATTTAGATATTAATAAAAAGAACAGACTAATAACAGAAGAAAGGAGAGGGATAACCTACCTATTGAGTGCTTTACCTGGGGATGTGTTTGCGATTTTTATTTCCCTGATCAAGGGAAGCCAGCTTCCGCTAATCTCCATACCATTGTCTCTGTTCAGATTATGAGGATGCTTGATAATTTCAAGTGCTTCTCTGATCTTTCGTCTCTGATGCTGCTCTTCCCTTGCGATAATTGATGCGCTTTCCAGACAGATATGGTGCTTAGTCTTTGAGGAGTGCTCTGCCAAGGCTGAAGTACGAGATCTTCCGTTCCTAATATCAGCGCCATGTTCCTTGAGTCTTGTCTGGAGGGAGCGACCTGTTTCACCAATGTAGCTTTTTCCACAAGAACAATCTATTTTATAGACTCCTTTAAGCTGATGATTGTCAATATCATCTTTTACAGACTTCAAACCTTGCCTGATAGTACCAAGAGCTGAGAAATGTGTGATAATGTTTTTCTTTCTTAGGATTTTAGCGATTTTTTCTGTGACTCCATGGATATAAGGTAGAAAAACTTTACCACATTGAGGTTGGTCTTGAGCCTTAGGCTCATGAAATAACAACTTTCTTTCAGCTTTCTCTATGGCTTTTTTAATTTCTTGTTCTTTGTAGCCTATACTCTTAAAAGTTAAAACTAGATGCTTCTTTTCTTCGTCTAGATGCTCCGAGTCAAAAATTTGAAGGGCTTTAATGGCAAGTGTGTTTAGAACACCAGACTTCTGGGCAGGGTGATGGTGGGAATCAGCATGGAGATAACTTTCTGTGTGGGTTGATTTCCTGAAAACCTTATGGCCCAAAGAGCCATCCTCTTTTCTGATGATTAGAACGTCTAAAAATGGGATGCTTTTGTTTTCTTCAAGCTCTATCGTAAATTTTATTTCTGGAGAGATAGAATTTAAGTGAATGAAAAACTTGTCGAGTTCTGCTTTAGCATGAGTCCATTTTATATTGGTACCATCGACAAACCGCTTCCACCACGCTAGTTTTAAAGGATATGATTCCAGGGCCTTCTTTTCAAAGTATTCCATGTATAGATTGGCCACGATTGGCGAAAGGGGTGATCCCATTGCCACACCGGATGTCTGCTCATAAAATATTTCTTGGAAGGTGAACACAGTTGACCTTAAGCAGATCTCAGCCAGCTTTGCAGTCCCTGGATCAGTAACATCTTTTATAACCTGAATGGCTTCATCAACAGGGATCTTTGTGAATAAGGATACCACGTCAAAGCTAACAAGGATATCATCACGCTCCATCCTCTCATTTTTAATAAGATTCACAAAGTCCTGGGAGTCTTTGATGAAGGAATCAGTATTTCCGACAAGGGGTTTAAGAATTTTGGCAACATATTTAGCAAGTTCATAGGTTGGGGAACCAATAGTATTAACTATTGGTCTAAGGGGGACCCCTTCTTTATGGATCTTGGGTAATCCATAGATTCTAGGGATAGTTTCACAAGAGGGGATTAATTTCTTCTTTAATTTTTCGTCAAGGTTGGAATCTGAGATGATCTTTTTTACATCCTTCATGATTTTGGGGATGGGATTACTGTTCAGTTTCTTATAACTGCCACAATTTAGGTGATCATTCATTTTACATAAATAGTCTTCTTTATCCAAGATGACTGCTGCTCCTCCTTTATCTGCTTTAAGAACCACAACCTTGTCATTGGTCTGCAAGGATTTGAAGGCTTTTTGTTCTTCTTTACTTAGGTTGCTTTTGGGAGTTTTGGCTTTTCTCATGATGAGAGAAAATTCTTGCTTCAATGTTTCTTTATCCTCCACAGTAAGATTACTGATCCCATCCTCTATGCTACAAATCATCTTTTCAATGGGAAGGTTTTTAGGGGCCACCGCAAACCCCATACCTTTGCTGAGAACATTAATGACTACAGGATCTAATTCCAGGGAAGACAGGTTGACCACTTTTCTTTTTGATTTTGACTCACAAGTGTTTTCAGAAGACAAACTTTTTCCTTTCTGGAAGCTCTTTTCTAAGCCTTGATTGCTATTGTCTTCCGTGCCATCTTTGGAACTCACCGAATGCTGATTGTGCAACTCATTATGTTTAGTATCATCTGCGCAGTTTTTAATGGACTTAACTTCAATGTTGTCATCCTTTGAATTATCATTATGATTTCTGCTGCCAATCTTCATTGTTATGTCATCATTCTGCGAATTGGCAACGTTATCTGATTTCTGAAGAATAATTGGAGCCAATAATGTCGAGAGACCCTTGCCATCTGCACTGTGATTGTCATCTGCATGGGTATTCAACACATTAGCTTCAGCATTCTGCGCCCTATCCAGCTTGTTATCATAACCAATACCACTGTTTATCATCATATTTGGATCAGGTTTAATGATATCTGCACAGCTTTCTTCCTTCGAATTATTATCACACGTGCTATGATTTCCGCTGCCACTCATTATATTTGGATCAGGTATCAACTTATTATGTTTAATACTAATAACTGCGCAGTTTTCTCTAGTGCTGACAACGTTTGAATGGTTATCACAGGTACTCATGTCTTCGTGATTTCCGCTGCCACTCATCATATTTGGATCAGGTATCAACTCGTTATGCTCAATGATATCTGCGCAGATGACATCCTTTGAATTATGGTTACAGGTGTTACTGACTTCGTGATACCCGCTGCCCCTCTTCAATGCGTTTTGGGAATTGACAACGTTTGAATCATGTATCAATTCGTTATGATTAATAATACTCTCTGCGCAGTTTACATCCTTTAAATCATTGTTATAGGTGCTAATAGCATCTTGATTCATGCTGCCCCTCTTCAAAGTTCTGCTTTCGTTCTGGGAAGTGACAACGTTTGAATTGCTATCGAAGGTGCTAATGTCTTTTTTATTACGGTTGCCAATCATCTTTGGATTAATACTCTCTGCACAGTTTACATCCTTTAAATCATTGTTACAGGTGCTAATAACATCTTGATTCACGCTGCCCCTCTTCAAAGTTCTGCTTTCATTCTGGGAAGTGACAACGTTTGAATTACTATCGAAGGTGCTAATGTCTATTTGATTTCAGTTGCCACTCATCTTTGGATCATGAATCAACTCGTTATGATTAATGATAATCTCTGCGCAGTTTACCTCCTTTAATTTATTGTTGCAGGTGCTAATGACTTCGTGTTCCCACTGCCCCTTTTCAAAGTTAAGCTTTCGTTCTGGGAATTGACAACGTTGTTTGATTTCTGAAGCATTAGTGGTGCTACTAATGCTGAGAGACCCTTGCCACCTGCGTTGTGCGAACAGTAGGTTTTTAACGATTCTTCTTTGGAGTTCTGTGCCCTATCCAACGAGTTGTCTACGCAATCTTTAATAACATTATCTTTATCCTTAATGCTGACATTCTGTGCAGATCCAATGGCGGGGTTCAGGGTTCCAATTATCTCATGAGATTTATTTAATAGTTTGGACAATTTCTTGCGCTGCCTTGCCTGAGAAATCTGTCCCTCATTATCTGCTTTTAGAGCAGTCCTGGCATCAATAATAGCCCAGAGATTCTTATTGATGCTGTTAGCTAGTTTAAGGTGGGTTGAGAGAGCTAAACGTCCAAGGTTTTCTAGAGAAGCCCTAACCCTTCTGATTTCTGACTGAATTAGAGAGAAGATTAGTTGAAAAAACGCCTTACTATTATATCTGTTCTGCAATTTATGTTTTACTTGTGCAAATGGAGGAATGATATTATTGTCCCGACAGTTTTTAAGAAAATGCAAATCTGCAGCCCTTCTTGCTATCCTCACTCTAAACCTTTCGAGTAAAAGGATTTCACTCCAAGTATCCCCTCCGTACCGGGACAAGATTTTGGATTTAAGAGATCTGTGGCTTGTATCTTTTGAATCAGTGACCGGAGAATCCACAGTTTGAACATTTTTATACCAACGTTTCAAATCCCAAATGGGATCCATCATCAGGATATGAGAATGATGATAAAAGAAGAGCTACTAAGAAAGAATAAATAGTGATGAGGATGAACAACACACTGTCGGCTGTAATATTAATTAATTAATTTTATATAATTATTTTATTTTATTTTAATAAATTACTTTTATTTTTATTTTTATTTTTATTATTATTTATTAAAAAAAATTTGGAAGAGTTAATATATTAATACAAGACCTAAGGATTAAATTAGGGATTTGAACTAAAAACTAAAAATAGCTTATTGAACTAAAATATATTAATTTCTATATAAATTAAAATAATATATTAAACTAATTCATATTAACAATTATAAATAGTAAATATTTATACTATTCAATACAGGCATGCACACCCTCAGCTTACAAGGCTTTAGACCACTAATGCTCAATAGTTTGTAGATTCAATGAATAAATGGAGAATACTAACCATACCGACATATGCATATATATAAACACATATGAATGGCTAGCTACATGGAGTAAATGATAATACTGACTGTACCAGAAGATGCACATATATAAACACATATGAATGGCTAGCTATAGGCAATAAAAGAAGTTTGCAAATCTAATTTATCAACGTAGAGATAAGATGACAGTTATCTGGCATTAGATACAGAAGAAACATGAACAAATTGTTCAAGTGCAAGCATAAAACAGAGGAGAAAATGGACATTGAACATATAATAGCAAAAGAAGCTTGTATATTGCCAATGAATGAAGATGAGAAGCTTGAGTAGCAAAGTCTTAATAGTCTCCAGAAGTTGAACCCTTGTTACATTTAGTTTCCATATTTTTATAGGCCTTTTACAATGCTCCTGAGCTCTCAAAGGCTCGGAATCTTAATCTATCCTCTCTGTCCCTTAACTGTTTGATGCCCTAACTAGGAAAGCATGGCTTAGAGGTTTTCTCCTTCTAACAGAGGAATCACCACCTTCAGGTAGTTTGATGAGCTGTCTGGGAGCTCTCTCGTGCCAGAGATGCCCCATGATGTTTGTTTTGATGAGATGTGCTGGGCTATTAATGCTCCATGATCATTTGTTTTTGTGTTTGTGTTACGCTATGGCCCTTGATGTTTCTGTTTGTTTTGGACAAGTTGCGCATGTTGGGATATCACTTTTCCCCTTCCAGCCTTCTGTCTTTGTCTTGAAATGGCTATTTGGGCCTCTGTTTTCCCTTTAAAGGCTTAGAGTGACTATTTTCTGTTTAATACAGAAAACACAGCAATATTGTGAAAATCCCGCCCATCTCTGTCATTTTCAGACTTAAAAAGTCCTTAGATATGGATTATTCTCCTATCAGTTCTGCCCTTGGTTCGTTGTCACCTATCGCAAGTGCCCTGGTCCTGTGTTTCCCTTTGTATTTTGAAATACGTAAAAAAACGAGAAATACATTGAAAATGGCCTCCCTCTAGACTTCAAATATTATAGATTTCATTCCCGAACCCTTTCAGGTCCAGGACTCATTGCTATCATTGCTGCCAATCTTCCCTTTGTATTTCGTTATATAACGAAAATACACAAAAATGCATTCAAACTGGACTTTCTGCGGACCTCAAATATTATCAAATACTATTTAGAATATCGTCTGGTCCACATCATCACATCGCACACACGAAGGTGTAAAGGCTTCGCCCCTTGATGCTACTCCGCTGTGATATAGTAATGCAATCTGATCGTAATCGCTTATCTCTCATGCTGAGGGCCCTTACTATAATCAACAATACCTCCGCCCATAACGACCCGTCAATTCGATCATCGGTGATTGCTGATCAGCAGTGTCTTGCGCCAATTGTCGCTACCTACTTATGCTGATTGTGATTTTACGCTTAGATCTGGACTGTTGATCAACCAGATCTAACTACTGTTGTGTGTTGGATTTTGCATGCCTTAAATACATGGTTTTTCACTGATTTTTCAATATTTTAACCTCTCGATAGTGTATTTCCACCCTTCCAAGGGCTTGCACTTATTTTGATATTTGGATGATCTTAAGCAATATTTGAAGACTTCAAGAGCATATATGGATCCATTGGCATGATTTTAAGCAAATTTGGAGACTTTGGGGCACATTTGGATCCATTTTTGAGCCATTTTCCAACAAGGCTAACACTGGCTCCTTCCAGGGATGAAAGCCTCTCTGTGAGGTTTCAAGAACTACATAACAATGCATTTCCTATAAAAAAACAAGATCAAATCTTCCTCCTAGTGTTGCATTGAGCATGGAGTCTATTTAGCATGAAATAAAAATTTGAAAAAACATATTTACAATACCAAGGCTTGAAAGCCTTAACTGAAATAAAGTTTGAAGAACAGCCCATTGACTAGGCCATCAAAAACATCTCCTCCTTCCTTTAATGCATCCCTTTTGAGAAACCAGTCACCAAACTGAAAATTGACTCTTTTTTCCTTTCTGTTAAAGGTTTCTTTTTCTTGGTCAATGTGCATATCAACAAATTCATCAAATACTTGCAAAAGCCTATTAATTTGATCATCTACTTCAAAAACTTTCTAGCATTTGATATTATTAGGTAGAGATGGTCTATATTGCACCTCATCTCTGTATGCTTTCAGCCTTGGATGTTTTGCTTGGAAGGTTTTGTACACCTACTAAATGATAAGGTTTGCTTCATACTCTGTTGTGTTATTTGTGGCCTTAAAAGTTCATCTGAAAGATGAATCAATGTATTCCTCTGTGGAGAACACAAGGACTAAACCTGCTCCTGCAGCTTCTTTAGAGCAAGGTCCTTCAAAGAACATGTCCCAAATCTGTGGGCCTTCTTCCTCTGTGATCTAACTGGTTTTTTACACTGCGTAGAGGCCAACTGAGATTCTTCAATCCGAAGAAAAAAATCTCCAAAATCAGTGTCAATAGCATAGATGGAATGATTAGTGGGATTCCTTTCATCACTAATGCTATAAACCAACTAAGCCTCTATGTACAATCTCCTATTTTCACCTCCAAAAACTGGGAGAGTAGCATAATATAGATCATTTTG
This sequence comes from Pinus tabuliformis, assembly GCA_031772625.1. Classification (NCBI taxonomy): domain Eukaryota; kingdom Viridiplantae; phylum Streptophyta; class Pinopsida; order Pinales; family Pinaceae; genus Pinus; species Pinus tabuliformis. Next base: position 84,902,896 of record CM062809.1, read on the forward strand.
CAATGTTCCACCTAATCTCTTGATCCGGCCTCTGGAGAGCAACATGCCAAACTTGGGGGGTACATCTGCTACCACAATATCTATCATCATGCTCTTCATGGGCAGGTGAGACAAAGTGATGGCTAGGTCCTTGATTAGTCCCAAACATTCCACTTTTCTAGAGTCAAAAGAAGACATGTCATGGTAAGGCTTGGTAATGTCAAGACACAATTTATCCATGATAGCCTTAGGCATTAGATTATGGCTGGCTCCAGTGTCCAGAAGGAAATTGTGAAGGATTTTATCATGAATAGACTGAGAAACATAGAATGATGGGGAGTTATCTTCACAATTTTCAATCGTTGGGCTAAGAATGACATTTGGTTGGTCATCTTGTATATTTACATAGTCAGTGGAGGCTTGGATGGCTTTAGGCTCAAGAGCTTCAAGGATAGATTTCTTGAAGGACTCATTCTTCACTAATTCGATCAGAGGCATAGATATTCTTAGCTTCTGAACTTCTAATTGAAAACTGAACGGAGACAGAGACTTGTAAAGGCCTCTTACCTGGTGAGTTGGAGCTTTGAGGATGATGGGATCAAATGCACGCTGCTTCTACTTATGAACTTGTTTCACTGCAGGGACATCAGCTCTTTGAACAGGGGTTTCCTTGGCATTATTCATCTTTGACCTCAGATTATATCTTTGTTGATCTTCAGTTTGTAGAACAGCTTCACCATCCCACTCTTGGCTGATCTGGTCATTGAATAATGACTTTTCATAGGTAGCTAAGGTCAAAAAGGGGGCACTGCCTTTGTCTTCCATACAATGGATCTCATCATCTTCTTCAAACTGCTCTTCCTCCATGACTGCATTTTGAAAAGGGGTCTTCACCCTTTGGTCTTCATTGGCATCTTTGTTTTTTTGCAAGATCTGCAACTACTCATTAGCTCTTTTATATGGATTTCGATTTGGAGGAGCAAAGGTATTAGGAACCCTTCCTTTCCCAGAGTGTTGCTCAACCTTTAATTTGGAGATTCCAGAGGCTAATAACTCTATCATCTTGGCCATTTTATCAATATTGGGATCTGAAAATGATGAAGACTCGCCCCTCTGTCTCCTTCTATCAGCATTTCCCTTGAGCTTCTCTGCAACCATGATGTTTGATTCTACTTCCAGGGCTGCATCTTGCATATCAGCCAAAGAAGTACATCGCCTCTCCCTCAACAATAAGCAGAAGTCAGAATCAAAGGCACTGGCATAGATGAGTCTAGCAGAGGTATTGGTGGGTTTTACCTCAACTGGTATCTTGCTGTACATGCGGTTAAACCTCTTATTAAAACTAGACAACAGCTCACCATTTTCCCTCTTTAAGTTCCCAAACTCAGTGTGGTATTTGAAGAGATCCTTCTTATCCCCCCAATGCTTTAGAAATGCATCATCTAAAGCCTCAATATCTGCTATAGATCTTGGAATTAGTTCTCTGAACCATTTTCTAGCCCCTCCATCTAGGCTTTGGACAAAGACTCTCATCCAGACATCATCTGTTGAAAATGCAACAAGATGATAGAGCTTAGTGAAAAGAAGTTGCCTTCACTGAGTGGGCCCGCGGGCTATTTTTGGCACAAAGTCCATTTTTAGACTGTCTATTTTTAGACATATGGATCATGGTCTATGAGTTGCAGGATGCTATTTATGGATGATTGGTCATGTTGGTAAAAATAGATGGACCTCTACTTTTAGACATATGGCCGGAGTCTATTTTTAGACTGATAGTCAAAAAATAGAACAGTCGAATATTATTAGCTCTTAATAATATTTGGACTATAAACATTATCTTATCCTCTTGCAGCACTTCAGTTCAAGCTACGGATGTGACACATGAAACTTCCAAAAGGAAATACGCTTTTCCTATGGGTTAGTTGAGCTATTGCATGATGAACTTCAGTTAGAACTCAAGTGATTGAGTTTGGTGGAGTTGATTGAGGAGTTGATGGAGTTGTGTTCAGTTTGACTTAGTTGAACTAGTTGTATTTAGTCTAATTGCCAAAAACACTAGTGATGAGTGATGTGAATTAATTATTAATTAATTCACTAATTATTAACTCATAAATCAACTAAAGAATACATCAGTTAACTCAGTGCATGGACAGTTCAGTGGAGACAAGTGTTAGAGGTGGGTGAAAGGGTGAGACTACTATCAGTTGTGACTATAGTTGTGCGTGAGATTTGCACAATCATTGATTGAGATTACCAATGAGGATTGCGCAGTACAAGCCAAGGGAATTCAAACTTTGATCTGATCTATTCTCAACTTGGATTGCGTAGTAGAGGCAGGAAAAACAGTGGAGGAGATTTGAACCCATGACTTGTTCATATTTGAGCTAGTTTTGTGTGTAGCATGTGGAGATAGTACTGAGTACTTGTGAGGAGTATTGTACTATGTATTGTTACATGTTCTCTATCATTATAATATACATATAGTTTGGGATTTTTAGCTGTATGCTTTGCCCATTACATATTGTGTTGATATGTGTAATTGATGTTTCAATGTGTGCATGCGATTGTTTTTTAATTCAGCAAATTGATGATCAATGGTAGAGGAGGTTATGTATTATGCATGCATTCCACAAATAGTGTATAATCAGGATAATCTCTGTGAATAAGTGTTATATTATTCAAATTTCTACATCATCTTCACTAATGTCCAGGCTATCATCATATCTATAGAATGACTCAAGGTGTTCTTTAGCTGTAACACCTTCAGTCCCAGTGAACTTAGGCATATACTTTTGATATTCTCCAGTAGGCATGGCATTCAAAGGAGTGGGCAGTATTAGAGGTCCATACCTAGCAACTATGATTCCTTCCATTTTGGTAGGTGCTTGTGGACCTGCCATAACTATGGTGGCTAAAAGAGTACTGGCAGTGTGAATGACATAGGGCTGAGGAGTGACTGATAAGACTAAAGGAGTATGATGGATGGGAGATGAGGTTTTCTTTGGGATTACAACAAAAGGAGAACCTAAAGAATAAGGAGCTTTATGAATCTCTTTTTCTTCACTGCTAGTATTAGATGCTATACTCTCAACATGTATTTGTTCTATTGCAGGATTTTCTTGAAGAGATATAGGAGATTGTTTAGGTTTACCTGAACCTGATGCTCCTTTTTGCAATAACTTTATTTATTTGATGATTTTTTCAGGATCAGATACTAGGTCAGCTTATGACTTCTAAGGATTTCTCCGAGTATGCCTCACAAACTTAGCCAAAACTATGAAGTGGAGTCGCCAAGAGGTTCGGCCTCCAGTAGAGTCGCCAGATAGATTATTACAACCAAAAATGTGCCTATACTTTGTCTATCATCAAAGTTGGATCTGTGTCGTCTCCCAGGGAAGCTGAGCTTCCGTTTCCTCTCCCTGGCAACAATACCAATTATTTTGTCACTCTAGGAAACTCTCCTAGGTTGCATCTTGGAGATGCCTGGTAACATATAATCTTCAATATTGTTCTCTGAACTATTGGAATGAAAGATGGTTTGGATCAAGCCAGATAACCATTTAAACTCTATATTTACTCAAGACATGCATGAACACCCTCAACTTACAAGGCTTTAGACCACTAATAATCAATAATTTGTAGATTCAATGAATAAATGGAGAATATTGACCATACTGGCAGATGCATATATATATATAAACACATATGAATGGCTAGCTACAGGCAGTAAAATAAGCTTGAAAATATGATTTATCAATGCAGAGATAATATGACAGTTATCTGGCATTATATACAAAAGAAACATGAACAAACTGTTCAAGTGCAAACTTAGAACGGAAGAGAAAATGGAAATTGAACATATAACAACAAAAGAAGCTTGTATAATGCTAATGAATGAAAATGAGAAGCTTGAGTAGCAAAGTCTCAATAGTCTCCAGAAGTTGAACCCTTGTTACATTTAGTTTCCAGCCTTTTATAGGCCTTTTATAATGCTCCTGAGCTCTCAAAGGCTTGGAGTCTTAATCTGTCTTCTCTGTCCCTTAAATGTTTGATTCCCTGACTAGGAAAGCATGGCTTGGAGGTTTTCTCCTTTTGACAGAGGAATAACCACCTTCAGGTAGTTTGATGAGCTGTCTGGGAGCTCTCTCGTGCCATAGCTGCCCCATGATGTCTGTTTTGATGAGCTGCATTGGGTTGTTGATGCTCCATGATCATTTGTTGTTGTGGTTGTGTTACGTTATGGCCCTTGATGTTTTTGTATGTTTTGGACAAGCTGCGCATGTTGGGCTGTCGTTTTTCCCCTTACAACCTTTTGTCTCTGTCTTAAAATGGCTATTTGGGCCTTTGTTTTCCCTTTAAAGGCTTAGAGTGATTGTTTTCTGTTTAATACAGAAAACATAGCAACATTGTGAAAATATCGCTCATCTCTGTCCTTTTCGGACTTAAAAAGTCCTTAGATATGGATTATTCTCCTATCGGGTCCGCCCTTGGGTCACTGTTGCCTATCGCAAGTGGCATGGCCCTGTGTTTCCCTTTGTATTCTGAAATACGTAAAAACACGGGAAATACATTGAAAATGGTCTCCCTTTGGACTTCAAATATTATAGATTTCATTCCTAAAACATTTCGGGTTCGGGACTCATCACTATCAGCGCTACCAAGCTTCCCTTTGTATTTTGTTATATAACGAAAATACATAAAAATGCATTGAAACTGGACTTTCTGTGAACCTCAAATATTATCAAATACTATTTAGAATACCATCGGGTCCGCATCATCGCATCGCACATACGAAGGTGTAAAGGCTCCGCCCCTTGGTGTTGCTCTGTTGTGATATAGCTATGTGATCTGATCGCAAATCGCTTATCGCTCATGCCCAGGGCCCTTACTGTAATCGTCGATACCTTCGCCGATGCGACCCACCGATCCAGTCATCGATGATCACTGATCGACAGTGTCTTGCGTCGATTTCCATTGCATGCTTGTGTTGATTGCGATTTTCCACTTAGATCTAGACCATTGATCGGCCAGATTTAATGGTTGTTGTGCATTGGACTATGCATGCCTTAAATACATGGTTTTTCATTGATTTTTTAGTATTTTAGCCTCCCGATAGTGTATTTCCACCCTTCCAAGGGCTCTCCTCTTACGCTTATTTAGATATTTGGATGATCTTAAGCAATATTTGAAAACTTCAAGAGCATATATGGACCCATTGGCATGATTTTAAGAAAATTTGGAGACTTTAGAGCATATTTGGATCCATTTTTGGGCCATTTTCCAACAAGGCTAACAGATCCCAAACTAAAACACCCTCAAGTAGTGCTTCTCCCACCCATCTCACTTCCTCCCCTGTCGAAATCTGTGTATCAAATCAAGTGGACATCATTCCTCGTATCATACTTCAGGCAGTAGTGGATTGTTCCTTATAGATTTCTCAATATATGCTTGGCTATTATCCAATTATCATGCTTGGGATCTACTTGGAACTGATTGAGAACATTCACTGCAAAATAAATGTCTAGTCGAGTATTTACCAAATACAACAGTAAACTAATCGATTGTCTATACCTTGTAGGATCTACTGGGCTTGACTCATAACTTTTTACTATTTTCAAGTTTGTGATCACAGGGGTTGTAATAGGTTTGCAATCCATCACGTCAACCCTTTTCAGCATCTTGATCACATAATTTTCTTGACCTAGATAAATCTCATCAGGTCCTTGCCAAGCTTCCAACCCCAAATAATAGTGCATCAGCCCTAGATCCTTCATATCGAATTTTGTTGTCGGTTGATTTTTTCACTCTTGAATATGACCTTCTACAATTTTCATGAGAAGATCATCCACATATATGAGAATGATTACAAGCTCATCTTTCACAACCTTGACATAGAGATTTGGATCAACATAACTCTTCGAGAAATCCAATATTTGTAGGTATGCATCCATCCTTGCATACCACGCCCTTGGTGCTTTCTTAAGGCCATGCAATAACACATATTTCATTAAAATTTGAATTTTTTTATTACAAGGACATCACTATAATTGTGTATTTAGGCTATTTTGAATTTCTAGATCCTTATTTCCAAATTTAATGAAGTATGTGTTCAATGCCTTCTTCAACTTGCAAACATAAGTCTCTCTATATTTTACTTCAAATCCAAAGGGTTGTCATTAGGGGAATTTTTAGGTTGAAAATGGGCCTCCTAAGTAGAATGTACAATCAAAATTCACTTTATGAGAACCAATCACATCTTAGGGGATGACAGCATCCCTAATGGTTGAGATGGCATTGCTTGAGTTAAAGGTACTTGTCACATTTTCAATGGTAGATAAAAACTCATGGTTAACCATCGTAGTGCTTTAAGTACTTTTAAAGTCATAAAGTAAAGTACTCATGAAAAAATCCATTTCACATTTTTTGAATAAAATATTATTAATGTCATTCATATTTTTTGAAAGAAACAATGCATATCTCTTTACAATCTTCATGTCTTTACACACTTTTCAATAAATATTATATTTGTATATTTTCATATATTTGTTTTTAAATTATATATTCATCTCATTTTATTTGATATTACAATTTCAAAATAATTATAAGTTAATATTTATACATATATATTATATACGTGAAACCAAAATAAATAAAAATATGACCTTAATATTTTAGGATAAATCAAATTTATGAATAATGTATTATAATATTAATAATAATACAAGCATATTAAAATTAAAGAAAAACAATATATTAGTTTTGTATGATTTATGGTTTTTTTAATGATTGATCTTATAAATTCTTCTCAATTTCAAGTTTTTACGTCCCAAACAAAAATTAAATCTTTAATTTTTATAAATTATTTGATAAACTCTTAGACAATCTTATGACAATTGTAACCGGTTTATAAATTAATACATAAAATAATATATTGCATTTATTATATTATATTATATTATATTATTTGACTTTTATACAGTATATTAATTAATTACATGTTATTATATAATTTAATTGCATAATTTAAATAAAATAAATTTTAATTAATAGTATATTATACAATTAATAATTTATGATTTTATATTTATAATATATTTCAAGTTATTTAAGTACAAAGGAAAAATGCGTTAGTTGTTCAATGACAATGACTTTTTTCTTGAAAAGTTCATTCTTATTTATAGTCACATCAATACACTTTTTTTAAAATTTTATTTTGGTACAAATTTTCAATAAAATTTCACCATGGTTACATGGATTGTGGTGCAAAAAGTGAATTGCAAATCCATAAATATTATTTTATTGGTTTAGCTATTATTTTATTATTTCCTTAGGAGGCCCATTTTAGACCTCAAGGTTCCCCTAATGTCTATATAGACTTCATCGATAATTCCATTCAAGAATATTGCCTTGACATCCATTTGATGAATATTTCATCCCATCGATGCTACTAAAGAAACCAACAAACATGGAGTTGTATACCTTGATGTAGGTGAAAATGTCTCTTCATCATCAATGACTTCCTGTTGAGAGAAACTCCAAGCCACAAGTCTTGCCTTATATTTATCAATACTTCCATCTACTGCATGTTTAATCTTGTAGAGCCACTTAGAAGTTACCACATATTTATTTTTAAGCTTAGGTAAGATCTCCCAAACTCCATTTTTCATTATTGATTGATACTCTTCATTCGTGGCATCTTTCCATTCTTGATGTTTGACGACCTCTTCAAAGGTGGATGGTTCTACTTCAATTAACTTCGTCATATAGGTTGCATATCCTTAGTATGTTTTCGGCTTCTTACTTTCCTTGAATGTGCCTTTGGATGCTCCATGTCCTTCTACATCTAGAAGAGTATACTTCAACCAATTAGGTCTTTTTCTTCTTTCAAGGATGATCACAGGTTGCATTCTTCCTCAAATATTGGAATTTCTTCATCATCAGAGTCCATTAGGAGGTCCTTTGATTTATTGAATGCAATACTTTCATCAAAGATCACATATCAACTTACTTCTATTCGGTGTACTTCTTTTATATAGACCCTATATGCCTTTGAAGTATTACTATAGCCAACAAATGTTCCCTTCATGCTTGTAGGATCCAAGTTCTTTCTCTTATCCAAATATTTGAAGATGGTCCACACTCGATTTCTTCCCAGTGAATTCTTTTCTAAGATTCATATTGTCTAATGATTAGTGAGGACTTCAATTTTGGATATATAAAACAGTCTTTGTTGCTTCACCCCACAAGAAAAATGGCAAATCTTGATCATGTAACATGGCTCTTATATTTTCTTCAATTAATCGATTCTTTCGTTCAACAACTCCGTTTTTTTCAGGATTATATGGGACTATCAGATCCCTCTTAATCCCAGCCTCCTTACAAAAATCTATGAGTTCCTTTGAAGTGTATTCTCCTCCATTGTCGTATCTTAATATCATTATCCTCCTTTCTATAATGTTCTCTACTTCAGCTTTGAATTCTGGAAATGTTGAATATTTCATACTTGGACTTCAACAAATAGATCCAAGTTTTCCTTTAGTGGTCATCAATGAATGCTACATAATATAGATGACCTCCAAGAGACTTTGTAGGCATAGGACCACATATATCAAAATCATTGAGATCCAGAATTTCTTTTGACCTTGAAGGACTGCTTCCAAATGGTCTCTTAACATTTTTACCTAATGCACATCCCTTGCATACTCCTTCGTGATCCTCCTTGAGTTCAGGGTTGCCATTCACCATTGAATTTAGCGTTGGTAAGATTTTGTAGTGAAGGTGACCAAACCTTCTATGTCAAAGTTCACATGGACTTACTTCAATGTGAGCCAAATCTTGAGAGAGAGGAGTAATCAATATGTAGAGTCTTCCTTCATGAATCCCAATGACATTTTCATTTTCGATACTAGAGATTTTATCCAATACTACAACCTTTCCATCTATAAAATCAACTCTATCTCCTTTATCTTCTAAACATGAAATAGAAAGTAGATTCTTATGCAAACCTGGAACACATAGGATGTTGTTGAGATGAATATTTCCTCCATTCTCTAGCTCCAATGAGGTTGATCCAATTCCTCTTACATGATAGCTCTTCTTTTCACCAAGCTCAACGGAGTAGGAATATTTTCCTCTTGATAAGGTCTTTAGTTTCTTATGCTCACCTGTCATATGTCTTTATGCTCCATTATTGATCACTTGAATATTCTCATATTCAAATGTGCATGTAAGCACTGAGAATAGCCCTTCGTCTTTTGTAGGTGTCTTAGTCATACTATTCTCAATGGATAATAGGAGATTCCAACATGCCTTGATACCTTGCTACCATGGAACATTGCTTGAAAAACTTCTTCAAGGATGTAGTGATCTTTATTATGCCCTAAGCTAATCTGACTTTGAAGCCATGTTGAGAAATCTATAGGGCTAAAATTAAGATGACTTCTCTTAAACTTGATAACTACTTGTGATATTTTTTACCCTTAATTGCTTATTAGCTTCTTATCTTATTATTGTGTTATTATTATCATAAAATAGCTACCAAAACAAGAATATCAATAGTACACAGGCACACATGATATAGGCTGCAAGTCAGAGCCAAAACCTCTCCACTTGAGAGGAAAACTCACAAAACTCTTCTCTTCTTATAGATTCTTCAAATGATGAATTCCAATACCTCTAGACCAAGACTAATATCCTTCCAAGACCAAGTCTGACCTTCTTGATGATGTGATTCCTTTGTCCAAGTCAAGCCCAATAAAATCTCTTCCAACTACACAACTTTAACCCACAACTACATAATTTCGGCCTCCACTGCAGGTCTAAAATTTTCGACTCCTGCAATTGTTGTTGCCTTCACATGTCTGAGCAAATCTAGGGCTTCCAGGGCTTCTCTTGACCTTCTCTTGAGTTTCTTTTTCTTCTAGGGCTTGAGGATGACCTAACAGACCTTCCTTCGACCTTATTTCTGCAATTTCTCCAAGATCGATCTTGAAACAGCAAAACCCTAGCCTCATTCCTTCGTATGTGTGAAAAGAAAGAGAGAAATAACCCAAACACTTGTCCTTAGTCTTTCTACTTCTTTGCTAGCCTTGTTTTTCTTCTCCTTTTCTTGATTGATGAGAGAATGAATGTTAAAATTGGAAACTAGGGCCAAATTCCATGTGGGTCATCTTATTTATGGCAGCTGATATTTTTCTTGGATCCCTCTCATCCAGAGGTGTAGGATTGATCTAAAGATCATCCGATTCCGATAAGTATTCATGGAGTTATGAATTTATTTGCGTTATAAGATGATTCATCAAGGTCAGCTAGCAACCAAATAAACCCCACATGTGCTCAACGTTTTAATATAAATAGAGGTGGCCTTCAAGTCACTTCAACACACTTGGGATCTCTTCCTATCTCTACTTGTTTTTGGGTTTTAGTAGGAGGAGAGATCCTAAGGAATAACGTTGCCCTAATCTAGAGGGCAGAAAGCCTGAAAAGCCGGAAAAGCCAGAACTACCAGAAAAACCGGAACTGCAGGAAAAGCTAGAACTGCTGGAAAAGCCGAAAATGTCGGGAAAGCCGAAACTGGTAGAAAAGCTGGAAAAGTTGGAAATGCTAGAAAGGCCAGAAAAGCCGGAATTGCCAGAAAAGTCAAAAATTTCGAAAAAGCTGAAATTGCCGGAAAAGACAGAACTGTCAGAAATGTCGAAAAAGTCGGAACTACCAGGAAAGCTAGAACTGTCGGAAAAGCTGGAACTACCGAAAAAGCCGAAACTACTGGTAAATATGGAACTGCCGGAAAAGCCAGAAAAGCTGGAACTGCAGGAAACACCGAAAAAGTCGGAACTGTTAGCGCTTGAAATTTCACCTCAGGCTGAGAAAGGTAAACTCCAAGGCAACATCAAACCACTTAGCCTCGTAGCTAGCCCTACGGGGCAAGAGATGGCTCTCTCTGGTCTATCTCAGTAAAGATCTTCAATGGGCAAGATGACCAATAGGGAAACACTGATTTTAGGCTAGTAAACTGATCAAGAGGTTTAATTTTGGGATTTTTAAAGTTTTGGTGGAAAATTGGGGAATGGCAATTTCGGGTGCGGGGATTGGACACAGTTTTCGCAGGGGTTCTTTGGGGCGAGGTAGGAAACAGTATTGATGCCTTTGATAGAGATGGATGGATGAGAATGACCGGTGAGGAGTTAAGGAGAGCAAGCAATAACCTTGAATTCCCCTTAAACAGTTGAAAACATTGATATTAAGCAAACTTAAAAGCAGAGCATGACAGTCATGATTTCTACTTTAACGCTTCATTTGCCTAATTTGCAGAAGGAAAAGTAAGGAAATGATTCACATAACACACTTACAAGTACACAGGGAAACACACCATCAATACATGTGACCACAAGAATCCCAAAAAGGACTGCAAAACCCTGGTCTTCCTTTGCCAAAAATTGCAGAGATACAGTGAGTGATACAATAAGAGCTTCTCCCTCAAGAGTCCAACCATGAAAATGAGCAAGAGTGTACATAATATAGATCATCTAACCTCTTTCCCTGCCTCTAGGGGTCGAGCTCACTATCCTAGGAGCTGTTTCAACCAATTCTAAACTAAGCACTGAAAACTAGGCAGTCAAAACAACTTGCCTCTATAAGCTAGGAAACCAATTCATTCATTTAATTTTCACCTATCTCATGAATGAATCTTCTAGAAGAGATACATAAGTGTAAAAGTGTCATAAAATTACATCATTTACAACAAGGAGGATAAAAATCAACTCCAAAAAGTCAAACATAGTCAAAACTACGTTTTGCTGAGCTGTAGGCTGAAATCCTGAGCAATTTGCTTGATGGGTCGCGCGCCATTCCTAAACGGGTCGCGTGCCTTTGAGAGCACTTTTGGGGCACTTCCAGGTGTCCAAAGGGGGCAAGCATAGGCTTGTTGGAAAGGTCTGGATGTCTACTTTCCAACCCAAGTGGAATTTCTGAATTTGGTGGTCATTTACCCCTCCAAAATTGCAATCTCCCAAGACTGCTTTCTGTGTGTCAAAAATGTGGCAGAAAGTCATTTTTTGCTTGTTTTTTGACTTTCTGGAGGCCCAAAACTTCATAAAATCTCTTGGCAATGGGTGAGCATGTGTAAATTTTCATGCCAAATCCAGAAATGCTGAGTTTTTTGAAAATAGAGTTGCCAAGTGAAAGGGTCGCGCGGGGGGTGAGACCCGTCAAGCGGAAAAACCTGTTTTTGCCTTAAAAACCAAAAATCACCCAAAATGCTCAAAATTTCTTGGAATTTGTGATGGGGCTGAGCTATTTAGTGCCATGCTCCTTCAAGGAAGCCTCGGCCAAGATTTGGAGGGGGTCGGACCTTTTTCTTCGTTTTTGTTCTTTGGCCAACCGCCTTTGGAGCACTTTCATCTTCGCCTTGCACACGTGCATCCGTGCCCAATAATGATTCTTCATGTTTCTCAGCAATTTCTTATCTTGGTTGGCCTTAGCCAACAGCCTCTCTAAATGAGCATTGAGCCAGATAAGCATAGCCTCTCGCTCAACGGGTACTAAATCACCGGGTTTTCTTCGATTCAAGTTGCGGTCACTACGAATCCTCCACAACTCATCAAGAGTTTGCTCATCCTCCAACTGCTTGTTGCGTTGTTCTAGATATGAGATTGTCCATTGTGCCCCTTCTAATCTCTTCTGCAATGCATCATTTTCAGCTCTAAGGTGCTGAATGATCTCCTTTGACTCTAGGCTAGGAGAACTGACATCAAGATCAACAAGCTCTATATCTGGAACACCTGATGGCCCCTCATCAATCCTGGGTTGTTTGTCCCTCTCTGATGCCTGTGCTGCTGTCGGAGACGAGGCCCCTTCCACCTGGTGTGGAGATAACACTCGTGGTGCTGATGAAGAAGGCGAGACCCCTTCCACCTGGTGTGGAGAAAATACTCGCCTAGCTGCTGCAAATAAGGCCCTGTGGCCTCTCTGATAAGTGACCAATGGAGAAGAGCTGACATGGCTAGTCCCAGGGATATCATGCTGCTGTGATGGTCCTCCCTCCTCATGAACAATCTCCGGATGTGGTGGTGGTGTTGTAAAGAACTCATGAGAGATGAACTCCTCCCATGTGATGCCCTGCTGAGCCAACTGATGTCTGACCACAAGCTGAATCAAACCGTAATGATAAAGGCTCCTATACTGCTGTGCTGGGCTCCTCCTCTGCATCAGGGGCACCATCCTCTCAATGTTCTGGCACATGAAAACAGGGATGTTCATCATCCGTACCCGTGTGAAATGCATCATCAGGCAAATATGGTACGAATATATCTGTGAAAATCTGCCCTCACAGGTGAAAAAGAGCATGATAAGCCTCATCATGGGAGCATACTCACTCCTCAAAAATCTGAAGGGAAATACACCCGTCAAATGTCTCATGAATGCAGGTCTAATGAAAGGCTCAAACTGAGCACTGTCCAACATCCCGCGCTTGTTCCACACCTCTCCGACATTCGGTATCCCTGTGGCTTGAGAAATCATCTCGGGTGTCAATGTAAAATCCACCCCAGCAAGGTTCACATGTCCATCATGCAAATGCAAAACAAATAAGCGAGCCAACTCCTTGTGATGCTGAATCCGAGAGATCCTCTCGCAAAACTCATAACAAGACATATAACGGAAACATGATACTGCCATTGGACAAGCCTACAAATCGGTCAAAGAGGTGGGCTCCTCTCTCCTATGATGACCACCCTTTCCACCCTTGTGAGGCCTCCTCTGTTCCTCAAACTCTGAAGCTGATGCATGGTCATCACTTTTCTCATAATTGGTTTCGGTTTCTGACATTGTTTTAGGAGCAAAGTGGCTGAAATGTACTGTTGTTTCTGCTTTGCAAACTGCTGATTAAAATGTTGTTTCAAGGGGACAAGGAGCACAAGGGAAATGTTAGGGAAGGGATATTTTAAAGGGAAACTGGGAATAATAATGAAACAGGGAGTTTAGGGAAAGGATTATTGCATATACATTATTTTCCAAATTTATTTACAATAATGATATGGGAGGAAGGGCTAGGGTTTAATTTTTCTTTTGATTTCTTGGGAAGAAGGGTAGGGTTTAGGGCTCTTTAACAAATTTGGAAGGGAAATTTACATAAAATGATAAGGAAAATGTAATGGGAGGTGGAAAAAATGAGAACAATGGGATACCTCAAAACAACATAATAAACCCTAGCAATTTTTACAACTTCAAGCCAAAGCATAATAGAGACTTCTACTTGCAAATGGAGACCTTTACAAATATAATCATGACCTTCTTGAACTGTAACAAGCAATAATTTTTTATGATGGAGGGCCTACCTTGCACAATTTAGCAATTTGTGGCTCCTTGGCAAATTTGCTGGCGGTTTTGCAGAGAGAGCGCTGATGGGTCGCGCGCCTCACCCAACGGGTCACGCGCCTCTGACGGGTCACCCGCATTGTAAATTAACACTGGCGGAGGGTGCCTGACGGGTCGCGCGCCTCTGACGGGTCGCGCGCCTTCCCAACTCACAAACTTCACTCAAACTCTCTTGCAATCAGTTGCTCTATCACTTGGATGCATAATGAGGCTTGATAGAGGGAGATTAGGGCTTTTATAGCCTTGTTTGAATTAATTTCATATCATAACCCACTTTATAATGTTTTTTCCATGACACTTTATAAACTTGACTTTTTGGTTTTCTTTTGTCCTGAAACTGATTGATTTGATGCTTTTCTTTGATAATTTTTGTAGGGATAGCATCTGAGGGATCTTGACAAGGGAGCCAGGGTTACATGCTGTCCTTTGAATCATTTTGAATTTTTACAATTTTTACAAAATTTTGAGAAATGACCTTGGCTTTAAAAACAGGGTTTTTAAATCCAAGGTAAAAAAATTAGTTGTACAAGATGAAATCTTTTAAAGAAACACTTTGATAATCATCCCTCTGGCCTGCTGGGCATTTATTGACCTTTAGAGACATGACCTTGAAAACAAACTGGACCTAAACCCTAGACCTAAGACTTTTGACCTCAAGACAAGACAAGCAACTTTGAAATAGTTTATTGACTGAAACAATTTGATCCAGCAGTGCCAAGAGGGGAATAAAGACACCAGCTCCTCCATCAGGGTTATGGCATGCCTAATGGAATGCAATAAGATGACACTGATGAGACACCTACTTATGCAAATGCAAAGAGCTTTGATCGCTGATGGAGGCTACTAGACTGACTCTAACAGGAACTACAGGAAAAGCCAAAATTGCCAGAAGAGCCGAAAAAGCCAAAAAAGCTGGAAATGCCAAAAATGTTGGAACTGCTGGAAAAGCCGAAACTGCTGGAAAATCTGGAACTACTGGAACTGTCTAGAACAACCGGAATTGTTGGAACTACCAGGAACAGCTGGAATTTCCAGAACTATCGGGAACTGCCAAAACAACCAGAGCATCTGTCTCCAAAGGACAGCAACATGCAAGGGAGAACTAACTAACATTGGGACAGTTATATGGTACTTAGCAGCAAATACACCAAGCATGCAATGTTACAGCTAGCATGCAAGGGACAACTAGCATGCAACAACAAGCATGCTAAGGACAACAAGCATGCTAGGGACAACAAGCAAGCAAGGTGCAACCAACACATAAGTCAGGATGGCAACATGGTATATAATGCAGTATAGTGATGGGTACAATCATGATTAATGAAGTGTGATGAGATGCAACATAGTGATGATGGGTGCAACATGGTGCAGCGTGGTGAGGTGCAGCATGATGACGAAATGAAGCGCAACGATAAGTGAAGGAGTCACCTTGGAGAATTAGTTGAAGCAACATGTCTTCAACTAATCTCATGTATCATATTCTTAAAGATGATCTATGCTCTTATTTAGATAAGTCAAAGTGTTGACTTTTGTTGTAAACGTACTATCTCTCTCTCTCTCTCTCTCTCTCTCTCTCTCTGTTGAACTATTGAAGAACATATAAGAAGAATTCATCAAGCGTTTCCCCACATTGGGGTTTGTCCCTGGCTAGTGCCACATCTTGTGTCCTCTTGTCTTGGCTTGTCTTCTGCGATTTATGTTTATGTTCTATCTGAAGTTTACTTTAATGCTGATTTGATTGTTAATTTGGAAAAGACATGGAGCTAACTATGAAATTGAAACAAATTTCTCTATGCATCGAACATACCTAAAATTGACAATGAATGATGTCCAAAGGAGGTCAAGTTCACTTCTATATATAGGCTTCCAAGGTAGACGAAATGCCTTAATTGAGGTTGACTTCTTAGCTGCCAGGCAAAATTGGTCTTGGAGGGTTATTTGACACTTTTAAATACAAAAATAATTATTCTTACAAGTTATAATGTGCCCGATGAGATCTTATTCATATGACAATGACTCTTTTGACTTCTTGATGCTAAGAAAAACTCTAGAAGCACTCATTGTGTGCTTGTTAAATTTGAAAACTAGGGCCAAATTCCACCATTGGAAAATCATCTATTGGAGATTATTATTGCATTGAACTCATTTCGAGAGGACCAAAATCGACCTAAAGATCATCAAATTTGGACAAGCATAAGTATGTTTTTGAATTTATGAACACTCATGTGCAAATTGTTAAGGTCAACCTCATCATCATAAAGCCCAATGGTTATGTCGTTTGACCCTCAAAAACTTGTATATATAGAGGTGCCTTCAACCTCGTTTGATACATCAAAGGGCTCCAATTTATATCTAAGGTAGTCGAGCTGTTGAGGAGGATGAAGGGTTGTTTGTTTTGGGTTTCTTCTTCAACAACTAGGGCTGAGATCCCTCAGATAATCAACCATAGGACTTAATGAAATTTCAGGGCAACTTGTATGGGTAAATCATGTCATTACAGGTCCAAATTCAACCTCAGAAAATCTGGTCATGTTTGGGTATTGGCATCAAGCTAATCTTTGGTCAATTTAAGGAATGATTCTCCCTTTCAATGTCCACACTTCAGAGCCATTATTTCAAGTAGGTTTGTAGGCATGCACCAGGTCAAACAGAGGGGCAAAGAAGCCTATCTTGATTGACAAGGAAGGTCGCATTTGAAAGGAGGGTTTCTAGACCAATTGAAAGGAACAATAGTGGATTGTAGGAAACCCTATCCAGATCTTAGCTGACAACTATTGATCAAATGATGATATTGCAGTTTTGGGCTATTCACTTGTCCAAGGACAGACATATTGGATCTTTAAATAGGCAAGGTATTTTGACTTTATTATTGTACTTTCTCTCTCAGTTGAACATTTGATATTAATAATAAGATGAATTGATTAAGGGTTTTCCCTGTCTTGAGGTTTTTCCCTGGCTTGAGCCATATCTTTGTGTACTCTTGTCTTGAATTGACTACTGCATATTTCGTCTACATTCTTTCTTCATCTACTGTCATGATAATAATGCATTATGTGATTGTTAATGGAAAATCGGGCTAATATGGATCATCTTTGAAGTAACTATCCTAAGAAAAGAACATGTTAACCTAAAATTAACATGGTATCAGAGCCAGGAGAGGTCAATCCCAGGCAAGAGTAAGATCAATCACTGAAGGGTTTATTGATAATTCGATGTGGTCTCCTTCCTCATCAAGATCAGTCATATGATTTTGGATGATGGATTTTCTAAGGCTTGTATGGCATTGTTTTGAGGCATATTTTTCTTATTTTCTAAGAAAAATTTCTCTTATGATCTATGACATCCTCACTTGGTTAGCACAGAGACTGAATTTGCATGGCTTGGTAGATGGATTATCTTCGCATGGCATAGAACAATAACTACGTATGACACAAGATCTTACCTTCACTTTACTATGATATATCTGTTATGGCTTCACCACAGTCATAAATCTTTGTTGGATGATGACACTTCTGCAATATTTGGATTCATCATTGATAAGGTTCTCATGCTCAACAAATTATGTATGGTCACACTCTTTTATCATCGCTCGAGTCTCTCTATATAGACAAGTCTTTGTATGGATGGGTATCGACACTTATAGATACACATGGTCTTGCACAACAACCTTTGTATGCATGGTTTCAGACAAGTGGTATCTCTATTTATGTTGGTCTCAGATAGTGCTATAGGATTGTGTGTATACGATCTCACTATAATACAGTACATGTATGGCATCATCACTACAAAATAATATATTTGGTCTTGCTATAAGACTATATATATATATATATATATATATATATATATATATATATATATATATATATATATATATATATATATATATATATATATATTTGTGTGTGTGTGTGTGTGGCATCATCGAGATCACAGTTCATCTTTATTAGATATGTATGGCATCACAAAATTATATGACATCTCAATTATGCATAACTCGGTTTTTATGATCACGCCACAGTTCAATATTATGGTCACTCACAACATAATATTATTTATGATCATGACCTCACATAGTACAATGTATGAGAAGTATTGATCTTGACAGTATAACAATATTAGTTTCATGGTTGTATGGCATCGTTACAGTCCTAAAGCAGTAATGGTATTTGTATGTTGCAGCCCTAATAGCAAGCATTGATGATAGTATTGATGATGAAACTTGTTCACAAACGAAGTTAGGAACATGTTTTTGATAGCCGTATCATGTACTTTGCATCTCATCTGTATAATTGATGAAAACCTACAGAAGAAGAAGAAGAATTTTGGGATTATCCCTTATGAAGCAGTCCATGTCGTAAAGGAGTTAGAAACAACATGAAACTGAAAAAATCCCTATCAAAGTAGGGCCTGGATCCCTATTGTTCATTGTTGGGGAATTCACTTTATTTGATCCACAAACATTGGTCCATGTTTATCTTTGAAGCAAGCATCACAAGATAAGTGTTTGAAATTGAAGGCTGTGAATTTTCGGTCCTGACACTGTTGTGATCACATCAAGGTTATGTCACAATGAGCCTAAAATTTTGTAGATATCTAGTCACTCAAGATGGATCCAACTTTGATATATTGCTTTTGTTTGAATCCCGGGCAAACTTCATTGTGGTATAATGAGATTAAAGCTTCCTAGCATATAAGTTATGGCCTTAATAGAAGAAACAAATCTAAAATCAACTTTGCATAGTATTTCGAAGTTCGATTCAAAGGATCTCCTCCAACATCGTTTGTGTAATAGCAGACTATAAACAAACTTATGCACATCTCTTCATTTATTATTCTTAAGTACATAAGAGATCAAAATTATATGATCCTGAGCAAATTGACAACTATGGTGAAACGTTGGACATTGGACAACTTACTGTTAGAATTGGCAACTAGGGCCAAACTCCATGTGGGTCATCTTATTAATGACAACTGATATTTTTCTTGGACTCCTCTCATCGAGAGGTGTAGGATTGATTTAAAGATCATCCGTTTCTGATAAGTATTCATTGAGAAATGATTTTATTTATGTTATGGGACAATTCGTCAAGGTCGGCCAGCAACTAATCTGCCCCCTCTTATGCTTCGCATTTTACTATAAAAGGAGGTTTTCAAGTCATTTACACACTCACTTCTCCTAAGGATCTCTCTCCGCTCGTTTGGGTTTAGTGGCTAGAGAGGTCAAGAGGGAGAAGCCTTAGACACAGTGAAGAAAGTGTTCTATGTGCCCTAGACGCAGTTGAAGAAAGCAACCCTAGCTGCAGCCAAAGGAAGCTCAAATACGCAGCTAAAAGGAGCCCTAACAGCTGTCTAAAGGAGGCCCTAATACGCAGCAAAGAAGGAGCCCTATCCGCAGCCAAGTGGAGGCCCTAATCCACAGATCTAAGGAGCCTTATATGTAGCCAAGTGGAGGCCCTAATCTGCAACAAAGAAGGGAGATCTACCCACTGTTTAGGGGAACTTCTACACGCAGCAAGGCAACCCTAATCCGCAGACATGAGGAAGCCTTAAAGGAACCTTAGCTGCATATCTAAGGAAGGGTTAAACATGCCCTAGACGCAGTCTATGCATGGTTGAATGTAGGCCTAAACGTAGTCACCTTAACACTATTCTAGGCCGCATTTGTGGAGGGTTTCATGTGCCCTTAGACCACTAAGAGAAGGGATCTGAATGGTTCCTTATATGCAGTCTCATGACTGCCCTAGCCATAGGAAAAGAGAAGGTTACAACAGTTCATTAGTGGGACGATTTGGGAGGTCTACTATATCAAGGAGGATTGTTATGATGTAGCATGGCGGGCAGCAACTCATTGGAGGACAACCATAGTCATAAAGAGCAATTTTGGGCTAGTTTAGATGGGTTGTTAGGAACTATGGTCAGTACCCTAATTAGTCCCTGAATTGCAGCATTATAACATGTTCAAGAGTTGACATTTCTATAGACTAAATGTTGTTTCATTAATAATGATTGGACACTATCTGTGATACGTTTGTTGCTATGTGCTAGGCCGCAGGCCATAGCACCATAGCAAGAGTTGTTATGGGTAGTGTATCAAGGTGTGCAACACAAGTGTATCAAGGTGCAACATAAGTGTATCAAGATGCAGCACAAGGGGATGCAGCCTGATAGGCACAGTAAGGTACAGTTTGAAGATGCAACACAAGGAGGTGCAACATGATGATATGGTGCAACAGCATGATGTGTGCAGCAAGAAGATGAAGAACAACAAGATGGCTACAACATGATGAGGTACAACTCAACAATGATGGAGCATGGTGCAGCTCTGTGATGGACTGTTGGGTCCCTATAATACTAGTGATTACCCCATTACTATTGTAGTTATACCCCTTATTTATATTGTTGTGCCCCTATTACCCCCATATTTTTATTTGTGTGCCCCATAGAATCCCTCTATTGTTATTTTTGTGGCTTTATATTATTATTGTTAGGTCAGCTGGATTATATTGTGACTCCTTAGACTCATATATATAGAAATGAGGTTTTGTCATTTGAATCATCCAATAATTGTTCATTTATGTAATGTAAAGGAGGTTGCCCCCTCGAAGAGGCTGAATTCTAAGGCGTTGATCTATCTTTTCTATCTTTTCTTGAGCTGGTTTCATAACATTTGGTATCAAAGCTTTGGATTCTAGGGTTTCGCTGCTCCAAACAGGTCATTGTGGAATTTTCGCTATAAAATTTTTTCTGTGACGTTTCAGAAGTCGCAAGAAAAACCCATTTGAGAAGAAATCGCGCTGAACCTTGGGTCCAAATTTCAGATCATTTTGCGCGATATTTGCGGAGATATGATCTGAGGAAGTTGGTCTTTTTGCAGACTCCTGAATTACATTCAAAACAGGTGACCTAGGGAAAATCGTCATAACTTTCTCTCTGGGAATCGGATTGAAATTTCGTAAGAAGGTACAGAAAGAGGACGGACTTTAGTTTCTTGTATATATTTTTCAGAACCAAAGATCAAAAATTGTACACGTGGCACTTCATACAAGTTCGCTCTTCTGGAAAGGTCTATGATCAGGTCATCTTGGGAGATTGTGCATAACTCTTTCTTGGAGAATACAATTTGGATCAGACTGGTGGCATTGGAAAGAGGACACAGAGGCTACTACAGGTCACACATTTAGAACTAGATGATTGGAAAGTATAGAGATACATCAGAAGCAATATCGAGCTCCTACAAAGTGAAAAAAGGTGTGTAGATTTTTTTAAATTTTTGCTTAAGCTTGGTTTGAAATTTTATTTTGAAGGAATTCAAAGGGCATAGTAGAGCATTATTATCAGTAACTGATGCCTCGAGGAAAGAAAATGCAAACACCTAGTAAGGAACCTGAAAGCTATAGCATGACTTATGAAGAAGAGGAAGAAATGCTACATGATATATCAAAATTACAAGAACAAGTGCAACAAATGTCACGCTCACAAAAGTTAACAGAAGCTAAGATAAATGGCGTGGAAGCTAAGATGAATGGCATGGAAGCTAAGATGGACAATTTGAAGATAGATTTGAACACAAATTTGAAGACAGGCATGGCAGATTTGAAGACAGATTTGACAAATTTTCTACAAGAAATACTTACTAATGGTGAAAAGGTAGTAAAGGAAACTCATGATGAGAACAAAAGAAATGTTAATCATGATTCCATAGATGCTAATGTTGGATCGAAGAATTACCATATTCCAAAAATCGATATGAGGAAGTTTGATGGCAAGGATCCCGCCACATGGATATTACAGATGGAGCAATTATTCGATCTCAATAATGTGCAAAACGCACAAAAGGTACGTATGGCAACTGTATATTTGGAACCAAATCAGTTTGTATGGTATCAATGGCTTTGTTCTCGTAAACAATTTATCACTTGGGCAATTTTTATGGAAGAATTGATAGCACATTATGAGGATACAAAAAGCAACACTTTTTTTAGCCAATTGATAAGTCTCAAACAAAAGGGTTCAATAATGGAGCACATTGAGGAGTTCCAAAAATTGAACATAAGGGTAAAAGATATTCCAGAGGAGCATAGGATTGATGTGTTCATAGGGTCTTTAAAGGATAATATCCAACATGATGTTCGCCTTTGGGAACCTGATTCATTAGAGAAGGCATTCAGGTTAGCAAGAAAAATGGAAAGCAAAATTTTGGCAACTAGGAAGCATACCACTCACAACTATAAAGACGGAAGTTTTGTTACCCCTAGTCTTCCACAACCTACAAGATTGACACCACAACAATTGGAAGAAAAAATAGCAAAGGGCTTTGTTACAATTGTGATAGCAAATACACAAAAGGTCATAAGTGTGCTGAGAAGAAATTATTCTACATAGATTGTGAAGAGGAAGAAGAAAAGGAGCAAGAAAGGTCAAAAGAAGAGGATATACTCCAGGAACAAAGCCTAGATGAAGAAAAAATAAATCCGACCATATCTTGTAATGCATTGGCAGGAATTACCACTCCTCAAACCATCAAGATAGAAGGACAAATCAAGAAGAAAAAGGTAATAGTGTTGATTGATTCAGGAAGCACCCACAATTTTATTCATTGTAGGGTAGCAAAAGAATTGAATTGCTTCCTATATCCAGCACCAGAGTGTCAAGTGATGATTGCAAATGGAGGAACAATAAATTGCTCTGGAAAGTGCCATAATATCAAGCTATCCATGGGAGAATATGTATTGACTAGCCCAATGCTTTCCATTCCAATGGGAGGTGCTGATGTTGTACTAGGAGTCCAATGGCTACAATCCTTGGGTACAATAGCTTTTAATTTTCAAGAACTTTTCATCAAATTTTCTACGGAAGGAAAGGAAGTTGAATTAAGGGGTATTGCAGGGAAACCAGGAAAGATAATCAGCTCTAATGGCATGACAAAGCTTCTAAAAAAGGAGCAAAGAGGTGTAATTGCACAATTATGTTCGCTAGATGTTTCCACATTGGAATCATCTATTTCTCCAGATCTCCAAAAAGTCCTGGACAATCATTCCAAGGTATTTGAGACTCCCAAAGGTCTCCCACCTATGCGTGATCATGATCATGCTATTCATCTGATTCCAGGAAGTGTTCCTCCAAACATCAGGCCGTACAGATATCCCTATGTCCAAAAAAGTGAAATTGAACGTATGGTTGCAGAAATGCTAGAGGCTGGTATAATTCAACCGAGTCAAAGTTCTTTCTCAGCTCCAGTAGTATTGGTGCACAAGAAGGATGGATCATGGCGCATGTGTCCGGATTATAGGGAGCTCAACAAGCTCACTATTAAAGATAAGTTCCCCATTCCTGTCATTGATGAATTACTGGATGAATTGCATGGATCAATTTACTTCACCAAGTTGGATCTTCGTTCGGGATATCATCAAATCAGAATGAAGATTGAAGACATTCTGAAAACGGCATTTAGAACTCATGAGGGTCATTATGAATTTTTGGTCATGCCTTTTGGCCTTACCAATGCACCTTCAACATTTCAAGGTTTGATGAATTCAATTTCAAACCATTCCTTAGAAAATTTGTGTTAGTATTTTTTGATGATATACTAATCTACAGCAAGTCTTGGAAGGATCATGTTGAACATGTTGACAGGGTGCTACAACTATTGGAGGAGAAACAATTATATGCAAAAAGATCCAAATGTTTCTTTGGAGTCCAGGAGGTGGAATATTTGGGTCATATTGTATCTCATGAAGGAGTTAAGGTAGACCCTAGCAAAATTAAAGCCATTAAGGAATGGAAAATCCCCACATCCATAAAGCATCTGCGAGGATTTCTTGGGTTGACAGGGTATTATCGCAAGTTTGTTAAGAATTATGGGAGAATAGCAGCACCTCTAACAACATTATTGAAGAAAGATTCATTTTCATGGACTCCGGAAGCAACAAAGGCCTTTGAACATCTTAAAGAGGCAATGTGCCAAGCACCGGTCTTAGCTACACCGGACTTCACAAAAACCTTTATTGTGGAATGTGATGCTTCAGGAAATGGAATTGGTGCTGTTCTAATGCAAGATGAAAGACCCATTGCTTTTGAAAGTCGTCCAATCAAGGGAAAGTTTTTAAGCAAAGCTATTTATGAGAAGGAAATGTTGGCAATACTCCATGCACTTAAGAAATGGCGACCCTACCTAATGGGAAGACACTTCAAGGTAAAAACGGATCATGATAGCCTTAAATACTTTTTAGAACAAAGATTATCCTCTGAAGAGCAACAAAAGTGGGTCACAAAGATGTTGGGTTATGACTTTGAAATCATCTACAAAAAAGGGAAGCAAAATGTGGTGGCAGATGCACTCTCAAGAAAGGATGAGGATGTGGAAGCATTGTTGTGTGCCATTTCTATTATCCAACCAGATTGGATAAACGAAGCAAGGGAGGAATGGAAGAATGACGAAGAAGTGTGGGCACTTATTCGAAAGCTACAACAAGATTCCAGTACTTCTGATACATTTAGCTGGCAAAATGATTCGTTATGGTACAAAGATCGCTTATACCTCTGTAAGAATTCCCAGCTAAAACAAAAGATTCTTATGGAATTGCACACTTCTCCCTTAGGAGGGCACTCAGGATTTTTAAAACTTACCACAGGGTTAAGAAGGAATTTTTTTGGGATGGCCTTAAATCAGATATTCAAAAGTTTGTGGCAGAATGTTTGGTTTGCCAACAAAATAAAGTTGAAACAATTAAGACACCGGGTCTATTACAACCTTTATCCATTCCAAGCCAACGTTGGGAGGAGGTTTCAATGGATTTTATCACAGGTTTACCCAAGTCTGAGGGAAAGAGTGTCATCATGGTGGTAGTTGACAGACTTACCAAGTATGCACACTTTTGTGCATTATCACATCCATTTAAAGCCAGTACAGTTTCTACTGCATTTATGGAAACAGTTCAAAAGCTACATGGAAACCCAAAGATTATTGTAAGTGACAGAGATCCCATTTTCACTGGAAATTTTTGGACAGAATTATTTTCTTGTCTTGGTACTCAGTTAGCTCATAGCTCATCTTATCATCCTCAATCTGATGGGCAAACTGAGATAGTAAACAAATGTTTGGAAGGATATCTTCGTTGCTTTGTATCTGATAAACAGACACAATGGGTCAAATGGTTGCCTCTGGCTGAATGGTGGTATAACACTTCCTTCCATACAGCAACAAAAATGACCCCATTTATGGCACTTTATGGGTATCAACCACCATCCATCACATCATATTTAAGAGAAAATTCTAAGGTTCAGGCAGTGGAACATCACATCGAACATCAACAACAAGTCCTCCAACTCTTAAAGGATAACCTCGTGTTGGCACAAAATAGAATGAAACAACAGGCAGATCAACATCGCAGTGAAAGAAGTTTTGATGTAGGTGATTGGGTATTCCTACGGCTACAACCATATAAGCAAATGTCCCTAAAGCAAGCTAAGAAGGATAATAAATTATCACCAAAGTATTATGGTCCGTACAAGGTGTTGCAAAAGATTGGTACTATGGCATACAAATTGGAGCTTCCTGCAGCTTCTCGATTGCACCCAGTTTTCCATGTTTCATGTTTAAAGAAGGTTATAGGCGACAAGCTCCCAATTCAAACAATATTGCCAGAACTTGACGAGGAAGGAAAAATTATATTGGAATCAGAAGCAGTCACAGAAACAAGAACTCGACAGCTACGAAATCGATCAATTTCAGAGTATCTTATCAAGTGGAAGAACTTATCCGCTGAAGATTCCACATGGGAGGATGAGAATTTTATGAATAAGTATCCAGAACTACTCAAGCGTTGAGGAAAACACTTTTTTGAAGGAGAGGGGCATGTTGGGTCCGTATAATACTAGTGATTACCCCATTACTATTGTAGTTATACCCCTTATTTATATTGTTGTGCCCCTATTACCCCCATATTTTTATTTATGTGCCCCATAGAATCCCTCTATTGTTATTTTTGTGGCTTTATATTATTATTGTTAGGTCGGCTGGATTATATTGTGACTCCTTAGACTCCTATATATATAAAGGAGGTTTTGTCATTTGAATCATCCAAGAATTGTTCATTTATGTAATGTAAAGGAGGTTGCCCCCTCGAAGAGGCTGAATTCTAAGGCGTTGATCTATCTTTTCTATCTTTTCTTGAGCTGGTTTCATAACATGGACATGGTATGATAGTGCAACATGGTGCAACACTGTGATAGGGTGATGGAATCACATGAGTTCATATCAGTTACCTCATGAGACATCTTCTTAGAGAAGACCTATGTTCTTATCTTGTCAAGTCAAAGTGTTGACTTCTGATGTACATGTACTATCTCTCTCTCTCTGTTGAACTATTGAAGAACATATAAGAATAATTGATCAAGGGTTTCCCCACATTGGGGTTTGTCCCTGGCTAGCGCCACATCTTGTGTCCTCTTGTCTTGGCTTACCTTCTGTGATTTATGTTTATGTTCTATCTGCAGTTTACTTTAATGCTGATGTGATTGCTAATCTGGAAGAGATATTGAGCTAACTGTGAAAATTGAAATAAATTTCTCTAAGCATAGAACATACCTAAAATTAACATGGTATCAGAACTGAGGTGAAGACAAAGCCCAAGCAAAAGTGAAAGAGAAATCACCGAAGACAATTGGGAAAGGACAGAAGGATCAATGGATTCCTCATCCCTCTTCTAATTCACCAAGGGTGAAGTCGAAGTAGAGAATATTATTAGAATGGCACAATAGAAGTTTCTAATGGCCTACCTAAAGATCACTTCTATGGGAAAACCAGATCTAGGGGTGGAAGGAAAGGTAGATTCCTTGGTTGAAATAAGTTCGACCATTATGCGAAGGAGTGTCCGACTAGCAGGGACACATCACTTGATGATGATAACAATCATTCTAGGGACATCTTCAATGATCGGAAGAATGATAGGTAATGCAAGTCATCAAGGATACAACCGACTCTTTAGAGAAAGCAAGGAACCCCAGTGCTTCAAGGCACTCCATCGGATAGAAGGGTGCTCTCTCTCTAATTTGGTAGAGATGGAAACATTTATGGAATTATACTTGGAGTTTATGCCACCTATCTTGGAAAGGGTGTTACCCCTCAACTGAATGAGGATAACTCGATTCATTTACAGAATCCCTTTTATGTACCTAATCTGAAGAAGAACCTGTTGTCCATTTTGGCAATGGAAGTCGAAGGTTTCAGGGTGGCATTCATTGATGGAAAGGTATGTGTTTGAAAATGAAATTTTCAAATATGCTTTTACTCATGGGTTCAGGGTTGGCAATTTGTGTCAAGTTGCAGGATGGTCCATTGGGGATCATGACATATCTCAACTATAACACCTGAAATCTACTTTATGAGGCCCTAACCTATGTGAGTCAGATGGTGACTTGGATACCTGAATTCAAGAAGAGCATGAAGGTACATGTCTAAGATGTACCGAAGGGAAATCTTACAAGAGGACCATTCCCCTCATGTAGTAGGTCCATAGGTTTGGAACAATCCGAGGGGTTTGAAATTCATCATCGGGAATCTCATGTGTGCCGTTGGAAGAAAGACCTCTATGGCTTGAACCAAATCACCCCAGGTTTGATATGAGAGTATTGATAGCTGTCAGATGAAGCTGAGATTCACTAAGAGTGAAGTTGATCCAAACCATTGTTTGAAGGTCGTGGATGATAGACCTCTCATACTGACACCTTCTGAGGACAACCTATTTCAGACAGGTGCAGACCCTCTCACTTGCAGAAGTAAGAGGAGTTGGATTCTGAATGTGGAATGGTAAACTGCAAGCCCATGACTACCTTGAGGATCTTAACTTTCAGAAGTTATATGGTGATGATGTCAGACCAGATTTGGGAAATGCCTCTAAGTTTCATAAACTCATTTGCATTGATGTTCTTGGTGAACTTCCATCTAGACATATGTTTTTCAGTTAGCACAGTGAGCTCATATTTGGTTGAGCCTCACTGGATTGGTGCCAAGAATCTTCTGAGATATCTTCGGGGCACAATCTCTCATGGATTGAGATACATTGCCGGAGATGTGAGACTACATGGACATACCGATGTTGGTTGGGCAGACAGTGTGGTGGACCGAAAGAGCACTTCCGGGTGTTGTTTCTCTTTGGGATCTACCTCGATATCCTGGATGAGCAGGAAGCAGAAGTCGATGGCTTTGAGCACCGATGAGGTAGAATACATTGCTGCTAGAATGGCCTATTGTGAGGCAGTTTGGTTGCGGAAGCTCTTCAGTGAGCTGTTTGGATTCACATTGGATACTACCATGATCTTGTGTGACAGCCAGAGTGGGTTTCGTTTATCAGAGAATCTCGTATTTCATGATCACTCCAAGAACATTGATATCAGGTACCACTATAACCGGGATATGGTACAACGAGGAGCAATAAGGCTTCAACATATCAGTACATATGAACACATCACCGACATTTTGATGAAACCCCTGGGAAAGGTCAAATTCTTGACTTTCCGTGAACGACTTGGTGTCGTTGAGATACCCTCTTATGAGGGTCATGTATGATGCATATATCGAGCTCTGGGAACTCCAGGGGGCACAAGGTACTTCTTGGAGTGACATGCGACCACAGGGCGACTCACCCAATGTTCCACAGGGACTCGCCCCCCCTCTTAGGGGTCTAGTTTCCTTGCTCCCCCATGCTCTGGGGACTTGGGGACGAGTAGGGGTCGTTTCCCACGCTCCCAAAAATGAGGAAACTTAGGGGGACGTGCTAAGGGGTCATTTCCCTTTCCTGAGGGGGAATTTCCGAAAAGGGGGACGAGGGGGTTGTGAGGGGATGAGGGGGGACGAGAACACGTTTTAATTTTTAAAACAAAACTAAAATTTAATTAACTTAAAACTAAAATTTAATTAACCTTAAAACTAACGCTCTTAACACTTAAGCGTAGGGTTTCATTGTTTCAAACTTCAGTTTTATTATGTTATAAAGCCGCAAGCTGAGACCTCACACCCACACACACACCGCTGAAGCCTAAGACCTCACACGCATAGTTGAGACCTCACACCCTCACACGCACAGCCGACTCTTGATGTATCAAACTTGACTTTAATCTTTTATAATTCTATAAAATTTTGACTCTTGATGTATGATGTATCAGACTTGACTTTTATAATTTTATGTCAATATTGAATATTCACTATTTAGTATTCAATGTTCATAGTAGGAAGTGGAACATCAATATGGTTTAAACTTTAAACTTTAATCATAATGTATGATGTATGATTATAAATTATAATTTTAAATTTATATGATATTAGATAATGATATTCATATCAATGATCATGCTTTGCAGCTTTTCAATTCAAACCCAATTGTCATAGTGGACTCAATTAATAAATTATATTTTGTATTTATAAAGTTTTTAAGACCCTAACGCTCCCCCATGTTTCCTAAAAAATGGTGGGGAGCTTTTGCATAGGCCGCTCCCGCGCCCCCTCGCTCCCTCGCTCCCTTGTCTTGGAACCTTGGTGGAAAATTGGACTCACCATCCCCTAGTGGTGCACTATGTACAGGGTGAAAGGTTCAACCTTCCTCTGTGACACCCCGTGGCGACTATGGGACAGGATGATTGGTTCTCCTGTGGGCCAGGATTATTAGTTCTCTCATGGCGACTGTGGGACAAGATGATTAGTTCTCTTGTGGGCCAGGATGATTAGTTCTCTTGCAACGACTATTGGACAGGATGATTCATTCTCCTGTGGGCCAGGATGATTAGTTCTCCTGCGACGACTATTGGACAGGATGATTCGTTCTCCTATGGACAGGTTGATTAGTTCCCCTGTCGAGGCATCCTACCCATACAGTTTGGGACTCATGGGAAGTACCTCTCATCTGATCAATGAGCAGGGAAATGGGGTTAGGGACCATAGTAGTACTATCGTTGGACGCATCGTTGTATCTACCGTACTCCCTATGCTAAGGTGACCTCCATTGATTTGGGATCAATGAAATTGGTTTGGGATTAGTATGAGTGGTTTGAGACACTCTCTTGTGGTATTGATATGGGATCAATAAAACTGACTTCGGGTCAGTAAGAGTGATAGGACACACTCTCTTCAGATGAAACTGACTTCGGGTTGGCAGAGAATGGTATGAGACATTCTTGATCAATTCTTCTTCTTCATGCTTCAGTAGAACAGAGCTCAGCAGAGCAGAGCAGTGCATGGCACTGATGGTAGAGATAGTATAGTGGGACAAATGGACCAACGGATGGAGTTCTCCCTAGTTGAGAGAGAGTGTTAAAATGGGCAACTAGGGCCAAACTCCACGTGGGTCATCTTATTAATGACAACTAATATTTCTCTTGGACTCCTCTCATCGAGAGGTGTAGGATTGATCTAAAGATCATTTGATTCCGATAAGTATTCATGGAGATATGATTTTATTTGTGTTATGGGACAATTCGTCAAGGTCCGCCAGCAACTAATCTACCCCCTCTTGTGCTCCACATTTTACTATAAAAGGAGGAGGTCTTCAAGTCATTTACACACTCACTTCTCCTCAAGATATCTATCTACTCGTTTGGGTATAGTGGCTAGAGAGGTCAAGAGGGAGAATCCCTAGATGCAATGAAGAAAGGGTTCTATGTGCCCTAGGCACAGTTGAAGAACGCAACCCTAGATATAGTCAAAGGAAGCTCAAATACGTAGCCAAAAGGAGCCCTAACAGTTGTCTAAAGGAGGCCCTAATACGCAGCCAAAAGGAACCCTAACAGTTGTCTAAAGGAGGCCCTAAGCCAAAAGGAGCCCTAGTAGTTGTCTAAAGGAGGCCCTAATACACAACAAAGAAGGAGCCCTATCCGCAGCCAAGTGGAGGCCCTAATCCGTAGATCTAAGGAGCCCTATACGTAGCCAAGTGGAGGCCCTAATCCGCAGCAAAGAAGGGAGATCTACCCACTATTTAGGGGAACTTCTACACGCAGCAAGGCAGTGTTAATCCAGAGACATGAGAAAACCTTAAAGGAACCTTAGCTGCATATTTAAGGAAGGGTTAAACTTTCCTTAGACATAGTCTATGCATGGCTGAACGTAGGCCTAAAAGTAGTCACCTTAAAACTATTCTAGGTCGCATTTGTGGAGGGTTTCATGTGCCCTTAGATTGCTGAGAGAAGGGATCTGAATGGTTCCTTATATGCAGTCTCATGACTGCCCTAGCCACAGGAAAAGAGAAGGTTACAACAGTTCATTAGTGGGATGATTTTGGAGGTCTACTATATAAAGGAGGATTTTTATGATGCAGTGTGGAGGGCAGAAACTCATTGGAGGACAACCACAATCATTAAGAGCAATTTTGGGCCAGCTTAGATGGGTTGTTAGGGACTATGGTCAATATCCTAATTAGTCCCTGAATTGCAGCATTACAACATGTTCAAGAGTTGACATTTATATAGACTAAATCTTGTTGTGTTAATAATGATTGGACACTATCTGTGATACATTTCTTGCTATGTGCTAGGCCGCAGGCCATAGCACCATAGCAAGAGCTGTTATGGGCCATGTATCAGGGTGTGCAGCACAAGTGTATCAAGGTGCAACATAAGTGTATCAAGATGCAGCACAAGGGGATGCAGCATGACTGGCACAGCAAGGTACAATTTCAAGATGCAGCACAAGGAGGTGCATGATGATGATATGGTGCAGCAGCATGATGTGTGCAGCATGAAGATGAAGAGAAACAAGACGGGTACAACATGATGAGGTACAACTGAGCAATGATGCAGCTTTGTGATGGACATGGTATGATGGTGCAGCAGTGTGATAGGGTGATGGAATCACATGAGTCCATATCTGTTACCTCATGAGACATCTTCTTAGAGAAGACCTATGTTCTTATCTTGTCAAGTCAAAGTGTTGACTTCTGATGTATATGTACTATCTCTCTCTCTCTGCTGAACTATTGAAGAACATATAAGAAGAATTGATCAAGGGTTTCCCCGCATTGGGGTTTGTCCCTGGCTAGCGCTACATCTTGTGTCCTCTTGTCTTGGCTTGTCTTTTGTTATTGATGTTATGTTCTATCTGTAGTTTACTTTAATGTTGATGTGATTGCTAATCTAGAAGAGATATTGAGCTAACTGTGAAAATTGAAATAAATTGCTCTAAGCATAGAACATACCTAAAATTAACACTTACTTTAAATTATAGAAATTTGTAGTTTACTTTAATGCTGATGTGATTGCTAATCTGGAAGAGATATTGAGCTAACTGTGAAAATTGAAATAAATTGCTCTAAGCATAGAACATACATAAAATTAACACTTACTTTAAATTATAGCTTCAGCATTTTTATTGTGCTACTATGGTGAATAAATGTCTACATGACAAATCTGTCTCGTAGCCCACTTGAAAATGTTCCAAGAAAATCTCCAATTTGTCACCTCAAGTTGTTTAGAGCAAAATCATAGTTGCAAATGCAAGGCATTTCATAAGTAATAGTATCCATGACCTGGAAAGTATTATTGGAAGTAAACAAGGTATTCTCACAGTGTAAACAGTGATAATTTCTTAGCATATCCAAGCTCTACTATGACTAAATTTTGTTTATCAATCTCTATTATTCAATTTGTTCTATCAATAAGCTAGAACTCTTTTGAGTTGAATAGAGGATAATTGGTTGTATATCTGCACCTGTATACTTAGTTCTTATATGCACTAGCTATTGCAGTACCTTCGACTTTGGCATCTTGGATAAGGGGTGAAGTACCTTAGGGGTCTTCATTCTTGAAGAACAATTACAAGAACTTGGCATCCCATTACAGGCTTTCGACCATGAAGTACAGAAGCAGATGTGATGGCAAAGATTTCTAGTCATAGATGGGGATGTGCATTCTGGTCATTGGTAGAATCTTACCATATGGTGGGTGAATCTCTACCCGAGTCTCTAGAGGAATGAAAAGAAAAAGGTTCGATCAATAAAGAAATATTCTCTATTGTCGATATGGATTTAGTAGCTACAATACGAGCCATCACCATTATTTTTATCTCCTTGGAAATAGATATGCTTGACCAAGAAAAGGAGACGGTTGTAATGCTCTTGTCATTTTTCTCTATGCTGATGGGATTGAACCTGAGCAATAGTTGATGATAGACTTCGTCTAGCCTTTTCAACCATATCATCGAAATCTCTTACACGAGGATCAAAGGAATTAGAAGTATTTTAGAAAATTGGGAAAAGCTTTGTGTCAGCTCCTCTTCATACAAAAATGGTTGAATAGATTGTTATCTCCTCTTGCCCCATGATTATTTCAAGAAGGTTGTACATGTCAAAGGTCATAAGGACCAATAATCGGTTGTAGATGACTCGATGGGCAAGGTTTCTTTTCCAATATTAAGAGGGAGTTGATTTATCCCTTAGAGGTCTAATAAAATGGAGATGTTGTTGATTCGAATTTAGACATCTTATGTGTGCTTTGAGGTACACTATCGAAAATTGTTGAGTCACAATACACTGAATAGTAAGGTGTTATAATTCACCTTATTTCATGAATAAAAGACTTAAGTCTAAGAGCTTAATTAAGGCTAAATTTATAAATAAGTAAGCATGGCTTACAATGAAGCCATTTGAGTTAGCTCTTCAGTGAGCCATTTGAGCACACCTTCATTGTATATTGCAAATTAGGATTATGAGAATCCAGTGTTTCACATGTTGACACCAAATACCACTTTATATGGTAAGAAAAAGGACATTCCTGTTTTATGGCATGTTTGAGTGGATAGATCTCATGATGAGCAGGTTGTCTGATGGACACTTTGCACTTTGGAAAGACAAGTTTAGGCTTGTGGTCTCCCTGAGTAAGAGGGAGTAAGATCAGTTAAATGTTTTCTTCATCAAGATATGCAAGAAGCAGAGGATTGCTAAGTGCTCCCAAGATCTCTATTGTAAATCAATATGTTTGTTGTATATACATCTATATGTTGCTAAATGGAGCTATGAGGCTCCCATTGATCTAGTCTTGATTTTCAGAAAGCAGCTTGGCACTATTCCCTATATGAAGGGATCTTTGGTTAAGATTGAACATTGAGCTCTGGGAGCTCCTTGGGGCTTGGGGTACTTCTTGAGCTATGAGCAACCATGGAGTGAGTGGTTCACCTTCCCCTATAGGTGCGTGGTGTAAAAGGTGAGTGAATCACCTTCCCCTGTGACGAATGGCATGTATAGGGTGAGTGGTTCACCTTCCCCTACGATTGATAACACATGTGTGTAGGGTGAGTGGTTAATGTTCCCCTACTATTAATGACATATGCATAGGATGTGTGGTTCACCTTCTCCTATGGCATATGAGCAGGATGAGTGGTTCACCTTCTCCTGCAGGTACCCAATGACAGATGGATATAGGCATATGTTGACATGTCGGTGGGACATGGTTCATCCTTTCCCCACATGTAGGATGCTCATTCCCTACGATTGATGGTTGACATGTCGGCGGGATGTGGTTCATCCTTTCGCCACGTGTAAGATCCTTTCTACGATTGATGGTTGTGACATGTGTTTGTAGGATGTGGTTTGTTCTTTCCCTATGTGTGATTATGATGTGTGTTTGTAGGATGTATTTTATCCTTTCCCTATGTGTGGTTGTGACATGTGTTTCTGTGGTTTCTCTTTTCCCTACATGTGGTTTTGAGCAGGATGTGATATATTCTTTCCCTGTTGGTGTTCCTACATCATCCTAACCATGTAGTTCGAGACACATGGGAAGTACCTCTCATCTGGACAATGAGTTGGGAAAAGTGGATAGGGACCATAGCACTACCGATGGACACATCGTGTACTACTGTACTCCCTATGTCTAGGATGAATGATGTTCAACAAACTTGATCACTTAGTATCAAGTCTGATTATGGTTTTACATCTGGTTATATGGACTAACTTTTTTTCAATGGAGAGTGGTAAGGTCTTATGACTCACTCTCGATCAATTCTTCTTCATTATTCTCATCAATGTTCAGCAGAGCAGACAAGAAATATGATACAAAGATGGCATGTGACATCAAGATAGTTCATGATGACTAGATGGCATGATAGGCTACCAGGTGGAATTCTCTAGTTGAAAGGGAGTTAAATTTGGCAACTAGGGCCAAATTCCACCAATGGACAACTCATTTGTTGGAGATGATTATTGCATTGAACTGCACTTTTCAAGAGGACCAAAATCGACCTAAAGATCATCAAATTTGGACAAGCAGAAGTATGTTTTTGAATTTATGACCACTCATGTGCAAATTGTTAAGGTTGTCCTCATCATCATAAAGCCCAATGGTCATGTCTTTTGACCATCAACAATTTGTATATATAGAGGTGCCTTCAACCTCATTTGATACATCAAAGCGTTCCAATTTATATCTAAGGTAGCCAAGCTCTTGAGGAGGAAGAAGGATTGTCTGTTTTGGGTTTCTTCTTTAGCAATTAGGGTCAAGATCCCTCAGATAATCAACTGCATGACTTGATGAAACTTCAAGGCAACTTGTATGGGTAAATTCTATCATTACAAGTCCAAATTAAACCTTAGAAAGTCTGGTCATGTTTGGGTATTGACTTCGAGCTGATATTTGGTCAATTTAAGGAAGAATTTCTCCCTTTCAGTGTATGCACTTCAAAGCCATTATTTCAGGAAGGTCCGCAGGCATGCACCAAGTCAAACAGAGGGGTCGAGAAACCTATCTTGGGGTTAGATAAATTCTAAGAGCCAGCAATGGACAACCTCTTGCTTGACAAGGAAAGCCAGAGTTGAAAGGATGGTTTCTAGATCAATTGAATGGAACAATAATGGACTGTAAGAAACCCTAACCAGATCTTAGTTGGCCACAAAATGATGATATTGCAGTTTTGGGCTATTCACTTTTCCAACGACAGTCATATTTGATCTTCAAATTGGCAAGGCATTTTGACTTTCATTATTGTACTTTCTCTCTTTGTTGAACATTTGCTATTAATAATAATGTCTTATGTGTCTGCTAATGGAAAATCGGGATAATATGAATCTCTAGATCAATTGAATGTAACGATAGTGGACTGTAAGAAACCCTAACCAAATCTTAGTTGGCCACAGAATGATGATATTGCAGTTTTGGGTTATTCACTTGTCTAAGGACAGCCATATTTGATCTTCAAATTGGCAAGGCATTTTGACTTTAATTATTGTACTTTCTCTCTCTGTTGAACATTTTCTATTAATAATAAGATGAATTGATCAAGGGTTTTCCCCATCTTAAGGTTTTTCCCTGGCTTGAACCATATCCTTGTGTACTCTTATCTTGGCTTGTCTTCTACGTCTTTCGTCTATGTTCTTTCTTCAGTTACTATCATGATAATAATGTCTTATGTGACTGCTAATGGAAAATCGGGCTAATATGAATCTCTGAAGTAACTGTCTTAAGAAAAGAACATGTTAGCCTAAAATTAACAGTGCTTGACCTCTAAAATAAAAGACCTTGAGCATGAAACTCACGTTTCAAAAATAACAATAATGAATTTTCTTTCATTTTACAATATACAAGAACCAAAAGTGCATTTAATAATTATGAAGACCAAATCTAGTTACACCTTTTTCAACATTTTGTTCTAAAAGTAAATAAGTATTAAAGTGTTTCCCACATTTCTTGGGAACTTTCGAAGCCTACTATGGTCACTTGGGGTGATGTTATACTAGTCTAGGAGAGGCTGATGTGGAAGATATGAGGGAATTAAAAAAAAAAACAGATAACATAATTAAAGTTAGCTCTAGACAAAGTTTATTGAAGAAAAGGAATGTGTAATGCCCCATGTTATTAAATAATAATAATAATAATAAATAGAGTGGGAGATCATATAAATAAATAACTGAATCTATTATATCCATAAAGGTAGAAAGCAAAAATGAGCATTGTCACAGAGATTGTCTAGGCAACGTGACAACGTTCAGACCTGGGGCTGTCACCCTGATCCCCAATTCCTTCGTTTAAGCCATCTCTCTGAAGCAGACTAAGGGGGGTAGACTCTATGGGAAAAAAAAGACCAACTGGGAACCAGCTGGCTTTGGAGACACAACAGGGGGAAACAAGCACTTGATCGATGTTAGAATTTGATTAGATTTTTAAAAGCTTAAGACCAGTGCCTTATGGAGTTAATGAAAACCAAGTAATTAATTAGCTGTTGCTGCTTATGATTCTTGAAAATATTTACAAAATTTCCAACATGTAACGAGCATTATATAATCCAAGCAATGGTTAATTTCACCAAATGCAAGATATTCAATAAATGCACAAAGCTTTAGCAATTAAACTTCAAAAGATCAAATGCTGTAAATAACCATAAAATTTAAATGCTAACCAGTTACCACTTTCATATAGCTAACCTTTAGATAAAATTTAAGCGCATTTAGCTACCACAAAAAACTTTTCTTTCAAGATTTTTTTTTTTTTTTTTAATTTTTTAATTTTAATTTTTATAAATTTTTATATTTTTAATTTTGAAAATTTAAAATTTTTTAGGATTTTATTTATTTATTTTTAAGAATCAACAAAACTAAATTTAAAATCTAAATAAAAATTCAAATCTAAAACCTAAATCAAATCAAATCTTTTTTTTAATTGATTTTTGATTTATTTGAAATAAAACTAAACTAATCCTGAGAAATATCTAATTATAAGACTAAAATTATAAAATAAGTAAAAACTAACACCTAAAAATATCTGAAAATAAAACTAGAACTTAAGCAAAAGTAAATAAATAAAAAAAAGGTCTAACTCTAAAACTATATAACAAAATAAAAATCGAACTTTTTATGTTAAAACTAATAAATATATACATAAAATAAAACAAAATCGCTGACTAAATTGATCATTCAAGCCAAAATCGAAATCTATTGAAGCCAAAACCCAAATATTAACTAAATTCATAAACTAAAGAAATATATATAAAACCAAACCAAAAAGAAAACGAAAATCAAAATCAAAGATACTATAAAACAGACCAACACATATTCAAATGAAAATCAAACAGGCCTATCTGAAACCTAGTTGTATATGAAAAGAATTGATCGCTTTTTTGTTTGTCGTTCGTTGTGCAAGTTTTAAGAACGGTTGGCGACGACAGCTAAAGGGAGACTTGTGTGCAAGAATTAGCGAGTCGACAGATTGCTGGAGTAGAGGGTTGTGACGTGAAGAGGAAATGAGAGGAGCCGGCAACGGAAGGAAACCACGTAGAGAGCAGGCAATGATGAGAGAATGGAAACTGCGTTTGAGCGTTAAGGAGAGGGCAGCATTTGAGTGAGTTTAGATTTTTCTTGCAGCGTGATGGAGTGAAGGTCCGAGGTGCGATGAGAAGAGTAGTATAGTGGCAGCAAGAGAACGATTGAGGGTAGCACGCATAGAAAGACGTAGGTGCGGATGTGGCTATGAAACAATGCGTGAAAATGAACGTGGGTGGCTCAGGTTTGAGGGAGCTGCAATGACAGCAGTGAAGAGGGTCGATGAGGAAGTGAGGACGTGGAGCAACGTGCTGCATGAGAAAACTGCAAGGAAGAGGAGGACTGCGGAGAGATAAGTCGCGGCAGATGGAGTGGAGTGAGATGGCCAGCATAGGTAGAAATAATGGATGCCGCGAGATTTTGCAACGTGAGAATTTTACACATCCTGCTTAAAAAAATTTCAATTTTTTTCCTGTAACACAATGTGACCCCAAGCAATAGATAGCTTGGAAAAACCCTCGAATTTCTTCAGAAAAATTGAAAATCCAATGAAGAGTATCCCTGCAAAATTGACATTGAGGCTAGATCTTACCCTCGCAGGCCTAGATCTGGCTTCAAAACAAAACTACACCTTCAGATCAGCAACCTGCAAAAATAAAAACAAAATACCCAGAAATAATATATGCAGGAATGAAGTTAAAAAACTAAAACAACAACTAAATAATTATAGCATTCACAACTTAAAGGCTCTAAATAGATATATTTCTCAGTATGCCACAGAAATATTTTCAGAATTTTAAATTTAATATGAAATGCTTCAGAAAACCTTTCATGCATTCACAAGAAAAATTCGAATGATAAGTCTGGGATAAAAACTAGCTAGGCTCTTCAGAAAATGCAATCCGGGAGTTGGCTGGTTTAGCCAAGAACTTCCCCGAATGCCCGATAATCTCAAAAAAGGATTTCCTGCACATCTTAAATCAAACATTAATGAAGAAGGAGAAAACGACTCTAAAACCCAAATGTAATGGAGATACCTGCTATCATATCCAGAAATTTAACTACCATTCAAACCCTAGTGACTAAACAAGATACTTGTGTTTAAAATCACTCTTCATCAAGCTATCATCAATGGCTGAAAATAAATTTATTCAAAAAAATAAAACATTTTACAACAATTCCAAAAGAGTAACACCAGTAAGATTTCAACCCCAAAGTCTTTCTGTATTGCACAAAAAATGACTATAAGAGAGCTTTTTTTAGCACACGACTCTAAGATTGAATGATCGGAAATGACCCCTGACACCCTATTTAAATGAAACATTTCCAACGGCTAGTTCGAGTGATCCATGTCAAAATGATCTCGACCGTCGATGAGGACCAAAATCTCTTTTAATTTCATCCGTTGAAATTTTAAATGCATTTTAATATATTAAAAAATTAAAATCTTGCATTTATTTCCTCAAAACTTTGACTTATTATTATTTTATTTTATTTTTTCAAATTTTTATTTATTTTTAATTTATTTTTGAAATTTTATTTTATTTTAGTTTTAATATTTTAGTTATTTTTTAATTTTTAATTTTATTATTTATTATTATTATTATTATTTTATTATTTTTACTGAATCCTCGAACTTAGCCTTTGGAAAAAAACACCTAAGACCTAGGACTTATGAGGGGATAATTCATTTTCCAACCCT
Source organism: Pinus tabuliformis (assembly GCA_031772625.1). Taxonomy (NCBI): domain Eukaryota; kingdom Viridiplantae; phylum Streptophyta; class Pinopsida; order Pinales; family Pinaceae; genus Pinus; species Pinus tabuliformis. The sequence goes on from CM062809.1 coordinate 84,943,180, forward strand.
CAAGACACTTTACATCATGACTTGTACAATTTTACATCTCAATGGGGGAAACCCATTTGACATAGACCCTCATAGACCACCCAGTTCTACGACACAAATATAATCTAGCAGATCAAGAAATTTGTAATAACCTAACCAAATAGTTAGAATTATTTCCAAATTACTTTTACATAGACACAAAGCACACTAGGATTCCCTTAAGATTCTAATGATAAAATCCATTCCGGCTTTGGGATTAGGCTGAAGGAAAACTCTGCCGATCATGGATCGGTGAGACAAAAAACTTTGTGGAACGTAGATTATCACTAAAAAATTAGGTTTTCCTAGGCAATTTACATACATGACTCAAATCAGTTAAGATTATTTACAATTTACACATGCAGATTGTGTTTACAACATAACATGATCAAGCTGATGATGACAGTCGATTGGCATGGACACGTCGACCAAGCGCTATCCCTTTTGTCGAAAAAGGGGGTGTACTGCTATAGATATTTGACACGTAGTGGTCAACATCTGGGTCTACTTAGAGACACGTTGCTGCACTGTAGGAAAGTGAGAATCCAGAATCTGCATCCATGCAACACAGCACAAAACATAAGTAGCGTCCATCCAAAAATCATCACATAATATTAAGCACAGGAAAGATATAAGCTCTTCATTTATTAACTATCTAGTAACATGAAAAGTAAATCTAATCCTAAAACATAAATGAAAATGCTGAAAAAACAAGTAGGGTTAGAAATATACAGGATGCCCCATGGCATCAGATGTGTTCAATATAGTGTATACTGAGCATTTGCCTGCTTTCATGGAAATCTGTCGGCTGATTCTCTTATGTGCCATGTCTAATTCTACATATGGCAGGACTTTTTCCTATTCGAAAATCAAGTTGCTTACGGCCATTTGATGCATCAAATCTTTTTCTCGTTCTCTTTCTTCTGCGTTTTTCTTTGTGGCAGGCTATATCACTGATGACGTGGAACTTTCTGCTTCAAAGCTCTCAGATGAAGTATGTAAGATATGCGTGACATGTCTTTCTTCATTCTGCATCTGCCCTGTCAAGGATGATGGATCAATCACGTAGGTGCCATGAGTTATGACTTGATCTTCTATGACTGGTGGATTAACTGTGTGAGCATTAACCAGATTATTAATTTCCCTTTTATCCAGGTCACCTTCAATTAGCCACTTTTCAATGGAACAAAGGACCTCATAATAAGATGGAGCTTGTTGCAACAGATAAGGAGGCTCCTGATCTATTGACATTCCCTGGTATCTTTCATCCTCTGATCGTTGTTGAAATTTCTGAACCTGTATTGTAATGGCAACCATCTGACTAGAGTGTTCAACCTTCATAGCACTGATTTCCCTGGTATGGTCTTCTTCTATGATCAATAACTTATTCTGAAGACATATTTGATTAGCTTCCATATCTTTTATTACTTTATCGTCCTTTGCCTTTATGGTCATCCAACAATGTTGCATAAAGTTTATCTCTTTCCTATGATTTGCTTCCATGGTAGTCACTTGATTTGAATGATTGAGTTCCATAATCGTCATATTTTCCTCTAAGCCTGATAACTTTCTTTGCATAAAATTAATTTCCCTGTCATGATTAGCTTTCATGGTTTGAATTTCCTTAGCATGCTAACTCTATATATCAATTACATGATCAAAGTGTTTAATTTTCATGATCTCCATCTCCTTATCACATTTTTCCAGGTGGGTTGCATAAAGTTCTCATATCATTGGCGTAATTAGTTTGATTGATTTCCATATTTTTTACCAGCCGTAGTAGTTCTATAATTTGCTTCTAATTTTTCCTTTCATTGTTGACACTGATTTTACAATTTGTCCCTGCTTTTCCACTATCATGGATTTGATCTGCAATGGTACAGGTGGATGGCACATTCTGATATGAAGAATTGTCTTGAAATTTTTCATCGACAGTTGGACCTTTCATAAGATTACTTTCATTTTGTTGCACAATTTTAGGGGCACAAGGCGAGCTATCTTGATAACCATATCTATCTTTAAAAGCATTGACAATGTCTTGTAAAGAAGTGAAAGAATCTTCAGGACAATTATTAAACCAATTCAAAGCATCACCCTCTAAAGAAAGGACAATTAGACACATTTTGACATCTTCATGATTATACTGAGGAGATCTACAATATATAATCATTATACAAGTAAACTTGCTTAAATGCTTTCTAACAGTGACTGAATCACCACCTCAGAATAAAGGTAATTTAGAAATGACCACTTCCGGAACATCATGGAGAACATCAGTAAAATGACATGGGCTAAACGAATAATCCATGATGAATAACAAGGGGCCAAATGGATGATAGAGAGAGGTCTCTGCTCAAGAAAATCAAGAGATGAAAGAAGTGGAGTCGCCACTTGAACATGAATCTAGAGTCGCCACTTGAACATGAATCTAACTCTAGGATCCAAAAAGCAACAAACAAGCAGATATGAGGGAGGCTTGTTGTCTGGGAAAAATAAAAGAAATGGAGTCACCACCCAAACAAGAAACGAACTGAAGAGTAGTTGCTGGTATGATGAAAGATAAGGTGATGAAAAGATCAAATGATGCCAAAGAATGCTAGTCGTTTGACAGGCTGATGAATGGCGAAAAAGATGAGATGATGCCAAAAAATTTTGACTCTGCCAGCTCAAATGAAAAGATTCTAGATTCCAGATGAGAGAGAAGAATGAGGATGAAATGTCGTTGAAACACCAGGGACAGAAAAACTCTATCCACGGCAACGACGCCAAAAAATGTTGTTGTTGTCGAGCCAAATGAAAAGATGATAAATGAGAAGGATGAATGTCGTTGAAACGTCAGGGACAGAAAAACTCCATCCCCGGTAGCAGCGCCAAAAAATGTTGTCGCACAGATTGTCCAGACAGCACGACAATGCTCAAACTGGGGGTTATCATCCCGATCCTCGATCTCTCCATGTAAGTCGTCTCCCTAAAGCAGGCTAAGGGGGGTAGACCCTATGGGAAAAAGAAAGGCCAACTAGGAACCAGTTGGCTTGGGAGACACAGCAGGGGGAAACAAGCACTTGATCGATGTTAGAATTTGATTAGATTTTCAAAAGCTTAAAACCAGTGCCTTATCGAGTTAACGAAAACCAAATAATTAATTAGCTATTGTTGCTTATGATTGCTTGAAAATATTTACAAAATTTCCTACATGTAACGATCATTATATAATCCAAGCAATGGTTAATTTCAGCAGATGCAAGATATTCAATAAATGCACAAAGCTTTAGCAATTAAACTTCAAAAGATCAAATGCTTTAAATAACCATAAAATTTAAATGCTAACCAGTTACCACTTTCATATAGCTAACCTTTAGATAAAATTTAAGCGCATTTAGCTACCACAAAAAACTTCTTTCAAGATTTTTATTTATTTATTTATTTATTTTTATTTTTATTTATTTTTATTTTTTATTTTAATTATAATTTTTAGATTTTTAATTTTGAAAATTTAAAATTTGTTAGGGTTTTTGTTTTTTTGTTTCTTTTTAAGAATCAAAACAAAACAAAATCTAAAATCTAAATAAAAATTCAAACCTAAAACATAAATCAAATCTATTTTTTTTTTTTATTTGAAATAAAACTAAACTAATCCTGAGAAATATCTAATTCTAAGACTAAAATTATAAAATAAGTAAAAACTAACACCTAAAAATATCTGAAAATAAAACTAGAACTTAAGTAAAAGTAAATAAATAAAAAAAGGTCTAACTCTAAAACTATATAACAAGATAAAAATTGAACTTTTTATGTTAAAACTAATAAATATATACATAAAATAAAACAAAATCGCTGACTAAATTGATCATCCAAGCCAAAATCGAAATCTATTGAAGCCAAAACCCAAATATTAACTAAATTCATAAATTAAAGAAATATATATATATATAACCTAACCAAAAAGAAAACGAAAATCAAAATCAAAGATACTATAAAATAGACGAACGCATATTCAAATGAAAATCAAATACGCCGATCTGAAACCTAGTTGTATATGAAAAGAATTGATCGCTTTTTTGTTTGTCGTTTGCTGCGCAGGTTTGAAGAACGGTTGGTGACGGCAGTTGAAGGAAGACTTGCGTGCAAGGATTAGCGAGTCGACGGATTGCTGGAGTAGAGGGTTGCGACGTGAAGAGGAAATGAGAGGAGCCGGCAATGGAAGGAAACCACGTAGAGAGCAGGCAACGATGAGAGAATGGAAACTGCGTTTGAGTGTTAAGGAGAGGGCAGTGTTTGAGTGAGTTCAGATTTTTCTTACAGCGTGATGAAGGAGTGAAGGTCTGGGGTGCGATGAGAAGAGCAGTATAGTGGCAGCAAGGGAATGATTGAGGGTAGCATGCATAGAAATATGCAGGTGCGGATGTGGCTATGAAACAATGCGTGAAAATGAACGTGGGTGGCTCAGGTTTGAGGGAGCTGCAATGACAGCAGTGGAGAGGGTCGATGAGGAAGTGAGGACGTGGAGCAACGTGCTGCATGAGAAAATCGCAAGGAAGAGGAGGACTGCGGAGAGATAAGTCGCGGCAGATGGAGTGGAGTGAGATGGCCAGCATAGGCAGAAATAATGGATGCTACGAGATTTTGCAACGTGGGAATTTTTACACAGCCTGCTTAAAAATATTTCAAATTTTTTCCTGTAACACAATGTGACCCCAAGCAATAGATAGTTTGGAAAAACCCTCGAATTTCCTCAGAAAATTTGAAAATCTGTTGAAAAATATCCCTGCAAAATTGACATTGAGGCCAGATCTTACCCTCGTAAGCCTAGATCTGGCTTCAGAACAAGACTACACCTTCAGATCTGCAACCTGCAAAAATAAAAACAAAATACCCAGAAATAATATATGCAGGAATGAAGCTAAAAAACTAAAACAACAACTAAATAATTATAGTATTCACAACTTAAAGGCTCTAAATACCCAAATTTCTCAGTATGCCACAAAAATATTTTCAGAATTTTAAATTTAATGTGAGATGCTTCAGAAAACCCTTCATGCATTCACAAGAAAAATTTGAATGATAAGCCCGGGATCAAAACTGGTTGGGCTCTTCAGAAAATGCAATCTGGGAGTTGGTTGGTTCAGCCAAGAACTTCCCTGAATGCCCAATAATCTCAAAAAAAGGATTTCCTGCACAGCTTAAATCAACCATTAACGAATAAGGAGAAAACGATACTAAAATCCAAATGTAATGGAAATACCTGCTATCATATCCAGAAATTTAACTACCATTCAAACTCTAGCGACTAAACAAGATACTTGTGTTGAAAATCACTCTTCATCAAGTTATCATCAATGGCTGAAAATAAATTTATGCAAAAAATAAAACATCTTATAGCAATTCCAGAAGAGTAGCACCAGCAAGATTTCAACCCCAAAGGCTTTCTTTATTGCACAAAAAATGACTACAATAGAGCTTTCTTTAGCACACGACTCTAAGATCGAATGATCTGAAATGACCCCTGACACCTTATTTAAAGGAAAAATTTCTCAACAACTAGTTCGAGTGATCCATGTCAAAATGATCTCGACCGTCGATAAGAATCAAAATCTCTTTTAATCTCATCCGTCGAAATTTTAAATGCGTTTTAATATATTAAAAAATTAAAATCTTGCATTTATTTCCTCAAAACTTTGACTTATTATTATTTTATTTTATTTTTTCAATTTTTTATTTATTTTTAATTTATTTTTGAAATTTTATTTTATTTTAATTTTTATATTTTAGTTATTTTTTAATTTTTAATTTTATTATTATTTATTATTATTATTATTATTATTATTATTTTCACTGGACCCTCGAACTTAGCCTTTAGAAAAAAACACCTAGGACCTAGGACTTATGAGGGGATAAAACATTTTCTAACCCTCAAGACACTTTACATCATGACTTGTACAATTTTACATCTCAAGGGGGAAAACCCATTTCACATAGACCTTCATAAACCACCTAGTTTTGCGACACAAATATAATCTAGCAGATCAAGAAATTTGTAATAACCTAACCAAATAGTTAGAATTATTTCCAAATTACTTTTACATAGATAGGAAGCACACTAGGATTATTTAATATTCCTAATTAGCCATGGCTAATTGGAATATTCGATTTTGCTCAATTTTGCCTTCTATAGTTATTTATAAATAAAAAGATGAGGAAAGGGGGACATAACTCACTTTACGAATAAAGTCACTCCCTAGTAGCACAACGTTGTAACTTAAAAGGGGAGCCAAGGGGGCCCAAGGACCACGTAGAAAGGGGGCCCACATAGACACTTGGAGGGACTGCACAGATGGAGAAGGAACACGTGGCAAGAGAGAGACTACGTTGGCGGAGGTGGGCCTTAGGGTTTTGAGAGAGGCCAACACTATAAAGGAGAGAGGAGCCTCCTCATTTTGATCATTTGATTATGTTGCATTTGAGCTAGTCATTTCGACTTAGAGCACGCTGGTTGTTTAGCCTGTCTGCAGCGCTGTTTAGTGCATCGAGTGTCTCCGTTCAGAGATCTCACCCTTAGCCCCAAGGGACTTCGAGTGCCTGCTCGGGCAAGGTAGTTTCATCAGTCTTTTGCAGGAAGAGCGATCTTTGGAGTTGAGGAGGAGCTAAGCATTTGATGACTACGCAGTCTTGAGAGGGGAGGACGCAGTTTCTTTGGGTAGGAGGTCAGGACTGGGTTTTTGTGGAGGATTTAAGCTTGAAGATTGAACTAGGGATCAGCCCTTGCATTTTGGAGGATTTTGGCAGAGTTTCGGGTGGAGTTTTGGAGGATTCTCTTCAGCAGCAGCACAGAGCCTTGAGAGATAGCGTAGATCCTCAAGGGGGTGATTTTCGGGGTCAGTTATTTTAGAAAAGCTTTCTGGGCTTTTCTGGGTTTATTGAGTAGAGGCTGATTTCAAAGTTTCAGCGTTCTCTGAGGAGGGAAACAGCCCCAAATCCTCACTTGATTCTAGCAGTAGCAGCAACACAACAGTTCTCCGGAAGCTTGGATGCAGTTCAGAGAGAGGCCATTTCCATACCATTCTGAGTGTATTTCTTCACTTGCCATGTGCAAGTCGAGGTGCTATCTTTTTGATCACCTCTTGTACTCTTTCCATTACTCAGTACAATAAAATGGCTTAGCATTTCTCTCTACATTTCTCGAGCATCTGCTTATATTCCATGTATACATTATTGTATGTTGCACTACTACTATTTCTCCGGTTGGAGTTTGCTTGTGTTTGAGGGATATCTCTGATAAGGGATATTATAGTGGTATCAGAGCATAGATCTGACTCAACGTGTGGAGCTAACAGTCTATGACACCGAGGGAGAAATGTTACAAAGGTAGGAAATACAGAGATATTGAGCGTAGGTTGGAGAACACCTACAGAGAGGGAGACTGTGTTCAGGTGGTGGACACAGAACAGGAAGAGCCTGTGGTGAACACAGAATAGGAGGAGCCTGTGGTGAACACAGAGCAAGAGGATCCGATGACAAATGATGATGGGAAGAAATTTGCAGACATGGTCCTCAAATCAGTGCAAGATCTGTCGAGGTAGATCGAGGTGATGGGGCAGAGATTCACGGCGGTGGAGGCTAGACAGTGTGAGAGCCCACGGGTTTTCCAGGTTGGTGAGGGATCAGGTGCATCTAACTATTTGCAAGAGCAGGGTGCCACTCAGTGTGATACTACTCAGCAGGTGGCCTCACATGCCCCTACATGCTCTACCATGCCCACTTTCCTAAGAGCAGACATGGGGGCTGAAGTCCAGCAGGAGGTAGAGCCTGGTCATATGGGCGATTATTTTGCAGAGTACTAGGCCTATGGGTAGGAGTTCAGGGATGCTCTCTTATTCAGAGATTTTGTTTAGCTCCAGCGGGATAATAGACCCCGCGACAATCACAAAGGATACTGGCATTATCATGGTGGAGACACCCACCGCACAGTTAGTAGATTTCACTTGCCTACGTTTGATGGCTCATCAAACAGTTCAACAAAGTCTTGGGTGGAGAAGCTGGACATCTATTTCCAGCTTAACCAGATGTCGGAGACAAAGGCCATCAAGGTGGCGACATTACATTTGGATAGTGAGGCCCAGGACTAGTGGTTCCATGGGTTGGTTACACTCGGACACTCCATAGTGACGACATATGCCGAGTTCACCAGGAGACTGATGGAGAGGTTTGACCGGAGGGATCCAGAATAGCATTTTGTTGACCTGACGAGGCTCAAACAGACTGGGAACCTAGAGACCTAGATTGTAGACTTATTGAGGGTTTCAGTGATGGTGCCAGATCTATTGGCGGCACGGAAGATCTACATGTTTGTTGAGGGGTTAGCAGAGCCACTTCGAGGTCCAGTCAGATCCACTAGACCAGCCACACTCTAGGATGCTATTAGTAGGACCTGAGACTTGCAGGATGCCTTACCCAGGACCCAGACACCTTACCCCCAAAGACAGGCTTTCCAGCCTAAGGGGAAGGACGTGAGGATTCCGTCTCCAAAGGGGAATCTAGGACGACCACAGATTGATGATGATGCCAGGAGGGAGCTGAAGAAGAAGCGGTTGTGCTTTACCTGTCAGAAGTCGTGGGCATTGGGACATAGATGTGCTGCTGGCAAAGCACATTTTATTGAGGTCTTCTCCGAGTGCAGTGGGGAAGAGGATGAGGAGGATGATGTGGAGGTAGGAGATAGTCATGCCGCACAGGATCCTTTGCCACCTCCACCACCAGCAGTAGGTGGTGCAGCTTTTGCACCTACCAGAGGGGCCCTTGCAGCATTGCGAGGAGCTCCCAAGTATTTGACGCTGCACGTATGGGGGATAGTACGTGGCTAACGAGTATCAGTTTTGGTTGACCGTGGGGCAACCCACAACTTCATTGATGCACAGATGGTTGAGCGGAGAGGTATACAGACAAAGAGCTTCGATGGCTTTTCAGCTTTGGTCCCAGGAGATCAAACCATGGTGTGTGCTCGTTATGTTCTAGAGTTATCAGTGACGATGGGCACCTACACACTGACTGACCACTTTTTCGTGGTCGATATTCCAGACACCAACATGTGTTATGAAACCAGCTCACAAAAAGATAGAAAAGAGAGATCCACGCCTTAGAATTCAGCCTCTTCGAGGGGGCAACCTCCTTTACATTACATAAATGAACAATTCTTGGATGATACAAATGACAAAACCTCCTTTCTATATATAGGAGTCTAAGGAGTCACAATATAATCCAGCCGACCTAACAATAATAATATAAAGCCACAAAAATAACAATTTTGGGATTCTATGGGGCACAGAAATAACAATATGGGGGTAATAGGGGCACAACAATATAAATAAGGGGTATAACTACAATATTAATGGGGTAATCACTAGTATTATAGGGACCCAACATGCCCCTCTCCTTCAAAAAAGTGTTGTCCTCAACGCTTGAGCAGTTCTGGATACTTCTGCATAAAATTCTCATCCTCCCATGTGGAATCTTCAGCGGATAAGTTCTTTCACTTGATAAGATACTCTGAAATTGATCGATTTCGTAGCTGTCGAGTTCTTGTTTCTGTGACTGCTTCCGGTTCCAATATAATTTTTCCTTCCTCGTCAAGTTCTGGCAATATTGTTTGAACTGGGAGCTTGTCGCCTATAACCTTCTTTAAACATGAAACATGGAAAACTGGGTGCAATCGAGAAGCTGCAAGAAGCTCCAATTTGTATGCCATAGTACCAATATTTTCCAACACCTTGTACAGACCATAATACTTTGGTGATAATTTATTATCCTTCTTAGCTTGCTTTAGGGACATTTGCTTATATGGTTGTAGCCGTAGGAATACCCAATCACCTACATCAAAACTTCTTTCACTGCGATGTTGATCTGCCTGTTGTTTCATTCTATTTTGTGCCAACACGAGGTTATCCTTTAAGAGTTGGAGGACTTGTTGTTGATGTTCGATGTGATGTTCCACTGCCTGAACCTTAGAATTTTCTCTTAAATATGATGTGATTGATGGTGGTTGGTACCCATAAAGTGCCAAAAAAAAGGTTAATTTTGGTTGCTGTATGGAAGGAAGTGTTATACCACCATTCAGCCAGAGGCAACCATTTGACCCATTGTGTCTGTTTATCAGATACAAAGCAACGAAGATATCCTTCCAAACATTTGTTTACTATCTCAGTTTGCCCATCAGATTGAGGATGATAAGATGAGCTATGAGCTAACTGAGTACCAAGACAAGAAAATAATTCTGTCCAAAAATTTCCAGTGAAAATGGGATCTCTGTCACTTACAATAATCTTTGGGTTTCCATGTAGCTTTTGAACTGTTTCCATAAACGCAGTATAAACTGTACTGGCTTTAAATGGATGTGATAATGCACAAAAGTGTGCATACTTGGTAAGTCTGTCAACTACCACCATGATGACACTCTTTCCCTCAGACTTGGGTAAACCTGTGATAAAATCCATTGAAACCTCCTCCCAATGTTGGCTTGGAATGGATAAAGGTTGTAATAGACCCGGTGTCTTAATTGTTTCAACTTTATTTTGTTGGCAAACCAAACATTCCGCCACAAACTTTTGAATATCTGATTTAAGGCCATCCCAAAAAAATTCCTTCTTAACCCTGTGGTAAGTTTTTAAAAATCCTGAGTGCCCTCCTAAGGGAGAAGTGTGCAATTCCATAAGAATCTTTTGTTTTAGCTGGAAATTCTTACAGAGGTATAAGCGATCTTTGTACCATAACGAATCATTTTGCCAGCTAAATGTATCAGACGTACTGGAATCTTGTTGTAGCTTTTGAATAAGTGCCCACACTTCTTCGTCATTCTTCCATTCCTCCTTTGCTTAGTTTATCCAATATGGTTGGATAATAGAAATGGCACACAACAATGCTTCCATATCCTCATCCTTTCTTGAGAGTGCATCTGCCACCACATTTTGCTTCCCTTTTTTGTAGATGATTTCAAAGTCATAACCCAACATCTTTGTGACCCACTTTTGTTGCTCTTCAGAGGATAATCTTTGTTCTAAAAAGTATTTAAGGCTATCATGATCCGTTTTTACCTTGAAGTGTCTTCCCATTAGGTAGGGTCGCCATTTCTTAAGTGCATGGAGTATTGCCAACATTTCCTTCTCATAAATAGCTTTGCTTAAAAACTTTCCCTTGATTGGACGACTTTCAAAAGCAATGGGTCTTTCATCTTGCATTAAAACAGCACCAATTCCATTTCCTGAAGCATCACATTCCACAATAAAGGTTTTTGTGAAGTCCGGTGTAGCTAAGACCGGTGCTTGGCACATTGCCTCTTTAAGATGTTTAAAGGCCTTTGTTGCTTCTAGAGTCCATGAAAATGAATCTTTCTTCAATAATGTTGTTAGAGGTGTTGCTATTCTCCCATAATTCTTAACGAACTTGCGATAATACCCTGTCAACCCAAGAAATCCTCGCAGATGCTTTATGGATGTGGGGATTTTCCATTCCTTAATGGCTTTAATTTTGCTAGGGTCTACCTTAACTCCTTCATGAGATACAATATGACCCAAATATTCCACCTCCTGAACTCCAAAGAAACATTTGGATCTTTTTGCATATAATTGTTTCTCCTCCAATAGTTGTAGCACCTTGTCAACATGTTCAACATGATCCTTCCAAGACTTGCTGTAGATTAGTATATCATCAAAAAATACTAACACAAATTTTCTAAGGAATGGTTTGAAAATTGAATTCATCAAACCTTGAAATGTTGAAGGTGCATTGGTAAGGCCAAAAGGCATGACCAAAAATTCATAATGACCCTCATGAGTTCTAAATGTCGTTTTCAGAATGTCTTCAATCTTCATTCTGATTTGATGATATCCCGAACGAAGATCCAACTTGGTGAAGTAAATTGATCCATGCAATTCATCCAGTAATTCATCAATGACAGGAATGGGGAACTTATCTTTAATAGTGAGCTTGTTGAGCTCCCTATAATCTGGACACATGCGCCATGATCCATCCTTCTTGTGCACCAATACTACTGGAGCTGAGAAAGAACTTTGACTTGGTTGAATTATACCAGCCTCTAGCATTTCTGCAACCATACATTCAATTTCACTTTTTTGGACATATGGATATCTGTACGGCCTGATGTTTGGAGGAACACTTCCTGGAATCAGATGAATAGCATGATCATGATCACGCATAGGTGGGAGACCTTTGGGAGTCTCAAATACCTTGGAATGATTGTCCAGGACTTTTTGGAGATCTGGAGAAATAGATGATTCCAATGTGGAAACATCTAGCGAACATAATTGTGCAATTACACCTCTTTGCTCCTTTTTTAGAAGCTTTGTCATGCCATTAGAGCTGATTATCTTTCCTGGTTTCCCTGCAATACCCCTTAATTCAACTTCCTTTCCTTCCACAGAAAATTTCATGAAAAGTTCTTGAAAATTAAAAGCTATTGTACCCAAGGATTGTAGCCATTGGACTCCTAGTACAACATCAGCACCTCCCATTGGAATGGAAAGCATTGGGCTAGTCAATACATATTCTTCCATGGATAGCTTGATATTATGGCACTTTCCAGAACAATTTATTGTTCCTCCATTTGCAATCATCACTTGACACTCTGGTGCTGGATATAGGAAGCAATTCAATTCTTTTGCTACCCTACAATGAATAAAATTGTGGGTGCTTCCTGAATCAATCAACACTATTACCTTTTTCTTCTTGATTTGTCCTTCTATCTTGATGGTTTGAGGAGTGGTAATTCTCGCCAATGCATTACAAGATATGGTCAGATTTATTTGTTCTTCATCTAGGCTTTGTTCCTAGAATATATCCTCTTCTTTTGACCTTTCTTGCTCATTTTCTTCTTCCTCTTCACAATCTATGTAGAATAATTTCTTCTCAGCACACTTATGACCTTTTGTGTATTTGCTATCACAATTGTAACAAAGCCCTTTTGCTCTTTTTTCTTCCAATTGTTGTGGTGTCAACCTTGTAGGTTGTGGAAGACTATGGGCAACAACACTTCCGTCTTTATAGTTGTGAATGGTATGCTTCCTAGTTGCCATAATTTTGCTTTCCATTTTTCTTGCTAACCTGAATGCCTTCTCTAATGAATCAAGTTCCCAAAGGCGCACATCATGTTGGATATTATCCTTTAAAGACCCTATGAACACATCAATCCTATGCTCCTCTGGAATATCTTTTACCCTTATGTTCAATTTTTGGAACTCCTCAATGTGCTCCATTATTGAACCCTTTTGTTTGAGACTTATCAATTGGCTAAAAAAAGTGTTGTTTTTTGTATCCTCATAATGTGCTATCAATTCTTCCGTAAAAATTGCCCAAGTGATAAATTGTTTACGAGAACAAAGCCATTGATACCATACAAACTGATTTGGTTCCAAATATAAAGTTGCCATACGTACCTTTTGTGTGTTTTGCACATTATTGAGATCGAAGAATTGCTCCATCTGTAATATCCATGTGGCGGGATCCTTGCCATCAAACTTCCTCATATCGATTTTTGGAACATGGTGAGTCTTCGATCCAACATTAGAGTCTATGGAATCATGATTAACATTTCTTTTGTTCTCATCATGAGTTTCCTTTAGTACTCTTTCACCCTTAGGGACTATTTCTTGTAGCAACTTATTCATATTTATCTTCAATTCGTCCATGTCTGTCTACAAATCTATCTTCAAATCATCCATCTTAGCTTCCACGTCAATCATCTTAGCTTCTACGTCTTTCTTTAAACAGTCCATCTTAGCTTCTACACTTTTTTTAAACCATCCATCTTAGCTTCTACATCTTTCTTTAAACCATCCATCTTAGATTCTGTTCCTTTTTGTGCAAGGGACAGTTGTTGCACTTGGTCTTGTAATTTTGATATATCATGTTGCATTTCTTCCTCTTCTTCATGAGTCATGCTAGAGCTTTCAGGTTTCCTTACTAGGTGTTTGCATTTTCTTTCCTCGGGGCATCAGTTACCGATAATAATGCTCTACTATGCCCTTTGAATTCCTTCAAAATAAATTTTCAAACCAAAGCTTAAGCAAAAATTTAAGAAAATCTACACACCTTTTTTCACTTTGTAAGAGCTCGATATTGCCTCTGATGTATCTCTGTACTTTCCAATCATCTACTTCTGAATTTGTGAGCTGTAGTAGCCCTCTGTGTCCTCTTTCCAATGCCACAAGTCTGACCCAAATTGGGTTCTCCAAGGAAGAGTTATGTGAAATCTCCCACAGTGACTTGCTTATAGACTAGTTCAGTAGAGTGAACTTGTACGACGTGCCACGAGTCACTGTTTCGACCTTTGGATCTGAAACACGCATACAAGAAACTACAGTCCGTCCTCTTTCTGTACCTTTTTACGAAATTTCAATCCAATCCTCAGAGAAAAAGTTATGACGATTTTCCCCAGGTCACCTATTTTGAATGTAATTCAGGAGTCTGTAAAAAGACCAACTTCCTCAGATCATATCTCCGAAAATATCGCGCGAAAAGCTTTGAAATTCGAACCCAAAGTTCAGCGACAATTCTTCTCAAATGGGTTTTTTTTGCGACTTCTGAAACGTCACAGAAAAAAAGTTATAGCGAAAATGCCACGATGACCTGTTTGGAGCAGCGAAACCCTAGAATCCAAAGCTCTGATACCAAATGTTATGAAACCAGCGCACAAAAAGATAGAAAAGAGAGATCCATGCCTTAGAATTCAGCCTCTTCGAGGGGGCAACCTCCTTTACATTACATAAATGAACAATTCTTGGATGATACAAATGACAAAACCTCCTTTATATATATAGGAGTCTAAGGAGTCACAATATAATCCAGCCGACCTAACAATAATAATATAAAGCCACAAAAATAACAATAGAGGGATTCTATGGGGCACAGAAATAACAATATGGGGGTAATAGGGGCACAACAATATAAATAAGGGGTATAACTACAATATTAATGGGGTAATCACTAGTATTATAGGGACCCAACAACATGATACTAGGTATTCAGTGGCTTATCACTCTAGGGAAGGTCACGACAAATTGGAAGGCCCTAGAGATGGAGTGGGATGATGAGAAGATAGGGAGGCATGAGAAGATACGGGGATAGCACACATATCCGCCTCAGACAGTTTTGACTCATTAGATGGAGGCAGTCTTCAAGAAGGGAGATGTAGAGTGGGCAGTGGAGCTGCGTGCATCAGAGGCAGGGACTGTAAGGCAGACGGTGCACCCAGAGATACAGTCCATCCTTGACCAGTATGCCACAATGTTTGGGGAGATTCCACCAGGACAGCCATTGGACCGGGGGTTTGAGCACACCATTGAGCTTGAGCAGGGCATACAGGTGGTGATTCCTACCCCCTATAGGCATCCCAAGGCCTATCGGGATGAGATTGAGCAGGCCATTCAGGAGTTGCTAGCTCTTGGGCACATTCGACCGAGCACAAGTCATTATGCTTCTTCCGTGGTGTTGGTGAAGAAGAAAGACGACACATTGAGGACGTGCATTGACTACAGGGCCCTAAAGAAGAAGACCTTGAAAAACAGGTATCCCATACCTAGGATCGATGAGTTGATGGATGAGTTGAGAGGAGCACGGTTCTTCTCAAAGATTGATTTGAGATCTGGGTACCATCAGATTCGTGAGGGAGAAGGACATTCCCAAGAGCGCCTTCAGGGGTCACTATGGGCACTTTGAGTTTTTGGTGATGCCCTTCGAGCTAACCAATGCTCCAGCTACATTCCAGTCCTGCATGAATCACATCTTTCGCAGTCACTAAAGGAAGTTTGTGTTGGTGTTCTTTGATGATATTCTCATTTATAACAGGACTTGGGAGGAGCATCTCCAACACTTTGAGACAGTGTTGCGCATTTTGGAGGAGCAGTAGTTCTATGCCAAGCTCTTCAAGTGTGAGTTTGGGTTGACGGAGATGTTGTACTTGGGACACATCATAGGGGTAGATGGAGTGAGAGTCCATGAGGAGATGATCAGGGCCATCAGAGATTGGTCGGAGTCGAGGAGCGTGACAAAACTTCGGGGGTTCATTGGAATTTGTACTTACTATCGAATGTTCGTCAAGATTTTCTCACAGCTTGCTGCACCCCTGACAAATCTGACGAGGAAGGGGGCATTCAGTTGGTTGGATACAGCACAGCGAGCCTTTGATAGGCTCAAGGAGGTTATGAGTAGCTGCCTAGTGCTTGTATTGCCGAATTTTTCACAGCCATTTGTTTTGGAGTGTGATGCGTCGGGAGAGGGGATCGACGCAGTGTTGATGCAGGGAGGTCACCCTATAGCCTTTGATAGCCGGAAGCTCCTTCTGCATGAGAGGTTGTATTCTATATACGACAAGGAGACGCTGGCCATTATGCATGCAATGGCCAAATTCCGACAGTATTGAATAGGTAACAGGTTCTGGGTGAGGACTGATCACAACAGCCTCAGGTTCTTTTTGGAGCATAAACAACTACAGGAGAGGCAGCAGAAGTGGATCAGTAAGATCTAAGCGTATGACTTTGACATTGAGTATGTCAAGGGTAAGAACAATGTGGTAGCAGATGCCCTTTCACGTAGACCAACCACGTTGTCTCTTATGAGCTTGGACACAGACTAGAGGGCTCGACTCTTAGTAGAGTACTCCAAGGACAGATTTGCATGTGAGGTTCTAGATGGGCAGGTGGCGGATGACAGGTACAGGGTAATCGCTGAGATCATCTACTATAGGGACCAAATCTTCTTCACTGAGGGATCTCAGCTCAAGAAGAAGATGCTTCAGGCCTCACATGATTCACCATTGGTCAGCCATCAGGGGTTTACCAAAAGCTACAGGGTCATTAGAGAGAGGTTCTCTTGGAAGGGCCTCAAGGAGGATATACTCCAACATATCCGGGAGTGCGATATTTCCTAGAGGAACAAGGGGGAGATGAGCCATCCCATAGATTATTGTAGCCTCTTCCCATTCCGGAGGGGAAATGGGAGAGTATTTCAATGGACTTCATCACAGGGTTGCCCATGGTGCAAGGCAAGGATTGTATCTTTGTCATCATTGATCGACTGACAAAGTATGCACATTTTTTCGCCATATCCGCACACTACACAATAGCGCAGGTGGCTGAGCTATTCTTCAGAGAGGTCTTCAGGCCACATGGTCTTCCTAAGACCATCATCAGTGATAGGGATAGCGATTTCATGGGCGGGTTTTGGCAGGAGATTTTCCAGTTGGTGGGGACGAAGTTGACACCAAGTACCAGTTATCACCCACAGATGGACGGGCAGACAGAGATAGTTAACAAGTGGCTAGAGGGCTACTTGCATAACTATGTCAGTAGGCAGCAGCGAGCATGGCTGAACTGGCTGCATTTGGGGGAGCACTACTACAACACTACACATCACATGTCCATTGGTATGCCACCATTCTATGCTTTGTATGGATATCATCCTTTATCTTTTGCTAACATGATGTTTGGTGCTAGCAAGGATCCGAGAGCCAAGATTTGGTCCAAGAGAGTCAGGATATCCTCCGAGCTCTCAAGGATAATATGGCTACAGCATAGAACCAGCAGAAGCTATATGCTGACAGGGGTCGGGTGGAGAGATAGTTTGAGGTAGGGGACTTGGTCTACCCACGATTACAGCCATACCGACAGTGGTCACTGAAGCAGAAGGGAGCCGATAAGCTCAAGCCCCGCTTTTATGGGCCATAAAGGGTGATACGTAGGATTGGACAGATTGTGTATGAATTGGAGCTGCCCCAAGACAGCAAGATTCATAACATTTTTCATGTATCATGCCTGAAGAAGGCATTGGGGCAGCAGGTGACAGTGACAGATGAGCTACCACCCACGGATGATGAGGGGCATTTGGTGTTGTAGCCAGAGGCTACTATTGATACCAAGGAGAGGCAGCTACAGAGCAGGACGGGTCTGGGAATTCTTGGTGAGGTGGAAGAATTTACCGGATGAGGATGCCACTTGGGAGAGTGAGAAAATTTTGTAGCATCCATCACTTCAGTTGCTTGAGGACAAGCAAAATTTTGCTGGGGGAGACTGTAATATTCCTAATTAGCCATGGCTAATTGAAATATTCAATTTGCTCAATTTTGCCTTCTATAGTTATTTATAAATAAAAAGGTGAGGAAAGGGGGACATAACTCACTTTATGAATAAAGTCACTCCCTAGTAGCACAACGTTGTAACTTAAAAGGGGAGCCAAGGGGGCCCAAGAACCATGTAGAAAAGGGGCCCACGTAGACACTTGGAGGGACTGCGCAGATGGAGAAGGAACACGTGGCAAGAGAGAGGCTACGTTGGAGGAGGTAGGCCTTAGGGTTTTGAGAGAGGCCAACACTATAAAGAAGAGAGGAGCCTCCTCATTTTGATCATTCGATTATGTTGCATTTGAGCTAGTCATTTTGACTTAGAGCACGCTGGTTGTTTAGCCTGTCTGCAGCGCTGTTTAGTGCATCGAGTGTCTTCGTTTGCAGATCTCACCCTTAGCCCCGGGGGACTTCGAGTGCCTGCTCGGGTAAGGTAGTTTCATCAGTCTTTTGCAGGAGGAGCGATCTTTGGAGTTGAGGAGGAGTTGAGCATTTGATGACTGCACAGTCTTGAGAGGGGAGGACGCAGTTTCTTTGGGTAGGAGCTTAGAACTAGGTTTTTGTGGAGGATTTGAGCTTGGAGATTGAGCAAGGGATCAACCCTTGCATATTGGAGGATTTTGGCAAAGTTTCGGGTGAAGTTTTGGACGATTCGCTTCAGCAGCAGCGTAGAGCCTTGAGGGATAAGCGTAGATCCTCAAGGGGGTGATTTTCGGGGGTCAACTATTTTAGAAAAGCTTTCTGGGCTTTTCTAGGTTTATTAAGTAGAGGTTGATTCCAAAGTTTCGGCATTTTCTGAGGAGGGGAACATCCCCAAATCCTCACTTGATTCTAGCAGTAGTAGCAGCACAACAGTTCTCCGACAGCTTGGACGCAGTTCAGAGAGAGGCCATTTCCTTACCATTTTAAGTGTATTTCTTCACTTGCCTTGTGCAAGTCGAGGTGCTATTTTTCTGATCACCTCTTGTACTCTTTCCATTACTCAGTGTAATAAAATGGCTTAGCATTTCTCGAGCATTTGCTTATATTCCATGTTACATTATTGTATGTTGCACTACTGCTATTTCTCCGGTTGGAGTTTGCTTGTGTTTGATGGATATCTCTGATAAGGGGTATTACAGATTCCCCTAAGATTCTAATGACAAAATCCATTCTGGCTTTGGGGTTACGTTGAAGGAAAACTCTGCCGATCATGGATCGGTGAGACAAAAACCTTCTAAAACGTAGATTATCACTAGAAAATTAAGTTTGCCTACGCAATTTACATACATGACTTAGATCTGCTAAGGTTATTTACAATTTACACATGCAGACTAGGTTTACAACATAACATGATCAGGCTAATGATGACAGTTGAATGGCATGGACACGTCGATCAAGCGCTACCCCTTTTGTTGAAAAAGGGGGTGTACTGCTATGGGTAGTTGACACGTAGTGGTCAACAATAAGTAAAGATAAATTATGGTAAAAATTAAGCTTAAGATAAAAATAAAAATGCATGATGACAAGTGGAATATGTGCATGAAGTGTTTCCCTACATTTTGGAGCAAAGGAGTTTTATTTAATTGATGAGGAGAAGGATGTAAAACATATTTTTATTTAGAAAATGAGTGGAAAACAATAATTAGACATTGGTAGAGGTAGTTGACTGTGGGCTTGAGGTTGTCCAACTATAAAAGATATGATGTGTTGAACCTATGATTGGGAGAGTAATCCCCCACATGTTGGTTGCAGAGAACTAGATCAAAGGCTAAAGTACAATAGATTTATGTTCACAACATTGCTAGTAAGTTGAATTTTCAATTTGCACATCAGTTCCATCACTTATTGCTCCTATGGATTATGCTCTTATAACAAAGTCTTCTTTATGTTTGTCAATTAATGGTCTTGAATTCTACAAATAATTTTGTATACTTATGTTTAGAGTTCGAACCATTACAAGAATCAATGAAGGATGAGAACATTAGCCATAATGAGGGTATAAAACATAGAAAACCTAGAAAAGGTCGGTTGGTCTTGGAGGGTTTAAACTTTATCAAAAATGCACTAGCCTTGAAAGAGGATTTAAAGTCTAGGGAAAAAAATGTGCCTTGAAGAACTTGAACTTTAGGAAGAATGAGATAACATTGAATGAGGATTTTAAATCGTTGGAAGCCTCTGTAAAAAATATGATACAAAAGCCTTAGTTCCAAAATCATATAGAAGCCTTAAGCAAATTTACTAGCCAATAAACTTTAGATCAATCATTCAAATGAGCCTTTAAAGAAGGGTTTAAACCCTAGGAAAAAATTCGTAAAAAGAAATGATCAAAAAGATGAGTTTCATAGCCCTCAAGTGATGCCATTGGGAAAAAAAGTTTGGATCAATGGTTTAATTAAGTTATGCTCACACTAACACCAACACCATATTGATATTCACAAGAAATAGTGAGAGAATTGAATGAAATTATACAAACCCAAATTCTGCAATGAAGAGAAGAACACACCAATGTTAAAGGATTACAACATTGAGAGAGAATTCAACCAAGAGAAAGGAGATTAAATACAAGAACAAATGTGCCAGAAAGACAAATAAACACATGCACAAGAGAGTGCAACAATGGGATGTGCACTAACATAAATTAATTTATTAGATATGAAAAAGAATCACATGACAATAAATTACAAATGAAGTGTATTTATACAAAAGAGTAGAGAGCTTTCCCCACTAGTGGTTATGATTCTCAATGTACAAGGTGGTTGCTACTCTAACTTTTATATATATTAATGATTAAAATATAATATCAGACAACTTAATTGAAACATACACTTATTTGGCATTACAATGTTAATAGTGCTACATATGTAAGTGGTTAATGTGATTTACAGGAGTTATGAAGTCTTCCATTCATAGTGATTATTGAGTATTTAACATGCTCTCACATTCACAACATTTCAGATTGTACTATTATGTGTTCATAATTGATTTATTCACAATTATTATGATCTTGGATTATGATGAGGTCATTGGCCCTATTCTATGTTGCTCTTAGTTTCTTCATATTAATAGCTATGTATTTCATAATCTAAAAACACACAACATAGGGCTTGTGCTATGTAGGTATGTAGTTTGGCTTCCTCTCTTAAAAAAAAAACTTGGTCGACTTTGAGATACTATATTGGTATAAAACAAAGTATGCCAATCTTTAATGGCAGATCTCACATAATGATCCTACTACTTGATGTGTGTCTGTTTTAATGTTGAGTGTCAACTTTGTAATTATATTCAAACCCATCATAATAAAATGTTGAATGTTGTCTTTCTTTTGGTATTGCATGTTGGCAGGACACAATAGACCATTACAGAACCACATGCTAGATTGCAAGGAATATAAGATCCAAATATAGATTTTATGGATTTTATAATCACAAGGAAATATGAAATCAAGTCCAAAATTACTATCCATAAATTGGTTTTGGAATTTCACTAGATTTAATTACTCAATATAACTTAGAAATGATTGTTGATGATTCTAATCCATTTGTGCAATTTCCACTGAATCCCCATGGTATCAGTGTATCATCTCCCACTAATGGAGATGGAAACACTGAATTTTATTAGTTTTTTCCCACTAATGGAGATGGAAACACTGAATTTTATTAGTTTTTTCTTTTGGCCCCACGTGCTGGTTGTATGGTGCAATATGAAACCAGTTGGTGCAGCTAAATATGGCTGGTTCTCTGATGGAACTGGCCAGTTGTACAGCGCAGAACAAAATTGGCAAATTCAGGCAAGTAAGGTTGGTTCCATATGAAGCTGACTTTGAGGCCATGATTTGGACCAGAATTCTTTCAGAACTGATTGGACTGTTTGGTTTTGGCAAAACCAGTTTGATTATGATAACATCAATATATACACAAAGGTCATGTTATGCAAGCAAGGAAACCTAAGGTTTCAACATGGAAAATTTTAAGAATGGAAATTTATCTTAGTGTAGAAAATTTGGTTAATCTTGCTAGCCCCTAGTATGTAATCTATAAAATGTTTGGTTATATTTTTGTAAAAATATTCAAATTTCTAATAATTTTATATAATTTCTATAAAATTTTGGCATTTTTAAGGTGAAATAATTTTATCCCATAAAATTTGGGTGATTCATTTTCAGAAAAAATGGAAAATGACAAATCTTTTTTATCTGGGTTCAAAGAGCCAGTTCGTGTGAGGCTAAATAGTAAATACACATGGCCCCACACTAAACACCCATATATAATGAATGAGATTGGTATCTCACCCTTCACTATCTTGTGATATGTTATTAATTAGTTATGCGACATTTGAATATAGGTTCTCTTGTAATGTTGTTTAATATGTTTCATTTTCAATGGAGACCTGCAATTTGATGTCCTACAAGTCACACACCTACAATGCATTTATGACCTAATTAAATAAAAGCCAATATAAACACTTCTAGTTTTGTTTTAAGTTTAATAATTGGAAAACACATACCCTCTTATGATTCATTCCTCAAATCAAGAAATGGGCATAAAAGATTGGAATCTTCAAATTAGGAGGCTACTGGAGTTCTTTTCCCAAATTTGACAAATCTGACAAGGGCTGATATGCAACAAAAGAACCCACAGAAATTGAACTGGTGGCCAGATGAGGACTAAACTCCACACTAACTAATTGGCCTATCAGCCATGCAAAAGTGGCTACAGGAGTTTCGTGTTGTCTTTTACAAAATAATATCACGATGACACCTTCAAACCCCAAGGCATCTTATCCATCACCTTATAACAGTCTACAAAATAATCAACCATAAAACACCATGGCAATTTCTTCCATGGTTTGCTTAAATTGTGTTTACAATGAATTAGCTTGAGGATTGTTCAAAACCATTGGGTGATAAATATACCTTGTTCATAGGAATAAAATTACTTGAATAGCAAGGAAATAAAAGATCCAACTTGTATGAGGTTTAGTCAAGCGTGTAATGGACTGTGGTCTAAGGTCTTTTGTGGTTTACGAGCTACAGTCCACTGAAATCCTATGAGAGTAAAATACTATCTCTAAATAATGTTTAAGGCCATTCTAACGAAGATGATATTGTTTTCAGTCTTCATCAGGTTGAAAATGACTAAGTATTGAATATATTTTGCTCGTTGCTGTTTAACAAAGCACAGTTTATTAATTGCTCATCATTGAAGGAGTTAATTTGGCAAACTTATTGGGAAGAGGAAACGAAATAGATCATCTCGTTGTCATCTTATGTGCAGTTTATAGTATACACATTAAGAATAAGAAATCAAAAACTTGTTTTTACTTTTTAAATTAGCACAACATAGTTATTCTAGCAAGAACTATGGTACAATGAGACACCGAGTTGAAGCCTGTACCATATGCCCCATATCAAGCTCCTCTTAACTGTCAAATTTGCATTCTTCACTTAAGCATAAATGTAATGCATCTTGTGCTTCCTTGAGAAAAAGATGTGCAAGGTGTTTCTGCCCTCTCCGATAAACTATAGCTGAATATGTGTTCTTTGACATTGGCCGTTTTCGCTCAAAGATGTTACATTCATGCTCACTGTTAGGAAAAGAATGTTACATGAATTAAATCATCTTTTAAGTAAAAAAAAGAAAAAACAGTTTTGAGAGAATCCTTAAGTAATTCAAGAAAAGGACCTGCGTCATCATGTATTTCGAAATTTTATCTTTACCTATACCAATTTTGGAATAAATAAGAGATTTTGAAAATTATACTGTACTGGAAAATATACCTCAACCCATCCTGTTGTTCCTTAGGGGAAAACTCCGTAGTAGATAATCCTTCAAGGAGTGCTTTGTCATTGGCTTCAGTTCCAGAACCCTCCTCAAGTTCCATAATCCTAGTCAGGAAACAATGATATACAAACATCACTTAGAAACTATTGAATAGTGTGAAACTCACGACCAATCATTCATCCTATAGAAGGAAAGGAATGCTTACTCCAGACAAAACGTAGACAAGATAGAAGCAGCAAAATATACATATTCACAAGGCATAAATGAGAGTTCTTAACTTCGGGCTGTAGCATTTTTAATTTTCTCACGGAGGGCTTTTATTCAAATGCCTATGGATATGCTTGTTACTGCTTTAAGTTCAAAATTATTACACTTGGATGGATGGTACTGCAGGAGTAGCCGGGTGACTAACAAAGCAACTCACTTGTTCTGTGACTCAGTAAACCCAAATGCAGTGTTAGAACATGTACAATGACAAGGTACATTATCTTTATCTCCAATTTTCAAGGCCATATAACATTTTGGTAAGATAGATGCAATAAAACCGCTTTGCGATTACAATTACATGGTTTGTACAGTTACTGCTATGCTGGCTTTCAACTTCTCAGTATCTGAAAATTGTAGAGTCCAACATCAGGATTAAATCCCGATAAAATCGCCAAATAGCGACTTTTTCAACCAGATGATTTTATCAGCGGAGTTTTTGGCGAGTTTTTCAAAATTAAAAATCGGGATTAAATCGTAAAAATCGCGATAAAATCGCAAATCGATTGAAAAACTTGCTGGGGTTCATCTAGCCTAGCGTTGAGTAAAAAAATTGTTTTTTTTTTTTGTAATTTTTAAAATTTTGCAGAGTTTTTGCCGATTTTTCCGATTTTCTCCAGACGTTTAAGACTTCTTCAATTTTCAAACCCTTGCCGATTTATTCCCGAGTCCAACTTTTGCAGCAACCCCTGAACAATGCTACTCGCAAGACGTGCATAATGACAATTTTTTTGATACTTTGGCAGGAAGTTTGCATCTTCGTTAGCAGGAAAAATAATTCTGCAGTGCAGGCTTTGTGCCCACAATGAAATATCGTAGTTAATTGATGAAAAAATCATGACAATTCTTAAACAAATTCAGAGTTCTGGAATGTTTCCATCCTAGAAAGCTATTCCAGGAAAGTAATTAACTTCAGTTGTTTTGGGTTTGCTTTGGCCACTCACACAAATGAATATTTGGCAACTAAGGCTAAGGGTTCTGACTGCTATCCCATATATATTTTAAATATTTTAAAACAATCGATAATTTTTAATGTTCACTTGTCTCTGAAAATTTTGTACTCATAATGGAAGCCGTCCATAGTCTGCAAACCTACGTCATTTTCTATTTATTAGCCACTTAGGTTTTCTGAACACTCGCAATGACCATGGCCTCTTCTTCCGTCTCAATGCATGACCAGAGACTAGGCTGTCTATGTTGCCATACGACCTGAAATCTGGCCCACTTGGTAAGACTGTCGATTTTTACCAACTTATTGAGTTGTTAACCCTTGGATTAGTTTAGTAATTCAATGGATGCATATCTTCCATACTTAGCTTGATATTCTACATGGTTATTACATTCAAACTCTATTTTCATTATCAATCTCCATTCTTAGCATGAGCAGAACCCATGATGACAGCGTCTGCTAAGGAAAGTGACGTAAAACTTGGCCATAAGTTTAGAAGAAACTATTTGAAATAACTTCAAAACAAGAAGTATTTCAAATGCCCAGGCATATCTCATTCGTGCCTTTGAAATTTGAACAAGCTGCATTCAAATGCTACTCTTATGATCCCAACTAAAGAAGAAACCATCCATTTATTTCGTGTATAATTCCTTTATGCATCTTTATTAAATATCTCAGAGGTTAATATAATATTTTGACAGTTTTCTTAACTTGTAGAAACCGTTGCACAGAAAAGCAATATAAAAATATGCATTCTAAAGAAGAATTCCAACAGAATACTGTGACTCTAAAAGAGAAAGATAGAATTACTTTGTAGTAAGAAGATCAACCAAAAGTTGCAGGGCACCAGCATTTCCACAGACCTCCCATATTGCTGCTTTGATATCTTCTTCAGAAGGTTGCCTCCGGTATCCAGATTCAGAAAGCTGAGACACCAATACATGAGAATACCACGTGACACATATATTTAAATAGTCTTACCAATATTTAACATGAATACTCATAACTGCACTCACTGGTGACAAATACAAGACAGAAAAACAGAATTAACTGACCTTAAACCTATGACACTCGGTATTTTAGATAAAAAAAAATTGAGAAGCTGAGATGATACAAATGAGACGTTACTTTAAGTTCATGGAATTAGCACTCAATAACAACGCTAAACTCTAAACTGCATTGAAAATTATCAATTAACTGTTACTATCTGAAGAGAAAAATGCAAAACCAAAGAGCATTTATATATGTATACAGCTTGAGTGGGCCTAATGGTTAAGAGTATGTGTTTCCAACTTTCCTCCCAAGAGGTCACAGGTTCAAAATCAGAGAGGTAGAGCATGTATGCCTTTGTAGACTTAGCAGTCAAATCGCTGCTCAGAGGTGGGTCCCTTGTCCCACAAACAAGGGGTCTCATACACCAATTTGGTGTCTGGTTTGGCTATGACCTTAAAATTGGATAATACTACTAATAATATATTGTATACAATTATGTGATCCAAGTTACCAAAATTAATTCTCAGATACACACGTCTAGTTTAAAGCCTCGATTCACTGTTTGATTGAGGGATCAAATCCCTTCTGTACAACTATCAATGGATATATGGATATCAAAAATACAATTTTGATTATTGTTAAAATATTTACATTATCAATGCAACAATATATTTATGTAAAAATTATATTTCATAATATTTGTATTTATATGTAAATCCAGTATCTCTCTTCTCATCTCTATATAGTGCCTTTTATGTTATGTACATATCAAAGATTTCTTATGTTGAGCTGCTGTATATGCCTCTTGGCAGGGTTGCAGGCTGTTCCTCCGCTTGCAGGCAAAGTCAGGGGTCATAGCCTGAATGTAATAGCAAATGGAAGCTTCATTTGAAGGGCAGAGAGTTGCAGGGATTTTCTCTCGTATAGTCCGCCTGATGTATTCTTTTTCATCTGGAGATATCAAGTATATTGTTGCAATGGTGAGCCTTTCTGTTGAACGGCCTTAATCCTTAAAAAAATATCTAGTCAGGGGTCGTAGCCTGAATGTAATGGCAAATGGAAGCTTCATTTGAAGGGCAGAGAGTTGCAGGGAATTTCTCTCATATAGTCCACCTGATGTATTCTTTTTCATCAGGTGAACACTCAGTTAATAGAGCAGCTTAGGAAGCTCGAGCAGATAATGGATGTTCAATTGAAGTTGGAGAAGCTCAAAGGAGTTGAGCTACAGCAAAAGAAAGTTGCTGGAGAAGAACAAGTTCTTTGTGAACTTGAGGATGGAGCGAAAATGTTTGAACCATCAGTTGAGGCTACTGAGCCTTATCATTTTGAAATTAATAATTTGTGCATGACTGCAGGTATTGCAGAAGACAGGGAAAGGATAGCTCTTGAAGAGGGCTTACAGGAAGACAGTAATGCAAAAGAACGAGGTGAGGCAGATTTGTCTCAAGACAAAGAGAAGACAGTCATAGAACTGAGGGAAGAAGAAGGACAACTACTGGAAGATGTTAAGGAAGAACTCAGATTTTTTGAGTCAAGGATGGAATTTGAGGATTCCACATGCAATTCTATTCAAGGAGAAATGCTTGAGGGAACAGATGGAATTATCTGCAAGTTAGAGAAAGGAATATCTCTTGATGATGAAAAGGAAGAGGTGAGACTGTATGAAAGTCTTAAGAGTTCAGAGGAGAGCTCGGATCAGCATATTGATGTGCTGACAGAGGAGTTAGAGGAAAACTCAGAGCAGCATACTGAGATGTTGCCAGAGGAGGAAGAGGCACTGAGGCCTTATATTTTTAATTTTGATAATTGGTTTATGATTGCAGGTTTTGATGAAGATACTGCTGCAAAGACTAAAGAATATTTGGCACAGGAGAACAGCCAAATGAAGGAGGAAAAGGAAGATTCTATGGAAGTGCTTAATCCATGGAGCAAAGATATTAAATTGCTGGAAAGTATGCGGGAGAATCAGGATTCGGTACAAGAGGAGATAGCCATGGAAGAGGAAGAGAAATCTCAATTTCAACATTGGGAAACAAAAGAGCTTGAGGATGAAGTGCAATTCTTTGAGCGATGGCTTAAGGAAGATGCATATGGAAAAGATTGCAAACTAAATATAGATCCAAGTGAAGAGAAGGCAGAGTTACAGGATAGTCATAACAACAGTTTACTTTTTGAAAGTAAATTTGCAGACAAGGAGCAGCGATTGGATATTGCAGAGGGAGATATCTTCAAAGATATTCAAGAAGTTTGGGTAGCAGAAATATCTACAACAGTTTCTGGAGCAATTCAGAGTAAGAATCCTGAAGATATGCAAAATGTGGGGATGCAACAGCTAGTGGACAGCAGCAGGAAATTTCAACAAGAAGGAAGAAGCAACAAATGGCAGAGTATATACCAACCCAAGGATACGCTGGACATGGTGATTGAGGAACTGTGGAAGTTAATGATGAAACAATCCAGATGGAGAAAACTGACAGCAGAAGGGATGATCAATCAGGATTTGAAGCTGATTGAAAAGAGGAGAATGAACCAGAAGACAGCAGACATGCAGCAGCAGCAAAGGTGCAGGGCATTTGGACAGTTACAGACTAAAGTTTGGGGCCCTTGAGGTTTTTCTATGAGCATATGAAGTCACATGATCTGGAGATCATGATTATTTTCTACCTTGGGAATCTAATGCAGGAGCATCATGGTTCCAAATTTTGTACATTGAGTAGAATCTAGGGGATCTTGTGTTTTCAAGTGAGTTGGTTCCCTAAGTATTTAACTAATGTAATTTACAATGTTTTGAGTGATTTTATGTGAGAACTTTAGAATAGGATTTAATTAAATATTGTGAGGCATATTTGTAAACGTTCTCGAATGAAGGAGAACACGAGTGATTGGTGAGGATTGAGAGATTCTGAAATATTGATTATAAATCAGATTAGAAGTTGGTTTATGATTTTGTGGAGTTGAGAGGATCCTTAGGAATTAGTTGAGTCAAAAGTGGATTTAGAAGATTTTTAGGATATGGTTGAGCAAATTATTGATCTGAACTAGAATTGGTTGCAGAATCCTTTTGTATAGATATTTGTAAGCCTCAAAGGCATTAGAGAGGCCAATTAAAAAAATATAGGAAGCTATTTGGTAGGAATAGGGGAATACTCAATAGAGTTGAAGAGGCCACTGATTTAGAAAATCAGGCCGAGAAGAGATTCATTACTGTAAATATTGCTTGTGAATATAAAACTTAATTCTAAGTTTATGTGGGATGCTTGGGTTGATTTGTGTATTTATCGAAATGGTTTGTTGATAAGGCCAAAGAGAAGACAACATGCACTAGGAAGTGTTTGTGAGCTGAGAAATCGATGCCACACTGTCCAAGATGTGTATGTTGCTGACAAAATCATCACCTGAATGAGGGAAGGATTTAAGCCCAAGGGCCAATATCATTTCTATGAGAAATTTCTAGTCCCAGATTCTATGAGAATGTCAAGAATGATGAGAGAAGGAAAGTCATTGTCCATGTGAAGAGGTGATTGCTAGCGCTAATGTGATTGGTGTAAATTTGGGGTGGCACGTGAATAGAAGACAAAACACATCCATTCCTATCATATGACAAGGCAAATACGTGAAAGAAGATCTGTAAATGCGCTGGATCTGTTGATGCATGTATTTTGTCACCCTGATCATAGTTTTCAAACAAGTATTGATGCCGGAATGGATTTCCAAGCCTCACTGCACGTTGAGAGCTATACTCAGAACTCAAATTTCAATAGTACTACCTGTTGACCACCACCGGTCAACTACCCCTGCAGTACACCCCCCCTTTTCTTGGCAAAAAGGGGTAGCACCTGATCGACGTGTCCGTGCCATCTTGCAGTCATCAGCAGCTTGATCTTTTTTATTGTAAACCCAGTCTGCATGTATGAATTGTAAATAATCTTAGTAGATATGAGTCGTGTATGTAAATTTCCTAGGTGGACCTAACTTTCTAATGATAATCTACGTCCCGGAAGGTTTTTCGTCTCACCGATCTATGATCGGCAGAGTTTTCCTTCAGCCTGACCCCAAAGCCGGGATGCATTTTGTTATTAGAACTTTAGGAGAATCCTAGTGTGTTAATCTGCTAGATTATAGTTGTGTCGCAGAACTGGGTGGTTTATGAGGGTCTATGATAAAGGGGTTTCCCCCCTTGAGATGTAAATTGTAAAAGTCATGATGTAATGTGTCTTGAGGGTTGAAAAATGTTTTAAATCCCCTCATGAGTCCTAAGTCCTAGGTCCTAGGTGATGTTTCCAAAGGCTTAGTTCGATGATCCATTTAAGAAAATAAATAAAATAATAAAATAATAAAATAAATAAAAATTAAAAAATAAAATAAATAAAAAATTATAAAAAATTATAAAATAAAGCAAAAACCCTAAATAATAAAATAATAATATTTTGAGTGAATGCATGCAAAATATTATTTTTAATAATAAGTTAACAATTTCGACGGATGAGATTAAGAGATGTCTTGATCCTCATCGACGGTCGAGATCATTTCGACATGGATCACTCGAACTAGCCGTTGGGATCATTTCCTTTATATAGGGTCTTAGGGGGTCATTTCAGATCAATTGGATCTGTGAGTCTTGTACTGAAGAAGCTCTCTTGTAAACTGTTTCTGGTTAATAAAAGAAGACTTTGGGGTCCAAATCTAGCTGGTGTTACTCTCTGGAAATGCTGTGAGATTGTTTAATTTTCTGCATATTTTATTTTTTGGCCATTAATAATAGCGTATTGTAGAGTATTGTGAGCACAGGTATCTTGTTCACTTGCTAGGGTTTGAGTGGTGTTACGGTTTCTGAAGTAATGGCAGGTATCTCCATTACTTTTTGAGATCTAGCAGCATTTTTGCCCTCTTTACTAATGGTTGAAGTGAGCTGTGCAGGAAAACTCTTACTGAAGAAGATTGTCGGGCGTTAGGGGAAGTTCTCGGCTGAACCAGCCAACTCCCGCAAGCATTTTTTGCTGAGCCCAGTTGGATTTGATCCTGGGTCTATCATTCAGTTTATTTTTTCTAATTTGCATGAGAGATTTTCTGAAGTTCTTCACAGTGAAAACCTGAAGTTTTTATTCTTTAAAATATTTCTGTGCTTATTGCTGAATCTGGCTGTTAAGGGGCCAAAATCTGTAAATTAATTAAGCTGATCTAGGGTTTCAAATTTTTGCTTTATGCAGTTTTCATTAGGGTTTTGTTTTCTTGTACAGGGTTTTCATCAAGATCAAATTTTCAGAAAGAGATTCTCGAAATCATAAAGGGATTGATCGAATTCCGGAACCCAGCAAGCCTACACTTCAATTTAAATATTTAAGGTCCTGGTTTCTATTTTGGTGAAGGCGTGACTGCGTATAAGCGCCAGCATCAGGGTTGCGATTTCAGTGATTACATGCGACCAACAGCTCGGCATTCTCAGCGCCCAAAACGCCGCTGTCAAGGGTATCCGCAGATAGGCTAGAGATCCTCAATGACTACGATCTGTCTGTCGACTTCAATGACTGCGATCCGTCTGTCGACTTCACCATCGGGCCAGGGTTTGACGTATTCGTTTCTTATGCAATCGTTGAAAATCTAATATACGTCTCCACGCTGCTCTGTCCGCCGTCTAAACTTGAACCTGCAAACTCCCGGTTTTGAATCTACGACTTTTGTCGGCATCACGTGTTAAAGCCATCATATGCCTGAAATTGAAGTTGCCAAAACGCTGCCGTCTGGTGACTGAGCCTGTGTCTGCCGTCGACCTGTGCAGCATTAGAAAAGTGTTACGGTTTGAATGAAACTCATGTTTGGTCAGCAGCCTCGGACCCATCCACGCATTTTTCTCCAGATCGCCGCCGTCACCTGATAAGAAATGTTTTCCAGCGTAAGTTTTCATCATAAGCCTTTTTCGGTGTCTCGTGCAGGTAAATCAGGGTTTGACGTTCAAGAATCGCGGTAAGGGCTCATTTTTTTTGGGTTTGGTATATTCATGAGTTGAGGTCATGCGTTAATTTTTTTTTTAAGTCTCGTTAGTCTCCCAATTTTTTTAGTTTTTCTTTTTCTTCTTAAAATATATCGAAGACAAGTTGTTGTTTTGGCTCATGTTAAATAAAAGAATATATAAAATATAAAATCGATTAAGCTTTAGAGTCTGAATTAATCTTTAGGGTTTGAATTAATTTTTTTTTAGGATTTTCATTTTGTATAGTTTAGTTCCTAAATAAATCTTAATATAGGGTTTTGTTTTGTAATATGAAAAATAAAAAATAAAATTAAATTAAAAAAGATTCATTTATAAATTTTTTTTTTTTAGGGCTTTAGTCTTAGTTTTAATAAAGTTTTTAGTTAGATTTTTTTAGTTAGATTAAAGTAGATTTTTAATAATTTGAGTTTTAATTTAACTTTTAGTTTAGGATTTTGTTAGGTTTTGTTAGATTAGGTTTTAGATTAATTAATTTTAATTTAGATTTTTTATATTTTCTTTTGGGCTTTGTTTAATGTTTAAAAAAAAAAAATTCATAAAAGGACTATTTAGGGTCTAGCTTTTAGATTTAAATTCTAAATTTTGTTTTAGTTTAGATTCTTTTTAGTTTTAAAATTTTATTTTGTTTTATAGTTAGGCAAAAAAAAAAAAAAATTTGAAATAGTATAAAAAATTTTGGAAAATTTTCCTTTTTGCCAGGTCCAGTTCTTCTCGGGAATTATCATGTTATATCTTTTATGCTGAGATTTAAATTTTCAAGTCTGGACACGAATATGATATCTGGTTAATGATTTATGATTCTCATGGTGGTTTAAAGCATTCATCTCTTCAAAATTCTCAGTTGCTAGATATCGTTTTGGTCATTCTAAGAGCATTGTGAGTTTAACTGATATCTTGCACTGTTCTAAAGTTATTTGATGACAAATGATTGTTGTTCACTGTTTATGTTTCTATATCATCTAACAAGTAATCGTTTTAACAATAATCTCTTAAGGCATTGGTCTTTTAACTTCTAAATCCTTCTGGTGCTTATTATATCGTGTCCTGTGTCTCCCAACCAATTGGTCGACAGTTGGCCTTCATCATTTCTTAGGGTCTACCCCCCTTAGCCGCGGGAGACAAGCTTAAACGGAGGGATCGGGGATCAGAGTGACAGCCCCCGGTCTGAGCATTGTCGTGTCAATCTGCGCGACAACACTACCAATTTGTGTTAGGTACAGTTTTAATTGAGAAAATGGAGAGATCTCATTCCCTATGCATCAGAGGTAGTATCGACAACGCATTTTGATTGAACTATATACCTGTGATGATGAAACTGCAGAGCCGATTTGATGAAATGTCTTCCATGTCCAAAGGCGTTTTCAATTCAGAGCGCACAATAATTAGAGTTAATTCTAGGATATGAGCAAACTATTCTTAGGTCTGAATTATTTGGGTAATTGCGGCCATGTGGCTACATCACTTTGTTGTGAGACAAAGATTTTACCAAATCACTATGATATAATCTGAACTGTAGGTCCTTCATAACACCGAATTGAGACTACTTTAGAGCACCGAACTGTAATCTATATTCCCTTGTCCGAATTGCATCACAAAGACCATTCTCTCAGAGATCCAAGCTTCTATTTCTGTGACTAGCCCTAAACAAATTTGTTGAAAAGTGTAACTAGGTTCGTTCTTCATAATGACAAGTGAATATGATTTTATGTAATGATAAGTAAATAAGAAAAATTATTTTATTGACTTGCTTCATGGGTTTCATGACTCATGAGAAAGGGATTTTGTTTTCGAGTCAAGACTCCCATTGAGAATATTTAGTATTTATTTTTCATCTAGTCATAAAATGTTAGAGTCATTGTCATGTAATGAAGTCATGTTACACTTTGTAAAAGAGTCAATCTTGTATATGTAAAGTATCCTCCAAAACCTAGTCACCTATCCTCTTCAACTTGGCCTACAACGATGAGCGAAACTGCTAGATGAAGTCGGCCTAACCTCAAGTGAACATGTTGGCCTAAAGGACATGTGTGGAGTTGTATAAATAGACCCACTCTGACTCACTTGAAGATATACAATTCAATCAAGCAACTCGACTTGACTTCGATAAGCAGAAGTGCGAAGGTGAAGGGAAACAAAAGTGCGAAGGAGTCTAAGAGAAGTACAAAGAAAAAGGCTTCAAGGAAAGTGCGAAGAAGAGAGAAGAAGGTTTCTTTTGGGCAGTGCAAAGATAGGATTCTTCTAGGCAAGCGAAGGAGGTTTCTTCCGAGCAGTGCGAAGATAGGATTCTTCTGGGCAGGCGAAGGAGGTTTCTTTTGGGCAAGTGTAGGAGGTTTCTTCTGGGCAGTGCGAAGATAGGATTCTTCTAGGCAAGCGAAGGAGGTTTCTTCTAGGCAGTGCGAAGATAAGATTATTTTGGGATCTACAAAGGAGAGATTCTTCTGGGTATAATGAAAGGAGGTTTCTTTTAGGGCAACATAATTCTTTTGGGTGACCAAGATCTAGAGACCGAGTTTTCTCTAGAAACCACTAAAAGCCTAGAGAAATCAAGAAGAAGCAAGTGAAGGATAGAGACCGAGTTTCTCTAGAAGGAGCAGTTCGAGATCAAGCAAGAAGTCGAGAAAAGAAGAGGCAAGACATCAAGGTTAATGACAAGGATCTTGGAAGGATACTAGAGTCAAGGATCTGTGTCATCATCTTGGTACTTATCAATTGAAGATCTAGAAGAAGAATTTTGATCAGGTTTTCCTCTCAAGAGGTGAGAGGTTTTGGCCCTGGCTGACAAGCCTACATATTGTGTCACTTGTCTTTTATTGTGCATATTGGTAATTGTCTTGATGAGAAAAACACATTAATAAGCTAACAAGGAGAAGACTATAATCTAAGAAGTAAAAGTACATCACAAGCAATTATCAAGCAGAGAAATCTTGTAAATTTGAATGCCCTAGATTTCTCAACATGGTATCTAAGCTTAGGTGTTGAAGACAAGAAGGGGCATTCAAAGCAAGTAGACACACACGAATTGAACTTCAAAGAAGGACCAAGTAAGAGATCTAGATCTTCATCGAAGAATATTCCAAGCAAGAGTCTTAAAATTATCTTCAAGAAGAAGCAGGAAGAAAGACCGAAACCCTAGAAGCACTTCATAGATTATCACTCATACATTACCAAGGAAGTAGAAGCTCTTCAAATTTATGGAAGATTAGATCAAAAGGAAATCTTCTCTCTATTGAAGAAAAGATATCATAGAAGGCAGTCTTCCCTCACTGAAGTAAGAATCTTCTTAAAAATTCGAAGTAAGAAGCAGCAAGTTCGTCATCAAGTTGAAGATTTGATCTTCACAAGTAAATACCTTTTTATTAATTGAGTAAAAATGACTTCATGTTTCAAGGAGAACCAAATGCTAGTTGGGATATAAAATTTCCTTGTATGGAAAAGAAGGATAGACATTGTCCTCAAAGTAAATGAAGTCATTGATCATGTCCATGGAAAGGTCTCCAAGCCATCCGAAGAACAAGCATTATCTGAATACATGGAAAGGGATCTCAAGGCTCAAAAGATTCTTAAGCAATCTATCAAAGATCCACTCATTTCCTATGTAGCTGTGTTGTAAACATCTAAAGAAATATATGACAAGCTAGGAGAAATTTTCCCTAAAATCACGATAGAAAATATCATATCACTTAGATCTGATCTACATAAATTGAAGGTGTTAAAGGATGAACGGATATCGTCATGTCTCTCAAAGGCATCTCAAATAAAAGTTCAATTGCAGGATCAAGGAGAGAAGGTATCTAATAACGAAATGATCTTTGTTATTCTAAATGCATTAACTGATGAACAAGGTAACCTCATATCTACTGATGACGAGGAAGTTATCCCATTCATCAAATTATGGTCTCTCTACAAGGTAGAGATAGACAGGATGGAGAAAGAAAGTGACAAAAAATCAGATAGAATGGAACAATTAGTGACAAGACGAAAAGGAAAATTTGGAAAATTTGGTACTCCAAAGAGGAAAAAGAAGAATGTGGCTTTGGAAAGATGTTATGGTTGTCAAAGTCTTGGGCACTATAGAAGAGATTGTCCTAAACAAAAAAGGGACAAGGAAGAAGGCTATACTCCTAAAGAAGTGAAAGAACTTGAGACAAAGAATCTTAAGAAGAAAGAAGCAAAAGGATCTCTACCGTGACTGAGATGATCTTCCTCACTAGAAGGTATCTTTCACTTGTAACTTATAGATAGGAAGCAATGAAAATAAGATGGGATGCATTAAACTAGAAAGAAGCATCATGATAGAAGCATTAAAAGTAAGAGCTCGCGACATGGCAAACAAAAAGGATGTTTGGAATAGATTCTACTATTTATAAAGAATAGGAAGCTCTTGGGAAACCTCATTAATACTTAGAAGCAGAGGTCATCATCGACTGGGATCATCATAGTCAATAAAGAAAACATTTGTCGGGTGAGGATATGAAACATTCTCAAGTTTCTCTGATAGAATTCTCATCAAAGGATTCACCGATATAGAAATAAAGCAAAGGTTTTCATAAGGAATTTCAAGTCATGGGGTTCAAGGGATGATGGTACGATGACATAATAGGAAAGCAGGTTTGAAGGATAAAGTCCTTTCGAATGAAGCTGCTACAAGAAGTTTGGATGACTGAAAGGAAGATGAGGTATGTATGCTTAAATAGAATATTATGAAATTCATGTCATATGGTTGCAGATAATATGGATCACTATCTTGGAAAATATGATCAAAAGAAGGGGTCTCCTCCTCCGAAAGATCACAGAAGAGCATAAATCACACTAGATGAAATCAACATAATTTTTTCTCATATGATTCATAAGGGAATTGACTACAATTGAGGAACTTTGATTGGAAGCTCCTGGGAATGAAGTGTGTGGAAAGAAAAAAAGAGATCATGAAAATATGCAATGAAGGTAGAAGGCATTCAACATCCGAAATCCAAGAAGATTGGACTAGAATATCTCCCGAAAGGATGTGAAGACTCTGCTAGGAGTCAGAAAAAAGGCCCTTGACAATAAGGAGATGTGTCAATTTGCATGGGTTTCATGGGTTTCATGAGCAAAGGATTTTGTTTTTGAGTCAAGACTCCCATTGAGAGTCCTTAGGATTTATTCTTCATCTAGTCATAAAACGTTGAGTCATTGTCATGTA
The DNA here is from genome assembly GCA_031772625.1 of Pinus tabuliformis. Lineage (NCBI taxonomy): Eukaryota > Viridiplantae > Streptophyta > Pinopsida > Pinales > Pinaceae > Pinus > Pinus tabuliformis. Next base: position 84,980,455 of record CM062809.1, read on the forward strand.
ATGAAGTCATGTTACACTTTGTAAAAGAGTCAATCTTGTCTATGTAAAGTATCCTCCAAGACCTTGTCACCTATCCTCTTCAAGTCAGCCTACAACGATGAGAGAAACTACTAGATGAAGTCAGCCGAACCTAAAGTGAACATGTCGGCCTAAAGGACATGTGTGGAGGGGTATAAATAGTGCCAATCAGACTCACTTGAAGATATACAATTCAATCAAGCAACTCGACTTGACTTTGACAAGCAAAAGTACGAAGGTGAAGGGAGATAGAAGTGCGAAGGAGGAGTCTAAGAGAGTACAAATAAAAAGGCTTCAAGGAAAGTGCGAAGAAGAGCGAAGAAGGTTCCTTCTAGGCAGTGCGAAGATAGGATTCTTATGGGCAAGCGAAGGAGGTTTCTTTTGGGTAGTGCAAAGATAGGATTCCTCTGGGCAAGAAGAGGAGGTTTCTTCTAGGCAATGCGAAGATAAGATTCTTCTAGGATCTACAAAGGAGAGATTTTTCTGGGTATAACGAAAGGAGGTTTCTTCTGGGGCAACAGAATTCTTTTGCGTGACGAATATCTAGAGACTGAGTTTTCTCTAGAAACCAGTGAAAGCCTAGAGAAGTTGAGAAGAAGCAAGTGAAGGATAGAGACCGAGTTTCTCTAGAAGGAGCCGAGGAGGAGCAGTTTGAGACCAACCAAAAAGTCAAGAAAAGAAGAGGCAGGACATCGAGGTTAGTGACAAGGATCTTGGAAGGATACTAGAGTCAAGGGTCTGTGTCATGGTCTTGGTACTTATCAATTGAAGATCTAGAAGAAGTTTGATCGGGTTTTCCTCTGAAGAGGTGAGAGGTTGTGGCCCTAGCTGACAAGCCTACATATTGTGTCACTTGTCTTTTATTGTGCATATTGGTAATTGTCTTAATGAGAAGAACAAATTAATAAACTAACAAAGAGAAGACTATAATCTAAGAAGTAAAAGTGCATCACAAGCAATTATCAAGAAGAGAAATCTTGTAACTTTGAATGCCCTATATTTCTCAACAAAATCTTCATTGTCCCTGCCTCATCTATCTGAGTTCCTTCTTTGACATCCGAACTTGTCACTGAACTGTTCACCTGAATTTCAAAGATATGTCTGAATTTATTCACTGTAGAAATGTGGATACCCTTCACGCATATATATAGTGGTTTGCCCATATATATAAGCCAACATGACCTCAACGAAGAGATGTGTCTCTAATTAGGTGAGTCGACATGTGCCATCTACTTCATCTTGAGGCTGACTTGAAGGGGACAACCATGTGCTTGTCTTGGAGGGCTATTAGGCAATCCTATAGACTTAAATACATTTGTAACATGCCCAACAAGGGTTCTTCATCCATGACATTAGCTCTTTTGACAAATCCTAAAGGCTCACAATGGGAGCCATCTAAAAATAAAATCCCTTGCTCGTGAAACCCATGAAGCAAGCATTACAATAATAATTTTATATTTCTTATTTTCATCTTTTACAAAAATCACAATTACATGTCATTATGAAGACCAAACCTAGTTACACTTTTCAACATAGTCCAACCGCCAAAATTACATAACACTGACAGAACCACGTCCACGAGCCACTTCTGTCGCATTCAACAACAAAATCACGTCTCGACGACTAACTGCACCTCTGTTTGAATCGCACTACAATTATCAATATGTCATCCCTTGTCGTCTCCACAAAAAAAGGGCGTGGCGGACACCACCCCTCATTGGCTCCATCACTGCTCTTCGTTAACAAACATTCTAACGGCCACCCAACCATCAACCACACACCGCAGCCTGGAATCAACTCTTTGTCGCTATCAGCCACGTTACATTGTGCTTCTAGTTCGCAAACTTGCATAAAAAAACCCATTGTAGGCCCAACCCTTGTTGTAGGCCACATATCCACCATACCACTACAACATATGCCTGTGCTTATTTTGCCAGACCGAGTCCTGCCACCGCACTTCCACGACCAGTCGCTGACTTCCTCAGTATCTCTCCACTGTTCGCCCACTACAGTCACCGTTGCATATAGCTCGACGACTGCCCAATAGCAATCCAACGCCGTTTCCACAACCGACTATCCAGCCGCCACAGCAATCGCTATCACCGAAATACTGCCTCCATCACTGGCAGCGCCCCACCGTTATCGCTGGCTTCCACCTAGTGTTGTAGGAACTGTCCCCCTCCCTGCCATAAAGGATCTGGAAGCAGAACTACGTCCTGTACGAATCCACCACTGATCCTTCAACGAAATCACGGATCCGGAAATAGGATCCGCGATTCCACCTTTTCTGGCGATTCGTAGAAAATTGGATCCATGGAGGGGCAATTCGTGGTTCCTACTGCTTGATCCGCGGATTCGGAAAGGATCGGGTGCAGATATGTGGAGGTTCGAGCATGTATCCACTGTGGATCACAAGAGGATCCAAGAGAAAGTGGACATTCACACGATTCCAAGGGGCTTTTTTCGTTTTTTTTTTTAATTTATTTCAAATTATTATGTGAGGAACTACACTTTCCGAATACTCCCAAGGTTCCCCTTGATACTCCCTGGATGCTTCCTAGATGCTCCCTAATAGCAATGTTAAATTCTTAAAGTAAAATTGACATTCTCCTTTATCTTTCATTTCCATCCTTTTACTTAAAGTTTTAACATTACCATGAAATGACTCAAGATGTTTAAGAGTGGTTCCAACTTCATCAGACTTCATATGGGGAAAATAGAATTTCATATCCCATTCAAAATTCAGCAGACTTAGCAATTTTCAGGATCAATGGGATTGTGGCGTTTCATTGGATTATATCATGTATGAGGGCATGTGGTTGACATTTAATCAAGAGCACTAAGCCCTATATGTACTCGAGTGTTGGTGTTGCTGATTGTTGAACTCCTTTGTCATGGCCTTAGCAATTATGTACCCTTCACTCAAGTCAAAATCAATGATCAGGCATGTTAAGCTTTCTCTACCATATTATAAGGCTTGGGTTATGTTGTTTGATCAAAATTAGGCAATGTTGACTAATATCCCTATAGAATTGAAGTAGAGGTAAAGGCTAGACAAGAGAAGAGGAATCTAGATTCTAGATGGTAGATGATGGAATAATTAATCATTGATGTACAATGGATACCATATCTATCTTGATTTATGTAAAAATATGCATGTTTCCATGTCTTCAACAAGTAATTTGGTATTTTGGATGTTTTTTTAATATAAATGCAAAAAAATATAAATATATATATATAGTAAACGTTTTTAAGATACTTCGCTTCCTAGATTTTTAGGAAATGACACTTTCGCATCCCCGCTTCGAAAAAACGTCCCCACTTTGTGCAACATTGCTTCCGCCCAACAACACCACCACCAACCATTTCCCTTGTCCACGCTCCTCCCTAGCTATCATCCACTCAAAACTAGTCAACAATTTAATTTTGTCCGGCTCAGTTTCTGTTCCCCGACATCATTTGCTCATTCGTCCTATTGTCCCCCACCAAACGTTGCTTTGTTCCAAATTGTGTTGTTTCACATTGACCTACAACATTTTGTCCACCAAAATTTATTATACATATATAAACATATACTATATAGTTATCATATAGTACCATATATATATTATTACAATTTTTTAATTTTCATATAAATAGTTAATTATAAATTAATTATTTATATTAAAAAAATTACAAAGAATTTCTTAAGTATTAAAATGGGTTACTTTTAGAACCCAAAGTTCACCTTGATAAATGAAAAATGGAGTCTAATTTGAAGATAAATGAAGTGGTTATGGATTCCATACATAATTCTACATTTTGGACTAGATGTCCATTTTGTCAAACAAAAGATCAATATTTATCGATTTTTAAAAATCGCACAATACCTTGTCCAAAATGTCGAAGATTGTTTACTTTAGAAGAATATCAAGATAACACCCCGACACAAATTAAAAGATTAAAAGAAGAAATCGCAAAACTTCAACAAAAGAATGAAGCATCAATAAAGAAATATAAAAATCTTGAAGACATGTTTTACAATAAGTCAAAAGAAGAAGACGAGGAAGCTTTGCGCCTAAGGCGTTGTTGAGAAATTAAGGGCAAGACAAAATTTCAATTTCTCTTAACTATGACAACTGCTTGTGATATTATTTCTTTATATTCAGCTTCTTATAGTTAGCATGTGTTATTATCATCAACTAGCTATCAAAACGAGAAGATCAACAATGCATAAGTACACAAGATATTGGCACCAAGCCAGGGAAAAAACCTCTCCAAACCATGAGAGAAAAAACCCTTTTTACTCTTTCTTATAAAATCTTTATTGATGAATTCCAAGACTGTTGACACAAGACTGCCTTCAACATCAAAATGACAAACCCTCCGAGATGTACCTAAGTAAGAAGTTTCCTTCTACTACTTCGCACTGCATAGTAGATCTGCAACAAGAGAATGAAAATTCACAATTATGATCTAGGATAGTCTCATCCAGCCTTCCCTTTTCTTTGCTTTTCTTGTAGCTAACCATATATACTATAACCCTTTGATTTGAGCTTGATCTAAGATTCTTTGATGCCGAGATAGTGACTGTTCTAGGGCAGCAAGAACAAAACTGTCTACTTCAAAAAGTAGACATACATGCGAGGAAGATTAGGGCTCTTCTAGCCCTTCTATTACTTCGATCTTCTTGGCTATGGATCGTTCCTTCAATCTACTGCTAAATTGAAATTCTAAACCAACAATACATCAATATAAATTGATGCCCTATCCCAGATCAAAAAACCGCACATGTGAACAGACTTGATGAAGACTTCGGATGAGGGAACATACTTCTTCATTGACTGCAGCTATCTCTTCTTCGTCTCCTTTATCTTGACTTCTCTTCATAAATGTGTAAGAGTTATTTTGTTGTATGGAGGTATCATCGTTGCCTATATATAGGCTTGTCTCCTCATCTTTAAGCCGACTTGATCCCTTGGTTAGGCCGACGTCATCGGAGGCTTTTGGAATTGATCGAATACATTATTTCAAGCAGCTTCCTTGTATCAATTCGGTGGATACCATTTAGTGGTTTTCATTGATGATCTAGAAGGACTTTTTGGCTGATAATAATTACATTTACAAGTGTAACAATCCTTTTACATTACTGAACTTAAGGCTCTTAAATGGGAGCCATTACTAGACCAAGAAACTTCTTGAGCATGAAACCCATGACTCAAGCAATAATATAAAAATATTCTTGATACAAATTATATCATTGACAAAATGAAGACCGAACCTAGTTACACTATTTTCAACAGAGACCATAATCAAAAGTTACTTGAACAAATCAAGAAATCTAAGGTTAAGAAACAAAGACTAAAACAAGAAAAAGAAAGTTCCGACCAGAAGCTCAACAAAAGTCTATCAAAGAAGGAAGAGGAAAATTTACACTTAAAGAACCTTAATAAAAAAATTATTAGAATGAATCAAAAGTACAAAAGATAAAGAGAAGGATACCAAAAACAAATTCAACAATTCAGAAAACAAAGAGCTTCTATGCCTAAAGAATCATAACCAAGCCCTTCTTACACAAATAAAGAAACTAAAAATTGAAAAAAAGTCACTAAATGACAAGTTAGAACAACTTCAAGAAGAAGCATTGAAGTCTTTAGTCGTTTTGGTCCAAGTTGAAGATAATGGAATAAATACCAATCTAGTTAATATCACAACTCAAGAGGATGAGAAACCAAAAGAAGTTAAAACATATTCAAAAGTTGCATTGCAAACGATGGACATTCCAAATGATGATGCCAACTCAAAAACAACAACACTTGAAGGAAATCAAGGAATTGCCACTAACATGATAAGGCAAAGTCCAACCAGAAGAACTCATTATCAACATCTGAATCACAAGAGCAGACTTTTCAATCAATCTATGTACCAGTATCACTCAAAAGGAAAACAACAAATTTATGTTCCAAAGAATACTGAAGTTTGCATAATCCAGTCCAATGGTAACAATTCATTGCAAATTTCCAGTGGCTAGAAGATTTCACAGTGTATCAATCTAGGATAGTCAAATCCATTTTCGATTCGACAATTTTATTTATCGCTCCAATGATCATATCGTCTTGCAACAACAAAGATGACAGTTCCACGACGAGCTGAAAAAAAGATTAAGGCTTTTCATTGGTAAGCTCTGAGGACAAAGCTTTTTGAAGAAAGGGGCAATGTTGTGAATATAATTCATATAAAAATAATAAATACAAATATAAATATAATAATAATAAATAATAATTAATTAATTAATAGTTAATTAATTAGTAATGAAGAGGCATGTCTTAGAGACATGACCATTCATGAAAGGGCACCTGCCTATGGTATATAAGTAGGTTCTCATTCTCATTTGTAATAATTTCATATATCATATCAATTCTTATACAATATTTAATATACATTACTTGTCCTACAATAGATGTTTACATCTTCGAAGTATTTTGAAGCTTACTCCGCTATGTATATGAACTTTGTTCATTACATCCAAGGGGTGCCATGATGTAGAAATGGACTCCAAACATAGTGGACAAGGGGTTGTCCCTTTGTTTTCCAAGCAAGAACCTGTAGTGCTCCCAAGTGGGTGTGGGGACACAAGGACATCATCATGGGTCTCCAAATGGATCGAAAATGCATGTAAACCATCTGCAAGAGCTAGAATGATGACATAAGCCCTCCCTCTAGAGCGAGAGAGATCCTCTGGACCCTAGAACATCTGCCAAGTGTATGGTGCAAGTGTGGAGCCGGTTGGGCATGGTGAACTAGGTGCATCAACCTCATCCAAAAGGTGGAACATGAACAATTCATGAGCGTTGTTGGGGATCCATAAAGTAATCTCTGATATGTTGGAGGCTCATGGCTCTTAATGTTCACCCTACAAGTACTAAAGTGGCCCTCTGGAGGGCTAGGACCCCGTATAGGGAGACCAAGCCCACAATGGAAATCCACCTACAATCTTTCATAAGATCCAATGCGTGCTCTTGCCCTCTGTTGACCACTGGAGTGGCACCTAATGATTAAATAAAAAACTCCATGCCCAAGGATGATCCAAGAGACACTTGTACCATCATATACCATCAATCAACAAAGTTTTTAAATTCTACTCCTATCTTCTCACCATCTTTCTTGTACCCAGATTCCACACCCTGCGGGGAATTGTAATAAGTGATACTAGTAATGATGTGTTTTGAGTCTGTAACAGACTTAGGATGTTGGGACTCTATCAACAAACGAGTACACCTTGGAGTGCTTTTTTATCTAGTTAATTAACCCTTCTTTTTTAGAGGCGAATAATTTTCTGGGTTTTTTCACTCACATTTTATCCCAAAGCCAGGGTGAGGGTTTAAAGGTTGAGCCCCTAACACATCTTAGTGTCTAGAGTCGATGTATATTACCATACTAGATCACAAAAAAAAATCGTGGAATTTGGTTAGGTATAGGTAATCATTTTTCAAATTTTTAGATTTTTCGCACTACGGAAATTGCTAATAAAATTGTATTTGTAATGTAATAAGTGATGTTTAGAGAAGTTGTATGAGGTATGAGTAATGAAATTTGCATCTCTCACCTTCAAATTTCTACTATGACCCTTCGAGGAGTTAAAAATGTGTTTTGAACCCTCAAAACCACTTTTTCTAAGTTTAGTCGAAAATTTGGCAATTAATTAACCATAAATTAAATAAATGGAGAAAAATAAATATCCACACATGCTAAATGTTTTGGAAATGAGGTGGAAAATTCTGGGGGAGTTAAAGTGAAGTCCTTATTGAAGAAAGTGTAACTAGGTTTGGTCTTCATAATGACATGATCTTTGTAAATGATGTAATAAAAGAGAATAAATTATTTTTGTATGCCTTGCTACATGGGTTTCATGAGCAAGAAGTGTCATTAGGTAAAAGACTTCTTCTTGATGTCTTTAGGATTTATTAATAAAGTCAAAGAGTCAAGTCATGTATGAAGGAGCTCTTTAAGAGCCTATGTAAAATGTATTCAAGTCAAAGCAACCTTCCAAGACCAAGAACAATCCTCCATTGGCAAGCTCAAGAAGTCTGCAAGCAAATCGATAAGAAACTCTTCAAGTCGGCTTCAATATTAAATTAAATATATAAATGGCAGTCATGTCGGCTTGGATAAAAAACATGTCGGTTCACAAGTTCAAGTCAACTCATTTTGGAGCACAAACCACTATAAATAGGTGGCTAGGGTCTGCACAAAAGACAAGGGATAGAACTCGCATTTTCTCTTTGAAATTTTGTATGGAGAGAAGGAGCAAATCCACATTGCATTAGGGCAATTGTTTAAGGGTCTAACTGTTGAAATTTGGTACCGGAGGACAGGTGGTTCCCTAAGGCTTTGACCTTTGGCCTAGGGAAAAGTGTCCAAAAGAATTTAATAATTCTTTTAAAGTGACTTTATAATTTTTATAAAGTCAAATCTAATTTAAAAGTGACTTTAAGTGATAAAATTACCAAAGTCTAATTTTAAAGTGACTTTAATAAAGTCAATGTAAAATTAGAAAGGAAAAGTGACTTTGGAAATAAATGACTAAGTGGGTCTTTATTAAAGTGGGGTGAATTAAAAAATAGAAAGTGAGATTTAAATGAGCATTTAATCTCAACCCTAGATCTCAATCTATTTCAGCCATTGGATTTAGGGATTCCCCAAAAGTCACTTAGGGTTAGATTAAAGGAGGAAAAAGGTCATTCATTCTTTCATGAGCAGATTGAGAGAAGGAGAGGAAGAGAGCAAGGGAGATTTCTGGACAGGGAGGAGAAGGAGGCAACAGCTTGACACACATTCCAAGGCAACATTTTAGCAAATCCGTACAGCTTAGTTAGCACAGTGAAAGGCAGATATTGGGCACGATTTTCTAGAAATCCGTACAGCAAGTGCATAGAAATCGAGGAGCAGAAATCCGTACAGCAAGTGGTTGTACCTTGGCACGCAAATCGAGGCAAATCCGTACAGCTGAACTACTAGTTTTTTCTGCACGCAAATTGAGGAAATCCGTACAGCGTATTTATGGCAGCTTGCACGCTTTTCTAGGTAGGTCATACAGCAACATTTAAGGCTAAAATTTGGCACAAAAATCAAGGAGGCCGTACAGCATTTATTGCTGTTTTGTTTTGCTGTTTGCAAGTTTTTCAGTTGGCTGTGAGGCACAGAAAACAAGATAAGTTGTATAAGTTTGCTTGCTGATTTTTTGCTGAATATTTCTCACTGTAAAAAGCATTTTCCACAAATAAGAAAGAGCTCACGAACTGGTTTTCCCCAAGAGTTGTAAGGGGTTTTTCCAGGGTCACCTTGACCAAAAATCACTGTGTTTAAACTTTAAATGTGTTGAATGGCTGTTTGTATGTGCTGATTTTTATATTTCTGTATTTTCCAGCATTCTGTAAAAATTCCAGAATTTGTATTTTCAGCAAAATTTATTTTCCAGTTGTTGAATGTATGGATATGGGAAAGGGCATTTAACTATTTTGGAGAAATAAGATGAAACTGAAAACCGGAGTGGGAAATGAGAAATTTCTATATGGTATCCGAGCTTGAGTGTTGAAGTGTAGTTTGGGACAGCAAGGAGGAAAATTACAACCTGCTGATTTTTCACTCAGAAAATTCCAGCAAGCTGCTTTTTCACAAACAGCAATTTTATCTTTACTACAGCAGTGCTATTTTTCAATTTTAGGATAGCAGGATGTCATTGGGATTGAGGGTGAAGGATGGGTTGGATGGGCATTCCAATTACAACGTTTGGAATGAGAGAATGCAGAGCATCTTTGAGGAGGCAGAAGTCTGGGACATCATGGTGCATACCACACAGAACCCCGTTGTTGTGCCTACTGATGCCACTCAGTTGGCTGATTATAATAAAAAGAACAACAAGGGTAAGAAACTGATTCTAGACGGAGTCAAAGACCATTGCATTCCTCATGTGAGAAGAAAGAGAAATGCCCATGAGATGTGGACAACATTGTTCAATCTCTACCAGAGTACCAATGAGAACCGGAAAATGGTCCTGCAGGACAAGCTGAAGACTATTAAGATGGGCAATGATAGTGCAGCTGGATATCTCACAAAGATTACTAATGTGAAAGATGAGTTGGCAGTAGTTGGAGAGGTCATTCCACCCACTGAGTTGGTGCAAATTGCAATGAATGGCCTCCCCTGTTCATGGATGAACTTTGCTAATGGGGTTTGTGCACGTGAGACCCTTCCCACATGGGAGAGGTTTTGGGATGATTACATTCAGACAAAGATCAGGAAAGGTCAGCTTGGGGCAGCCAAGCCAGTTGAGCAAGATGAGGATGTATCACTATTGGCAGGAGGCAAGAAAGGCAAAGGGAAAAAGCAGGCTTCCACAAGCAATGCTGGGAGCAAAGGCAAAGGTAAAGGTAAACAAGATAACACACAGAAGGACTATTCCAAGGTGAAGTGGTGGAATTGTCAAAAGATGGGACATTATGCAGTTGTGTGTCCGGAGAAGAAGAAGAAGGGGAAGAACCAGAGCATGGCAGCTTCAGCAGAGGTTGAGGACTTTGCAGATCGTTTTGACCGGGAGTTTGCGTTCACTGCGTGTAATTCCTCTAGTGCAGGATCACCTGCCACACAAGTTCAGAGGGAGCATGCTTTTACCTTGATTAGCGGAGCATCTTTGGGTATCTGGTATGTGGACAGTGGGGCTTCACGTCACATGACAGGAGTCCGTGAGTACTTCTCAGAGCTTTCAGAGAGTGGCATTGATATAGAGGTAGTACTCAGTGATGACAGAGTTGTTAGAGCAGTCGGTGTGGGGACACTGACATTTCAGAGGGAGTCCGAACCTCCCTTGAAGGTGTCAGATGTTCTTTATGTGCCAGGGATGAGGAAGAACCTCATATCCGTCTCAGCATTGGAGGACAGAAGATATGAGGTACTGTTCAGGGGAGGACAGGTGTTGATGTATCCCAGGGGCACTCCAGCTGATTCAACTAGAGTGATAGGTGTACACCATGCGAAGGTGTACAAGTTTGCATTCCAGCCCCTTTTGGCATTGAGCAGTAGTACCGACAGTAGACCTAGCAGTTCTGAGCTGTGTGAGATTTGGCACCGCAGGATGGGGCATATGTATCATGGAGTCTTGAGGACCTTGCGGGAGATAACTACAGGTGTGCCAGATTTCCGTACTGATCACTTTGATACTTGCAGAGGATGTGCGATGGGCAAGTTTGCCAAATCCCCTTTTCCCAGCAGTGACAGCAGAGCGACTAGGATTCTTGATTTGATTCATTCCGATCTGAGCGGTCAGATGTCTCATGTTTCCTTGAGTGGATATGAGTACTATGTTTTATTCATTGATGATCACTCCAGGAGGGCGTGGATTTATTTCTTGAAGACCAAGAGTGAGGTCTTCAAACGGTTTCAGGAGTTCAGAGCTCTTGTGGAGACACAGACAGGTCGGAAGATCAAGTCCCTGAGGTCAGACAATGGGGGAGAGTACACCCTTGGAGATTTTGTTGACTATTGTGCGGAGGCAGGCATTAGGAGGGAGTTCACTATTCCTTACAACCCCCAGCAGAACAACGTTGTAGAGAGGAAGAACAGATCCATCGGAGGGGCTGCCAAAGCCATGTTACATGATCAGGGGTTGCCATTGTTCTTCTGGGCAGAGGCCTGCCACACAGTTGTTTATTTGCAAAACAGGAGTCCGCATCGTGCCTTGGGGCACATGACTCCGAAGGAGGCTTTTTCTAGGAAGAACCCTGATGTTGGTCATCTTCGTATCTTTGGGTGCATTACATACTCCTACATACCCAAGGAGAAAAGGACCAAACTAGAGCCCACCGCAGAGAAGGGTATCTTTGTGGGCTACAGTGAGACCTCAAAGGCCTTTCGGATTTACATTCTTGCAAAGAGGAAAGCTGTTGTCAGGCGGAATGTGAAGTTCGAGGAGGACAAAGCCTTTAGGAGATCACAGGAGTTAGAGTATCTGGATCAGCCAAACCCTCAACAGCAGTTGAGTCAGTGGCAGAGATCCAGTGGGCAGGGATCAGGAGGATCTGGAGGTACATCTATGAGGATGTCAGGTCCGTCAGTGAGCAGTGGCTCGCCGAGCCAGAGGGGTGGTGTTGCGGGCAGCATGCAGAGCAGTTCACTAGGGAGTCCACTAATGGACAGTTCACACGGTACCTCAGCTTCTACAAGTTCAGGTGCAGGCAGGAGGACAGCAGACAGACAGTCAGGAGTTCAGGCTCCCGATGATGATGATGAGGAGTTTCATTCTCCAATGGGAGAAGTACGCTCAGGGAAAAGGAAGCCCAAGTGGCTTCAGGACACCTTGAGAGATGCCACATCTGTTGCTGAGCCTAAGAGGCCGGTCAGAGAGAGTAGACCACCTGAGAGGTTTTGTAGTTATATGGCAATGACTACCAGCATCCTTGACTCTGAGCCTTCTAGCTATGAGGAGGCAGCTAGCCAGCAGGTCTGGAGAGAGGCCATGCAGGAGGAGTATTCTTCTATCATGAAGAATGATGTTTGGGAGGTGGTGCCGAGGCCTGAGGGCAAATCCGTGGTTACTTCCAGATGGCTTTACAAGGTAAAGCATGCTGCAGATGGCAACATTGAGAAATTCAAAGCGAGGTTTGTGGCTAGAGGGTTCTCCCAGGTAGAGGGAGTTGATTATGAGGAGACCTTCGCTCCCGTGGCTCGATATACTTCGATCCGCTCCATTATATCGATAGCAACAGAGATGGGTTGGAAGATCCACCAGATGGATGTGAAGACTGCATTTCTCAATGGCTTCATAGAGGAGGAGGTGTACATTGAGTAGCCACAGGGCTTTGAGGTGCATGGGAAGGAGTCCCATGTGTGCAGACTGAAGAAGGCCCTTTATGGCCTGAAGCAAGCTCCCAGAGCTTGGTACTCCAGGATAGATACATACTTGCAAGGGATGGGTTTCACAAAGAGTGAGGCAGATCCGAACCTTTACTATATCGTGATAGGTGAGGAGCCTTTCATTCTGGTGTTGTATGTGGATGACTTGGTCATTACAGGTGTAGAGAGACTCATAGAGCACTGCAAGAGAGATCTTGCGGCGGAGTTTGAGATGAAGGACATCAGCTTGATGCATTACTTTTTGGGCTTGGAGGTGTGGCAGGAGGAGGGGAATTTCTTCCTAGGGCAGGGGAAGTATATTGTGGACATCCTTGGCAGATTTCACATGGAGGATTGTAAACCCATGTCGACACCGATGATCACCAACTGGAAGAAGCTTCATGCTTCGGATTCCGAGTTGGTGGATCCCACATTGTACAGGCAGCTGATTGGTTCCTTGATGTATTTGGTCAACACTAGACCAGATATTTGTTTTGCAGTCAACACGATGAGTCAGTTTATGTGTGAGCCTAAGAAGGTTCACTGGGTGGCTGCAAAACACATTTTGCGGTACTTGCAAGGGACAGTGGATTATGGTCTAGACTACAGGCAAGGGGATGGAGTGAGATTGGCAGGTTATACTGATTCTGATTGGGCAGGTTTTGCTTCTGATAGGAAGAGCACTTCAAGGTGTTGTTTTGGGTTGGGTTCAGCAGTAGTGTTATGGTTCAGCCGAAAGCAGCAGTCAATAGCATTGTGTTCAGTGGAAGCAGAGTATATGGCAGCCAGTCTAGCTAGTTATGAGGCCATTTGGCTTTGCAAGATGTTGTTTGGCTTATTTGGTCAGCCGTTGAGACCTTCAGTGATTTACTGTGATAATCAGAGTTGCATTAAACTCACGGAGAATCCAGTATTTCATGACAGGTCAAAGCATATCGGGATCAAATATCATTTCATCAGAGACTGTGTTCAGAAGGGCGCTGTGAAGCTTGAGTATATTCCCACTGATGAGCAGGTTGCAGGTATTCTTACCAAAGCCTTACCACGGGGCAAGCATGACTACTTCAGAGACAAGATGGGTGTGGTGAGGAACACCTTCCTCGATAAGAGGGAGTGTTGAAATTTGTACCGGAGGACAGGTGGTTCCCTAAGGCTTTGATCTTTGGCCTAGGGAAAAGTGTCCAAAAGAATTTAATATTTCTCCTAAAGTGACTTTATAGTTTTTATAAAGTCAAATCTAATTTAAAAGTGACTTTAAGTGATAAAGTTACTAAAGTCTAATTTTAAAGTGACTTTAATAAAGTCAATGTAAAATTAGAAAGGAAAAGTGACTTTGGAAATAAACGACTAAGTGGGTTTTTATTAACGTGGGGTGAATTAAAAAATAGAAAGTGAAATTTAAATGAGCATTTAATCTCAGCCCTAGATCTCAATCTATTTCAGCCATTAGATTTAGGGATTCCCCAAAAGTCACTTAGGGTTAGATTAAAGGAGGAAAATGAGGAAAAAGGTCATTCATTCTTTCATGAGCAGATTGAGAGAAGGAGAGCAAGAGAGCAAGGGAGATTTATGGACAGGGAGGACAACGAGGCAGCAGTTTGGCACACATTCCAAGGCAGCATTTTAGTGAATCCGTACAGCTGAGTTAGCACACAGTGAAAGATAGATATTGGGCACGATTTTCTAGAAATTCGTACAACAAGTGCACAAAAATCGAGGAGCAGAAATTCGTACAGCAAGTGGCTGTACCTTGGCATGCAAATCAAGGCAAATCTGTACAGTTGAACTGCTGGTTTTTTCTGCACGCAAATCAAGGAAATCTGTACATCGTATTTATGGAATATTGCACGCTTTTCTAGGCAGCTCGTACAACAACATTTAAGGCTGAAATTTGGCACAAAAATCGAGGAGGCCGTACAACATTTATTGCTGTTTTGTTTTGCTGTTTGCAAGTTTTTCAGTTGGCTGTGAGGCACGGAAAATGAGATAAGTTGTATAAATTTGCTTGCTGACTTTTTGCTGAATATTTCTTACTGTAAAAAGCATTTTCCAGAAATAAGAAAGAGCTCTCAAACTGGTTTTCCCCAAGAGTTGTAGGGGGTTTTTCCAAGGTCACCTTGACCAAAAATCACTGTGTTTAAATGTGTTGAATGGCTGTTTGTATGTGCTGATTTTTGTATTTCTGCATTTTCCAGCATTCTGTAAAATTTACAGAATGTGTTTTCAGCGAAATTTATTTTCCAATTGTTGAATGTATGGATATGGGAAAGGGCATTTAACTATTTTGGAGAAATAAGGTGAAACTGAAAACCGGGGTGGGAAATGAGAAATTTCTACACTGACTACACCTCGGATGGGTATAAGGTGTAGGCAGACTAGATCTCGGATGGATAGAAGGAGCATGAAGGAGACCTCCGATGGGTATAGAAGCAGAGATCTGCATCTCAGGAAGCAAGTTGCTCAGGCCTTTGGATGGAGAGGTATGGAATAGTAAGATAGTACCGACATGACGATGATCTCAAGACTTCGCTAATCCTTAAGTAAAGTCTTGGTATTACAGTGAAGAATATTCGGCCTATCACCTAATAGCCTCAGCATATGTATATGTGTCTCGGTGCTCCTACTATCTCGCATATCCTTAACAGACCTCAGTGCAATAATAAACTTGGTTACAGTATTGGTGAAAGTAAAGACAGTCATAATGTCAGTGACTATCACAATCTCGGTGCAATGAGGAGGAGCAGTATCATAGTCTCTTCACAATAAGGAGCAATACCATAGTCTCGGCATAATTAGAAGAAGCAGTGACAAGGAAGATCAGTCTCATCATAATGAGGAGTGACAAGGATCATCACAGTTTCAACATGATGATGATGAAAAGGATCTCATAGTGGCACACGTACAATCATGATCCTATCTCAGTTATGATCCCGATCTTGAAGGTCATGATCTCAATGAAGACAAGAGATCTCAGTAACATGATGAAGAAGCAGCAGTGAAGATCTCAGTGATGCAACAATGGTGCAGCAATCATGATGATCTCAGCAGTGACAAAGAAGATGATTGATGGCTTGGTCTTGGAGTGGCAAAATGTGTCAAGGGTCATGGTCTTGGTATTTGTCAATTGGAATCTCTATAAGAAGAATTTTGCCTGGGTTTTCCTCTTCAAGAGGGAGAGGTTTTGGCCCTGGCAGAAAGCCGAATATTTTTTGTTTTTGTCTCTTTTGTTTTTGGTAGCAGCTTGATGAAGCAAACGCCTACACTAATCATGCAACAAAGATCAAGCTAAGAAAAGTTGTAAAACACTTCACAAATTGTTATCATGTTAAGAAGAAGATGCGTAAGCAGGCTCGACTGTTAAGGAGAGGACCTTTAGGTGCTCGACCATAGGACCTTTAGGTACTCGACCATAAGGATGCGTAAGCAGGCTCGACTGTTAAGGCCGCCATCACCTTTAGGTACTCGACTGTTAAGGATGCGTAAGCAGGCTCGACCATAGGTGCGTAAGCAGGCTCGACTGATAAGGAGAGGACCTTTAGGTACTCGACCATAAGGATGCGTAAGCAAGCTCGACTGTTAAGGCCGCCATCACCTTTAGGTACTCGACTATTAAGGACCCTTTAGGGGGCTCGACCATAGGGAGAGGAGAGGGAGAGGGAGAGGACCTCACCATATGAATAGTGAGTGACTCCGTCCCTTTAGGTACTCGACCATAAGGGAGAGGATGCGTAAGCAGGCTCGACTGTTAAGGACCGGAGGCGCTCGACCACTCTCTAATTTCTGAATGCCCTAGATTCTTCAACAATCCCAAGGTGATGTGGACTCCTAAAATCAAGAAAATGACAAGTGCTCAAATAAAATTGAATTTCTGACATTAAATGAGAAAGTTGTTTACCTGGAAATTTGAATGTGTGAAGTTAATGCACATTTGGGAGGATTTGGGAGAATATTTGGTGGAGATTTTTGTGTGAAATTGTCTCCACATGGGTTACCACCCATATACACTTCTCATTTCATCATAAAATTCGAATTTAGCACATAAAGGAAGAAAAAAATGACGTCCACTTGCCAAAATTCGAATTTTACACTTGGAATTGGAGCTTCATTCAACAAATTCGAATTTCTCTTTGGGATCATTGGTATAATTCCTTTTACTCATGCTTTGATCTAATTTGTTTGCATATGCTCTTGTAGATTTGTTAATGTAGAGTTATCTTGCATTGATATTTGATTTAGAAGTATGTTGTAGTTATAGAATGCTCTAGTTGGATTTAAATAAATCTCTAGAGTTTTATCATTGTTTATTGCTAAATCTATATGGAACTAATTCTTGATTGAAGTTTTGTAGAGGGAACATGTTGTTGGGATCACAGAAGCAAGCGTGAGAGGAAGTCTTTGGAGAGACCAACCTGCTCTTGATACATTCTTAAAGGAGATCTCTTTTTTTCTTTGAGCCTTCATAGTCTTATCTTACAAATTGTTTTGTAAGGGCTTTGGAACATAGCTTGTACACAAGCCGAGTACTTCTAAATTTAAATCTCTTTTAAAAAGAACATTGTATTTCATTTCTTTCATTTTCCACCTAAGAGCTTGAAGATAACTAAGCAAAGAACGAGAGTTCACTCTAACTTTTTAGCTTAGTCTTTTGTGCATTATAATTGTACATATACATTTTATCTTGCTGATTTTTCCATTAATACTTAACTTATTTCGCAATCATTGTTTGGATTGTTTGTTAACTCCTGTGTGGCAGATTTTGAAGAGAACTTCCCACAACATCTAACAAGTGTTTCCAGGACCTTTGGCAAGTGTTGGGGGTTCAATTTCCAAAGATGCCATGAGCTCTTTTGAGGCTTATTTTGGCCAAAGTCGAGTTCACTAGAGGGTTGCCCATTTTCCTCTCTAAGTCGTGGGCATTTGGAGGAAACTTTCACCTTGTTTCCCTTGCATAAGTTTTGTGAAATCTTGTCATTACTTTCTCAAGAAAAGAGGTCTAGTGTCCAAGTTTCAAGCAATTATTGTGAAGACTCTCCTTGAAGTTTAGTTGAGGACTTTGAAGGGCCCTCTTCTCATTGTAATATTAATAAAAGATCTAATTTGCTTGTGGGAGCTTGGGATTTCTCCCATGGTATCCTATCTCCCCATTTAGAGGGAGGCTTCTCTTGGGTGGATTGACATTTGCATGGTTTAAATTTTCACACTTCATTCACTTACATGCATGCTTTAATTGGCAATTAACACAACCTCACTATCACATTTCATTTTTAAGTTAAAGTTTGCCACCATTCCTTTAGAGCTTTGCATTCTCTATCTCATTGTTTCTTGGAGCTACAAGCTTACACTTTACTTGGGCAATTCATCTTTTACATGCAAGCATTTTATATTCTTAACAAACTTTGATTCGTTACAATTTACCTTGGTAAATCGTTTCATAAGCACTTGAATAAATGCTTCATTTTTATGCTACATTGTTATCTCAGTTGGAGGAATTTATTGTCATTGTCTATTTGAAACAAATTTTACTTTCAAGCAAATTACTTCTATTATTTTAATTCATTGATGAGACACATGAAACACTTCTAAGTTAATTTTATTCCTCCAATTGAGGTTATAATTGCAACTTATGTTGAACACTTTCATTTTCAAACATTACAAATCAATCTCTCTTTTGGGGAAAAAACTTACATGCATTTCATCTAGGCATTTTAGTATAGGAAAGCCTCAAGCCTCATTAAAATTTTACCTCCAATATAAGTTGGTTGAAGTAGACATCTTAGGGACCCTCTACTCCTCTATTGACTCCTCACTGTGAGATCCATATATTTGGGCGAAGGTGAGATCTGAGGATTGAAGAGTTAAATTGTAATCTTGTTGTAGAGATAATTAATAAAATTAACCAAAAGCACTTTCCATTAAATTTACTTTACTTGTCTCTTGATGGTTTGAGTTTTCATATGCAAATTCTATTCCAAAAACAAGTATTGTAATCCTTTCAAACAAGTGTTTTCTTTTCATGCTTCAAGTCTAATTGCATATTGATGTCTTGGTTTAGCACTTCCTTTCTTTTACATTTCCAAGTTAAATTCTATTTTTTGGATTTTGGCCAGATATGTTTCACATGTTTTGATTTATAAAGTTGATTATCCTAAAATCATTTTGTATCTTACATATCTTGTGCTAACAATTTTTGTTTACATTTCAGGGTTACTTTACTTTCTCTTTTGAGAGCATTGCATTTTACTTTGAGCAAACATATCTTTAAATTGTTGAGCAAATTCCTTATAAGGCATTGGTTTTATGGTTTTTGTCATTGGCGTTGTTATTTCAAGTTGCTCACATCATATTTGCTCATAAATCCTTAAAAGTAATATGTTTTCACTTATAACACTCTCCTAAAAACTCACATCTTTTAACTTAACATTTCATTAGTGACCACCCCCCTTAGCTAACCTAGGAGATAGCTTAGACGAAGAGAGTCGAGATTAGTGTGACAGCCCTTTCTCCGAGTTCCCTGCCACCAACCACACCTTGTGGGGTTGAAGGCTTTTTTCACTAACTTGTAGGTAGGTGTAGGCAGCACGTGATAACATTTTTGGCACCATTGTCGGAGACAAGCTTTCTTATACCTGGAAATCAACTAACCTTTTGGTTTCAACAATTTTGAGCTTTAGATTTAGATTCTTGCTCAAGTGGGGACTCCACTCAATCCAAATTTTGCAAGAGTCTCTACTAGGAGACATTCAAGTGGTCTAGTTAGCCCCTCTCCTGAACTTGAAAGGGTTTTTAGAGAGAGGTTGAATAGACACTCACAATAGAGCTCTTGTTAGTCTTGGGCAAGAGGCTATTTCTGATATTCATTTTTTTTTCAAGAACAAGTAGAGCATAGAAACATAGATGATCTTTTTGCTCTTTGTGACTTCACTAACATAAATGGCTATCCTCACAATATCCCTGACAAGGCTATTGAAAAGTTGCCTTCCTTTCAAGGTAACAATGTCATTAGTGCTAAATCACATGTGAAAATCTTTAATGTTTGTATCTCTAAATGGTGTAACACTGCTAATTATGAGGATGTGAAGATGAGTCTTTTATTTTATCTTGAGAAGAGGATGCTCTTGATTGGCTGACTAAGCAACCTACTAGCTCATATAACTCTTTACAAGCCATTCTAACTGCATTTTTAGATAAGTTTGGAGAGAAGAAAGAAAATAAACATTTGATCAACGCCATTAGCAATATGAAGAAAATGAGAACGAAACCATGGAAGAGTTTAATAAGAGATTCAATGGATTAGTAAAAAACATGTCTGCTACTGTTAAACCTCCTGATGAATTTCTTTTATGCTCATATATGGATGTTTTTGGTGTTGACACTGCTTATGAGTTGAGGAGGAAGGAGCTTGCGAATTTAGGTGTAGCTCAAACTGAAGCCTTAAAAATGGAAAAAGCTAGAAAGCAATCAGGAGAGTCTAAACTTTCTGGTTTCACTAGAGGGCCATCGAAACCAAATGATTCCAAAGGCAAGGCTAAAGAAGAGAATACACATGGTCCTAATAAGGAGTTAACCCAACTCATCAAGAGTATGGAAGCAAATCACATTAGTCAAATGAATGCTATCCAAAATCGATCAGTGGCCATGGAAAGAAATCAAGGTGGGAGATTCCCAAATAGAAGAAATGATAGATGTCAAAAGAGAGGAACTCCCAATGACCATAGGCCACCTAATCCACTTGAGTCTACAAACGTAGTTGATGATTCCATGCCTTATTGTAGACCTTGTGATGACATACATGATGAACTCACTTGTCCTTATGAAAGAAGGATCCTAGAAGGAGATATGGTGGGAACAAGTGAGAAAATCAATGTAGTTGGAAAATAGCATCATTTGTCCTTGAAAAATTGGATGGGAGTTATGGAGAGTAGTCAAAAGGTAAATAAAATGTCTCCATCCTCCTAATGTAAATAATTTTGAAGATTTGGATAGGATCATTGAGTTATATGGAGAGAAGCCTTCATCGACTCAGATTTTAGAGATAGCCAAGGATAAGGAAAGGGGAAAGAATAAAGAAAGAAATAATAGTAAAACTTTCACTCCACCCACATCGGAGTTGAATATTGACTTGGGAGGATGGATTAATAATGCTAAGATTTTAGTTCCTATCACTGAAATCATGAAGATTTCCTCCCAAAGATATAAATTGTTGAAAGCCATTGATGCTCCCAATAGAAAAGAAATGTCTAATTTTTCTAAGGATAGATACGAGGATGCCCCTATCACTCTGCAAAGTAGTGATATGTGTAGAGATAACAAAGACCACCAACCTTTTTTCATCACTATGTTGGTCAATGGAATGCTTTTACACAATTGTATGTTTGACTCTGGGGCATCATCTTGTGTCATGACTAAGAAAGTCATGAATCAGTTAAATTTGAGGATTTATAGACCCTACCACTACATTTGTGCAATGGATTCAAAGATCATTTTAGTTTCTGGTTTGATAAAAGATCTTCAAGTCCACTTGGTTGTACATCCTGACATTATGATCACCATGGATATTGTGGTGATTGATGTGCTTGATGCTTGGGGGATGTTATTGTCCAGAAAGTGGGGAGCTGATACTGGGGGTAGTTTGCAAATGGATTTAAGTTATGCTACCACCCCTAATAATGAGGGAATCATGGTTAGATTGGATAGGGAGTTGGAGAGAAAGTTTCATGTAGAAGATCCCAAGGAGCCTCATAATAAAATTCTGTATGAATCTGATAACTTGGGAAACTATGCTATCCTGGCTAATTCTTTTCCTCCTTTGGAGAAGGAGGTGGATTGTAAGAAAGATGCAGTTTAGCACATGAATTTTGATGGTGCCCATTCTAGGTATGGTAAGGGTGTTGGAATTGTCCTTACCTCCCCTCTTGGTCACATATTCAAGTTTTCCTATAGATTGGAATTCGATGCAACCAACAATGTAGCACAGTATGAGGCTCTATTGTTAGGTCCTGAGTTGGAAAAATATTTGAGGATAAAGTTGCTTAATATCAAGGGGGATTTTGATCTAGTCATTCTTCAAACTAAGAATCAATTTGCATGCAAGAATGATAGATTAAAGAAGTATCGAAATGTTGTTTGGGATAATATGGAATATTTTGATGCATTAGACTTTCAAGCATTTCCTAGGGAAGGAAATAAACAAGTTGATGAGCTGGTTGTTGCTGCATCTACATTACAGCTTGGAGAGAACTTGATGGATGATAAAGTTAAGATGGAGATTATCTTTAGGCCATCAGTTCCTGATAATCTTGAGCATTGGAAAATTTTTAATGATGAAAGCCAAGTGGTTCGTTTTTTAAATAACATGGAGGAATTTTCTGAATTTAAGGCTGGCTACAAAGAGGAAGGATGTGATTATGAGGAGTGTAATGTGGTGACAAATCCCACTCCTAGGGAACATGTAGCCTTGGAGCAAATGTTTGACAAACATGATGCTTCAAAGAGAAAAGATGATAAGAAAATTGACCCAGGGGAATTCATTGAAGTGAATATTGGTACCCCTCATGATCCAAAGATTATTAAAATAGGCAAGGGTACCAATGAGCAAGAAAGGAAGAATTTGATAAATTTACTTCATGAATATAGAGATGTTTTGGCTTTTTCATATGATGAGTTGAAAGGTTATAAGGAAGATGTTATGGAACATATTATCCCTCTTAAGTACGAAAATGCCAAACCCTTTAGGCAAAAACTTAGACAAATCAATCCTAAGTTAGCTCCCTTGGTGCAAAAAGAATTGCAAAAGATGCTTCAAGCTGGTATTATTGCTCACACTAGGCATTCCACATGGTGTTCAAACTTGGTTATTGTAAGGAAGAAGAATGGATCAATCAAGCTATGTATAGATTTTCGAAATCTTAATTTAGCTTGTAAAAAAGATAATTGCCCTTTACCTAATATGGAAACATTATTTCAAAGGGTAACAAGATCTGGAATGATGTCTTTCTTAGATGAATTTTCAAGATACAACCAAGTCTTGGTGAAGAAGGAGGATAGAAATAAAACAACATTCACCACACCATGGGGTAATTTTGAATATTTGAAGATGCCTTTTGCATTAACGAATGCTAGAGCAAATTTTCAAAGGGCTATGGGATGTGCCTTTAAGGGTCTAATTGGGAAATTTATTGAGATCTATCAAGATGATTTAACTGTTTTTTCTAAAAATCGAATTTCCCATATAGGCCACCTAAGGCAAATTTTTGATAGGTGTAGAGTATGGAATATCATTAAATCCTGGTAAATCTCCTTTTGGAGTGATTGAAGGGAAGTTGCTTGGTCACATCATTTCAAAGGATGGGATCAAGATTGACCCTAAAAGAGTTGAGGCTATTCAAAAGATTCGTTTGCCTCATAATATTAAAACCCTTCAATCCTTCTTATGAAAGATTAATTTTCTTAGAAGGTTCATTCCAAATTACTCTAAGATTGCCAAACCCATCCAAACCCTCATAAAGAAAGATGTTAAGCTTGTTTGGGGAAATGGGGGTAGAAAAGGTTTTTAGGAAATAAAGGATTCTATTGTCAAAGCACCTATTCTAGTAAGCCCTGATTATCTAAAGGAGTTTTGGATTTTCTCTTTTGCATCTGAAGATACTATTGTTGGGGTGTTGCTTCAAAAGAATAGTGAAGGGCATGAGCACCCTATTGCTTTTATGAGTAGGTCCCTTCAAGGGTCTGAGTTGAAGTGTAGCACCATGGAGAAGCAAGCTTATGCTTTAGTCAAGTCTCTTAAACAATTTAGAGTTTATGTGGGGTATTCTAGGATAATTGCATTTGTTTCCCACTCTTTTGTAAAGGATACCTTAGTCCAAGTTGATTTCTTAAGAACTCAAGCTAGGTGGGTCTTGAAGATTCAAGAGTATGATTTCAATATTAGACCTACCAAGCTTGTGAAAGGCCAGGGATTGGCCAAAATCTTGACTGAAGGAAATGAGAAAGCGATAGGAATGATTTGTCAAAATGATTTGGAATTAGCTTCATCATAACTTCAAAGATTGGGTCAACTTGAATTGTATAAAGACATTATTTATTATTTGCAAAATTTATCATGTCCTAACCATTTAGTTGGCCACAAGAGAAGAGCAGTAAGGCTTATAGCAACTAAGTATTGCATTATGAAGGATGGTCTGGGTTGGAGAAATTTGGAAGAGGTAATACTTATGTGTGTTGATGAAGTTGAAGCCAAGAAACTTCTCTCTGAGTTTCATTTAGGGTTTTGTGGAGGGCATTATGCTGCTAAGACTACTATGCACAAAATCTTGAGCGCTGGTGATTTTTGGCCTTCTATTTTTGCTAATGTGCACAAGTATGTTAGAGATTGCCAAGCTTGTCAACTATTCGCTGGGAAGCAGAAGTTAGCTTCTTTGCTTCTTCAACCTATGGTCGTAGAGGCTCCTTTTCAACATTGGGGGCTAGATTTTATAGGGAAATTTAATGAAAATTCGACTAATGGCTACTCATGGATTATAACTGCCATTGATTATTTTACTAAATGGGTAGAGGCCATCCCTACAAAACACGCCACTGAGAAAGTAGTGATAGATTTTCTTGAAGATAAGATTATCACTCATTTTGGTGTCCCTACCAAAATTACTACCGACAATGCTAGCTATGCTGAATTCTCATCGTTTTGCTTTAAGTATGGCATTGTTTTATCCCATTCATTAAACTACTATCCTCAAGTTAATGGCTTAGCAGAGTCTAGTACTAAGAATTTGATAACCATAGTCAAGAAGATAGTAGGGGATAACAAATGGGCATGGGATAGTAAAATTAAATATGCGTTCTGGGTTGTTAGGATTACAAAGAAGAGTTCTACTGGAAAGAGTCCCTTTGATTTAGTTAATGGCTTCGATGTTACCCTTCCTGTGTATTTGAGGCTACCAACTTACTAATTGCTACAAAGTTTTACATCTGATAAAGATGTTGTGCAATGTAGGATTGACCAAATTGTAGAATTGGATGAAACCAAAAGAAGAGCCTTTGAGCATTGTTGTAAAAATCAATCTAAGGTAAAAAGAAATTTTGACAAATCATCTAGGAATAGAATGTTTTGTAACAATGGTATGGTTTTGTTATGGGATTGCAAGAATGAAAAGTCAGGTAATCATGGTAAGTTTGACAATTGGTGGCTTGGACCATACTTTATCAAGGAAGCAGCTAGACAAAATTCCTACCATTTGAGCACTTTGGATGGAGAACGGTGAACCACTCGAGCTACCTGTGAATAGCAAACTGCTCAAATTGTTCTACAAAGAAAAGATATGATGCCATGGGGCATTTTTTTGTATCATATTTCTAACCTTATCCCGTGCCACTTTTGTTTAATTAGTTTTATTTCATGAATAAATTGTCATTTATGCACTTAGAATAAATTTCTCTTTTTTCATTTCTATACTTTATTTCATTTGATGATATTTTGAATGGATACTGTTGATATATGTCTATTGTCGGTGGATGCAGATTTCAGGTTCTTGCACACTATCACTTCATATCTAGCATGCATACCCATATAGAGTCAAATGTTTACCACTGGAGTGGCACCTGATGATTAAATGAAAAACTCCATGCCCAAGGATGATCTAGAGGACACTTGTACCATCATATATCATCAGTCAACAAAGTTTTTTAACTCTACTTCTATCTTTTCATCATCTTTCTTGTACCCAGATTCCACACCCTACGGTGAATTGTAATAAATGATACTAGTGATGATGAGTTTTGATTCTGAGTTGGAACTCAATCAGCAAATGAGTACACCTTGGAGTGTTTTTTTTATCTGGTTAATTATCCCTTCTTTTTCAGAGGTATATAATTTTTTGGGTTTTTTCACTCACTTTTTACCTCAAAGTTGGGGTGATGGTTTGAAGCTTGATCTCCTAACACATCTTAGTGTCTATAGTCGATGTATATTACCATACTAGATCACATAAAAAATTTCATGAAATTTGGTTAGGTCTAGGTAGTCATTTTTTTAATTTTTAGATTTTCCACACTGCGAAAATTGCTAATAAAATTGTAGTTGTAATGTAATAAGTGATGTCTAGAAACATTGTATGGGATATGAGTAATGAAATTTTCACCTCACACCCTCAAATTTCTACAATGACACACTTTGAGGAGTTAAAAATGTGTTTTGAACCCTCAAAATCCACTTTTCCTAAGTTTAATGGAAAATCTGACAATTAATTAAGCCAGAAATTAAATAAATGGAGAAAAATAAATATTCACACATGCTAAATGTTGTGGAAATGAGATGGAAAATTATGGGGGAGTTAAAGTGAAGTCCCAAGGTCATGTGGACTCTTAAAATCAAGGAAAGGACGTGCTCAAATAAAATTGAATTTCTGGCATTAAATGAGAAAAATGCTTACTTGGAAAATTCGAATTTGTGAAGTTAATGCACATTTGGAAGGATTTGGGAGAATATTTGGTAAAGATTTTTGTGGAAAATTGTCTCCACATGGGTCACCACCCATATACATTTGCCATTCCATCATAAAATTTGAATTTGGAACATAAGGAAAGAAAAAAATGATGTCCACTTGCCAAAATTCGATTTTTACACTTGGCATTCGAGCTCCATTCAACAAATTTGAATTTCTCTTTAATATTGTCACCTCGTGCCACTTGTTTAATCACTTCTACATTGGGATTGGCTCTCATAGTTCTATCTAATAGAATCTTGAGCTCTCATTTGTATCATTTTGTTACTAACTATTGTGTTTGCAAAAGTGTTAATGTCTTGTACACTTTCAAAAATATCAATAAAGACTTTGGGGTTTCATTCATGAGGTATTCCTCCTTTGGGAATGTGATGAATTGTTGATCATTGGTATAATTCCTTTTACTCATGCTTTGATTTAATTTGTTTCCATATGCTCTTGTAGATTTGTTAATGTAGAGCTATCTTGCATTGACATTTGATTTAGAAGTATGCTCTAATTGATTTTAAATAAATCTCTAGAGTTTCTTATCATTGTTTATTGCTAAATATATATGGAACTAATTCTTGATTGAAGTTCTGTGGAGGGAAAATCTTGTTGGGATCACAAAAGCGAGTGTAAGGGGAAGTCTTAGAAGAGACCAACCCGTTCTTGATACATTCTTAAAGGAGATCTCATTTGTTCTTTGAGCCTTCATAGTCTTATCTTACAAATTGTTTTGCAGGTGTTTTGGAACATAACTTGTACACAAGCCGAGTACTTCTAAATTTAAATCTCTTTTAAAAACAACATTGTACTTCATTTCTTTCATTTGTTCTATAAGAGCTTGAAGATGGCTAATCAATGAACGAGAGTTTACTCTCACTCTTTAGCTTAGCCTTTTGAGAATTATAATTGTATATATACATTTTATCTTGCTGATTTTTCCATTAATACTTAACTTATTTTGCAGCCATTGTTTGGATTGTTTGCTAACTCATGTAGCATATTTTGAAGAGCAACTTCCTGCAACATCTAACAAGTGTTTGCAGGACCTTTGGCAATTGTTGGGGGTACGATTTCCAAGGATGCCATGAGCCCTTTTGAGACTTATTTTGGCCAAAGTCGAGTTCACTAGAGGGCTGCCCATTTTCCTCTCTATGCCATGGGCATTTAGAGAAAACTTTCCCCTTATTACCCTTGCATAAGTTTTGTGAAATCTTGTCATTACTTTCTCAAGAAAGGAGGTCTAGTGTCCAAGTTTCAAGCAATTATTGTGAAGACTCTCCTTGAAGTTTAGTTGAGGACTTTGAAGGGTCCTCTTCTCATTGTAATATTAATAAAAGATCTAAGTTGCTTGTGGGAGCTTGGGATTTCTCCCATGGTATCATTTCTCCCCATTTGAAAGGAGACTTCTCTTGGGTGATTGACATTTGCATTGTTTAAACTTTCACACTTCATTCACTTGCATGCTTTAATTGGGAATTAACACAACCTCACTATCACATTTCATTTTTAAGTTAAAGTTTGTTACAATTTCATTTGAGCTTTGTGTTTTCTATCTCATTGTTGCTTGGAGCTACAAGCTTACACTTTACTTTGGGAAATTCATCCTTTACATGCAAGCATTTTATATTTTTAACAAACTTTGATTCATTACCATTTACCTTGGTAAATTGTTTCACGAGCACTTGAATACATGCTTCATTTTTATGCTACATTGTCATCTTGAATATTGGAGCAATTTATTGTCATTGTCTATTTGAAACATATTTTACTTTCAAGCAAATTACTTGTATCATTTTAATTCATTGATGAGACACATGAAACACATGTAAGCTAATTTTATTCCTCCAATTGAAGTTATAATTGCAACTTATGTTGAACACTACTTCAATTTCAAGCATTGCAAATCAATTTCTCTTTTGGGGGGAAAAATTACATGCATTTCTTCTAGGCATTTTAGTATAGGAAGGCCCCAAACCTCATTAAAATTTTACCTCCAACATAAGTTGGTTGAAGTAGGCATCTTAAGAACTCTCTACTCCTCTATTGACTCCTCACTGTGAGATTCATATCTTTGGGCGAGTGTGAGATCTGAAGATTGAAGAGTTAAATTGTAATCTTGTTGTAGAGATAATTAATAAAATTAACCAAGAGCACTTTCCATTACATTTACTTTACTTGTCTCTTAATGGTTTGAGTTTTCATATGCAAAGTCTATTCCAAAAGCAAGTATTGTAATCCTTTCAAACAAATGTTTTAATTTCATGCTTCAAGTCTAATTGGATATTGATGTCTTGGTTTAGCACTTCCTTTCTTTTACATTTCTAAGTTAATTACTATTTTTTGGGTTTTGGCAAGATATATTTCACATATTTTGATATATAAAGTTGATTATCTCAAAAGCATTTTATATCTTACATATCTTGTGCTAACAATTTTTGTTTACATTTCAAGGTTACTTTGCTTTCTCTTTTGAGAGCATTGCATTTTACTTTCAGCAAATATATCTTTAAATTGTTGAGCAAATTCCTTTTAAGGCACTGGTTTTGTGGTTTTGTCATTGACATTGTTATTTCATGTTGCTCACGTCATATTTGTTCATAAATCCTTAAAAGTAATTTGTTTTCACTTATAACACTTTGCTAGAAACTCACATCTTTTAACTTAACTTTTCATTAGGGGCCACCCCCTTAGCTAACCTAGGAGATAGCTCAGATGGAGAGAGTTAGGATTAGTGTGACAACACATTCTTTGAGTTCCCCACCACCAACCACACCTTGTGGGGCTGAACGCTTTTCTCACTAACTTGTAGGTAGGTGTAGGAAGCAAGCGATAACACCCTTCAATACAACAAATCATTAGAATAATCAAGTAAAAGAGCTTACAAGTCATGGAATCAATGGGGCACTTCATGGTGGCATGCCTTTCCACAGTGAGCTTTGGTATGTACAAGTGTCTCCAAGCTCAATAGGGGGTTAACTGAGGACCCTATTAGGTAGTTTCAACTTTCAACCTTTAAAGGGGGTGACATGTCCATGGTACATCCCTCAAATGGTGGGTGGAAATGATATAATAATGGAGCAGAGTGGGGATCAGGGGAAATCATCTAAACCACATATGTAGCTACAATAAGGGAATTCCACACCTGGATATGTGTGTGCAAGATGGAGCAAATTGTGGTACATGAGTTACCCCAACCTTTGTTTTTCCACCCTTCTTCATATGCCCTTTTCCTTTTATTGATTTTTCTTCATAAATTCCTAGGGCTCCAAGGGATGAGAGCATGATGTATAATATGTAGCAGTGGATACCCCCTTAATGTGGGGCAATTCATTGCCCACCAGGGGTTGGGACCATTATGGGTTCTTTAATGATAGAGGGGGCTCACCTAGGGCCCATAGGAACCAGGGTGATGGCCATGGATGAGGGGTAGAGCTCATGTTTGGCTTTTTCTCACATGTTAAATTTGTATGTCCCAACCATATTTTGCATTTTGTGGTACATTTTCTATTGAAAGTGTCCCAATTATGCTCTTTCTTTTCTTTTTAGCTACAATAGCTTTTAGGGCATTATTCCAGTACTGACCCAAGGTGTGGGCAAGGGGAGTGGCAGGCTAACCCTTTGTGGACCCAACGGACACATGTCAACCCGGATGAGAAAATAAATGAATGGGGCTAAAATGGGTGGTAAGGGAGTGATGTAGGCGGTATTGGAAAGTAGGACCATGCAACCAAAATCGAAATTTTCCATGTAGTGCCAACCCTAAAGCCAATGGTCAGTAAAGGAGAAACCATGGGAAGAGGATACGAGGTAACTATGAAATTGGGAAGTGGAGACAAGAATACAGGCCTAACCCTACTTTCTGCCAAATCCCCCCACCAATCCATGCCCAAAAGTGCCCATGACAAGTAAGGAAAATTACTCAACTATACCAATGAAAAGCCATACCTTCGAGGTCGAGAGGCCCACCTTCAAACATACATCCATAACAAATGGGTGAGCGACCACATGGTTGGCTCAGTTGGCAGAGAAAATGACACATCAAGCTATCTGGGGGTTGTTTGCTGCCAGTGAGGACCATCTAGGAGAAAAAAATTCTCCTATATACACTACCCACAAGTGGTGGGTAACATTTGGCTCTAACTGGCACATGCTCTCTCAGAAAGTGTGTGAAACTTCTCAAACGAGAGGTCATGAGAACACTAGCAATCTCTTGGTACCATTGACTTGTTACCTGTACATATCAAAGACCAAGCACATGGGGTGGCATGTTTTTGTGGTGTCCTATGATCACCCATGCTTAGTATTAGGCCATAAAAATCAACAAGAAAGTAAAATGCAAGTTTAGTCTAAATGCAACTAATCTATCATCAAAAATATCATATGATGTTAGTTCTAATGAGAAAATGAGCATGCAATGCATCCAACCCTGACATGCATATAGTGTAATGCACATGCTAAGTGTAATCATAAAGCCAATGCAACCAACATATCATCAAATTAATATACACATGCCTACTATATGATTACTTATGTAGAAAATCCCAACGTGAATGCAAACACAATCACATGGGGGATGAAACGGGTGGAAGGTGGGAAAATATGATTTCTATGCGAGGTAAGAAGAAGCCATAGGAGAAGGAAATTAAGTCAATCCAGAAGTGCGAGGTCTCCCCTCTAAATACACAATGGTGGAATGAATGATCATCCTTAAGAACTCCTTATCGCAATTATTGCTCATAATATTATGCTTTGTAGATGCCACATGGTCATGATGGGATGGGAACAGAGGGTGAGGGATGGAAGGAGTGCAATAAATAGGTTGCTCAAGGTGATGGTCACATTGGAGAGGGGAGGTCATGGAGTGATCATAATCTTGAGGGTGTGCCCAAGGAGATAAAGTATATTCAATGAGGGGCCCTTTCTTGACACCATACTTAGGAGGGGGAAAGGGCTCATGGTTGCTTGAGATCAAATGACAAGGGGTGAGGGAATCACTTATGGATCACTCAAAATGATGAACAAGAAGGAAAGGCAATGGGGAAGTTGAAGTATTGTGTTCAATGGGGCTCTTTTCCTGAAAACCATAATGTGAAGGCTCAAGTGATTTGGATATACTCCCTGAATCACAAGGAAGGCAGGTAGGAGCAATGGCCACATCATTAGTACCAAAGATAAGGTTTTCCCAAAAAGGAGAATCAATTATTTCCAACTGCCCTCTTTCATTCAAGGGAAACTA
Source organism: Pinus tabuliformis (assembly GCA_031772625.1). Lineage (NCBI taxonomy): Eukaryota > Viridiplantae > Streptophyta > Pinopsida > Pinales > Pinaceae > Pinus > Pinus tabuliformis. The sequence goes on from CM062809.1 coordinate 85,012,060, forward strand.
ATGATCCTCCTTCCCAAGGGTATCGATGGATATGTGATCATAAATAAAGGGAAGACTAATCCCAACCTCATCCTCCCTATCAGTATCATAAATGGGAGCACAATTGAATTGAGGACCAACAATTTCCCATTTCTCTTTTTAAATATGAAAATAATCTCCAATATCAACTTCCAAGGGGCTAATGGGATTACAACTTGAACAAGTGCAGCCTTAAAAATTGTATCATGGGTCCACTTTATGTCCTCAAAACACATGTAAATGAACCTCAAAAGTGGAGAAATCAGTTACACTTCACGTGTGCAAAAGCGTGAACAAGTACATGCTAAGAAAAAAAGGATCTTCGTGGTGGAGTGCACCACTTAGTGGCCTAGGAAGACATGTACACGAGTGAGGTGAAATGGTGAGGTGGAAGGCTAAAACCCTTGGGCACAAGAATAACTAGCCCTTTAGTCAAATTAATGGTCAACAAAATCCTCACAAATAGTGCCAAAAGATGAGTATATCATGTGGGTAAGCTAGAATGTGTGAACAAGGCTATATTGAGGCTACAGAAAATTGGTTTTCTTAGTAGTTTTCCTCCACATGTGTGCCAAATGGGAGGGGATAACATAAGTTGTGTACCCTATGGACATAAAATTATGTTCTCTAGTGATAAATGTTTTTGTTTTGAAAATAATAATTTGGCAATCTAGATATCTATCTCTGTTACTAAGAAAACGAAAGAAAACAGGTTATCATGTAGATAGTACATGCAAGTTTTGAGTAGAAAAAGCATGAATTTAACAATCCTATAAGCATATTTTCTTAATACTGAAGCTTCTCTGAATTCAAAAGTAAATCAACTCATTTTCCACGTGATGCAGAAAAGGAGATAGCAATTACTAATAATCCATGACTAAGTTACCTCAGTGAGCAAAGATATAACACCATGCACATCATCTTCTTGCATGGCTATGGTACGTAGAGCTGCCATAAGATCTTCTGGAAAAATGAGATTATCCATATAAGAGGGTACTTTGCGATGACCACTCCAACTATAGCCACTCATTTGACTCCAATCCTTCTTGCAGGCCTCCAATGGTAGTGAAATTTCACTCGAAACTCTTTTGTGCAATAAGGATGTAGGTAAAAGCCAACGCAATTGGAGCTTCTGAAACTCCATGGAGGTCCATTGCAAAATATGTAATAATTAGAATCATGTTTCTTCCACAATGACCACGCCCCACAAAAAAGGATGGCTAAATTATTTAGAAAAGCATTGGCACATGCTTTTATGTCTATACACACAAACAAAGATATGAAAATGAATGGATCGTATGCACATCTACATGCACTGACAAAAAGGAAATAGAATATGAGAGGGGTAAGAAAAAAGACCTGTTCTTCAAGAAGTTGTAACTTGAGTTCAGCACAATCGAACCTTTGAAGAGCTTCTTTTGGGTAATGCACCTGCACAAGGTTGTACATAGAAAGCAATGCTTTTATTTTCCTAGTTGTATATACAATGGCATTGTTACACTGACCTCTTCTAATTTTAAATGAAGACTGCTTTAAATTTGACTTAGTTTTATCTTACAGCCCATCACTAAAATTTGGAGGCAACTTAGTTTTAACTTACAGCCCATCACTAAAATTTGGAGGCATTCATGGCATTCACCACTCATACAGTTTTGATTTCTTTTTAGCAAGACAGAATGCACATGGCATCTATGCAGAAGAGACTAGTTGAAGGGAGAAAAATTATTATTGGTAGTTATACATGTAATTGGCTCCTATACCTACTGAATTATAACTGCACAGACATATCACAAATGTGTGTCGAACACTTAGAGTCACCTTCGACACAATTTCTAAGTGAAAAAAAGGTCAACCTTGTGTCAACTAGAACCTGTAAATGAGTAAGGATTTCAGGAATGGCACTATCAAAATTCCAAGAAACAAAAAGTGCACACAACACGAACACATGTATAATACTGAATACATTATTAATATATTAATAGTGCATTACCAATAATATATTACTAATAGATTAGTAATATTAGGGATATGAGTCAATGTACTATGGTCCATTAATAAAGGTATTAGTAACATCAATGACATAATCTATTAATAAAAATGAATATTATTAGTGTATCAATAGTCGAGAATGTATTTTAAATGTATCATTAATGATGAATGATGATTGATAAAGTTAACGCTACAATAATAAAATAAGATAATTTTATTATTATCCAACAGATAACAACACATAGTACTCCTAAGTACACTAGCGTCAGTTAACTATGGGAGCACATTATAAAGTTACTATCTATATATTCGTATATTTTATTTAAAAAATCAACGTACTTTTATGGAATCGTAGAGTTTTTTCTCACAAAGACTTCATTTTGTTCACTTGTACAGTGCACAAGTATCTCGTAACTTGTACAGATTCTTTTCAGACTTCGATATTGATTTTATAGGTCTGAAAGGATGCAAAATTTAAAAGGTAAGTAGTTGAACGGATCTATACATACCCATAAAGATATGCTTGAGCCTCTATAGATTTGTTTTAAAAAATTATTTCAAAATTATTGCATTTATTTATTTCTGTTTTGTGAAAACACTTCACTTAGACAACAAATACATTAGAATTCAAGATGGTTACATCATGTAGACAACAGGAGTACCAAGAAAGTCCCAGTCTGCAAAAGCAAAAAATGCCAGCATATGAGCTTAGGGCCCTGTTACTGCCTGGATTAGAACCCTTGACAAGGTCTGGTCAAGGTGCTAAGGGGTAAGCGCACAAGTGATGCACCCACTGTCACCTCAACATAATCTTCTCTCACTTTAAACCACCTCCCACAATGCCACGGGGGTATCCCAATCTACACGCACTTCACCAACAACCTTAAAATACTAGTGCCTAAAAACACCAAGTATGATAAATGTTAGGATTTAATTCAACAAAATGCAAGTATGAGATAGGAATGATAATTTTAGAAAATACAAACCAGCATGTGAAGCTCACTCAAAATACACATTACCTTTGATGCTCAAGAGTGAGGGAAGGGTACATACATCAAGTGAGATGATTTTTCCTTGGTTTCCACTTGATTTGTAACCTAACTTGGACTAGCTTGCTGGTGTCCTAAACTTCCAAACCTGCAAATTAACCAGCGAACACAGAAATACCAGATTTGGACTGTCTTTGAAGCAACCCGAAAGTGTGGAAACACACTAGGATGATGGATCCTGGAGTGTTTGAGTTTGAGCACTCGAATAAAAGTGAAAACGTAGGCCAGTTATGATAAAAATGCAAGCAAATGGTAGACTATAGCAATCTGATCCAAGCTTGCACGAAAATGGGGTCCAATCCCCCTAGGATCAAATATGGAAAATGCCCTAATGAAGATGAAACCTCTTGCAGCACCTAAGACAGCTTTAAACACTTATAAACAGTGTTACTTGGTAGCAGGAGCGAAAGCGGGGAACGCGAGCGAAAACGGGTGCGGGAGCGACATTTTCAGAAGCTCCTGGTTTGGGAGCGAATCCCGGAGCATTTTTATATAATATATATATTTTATATTTTGATACATATATGTCAACAAAAACATGTAGAATGATGAATTAAATATAAAAAACATAAAAAAACATAGATTGAACCATATAACAACAATCATCTAGAAGTTATAATCTTCATCAACCACGTCCACAAGTTAGTAACATGGTAACATACAACATATTGAGTCTCGTGATTCATCAATCTTAAAGTTTCAAGTTTTTAAAATTCAATACATAACATTTATCATCATTGATCACCAAAGTTGTACTTGTAAGCTAAGTGTAACCATTACAACAAATAATATCTAACATGAAATGAAATGTTATAAAATGAAATGAAATGAAACAACTTTCAACTTTCATGAAGCATCATATTCATAATTCATTACTAATGAGTTATAATTGCCAACTTCATACTTAAATTGTCATATATTGTTTAAAAAAATATCATAATAAATATGAAAGAGTCAATAGTTATAAAAACAACTAGAAACTAGAAAAGACAAGTAAATCTATTATCTATTTCTTATGCTTGGGCCTCTTGCCACCACGAGAAATGTCTAATTTTTTAGTCTTGTTGGAAAATCAAGGTATCTTTGTCATTACCTCTGTATCTATATAGGGATCTTTGTCATTAATATCACCCTCTAAACATTAACATAAGATAGAAAAAGCATAGCATGTCAAGTCAAGATTTTGTTTGAGTGATGCGTACATTTTTAGGAGGGTCATGATAGAGGAGTTCGACAACCAATGTCACTAACATCAAGGTACATAGAGGGATTGGTGCTCTTTATTAAATACGAGTTCAATACCTAATACATGACAAAATTCAATGGAAACATTGCAATCCCCCAATCTTGAAATCCTGAAAAACTGATAAGGTTGCTAGATTTTGAATGAAATCTAAGATTCTACTTTCTTCATATGAAATCTAATGAGGTCGGAACCACTCTCAAACATCCTGTGTCATTTCATGGTAATGTTAAAAATATAAGTAAAAGGCTTAATCTTCATTTTCATCCTTTTATTTTAAAAATTTAACATTACCAAGAATTTCATATCAATACTAGGGCCATAGGCTTGATCATTAAGTTGGCCCACTCAAAACTTATTTGTTTCCTTGAAAAAAAATTGCATTTGGAACATCACTGCAAAAAAGGCTAAACGCTCCTGAAAAGGCAGGGAGCACAATTTTTTTTTAGGGAGCGTGCTCCCTAAATCGCTCCCTTTTTAGGAGAAATTTCGGGAGTGTGAGTCGCTCCCGCCCAGAGCGTGGATTGGGAGCGGGATGAGGGGGCGGGCGGTGCTGCCCCGCAACACTGCTTATAAATATTGATAATATACAATTAAAATACTTCAAAAAGGTAATTAGAGACTTAAGGACTTAGAAACAACCCCTTTCACAAATCCTAAGCAAGGAGCCTTACCAATCCTTGAGAAGATATTGTTGTGACAAAACTTCAGAATTGTGAAGACACCTTTAAAACTCTCAAAATGATGATAGATAACCCTTGAAAGAAAAACACTAGAGGACCGTTTTTCCTTGGACCTCTAGATTATCAATATGGCATAAATCCCAAGAAAAATATCAAGCTCAAAAATATAATCTGTGAACTTTCTTCTTGACAATAAATGAAAGATTTCCAATGATTTACTTTTATTTTTGACAGTTAGAATCTTCTACTTTCAATCTTTTCTATTCTATTTTTATGAATTTTTTCATTTTATAAATAAATAAAAGACAAGAACTTGAATTTTGTAAAAACATGGTTGGTTGTTGGATTAGGACTTAGGTGCCTTATGATTTATCTCCACTAGGGCAATTGGGGTCAAGATGAATGCCCCTTTTAAGTTGGTTGTTCAATGCTTGAGGATTAAAGCAAAGAGGTAGAACCCTAGAAGTAAAATTACCTCTTTGTCCAAGGAAGACAAGTTATGAAGCCAAGCCCTACTAGAAGGGATCCCTCCAAAGGAAAAGCCTTCAACCATAAGATCAACTATGGAATGAAATAAAATCAAAACCCTTGTTGAGGAACCTCAAGGTTATGTCCCAAGAAGAAGAATTAATACTTACCTCACACCAACAAAGGAGAAGTGAGAGATTTACCATAGACATCTCCCTTCAAGTAACAAAGTTGCGCTTCAAATAGATTAATCTTGATAGCCTTGTGGTAGTCTTGAATTAACACAAAATTACATTTGAAAAATATCTAGAATATCCTAGAAAAAGGAACTTCAAAATTGAGACCAAAGCTTCGAAAAAATAATTACATTGTGGCAAAATGATCTCAACAATTCAAAATGGTTTGGGAGGAGAGTGAGCTCTCTATTTGTAAATGACACTCTCAACATCTCTCCCCCTTTTGCTTCATACAAAATTTCTAGGAAGCTCAAAAAAGGTGTAATATTACGAATTGAAATTTAAAGCTAATAATAGACACATGAACTAGGCTATAACAAATAAAATCACAAATACGCGTGCACCATCAAAATCACCAAGAAACTGGGCAAATAAGCTGAGCCATTTTATTAATTCATATGGATAAATCAAGTACAATAAGATAAGGACCGTAGAACCTGGGCTTGCTACTGCACAGTGCAAGCACGCCAAACCCAAGTAGAAGGATGTAGTCTCAAATGCTGGAAATGGCCTCGATTGATAGCTCGCATGACCCTGTAAACTGTTATTGTTGTGGAAGTGGAACTGGTGATTTGAGCCTCCAAACTGCTCAAAAATTTTGGGAAATTAACTGGAGCCTCCTCACAAGGAACCCATAATAACCCATAAAAATCTCACAAACCCAAGTGGTGGAAATGGTCTCAGGGTAAAGTACACCTTTCTCCAACAATTTTTGTTGTTGTTGTTGATTTGGGGTAGCATCGAATGTGCTCTAGCCATGAAAATTGGTGGAGAGGCTAAAGCATATGAGATCTCCAAGACCTAGAAATGGTTTGGACAAATTGTACCCAGTTTGGGAGATATTAAAATAATTAATATTTTTAATGGAGTTCCTATGTTTAAACTTAGGAAAAATAAAATATTAATGAGTATTAATATAAAATTGGGTTAGAAGGTTCCAAAAGTCATGGATCAAACCAAATCTAATCTTAGTCGTTGATTAGAGATTTAATCTCAGCCATTGAAAGACCAACGAGAAAAGTATAAGAAGAGGCTTGAGGGTCAGTTGGAAGATACACCAAAGTGATCAGTCATTCGATTTACTAGAGTTGGTTTTGCTAAGTAAAGTCGAACCAGTGATCAACAGCGACGGGTAGTGAGTACTAGACATAGAGACAGAGATAGTGCCGAGAGATCAGCACAGAGGTAGAGAGGCAGATGCAGAAGCCAAAGCAGGCCACACAGAAACCAACAGAGACAATGTCGAGGCTAGAGGGCCTACGTCATCCACGCAGAAAGCAGCAGGAGTGACACAGAGGGTCCCAAAGGTTGCGCAGTGCCTCAGAGGGCTAACGCAGAGGGTTTTGAGGTTGACACAGAGGCCAGGAGGGCTGACGCAAAGCTTCAGTGTTGTTGGAGAGGGTTTCATGGGGCGGGTTTTCTGAATACCTGCTTCTGAATAGAGAGGTATTATTGCCAATTATCTTTTTATGTCAGGTGAGCCAGTTTGGCACCCAGTTGTACTCAAGGATATACTGCATAATAAATAAGCCCTCAGAATTGTTGCACCGGTTTCCCCGCATTGGGTTTTTCCGGGGACGAGTTGTCCAAAAATAACGATGTCACTTGTGTGTTTGTTTTCTTTCAGTTGTTGATTTGTAGATGGTTGAGATTGTATTGCGTTTATTCCGTTATTTATATGTTTTAAATAACTTGTTTGTAATTAACAAGTAGAAGAAATAAACCAAAAGAATACAGATTAAATTTCTTACAGGTAATACTTAGAAATTTCAACAGTTGTCTGCTGACTAAAACACTAATTTCTGCTAGAAATATTGCTCAGAAAATTTTGTGAAATTAACACTAGACTCCTCTCACCAAACCCACAAAAACCCAGAAAGGGTTTGGGTTGAATCCACCGACCCCCGATGACCCCCAACAAGTTGCAAATAGCTCAATCTGGCCAAACAACGCCCCACAATTTGATATTACTGAATTATGCACAAATCTACCACAAGAAATTTCTCCCAGCTCTGACTAATCCTCCACTTACCTCCTATCTCCAGTCGTTATCTCTCAACAATTCTTCTCCCTTCTTCCTTTACGCAGGCTAAGCTAGAAACCCCTATGCACTTCCAAATGAATAGAATTTCATCCCACATATTTTTTTCTCTCTATCTCTATAAAATCACCACAAAATTCCTGGCTCCAAATAGGAAATTCCTCCTACAAATAACCCATAGTCCAACTCGCTATATGCTGGACCACAATGAGTAACTTGAATTTCCTCTACCCCTAGGAAATAAGAAGAGTTGGGAATATTGCTATCAATGGAACTCTATGAAAGCCCGACAATGGACTCTCTGAATTCCCAACTAGGGAGGCACTCAAAGTTCTTCGAAGATGGGGTGGAATCCCGCCTGGAATTCCTTTGCTAAGCAGCACTCTACCCTTGCGCTAAACAACTCCAAAGGAAGATGAAGGGTTAAGTGTAATAGCCAAAAGATTATTAGCAAATGAGCTCATCCTCCTTTTATAATTTCTCCCCATGCTCCTAGACTCCCTTTTTAATTATTTTTTATTAGTGGGCGCCATTTTCCACTAAGTGGCTTTTGCCTCCATTTTAATAAATTAATAATTTTCCACCAATCTCCAATAGAATAATACTTGTCACCTTTCTCCAAAATAATATTTGCCCCTTTTACTTAATATTACCCAAATTGGGAAAAATTCTCATGCTCACAAAATTGGGGATATTACAGTCCTCCCCACCAAAAATTGTTTGTCCTCAACCAATGCCTGAACAAGCACTCCCTCTCTCTGCTGGCTCAAATTGTCACTATTGTGAATTTTTATCTATTGCAGTATCTGGAAATTATTCTTCTAACTGTAAATTTAATTATGCAGTTTATTTGCTACAACAAACAACGAATAAAATCACAACTGCAATTTTCACCATAAAAATACTGCGGAAAATAAAATGTTGAAAACTGAGAAATTCTAGCACACACAAGAATTTTGACACAATTAATTTTGGACAATTATCCCCGGAAAAACCCAATGCAGTAAAACCGGTGTAGCAAATGAGGGTTTTATTATTATTCTACAACAACAATTATGAGTACAATAATTTAGATGCCCAACTGGAAATCTAATCTGAGGAAAAATACTAGCAAAATTATGTGAGAATTTTCTCTCACCCCAAGCTAATTTTTGCCTCTGAAATTACCTTCCTAGCCTTTGCGTTGAGCCTCCTACGTCACCCTCTACGCAGAGCTTACGTTGACCCTATGAAAATTTCAGCCTTCCTTCGTTTGCCTCTTCCGGGGATTGGAAACCTTTCTCTCGAAATGTTGGTACCCTCCTCTTCCACCTGTTACTCACCCTCTGGCTCTATCTTCTCCGCTGAGTTACTACCACTGAGAAAATTGAACTGCCTGGGCAACTGAGTATATGCACTGGTGTATTCTCCATCACCACATCGATCTCATCTTATAATCCATTGTTGGAGCACCAACGACCAAAATTAAAACATAATCGACAACTAGGATCATCTCTGGATCGATCTGTCTGAGTTTCTAGACCATTCTCGCCTTATTTCAATTAATATCGATTAATTAACCATATTCCCTAAGTTTAGACTTAGGAAATATTTAAAAAACAATTAATAATCTAATTAAGACACTTCTAGGCGGAATTTCCATAAACAATTTCTGGGTTTTGGAGATCTCATGTATTCTAACCTCTCCACCAAATTTCGTGGCTAGAACACATCTGATGCCACAAAAACTAACACTCCCTCTTAGCGAGGAATGTGTTCTAATGTTGCACATCCTACTACAACACCCTCTCTCTAAATCATCTCCTGTCATGCTGTTGATGTCTGGTTGTTGCTACTCACCAACCACTACATAACTTTGATATACGTTGCATCTGTGTTGCTGTTGAACCTGTTGTACTACTGCTAACACTACATCTGCTCTGCGACTCCCTCTCATATGTTGTTGCTGCAACTGAGAATCATCTACAGTGATCTACCTCTGCTACTAAAATGGGTTCTGCACCATACCCATCTATTCTCTAAAATAGACGAACTTAGCTCTTCCCAGAGATTTTGTGAGTATATCTACAACTTGCACTTCTGTGGGAACATACTGTAGATGGATTGCTCCACGTTGTACACAATCTCTGATGAAATGACATCGAATATTTATGTGTTTTGACCTTTCATGAAACACTGGATTCTCAGAGAGCTTTATGCAACTCTGATTATCACAGCAGACATTGGTCGCCTCCATCCTTTGCCTGAACAAGCTCACTAGCAACTTCTAAATCCATATAGCTTCGCACGTAGTTGTGCTTGCTGCCATATACTCTGCTTCCACAGAGCTCAATGCTAATGACTTATCTTTCCTCCTACACCAAGAAACCATCCCTGGTCCAACACTGAAGCAATACCCAGAGGTACTTTTCATGTCCGCTGAACTGCCTTCCAAATATGCATCCGTGAATCCACATAATTTGACATCATCTCCTCGGGTATATCTCAACCTATACTCTACTATGCCACGCACATATCTCAGAATGTGCCTTGCTGCTGCCCAGTGTACCCTCTTTGGCTCTACCATGAACTGTCTAAGGGTATTTGACTGCGAAGCAAATACCTGGCCTAGTATTGACTAGATACATGAAAGATCCAATACATTGTCTATACAAGGTGGGGTCTATTGACCACTACGTGTCAACGACCCATAGCAGTACACCGCCCCTGATCGATGTGTCCATGTCGTCCAGCGTTCTTCATCAACCTGATTGTCATGTTATAATGTAAACCCATTCTGCATGTATATGATGCAAATAATCTCAGAAGATCTGTGTCATGTATGTAATTTCCTAGGTAAACCTATTTTTCTGGTGACGATCTACATTCCGGGAGGTTTTTTGTCTCACCGATCCATTATCAGATGGTCGGCATAGTTTTCCTTTAGCCTTACTCCAAAGCCGAAATGAATTTTATCACTGGGATCTTAGGCAAGTCCTAGTGTTATAGATCGAGTCTATGTAAAAGTGGTTTGGGAATAACCCTAACTATTTGGTTAGGTTATTTTATTACAAATTGCTTAGTCTGTTAGATTATATTTGTGCCAGAGAAATGGGTAGTCTGTGAGGGTCTATTTCAGATGGGTTTTCCCCCTTATGATGTAAAATATATGAAAATGATGATGTAAAGTGTCTTAAGGGTTGGTAAAATAATTTATCCCCTCATAGGTTAATTAATTAAATTTTTTGGCCAAAAATTAATTAAAATCCTAAGCCATAAATTTAATTAATTATAGGTCCTAGGTAAATTTAAGTCTTCCAAAGGCATAATTTGTGGAATCTTAAAATTCAAATTTTAAGAGGTCTCGAGATTAAGGTAAATTAATTATTTTGCTAAATTTTAGGCCTCTAGTCCCTGGGATTTAAGTTAAAATCAAATTTTTGAGGAAATTAACTCAAAATTTTATTTTTGAGTTATTAAAATGCATTTAATTGAAAAATTCGAATTTCCTCAAGAATTTAATATTTCGACGGATGAGATTAAAAGAAATTTTAATTTTCATCGATGGTCAAGATTGCTTTGACAAAGATCACTCGAACTAGCTGTTGGAAATCTTCAAATAGGAGGTCATTTATGAATTGATTGATCCGATCTTTGAGTCATGTGCTAAGTGAAAATCTCTCTTCTAATCTTTTTATGAACAATAAATAAAGACTTTGGGATTAATTTCTGCTGGTGTTAGTCTTCGTGGAAATACTGTAAGATGTGTCATTTTTATGCATAGATTTCTTTTTAGCCATTGATGATAGTTTTCTGAAGAGTGATTTGAGTACAGGTATCTTGCTCAGTTGTTGTGGTTTGAATGATAATTAAAGTTTTGAATATAATAGAAGGTATTTCTATTTATCTAAATTTTATTATCGTTTTCTCGCTCTATGTTGATGGTTGAATTGAGTTTTGCAGTAAATTCTTGATTTTTTTTAATCATCGGGCATTCAGGGAAGTTTTCAGTTAGACCATCCAACTCCCAATTCGTATTTTCTGAAAAGCCCAGCTTGATTTGATTCTGAGCTTATCATAACAAATTTTATTGGTGATACATGAAGGGTTTTGGGCTAAGCACCTCCTTTTAAACTCAAAATTTTAATTTTTCTTGTGCTAAATTGATAAATTTGGCTTCAAAGAGCCTTAGATTATCAGATCTGGGAGCAGAGTAGGACTCACACTCGCTAGATTTGGTAGATCTGCCATTTTTGTGCATAGATCTGTAATTTTTTTTTGTTTTTTTGATTTGGGTTTCTGGGATTTTATTTATTTTTGAATATCCGGGTTCTGAGTGTTTGTGTTTTCAGGGACAGATTGAAGATCTGAAAGTCAAGTTTGATTTGAAACCATATCTAGGCCCTGGAGGGTAAGATCTAGCCTCAAAACCAATTATTGCAGGGGCATTATTTTTGCAATCTAAGGGTTTTAAATTATTTTAAGTCTGGAAACAGTCATACGAGGGTTTCATTGATAAATCTGAAGCACAAGAGTGGAATTCGTTTTTCTGGGTTTGTCTTGAGTTTTGGCTGCCTTCTTGAGGCTTTCGAATTTTTTTTTTTCTTTGTGCCTGGGGATTTCAGAAAATTTCAGATTTGTTTTATTGCCTTGGGTTTATTCTCTGCGTTTTTTTGTTCTCTGGAAATTTTCGACATTTTTCCCGCTATCATAGCTTCCCATCCCTGCAAAAAAACCTCTCTCACGCATTCTCTGCTCCATATGCTGCCCATCAAATCTACAACCCTCTAACCCCGTGGTTCCCTTCAGCTGCTCTTTCCACGTTCTTATCGTCCACGTTGCCTTTCCAATCTGCACAGCAAAACTCAAAACGCGTTATCTTGCAGCTCCATCTCCCATCGCTGCCCAAATCTGCTATCCTTCCTACACCCCATCCCCTTGCGTCGTCCCTCCTTTTTCACCGCTGCTCCATTTCACTGCATCCTCAGGCATCTCTGTCTAGCTCCATGTAGCTTCTTTCATCCAACGCTGCCCACCGTTAACCCTTTGTTGCGTCCTCCCTTCAGTCTGCTACCGTTGCCTAATCTCCTACCACTCCTCATCCTTCTCTGTCGTCAAACTGCTTTCCTCCATCAAGCTTCTCTCTTCTTTCTGTCGTCGGGCTTGACCTGCACAACAACAACAACAACAACAACAAAAACACTCGACCTTTGTTCGTACGTATGCGTTAGTTTCATTTTAGGTTAGTGCATTATTTTTCTTTATTTCATTTAAAAAAGACTTTAGTTACGATTCACTAAGTGCCAAAAAATTTCGATTTTTGTCTTTTAATCTTGATTTTGTTTTCAATCATTTTTATTTTGTAATTTATGATTTTTATTTTATAATTCTAAAACTTAAAAAATCTAAAAAATTCAAAAAAATTGAAGGAAATATACAAAATCCTAAAAGTCTAAGACAAAAACCCTAGAAAAACTAAAAAAAAAAGTCAAAAGGGGCTTCACATTAACTTTGAGATATCCCAAATTTTTTAAATCAAAAGTAAATTTTTAGTGTTAAAAGATTTTAAATTTTTTATGTGGCCGTTGGCCCATTAAAAAATTTAAAAATTATGAAATCCTTTTATTTACTTTGTTCACATTTAAAAGGTCTTAATTAATCATTTATAGCATTGCGTCTTGCTTCATAGAACTTAGCACATTGAAAAAATTTTCCTAAGGACTAATTAAATTTTGGTGTCTTTTGTGCTAAGGTAAAAATCTAAAAGAGAACTTTTGTGGAATCAACATTTTTATTTCTCTATACTTAAACACACTTAAATTTTTTGTATCTAAAGATTAACTATAGAAAAGTGGTAAATTTTCCTAGATTTGGGTCACTAAGCATAAATCTTTTAATTCTAGGATCGAAATTGGTTAGCATTTAAATTTCATGGTTGTTTAAAGCATTTGGATCTCTAGAAATTTAATTGCTAGAATATTGTGCATCTATTGAAATTGATCGTCATTGCTTGAATTATTTAATGTGTGTTACATGTTAGACATTTCGTGAATATTTTCAGGCGATTGTTAAAGAACTATGTCGTGGAATTATAATAGATTGCAACTTTGTTTCCTAAGATGGATATTTGTGAACATCTGTTGACATTGATATTAATTGCAAAAAAGTCTTTTTTGTTCTCTTTGAGCTATAACTGTATCATAAAGATTCGAAATAAGCTTGTGTTCTAATTGTAATATCTTCAAGGGTTTAATTTTTGAGTCTTCATCTAATAAAACAAACATTTCATTTTCGTAATTGAGAGTTTTTTGCGACACGAGTATTTCTGATCCTCGAGTCTAACTTCATCCCATCTTCTGGTGCATTTGCATATAAGTTAACTTTGCATAGATAAAATTTACTTCCAAGCATAAGCTTGGTCAATAGAGAGATAGGTATCCATCAATCTTTGCTTGAGAAGCTTGTTTTAATAGTACTTAAAACAGTGACATTGTAGTCGTCAGAGCCACAACTCTCTGCAACGCCAGAAGCACCGAGTATGTTAGAATTTCAAGAGAGGTATCCTTAATCACACCTTAGTATGCTTCTCCTTATATTCTCTCTGCCAATTACTACGAAATCAAGCTCAACACAGAAAGGATTTAAGGATTCACATTTAAATAGGCATTTAACTAAAATTAACCAAGATTCTTGCATCTCACAATTAGTTTTAGGATCTGCATTTCATATAAGATATTCCTTCATCTAAGCAACAGTGGCTAATTAAGTACTTGGTCTTCATTTCCCTAGAAAGATCGTTGACTCCATGAGGCACTGGTATCAATCGTATAAAATCTAATCAAATCCTAAGTCTTTCTAAATCTTAATCAAGTAGTTGATCGCCTCACTGCGTCTCCCGAACTGGTTGGTTCCCAACTAGTTCTTATTCATTCCATTTTTTCCATAGGGTCTAGCCCCCTTAGCCTGTTGTAGGGAGACAGCTTAAACGAAGAGATTGGGGATCAGGGTGACAGCCCCCGATCTGAACATTGTCGCGATGACTAGACACTTTGTGCGACAACAGGGTAGACATCCTTCTCATCCGATGCATCTATCTTCTTCCAGTTGGTGATCATGGGCATAGACATGGGTCTGCAATCCTGCATTCTGAACCTCTTCAGAATATCTGTAGCGTATCTTCCTTGCCTAAGGAATATCTCCCCATCCTTCTGCCACACTTCCAATCCTAGGAAATAGTGCATCAACACCAAATCCTTCATGTCGAACTTTGTTGCTAGGTTCCTATTGCAGTCCTCTATGAACCTTAATGAACCTGTCAAAAAGAGATAATCCACATACAAAACAAGGATGAGTGGCTCACCCTCTACCATCAAATAGTGTTAATTTTAGGTATGTTCTATGCTTAGAGCAAATTTACTTCAATTTTCCATATTAGCTCAATATCAATTCCAGATTAGCAATCACATTTAGCATGATAGTAAAATGCAAATAGAACATAAACATAAATCACGAAAGACAAGCCAAGACAAGAGGACACAAGATGTGGCGCCAGCGAGGGACACACCCAATGTGGGGAACCCTTGATCAATTCTTCTTATATTCTTCAATATTTCAACAGAGAGAGATAGTACATATACATCAGAAGTCAACACTTTAACTTGTCAAAATAAGAGCAAAGATCTTCACCATGAAGATAACATAATGAGGTTGTAGATCTGATGACTTGGACTACAGTTCTGAACTTAGGTGAAGGCATACTTCTTCAACTGATTCTCCAAGGTGATTCCATCACCATGCTTCATCCAATCATCATGTTGCATCCAACCATGCAGCATCTTCCAGAATGTTGTCCTCCTTCTGCAGTACTAGCAGTCACTGTTTCATCAACTCATCTTTTACTCAAACAACCATGTAGGACTTTCTATGACTACAATGAATCAACGTGAGACACCACCTCTGCCATGTTGTCAACACTGATGCAACAGCCTTAGCTGCTGACTATGGCCTACGGCCTAGCCCAGCAGCAAGTTAAGCAACAATCAATATATTTACAAGGGCTTGACTTCACTGTCAACACTGTGATTTATCAACCATGTAAACAGTCCTAGGAACAACCTTCTAACACAATGTTGTCATCATACTTCTTTTACCACATTGCCACCAATTTCATGTTGTCCTTTCAGGTCTCCTAATACTGTGAATAAGTGTTGTCTTTTGTTGTGTATAAGGAGTCTTTTCATTTGTTGTGTATAGGGTTTTTTCGCTGCAAAATGAGGGCTGCACTAATAGTGGCCAGGCCTTATTCTTTACTGTGACATGACAGCATTAAGGAGGAGCTTCTTCGTCCTCCATGACTGTGATCTAGACTCCTACAGGATTGCAGATAAGTATACTTTAGCAGTGTATATATTAGGTCTCCCTTGCCAGCATTTAGACCTTCTTTATGTAGCATATAGGATTCTTCATAAGCCTGTGGCTAGGGCACATTATGACAGCAGATAGGGAACCAACTGAACTGCACCTAGGGCATCTCCTTACCTATGATAAAGCCTCTCCTGGGACTGTGTAGGAGCCTCCTTTAGGACAGCATAGGTGCCTCTCTTTCATCCTCCATGACTGCATCTATAGGGTTGGCTTCATTGACTATAATTAGGGCTCTCCATGGCAGCATTAGGATCTCTCCTTGGCAGTGTTAGGATCTCTCCTTGGCAACGTTAAGATCTCTCCATGACTGCGTATTAGACTTCCCTTTATTGTGGATTAGGGCATCATTAGGCCAGCGTATTAGACTCTTTCATGGCTTCTTGTAAGACTCCTCCATGACTATGTTAGGGCTTCTTCATTAGGGCAGTGTAGAGCCTAGGGCACTCCCTCTAGATCTCTCCTTCATCAAAACCCAAAACAAAATGAAGAGAGAGATCACAAGAGTGTGAGTGTGTCTAAATGACTTGAAGGCCACCTCTATTTATAATAAAACGTGGAGGACAAGTGGGGGTAATTTGGTCGCTGGTCGACCTTGACAAATTGTCACATAACACAAATAAATTCATATCTCCATGAATACATGTCGGAATCGGATGATCTTTAGATCAATCCTACACCTCTCGATGAGAGGAACCCAAGAAAAATATCAGCTGCCATGAATAAGTAAGACCCACGTGGAGTTTGGCCCTAGTTGCCAATTTTAACAAATAGTAAAGGTTGGAATCTGCGTCACTCTTGATGAATCCCATTCGCTGCAAGGAGCTATCAATCCTACCATACCATGCCCTCAGAGCCTGCTTGAGTCCATATAGAACTTTCCTCAGTCTGCACACATGAGTGCACCTCTCATGAGTCTTGAAGCCCTATGGCTGTTCTATGTACACTTCTTCCTCTATCATCCTGTTCAAGAAGGTTCCCTTGATGTCCATCTGGTGAATCTGCCATCCTATCTGAGTTGCTAGGGATACAACTGACTAGATAGAAGTGTATCTGGCAACTGGGGTGAAGGTCTCATAATCTATCCCTTCTTTCTGTGCATACCCCTTTGCCACGAACCTAGCTTTTTATTTTTCTACACTGTCATCTATAGAAAATTTGATCTTGTAGGATCCATCTGAAACCCACAACTGATCTATCTTCTGGCCTTTGCACTACCTCCCAAACATCATTCGTCATGATAGAACTATACTCTTCTACATGGCATATACCCATACTTGATGTTGTGTGGCCTCCTGAAAGCTAGAAGGTTTTGCAACCTAAGCCACCAATGCTTGGTACCTATCAGGTTGTCTGATGAACCTCTCTACTGGCTCAACCACTAGTCGTGGGAGGTTCAGCGAACTCCTCATCCTGCCTTTGCTGCTCCATTTGCTAAGAACTCCCCTGATTTCTTGCACCTAAGGAAATACTGGTACTAGTCACAGTACTCGATCCTTGTGACTGTCCTCCTACCTATCCCACTGGCTATCCCTTCTGTTGGACCAAACGATTTTTTTCTCACTGATTCTGATCACCTACAGGCATCTCATGGGATCTCCTGAAAGCTCGTTCTTCCATGAACTTCACGTCCCGCCTTACTACAATCTTCCTATTGCTAGGAATGTAGATCATGGATGCCTTTGAGGTTTTGTTGTACCCAATGAAGAACCCCCTCTCTATAGTCTTATCTAGTTTGGTATGTTTCTCATCTAGCATGTGGCAATAAGCAATGCTGCCAAAAAATTTGAAGTGACTAACTTCTGGCTTCTTCCCTGTTAAGACTCCTCCTAGCGTTTTCTCCCCAATGCTCTATGAGGAGTTCTATTCTGTATATATATTGTCATGTTACATGCCTCTGCCCATAGAAATCTAGGTAATTCCTAGTCATATAACATAGCCTTTGCAGCTGTAATAATGGTTCTATTTTTCAGCTCCACTACACCATTCTGCTATGGATTATATGGAGTTGTCCATTCCCTTTTGATGCCTTCCTTCGAACAGAAATCTATGAAGTCTTTATCAATATATTCTCCACCATTATTTGAGTGAAGCGCCTTGATCTTCTTCCCTGTCGCATTCTGCACGAGAGCTTTAAACTCTCTGAAACGATCAAAGACCTCATCTTTGGTCTTCCAAAAGTAGATCTGGGTTTTCCTTTGATGGTCATCAATGAAGATAACGAAATATTCAGCACCGTTGAGAGCTCTAGTGGGCATCGGGCCACAAATATTTGAATGTATGACTCCTAACATGCCATGAACTCTACTATCACTTCTTGGAAACGCTTCCTTAGCATACTTTCCAAGTACACATCCTCTGCACACATCACCGTGTTTCGTGCCAAGTTCTGGAACCCTTGTTACTGTTTCTCTGAGCATCCTGAGTGCTCCACAATGTAGATGTCCCATTCTCCAATGCCATAACTCGTTCAAATCATTCCCACTACTACTGTCACTGCATATTAGTGCCATTGGAGAATCAATCTATCACTGGTACAATGTGTTACTTCGAACTCTAATCTGTCTTACCTTTTTCCGGCGTGGGTGTTTGACAAACACTTTCTTCCCTATGAAGCGAATATCATACCCCTTATCCTGTAACTAGGATACTAAAATCAGGTTCATACGCAATCCTGGCACATGCAATACATATGTAGCACTGGTGCTTGCTCCTAAATCCCTCTGCAAATCTATGGTACCACTCCCTACTGGAGTACATTTCGTCTTGTTTCCCATAGTAATCTGGAAGTCTATCTGCTCCTCCTTATAGCTAGAGAAATATTCTATAACCCTTGTCATGTGAGTTGATGCTCCACTGTCTATATACCAGAGACATTGTGAAGTTGATCCTGATAAGCAAGCAAATTTGTCTTCCAATCTGGAAAATATGAAGTCTCCTGAATGTTACTTTTGTCCATGGTTCTGCTGAGGAATTTATAGTTTGATATTCCTCTTTCACCCGACACTAGTTCTGCACTAGCAATCTATTGCAAAACCTTCTACATCTTTCTAGAGAGATGCCCAACGAAATAATTAAGCTACTCCATCTGCCTCTAGAATCACTCGAACTGCAAGGATTGAATTTTTCTGCCCCTTTCTCAAAAAACTCGAACTTCCTCAAGTAACTCGGCCTCCTGCCAAAAAGACTGTGTTGCCCATGCTAAGCAACGAAATTACTTTCCTTCGTTTCTAGGCTTTCCAACTAATCAACTGTGCTCTAATACCATGTGAAATTTATCTATTACAGTATCTATAAATTATTCTTCTAATTGTAAATTTAATTATGCAGTTTATTTGCTACAACAAACAATGAATAAAATCACAACTGCAATTTTCACCATAAAAATACTGCAGAAAATAAAATACTAAAAACTGAGAAATTCTAGCACACACACAAGAATTTTGACATAGTTATTTTTGGATAATTGTCCCTAGAAAAACCCAATGCGAGAAAATCGATGCAGCAAATGAGGGCTTTATTATTATTCTTCAGCAGCAATTATGAGTACAATAATTTAGATGCCCAACTGGTAATCTAATCTGAGGAAAAATACTGGAAAAATTATTATGAGAATTTTCTCTCACACTACAGCGACTTTCTGCCTCCGAAATTACCTTCCTAGCCTTTGCAATGAGCGTCTTCCGTCACCCTCTGCGCAGAGCTTACATTGACCCTCTCAGAATTTCAACCTTCCTTCCTTTGCCTCTTCCGAGGGCTAGAAACCTTCCTCCCGGAATGCTGCTACCCTCCTCTTCCACCTGTTACTAACCCTCTCACTCTATCTTCTTTGCTGAGCTACTGCCACTGAGAAAATCGAATTTCTTGGGCAACTGAGTCTCTACACTGGTGTATTCTCCATCACCACAACGATCTCATTTTATAATCCATTCTTGGAGCACCAACGACCACGTTAAGTTATAGTATGTTCTATGCTTATAGCAGTTTACTTTTCTTTCTTATTATTATCCACATATTAGCAATCACATATACATAAAGTAAAGTGCAGATAGAACATTAAACGATCAACAGAAAACAAGCCAAGACAAGAGACACAAGATGTGGTGGCTAACCAGGGACAAACCCCATAATGTGTGGGAAAACCCTTTGATCAAATATTCTTTTTATCTTCAATAATTCAGCAGAGAGAAATAGTACAATAAATCTGATTTATATCAACAGTAGCAAACCCTAGATTAGCAGCATCAGCATTAGCGGCTTCATCATCAAACTAGAGCAGACGATATCTCACAAACCGACCATCGGATCGGCTTGATTCCACCACCAAAAGTTGCAACTTCCAGACGAGGTTTAGATGGACCTACATTGCAGTTCAGATGAGGAGATCTTCTAGTCCACGCAAGTCAAACTTCACTTCTACAGTTGCAGCTTCCTTCAAACTAGGGCAGTTGATATCTTGCAAACCGTCCGTCGGATTGACTTGATTCCACCACCAAAAGTTGCGGCTTTCAGAGGAGGTTTAGATGAACTTATAGCATAGTTCAAATGAGGAGATCTTCTAGTCCACGTAGGTCAAACTTTACTTCTGCAGTTGCAGCTTTAGTTTCAGCAGCTTTTGGCTTCACGTGCGAGGGAGAGACCCTTTTCTGCGCAATAGAGAAGAGACTCTTTTCTGCGCAGTAGAGAGAGAGAGATGTGATGATATGAGTGTGTCCAAATGAGGAAAAGTCCTCCTATATTTATATACAACGTTGATGTTTGAATAGATGCGACTGTTGGGCTTTTGAGCCTACATGAGTTGTAGGTCGGCTTGATAATAATTCCATAATCAAAATAAATTCATATCTCCATGAATACTTATCGGAATCGGATGATCTTTATATCAATCCTACACCTTTCGGCGAGAAGAATCTAATAAAAATATTATCAGCCATGAATAAGATGACCCACATGAAGTTTTTCCTTAGTTGCCAATTTTAACACTCCCTCTCAACTAGGGAGAACTTCATCTGCAATCTGTCTATCGGTCATTATTATTCATCCATCAAATGCACTGCCCTGTACAACCTGACCCTTGCCCTGCTCTGCCCTATTCTGCTTGTTCTGCTTTGTCTTGTTCTGCCCTGTACTGATCTGTAGGGCTCTGCTCTATTATGCGTTGCTCTGCTTTGTTCTGTTCTGCTTTGCTTTTGTCCGAATTATGAAGAAGAAGAAATGATCGAGGATGTATCATACTGACTCAAAGTCAGTCTCAAAGTATGTAGCATTGGTCCCAAACCAATGTCAACCAACCTGAAGTCAGCGTCATAGTGTATACAACTCCACTGGTCCCAGACCAGTATCATCCTCCACTGACTCAAAGTCAGTCTCAGAGTGCGTACCACTGGTCCCAGACCAGTCTCAACTGATCCGAAGTCAGCTTCATAGTAAGTACCACTCCTACCACTGGTCCCAGACCAGTATCGCGGTCTCAAAGAGTGTACCACTGGTCCCAGACCAGTCTCAACTGACCCGAAGTCAGCATCATAGTATGTACCACTCTCATTGGTCCCAGACTAGTACTGCATTGACACAAAGTCAGTCTTAGAGTATGTACCACTGGTCCCAGACCAGTCTCAACTGACTCGAAGTAAGCGTCATAGTATGGTACAACTCCTACCACTGGTCCCAGACCAGTATCATTGATCCCAGATCAATGGAGGTCATCCTAGCGTAGGGAGTATGGTAGATAAAACGACGCGTCCATCGGTACTACTATGGTCCCTAACTTCATTTCCCTACTCATTGATCAGATGAGAGGTACTTCCCATGAGTCCCAGACTGCATGGGTAGGATGTCTCGACAGGAGAACTAATCAATCCTGTCCTCACAAGAGAACACATCAATCCTGTTACAATCGCCATGGAGAACACATCAATCCAAGCCTCACAGGAGAACACATCAATCCTGCTACAATCGCCATGGAGAACACATCAATCCAGGCCTCACAGGAGAACACATCAATCCTGCTACACAGGAGAGCGAATCATCCTATTCCACAAGAGAGCGAATCATCTTGTCCCACAAGAGAGCGAATCATCTTGTTCCAGTGTGCACCACCAGGGGAGGGTGAGTCACCCTGTGGTCGTATGTTGCTCCAGTAAGAACCGTAAGCCCTCAGAGCTCCCAGAGCTCAATGTATGCAACATGCAGGACCCTTGTACAATGGTTTCTTGATGACTCCAAGTCGTTTGGAAAAATCGCAGATTAAATCTTTCCTCGGGGCTTTGACAAGGTGTATCGACCTGTACATCATCATAATGCGATGGAGCCTCCTTGCTCATCAACTTACCATATCCCAGATGATGTCTATCTGCTGGAGCAATCGACAAATACGGGATTCCTCAATAATCGAATCCCACCTCTGGTTGTTACAGAGAATCACAGCGGTATCCAATGTATATCCAAACAGCTCATTGAAGGGCTTTCGCAACCAGACTACCTCACAGGAGGCCATGCTAGCAGCAATATATTCTGCTTCGGTGGTGCTTAAAGCCATTGACTTCTGCTTCCTGCTCATCCAGGATATCGAAGCAGATCCCAAGGTGAAATAGCCCCCGAAAGTGCTCTTACGGTCCACCACACTGCCTGCCCAATCAGCATCAGTATATCCAAGTAGTCTCACATCTCCGGCAGAGTATCTTAACCCATTAGTAATTGTGCCACGAAGATATCTTAGAAGATTCTTGGCATCAATCCAGTTAGGCTCAACCACATATGAGCTCACAATGCTAACTGCAAAACATATGTTCGAATAGAGGTTCACCAAGAACATCAATGCCAATGAGTTTATGAAACTCAAAGGCATTTCCCAAATCTGGTCCGACATCACTACCATATAACTTCTAAAAGTTAAGATCCTTGAGGTAGTCACAGGCTTGCAGTCCATCATACCAAATCTTTCCAATATCTTTACCACATATTTTCCTTGAAATAGGAAATTTCCCTTGGCTTCTGCCACACTTCAAGTCCTAGGAAATAGTGCATCAATCCTAGGTCCTTCATTTCAAATTCAGAAGCCAACTCCCTCGTACATTTGTGAATGAGAGGGTTTGCACCTATTAGAAAGAGGTCATCCACATATAACACCAGTATGAGAGGCTTGTCATCTTCAACCTTAAGGTAAAGGTTAGGATCGGCTTCACTCCTAGTGAATCCCAGCTTCATCAAGTAACTATTGATCCTCTCATACCATGCTCTGGGTGCTTGCTTTAGCCCATAGAGAGCCTTCTTCAACCTGCATACATGAGATTTTCAATCATAGATCTTAAATCCTTCGGGTTGCTCCACATAGACCTCTTCTTTGATCGAACCGTGCAAGAACGCAATCTTGACATCCATCTGATGTAGGTTCCATCCTTATGAAGCCACAAGGGCTAAGATCAAGCGGATGGTCGTATATCTGGAAACAAGTGCAAATATCACATCATAGTCTATACCTTCCTTCTGGGAGAAACAACGAGCAACAAAACGAGCCTTATACTTTTCCATACTTCCATCTGCTGCATGCTTTATCTTGTAAAGACATTTTGACGTGACAACTGTCTTGTCTTGGGGTCTGGGAACTACTTCCCAGACATCATTCTTCATAATAGACTCATATTCTTCGCTCATAACATCCTTCCATATTTGATGCTTGATGGCATCTGAGAATGATGAAGGCTCATTTTGTATGATCGTGCTCATGATGGTCAAGCATCCCTGATACCTGTTAGGTTTCTTACTTTTACGAAAGGTTCCTCGAGGTGTGGCGTGTCCTTCAGCATCATCAAGTATCCCCCTAAGCCATGAAGGCCCATTCCTAGAAGAGGAAGGCTCAGGTGGATAAATAAGATCCATGGGTTCCTCCAAATCAGGCATTGTTACATCATCTACCCATAGAGACAGCTTCCACAATCGTACAGTTCTTCCTTTTCGCCACACCATTTTGCTCAGGAGTATGTGGTGTAGTAGTCTCCCTCTTAATGCCAGCCTCAAATATGCCTAAGTGAACCAACTGTAATATATCGGAGGTCTTGCTTTGGCTTGAGGGGAATGGTCCCCTTTTAAGCTTTCCTTCGACACATCTTGGACATAGACCTTCTTTCTCTACTCGGAATTCGAGCATCCCTGTTACCATTTGTCTTACACCAAGTAGAGCTTTATAATGAAGGTGGGAAAACCTCCAATGCCAAAGTTCGGACTGAAGAGATGTGTCATAAGACATGACACCTAGCGGACTTCCATCGACCTGATATAATGAATCAACATGAAACCCAAGAGTAAAGGCATATTTAACATTATTTTTCCATATACGTACCTTGCCATCGCTGAAGGTTACCTTGTAGCCTTTGTCTTCCATTGCCGAGATGGACACCAGGTTCTTTCGGAGGTCAGGTGCATGTAATATATCCTATAATTTCTAGCCTTCTTGACTGGATGTCCTCTTCCTTGATTTCCAGCATTCCTTTTACCTTTGCTATTGAATTTTCCATCCCTTCGATTACCATGAGAGGGATTTTGATCATCGTCACGGTGAGAGTCCTTTCTATCAAGGCATTCCCTTGCATAGTGACCTACTTTATTGCAAATGTAACATTGTCCTTTTCTTCCACCCTTAGGTCCAGCCTTTCCTTTTGATTTAGTCCCCGAATTATTTATTTTCTTAGCGTGAGAAGAAAAGGCAGCAGGAGGACCTTTAGGCATAGGCATTTATTGCTCTTCTACCCTTGTTTCTTCTTAAATGCATCTAGCCATTAATTTCTCGAAACCAGGAATTATATTATTGTTCAGAAGAGTAGTCCTGAACACATACCATTCGAATGGTAATCCTCCAAGAGTCGTGAGTGCCATTTCTCTATCAGTAATAGTCTTCCCAATAGATAGGAGACCGTTCTTGATCTCGGTTATTCTTAAGAAGTATGCTTGCATACTCTCATCTTTACCCTTCTTGATTTCTCTTAGCTTATTTCTAAGAAACAAAACTTGATTTGCATTATTAACTTTAAATAAAATCACCAGTCTATCGTAGATTTCCTTGGAGGTGTCCAGTTCAGAGATGTAGGCCACCAAGTGCTTGTCGATAGAGTCCCAGATGATCTTCTTCGCTTTAACTTCTCTGTTCTTCCATTTGTTCCTGGCAGCAGGAGGTGCATTTGATGGAAGCTCAACAATATTGCCTCTCACATGATCCAACACTCCTTGATCCTCAAGGGTTAGATCGATAGACATCTTCCATTCGTGATAGTTAGCTTTCTCACGGAGCTTGTCTTCGACAGGAAAGAGTGTTGAGGACCCCATCATTCTTTTAGGATAGCCTTTCCAATCTTCTCTTCGGCGATTGCTCTTGCTCTTGCTCGGACTTTGCCTTCACCTCAGCTCTGATACCATGTTAAGTTATGGTACGTTCTATGCTTATAGCAGTTTACTTTTCTTTCTTATTATTATCCACAGATTAGCAATCACATGTACATAAAGTGTAGATAGAACATTAAACGATCGAGAGAAAACAAGCCAAGACAAGAGACACAAGATGTGGCGGCTAGTCACGGACAAACCCCACAATGTGTGGGGAAACCCTTGATCAAATCTTCCTTTTATCTTCAATAATTCAGCATAGAGAAATAGTACAATAAATTTGATTTATATCAACAGTAGCAAACCCTAGATCAGCAACATCAGCATTAGCGGCTTCATCATCAAACTAGGGCAGATGATATCTCACAAACCGACTGCGGATCAGCTTGATTCCACCACCAAAAGTTGCGGCTTCCGGAAGAGGTTTAGATGAACCTACAGTGCAGTTCATATGAGGAGATCTTCTAGTACACGCAGGTCAAACTTCACTTCTACAGTTGCAGCTTTAGTTTCAGCAGCTTCCTTCAAACTAGGGCAGTCGATATCTTGCAAACCGTCCATCGGATTGACTTGATTCCACCACTAAAAGTTGCGGCTTTCAGAGGAGGTTCAGATGAACCTATAGCGTAG
This sequence comes from Pinus tabuliformis, assembly GCA_031772625.1. Taxonomy (NCBI): domain Eukaryota; kingdom Viridiplantae; phylum Streptophyta; class Pinopsida; order Pinales; family Pinaceae; genus Pinus; species Pinus tabuliformis. The sequence goes on from CM062809.1 coordinate 85,038,192, forward strand.
TTCAAATGAGGAGATCTTCTAGTCCACGCAGGTCAAACTTTACTTCTGCAGTTGCAGCTTCAGTTTCAACAGCTTCCGGCTTCATATGTGTGAGGGAGAGACCCTTTTCTGCGCAGTAGAGAAGAGACTCTTTTCTACGCAGTAGAGAGAGAGAGATGTGATGATATGAATGTGTCCAAATGAGGAAAAGTCCTCCTATATTTATATACAACGTTGGTGTTTGAATAGATTCAATTGTTGGGCTTCTGAGCTTACATGAGTTGTAGGTCAGCTTGATAATAATTCCACAATCAAAATAAATTCATATTTCCATGAATACTTATCGGAATCGGATGATCTTTATATCAATCCTACACCTCTCAACGAGTGGAATCTAATAAAAATCTTATCAGCCATGAATAAGATGACCCACATGAAGTTTTTCCCTCGTTGCCAATTTTAACAGACCAAGATTAAAACATAATCGATGGTTAAGATCATCTCTGGATCGATCTGTGTGAGTTTCTAGAATATTCTTGCCTGATCTCAATTAATATTGATTAATTAACCATATTCCCTAAGTTTAGACTTAGGAATTATTTAAAAACTAATTAATAATCTAATTGAGACACTTCTAAGCGAAATTTCCAGAAAGGGTTTCTGCGTTTTGGAGATCTCATGTATCCTATCCTCTCCACCAAATTTCGTGGCTAGAACACATCCAATGCTAGAAAAACTAACAACTACAAGTAGAACCGGAGTCCCAAATGTGTGATTGAGTCACCCTGAATTTCTGCACAATCCTGTCATAAATGAATCCCTCGATACGAGGGTCCCACGCTAATCTCAAAAGGATGCCACCATGTCGACACTGTGCAACTCTAATTATAACTGACTGCCCATCGTGTGCATATCGTATCCTCCTCTCCTACAACTTGATGGTGAAATATCAGTAAAGGCCAAATACATCGTGCCCAAGCATATCGATGATGTCAAATCCTACCCGTCCAAAGCTAATCCTGAACCTATGCAGCAACAAGGAAAGCCTGCCTCGGCATATAATGAACGCATCCGCAAACCGCCATGTGTTAACCCAATAGTGAACTAGATCACAATCCGTCACGACTCCACTCATCAAGAGATAGAGTGATATATCAACTAGCTAAATCCCAAGATCCCATAGCCAGACTTGTTGTGGCAAAGCTCTGGCAATTGTTAGAATCCATTCGTGCATCGTCTCTAGTCCCTGCATGTAACCAATATATAGGCTCCATATATCATGAACTAATCTGATGCATGCTAAACTGCCATGTCCCTACCACTGTGTAGTACTGATGACCCCTGGAAACCACATGTGCCAAATAGCTACCCCCTAAATGTTGAAGAATTAAGGGCATTGGTGTTTGTTAGGATTCTTCACTACTTGATAACAATTTGTGAAGCACTTTTGCAAATATCATAGCTTAGCCTTTTTCTTATTATTAGTGTGTGTGTTTCATCAAATTGCTACCAAAAACATAAAGACAAGAACACAAATGTTGGCTCTCTACCAGGGCCAAAACCTCTCTCTCTTAGAGAGGAAAACCCTTTATTAAGTATCTCTTATTGAAACTTCTTATTAATCACTGCCAAACACTAGACCCTTGACTAAGATGCCCTCCAAGCACAAGTCAAGTCCTCTCCTCTTTTCATCACTTTGTTTCCCGGCACATAGACTTTCTTCTTCCGGCACTTTGCTCCCCAACACTTCTTCCTCCTTCTTTGTTTCTAGTCTAGAGATAGACCTTCCTTGAGTGAGCCTTCTAGATGAGATGTTCCTCTTTTATCCTTTGCTCAAGTAGACTTTGTTGTCACATAGATTGTCACAACAACACTCAGACTGGGGGTTGTCGCCCTGATCCCCGATCTCCCTGTTTAAGCCGTCTCCCGAGGCTAAGGGGGGTAGACCCTATGGGATGAATGAAAACCAATTGTGGACCAGTTGGGTTGGGAGAAACAGCAAGGTGATTTAGCACCTAATTCATTTTAGAAATTTAATGGACCAGTGCCTTATAGAGTTAATGATTAAATGATTATTTATTAGATGTTGCAGGAATATGAACTATGTAAAACAATCATTTATCATCAAATAACCCAAGCAAAGATTAATTTTGCCAAATGCGAGATAATCAATAAATGCACAATGCCTTAACAATAATCCAGTAATTAAATTTCAAGAAAAATCCAATGATTTAAATGATCATAAAATTTAAATGCTGACCAGTTACCACTTGCACATAAGTAACTTCAAATAAACATTTAGGTGCATTTAACTATAGAAAAGTGGAACATAGATACCACAAGAGACACCAAAAAAAAAAATCAATTTTTTTTTTGTTAAGCTTTTTCAAAATATTTTTAATTTTTTATATATTTTTTATTATTTTTTCTTATATCAAAATAGGCCAAAACATCTAAATTTTAAACTAAATGAAAAATGAAATTTAAATATATACAAATGAAATGGAATTTAAAACTAAATATTATCAAATAAAGTCTAAAACTAAGATCTAAATTCTAATTTATATACAAAATATAAAATCTAAATTCTAAATAAAACTCAGACCTGGAAAAAAAAAAAAAAACAAAAAACAAAACAAACCAAAAACCAATTAAAAAAAAAAAACAAACCTTTTTTATGATTTTATTATTTTATGATTTATGATTTTTATTATTTTATGATTTTTGAATTATAAAAAAATAAAACTAAACTAAACTTGAAACTAACTAATTTAAAAAAAAAAAAAATCAATTTTTTATTTTCAAACTTTTTATGATTTTTATATTTTATGATTTTTTATTATTAAAATCTAACTTTAAACAAAATTAAATCTAAACTAAATTTAATCAAAATCTAAAACTAAAGCAAAAATTTAATAAATCTAAAACTAGAAAATAATCTAAACTAAAATCTATCTAAAAAAAACTTAAATCAAATCTAGGAAAACTTTATTTTTTATTTATCAAAATAAACAAAGCATCTAAACTAAAAAAGGAACCAAAACTAAAACCAAAACATTAGAGTACCATCTACGCTAACCTCAACACATACGAGTATACCAAAAATCGATTTTTTTTTGTTTTTTTAATGCTTGATGTGTTGCAGGCTATGTTGCAGGAAACGTGGGGCAGAAGGGCGTTTCCATACGGAAACAGGTACGAAACGCTGAAACGCGTTTGGTACGGCCCTGAAACGCATTTCAGGCTGCCCTGCCACGTTTCACGAAACTGAAACGTGGCCAGTACGGCCTGAAACGCGTTTCAGGGCCATACGACCCACGTTTCAGCATTTGTTTTTTTTTTTTTTTTTTTTAATCTATTCTTACGTTAGCCTAGTGACTTCTAGTTGCTTCCAGATGCCTGTCTAAAGTTATAAAAGTGAACTTTTGCCCTAGTGTTGATATGCAGTTCATCGTAATGTTAAATTCTTAAAGTAAAAGTGATATTCTCCTTTATTTTTCATTTTCATCCTTTTACTTAAATTTTTAACATTACCATGAAATGACTCAGGATGTTTGAGAGTGGTTTTGCCCTCATTAGATTTCATATGGAGAAAGTAGAATTTTAGATCTCACTCAAAATCCAGCAGACTTATCTGTTTTTCAAGATTTCAGGATTGGGGGGATTGCAATGTTTCCATTGGCTTTTATCATGTACTAGGGTATGGAACTTGTATTTAATCAAGAGAACCAAGCCCTCTATGCAGGGGAGACTCCCAATAATCAAGAGAATGTAGGGTACTAGGGTATGAAACTTGTATTTAATCAAGAGCATTAAGGTCGTTCGACTATGTAGGAGGAGACTCCCAATCAAGCACGAGACAAGAAATTAGAAATTTCTCGTGGCTGATTTTGGATATTTCTATTTTCATTATGTGATTATTCATGAGTAAATGTGATGCAAATTTAGATACTTATAGTTTATGCATTGACAATTGACAATTTTATCATAATGTAATAAATTAGAATGTATCATATATGCTTTATGATTGCACATATTTCTTATATATATATATATATATATATTCGCATTTCCCCGTTTCCAAAATTTGGGGAGGTCGCGTTTCGTATCGCTTCCTGTTTCGGAAACTCGTACCCGTTTCCCCATTTCGTGCAACCTTGGTTGCAGGTTTCAACGGAGGAGGGGTTCATATGTTTTTTGCAGGTGCAAGAGCAAGGGAAGCAATGACAATTGCTGATCCGAGGGTTTTGCACACAGGTTTTGGAGGTTTGAGGCAGCGTGGAGCTAGAAGGACAACAGCGAGCAGGTGATGCATGGAACAGATGGACCATAACGGATTTATTTTTTTGGAAACTTAGTTGCATAGAAGGGAAAACAAGTTTGTTGCGTGAGGGTGAGGAATTGCGTGCAAACAGAGAGAGAAGGTGGCAGCGTAGGGTGCTGAAAACTGAGGGTTTATTGCGGGTGAAAAGGAACACAGAGCTGGAATGCTGGTAATGGCCAGCATGGGGATGACTATCAGGTTTGGGAGCTACATAGGAGCTGGGATTGACGCAAGTTTGGGCCAACGTGAGAAATGGCAGCAGCGTGAAGGAGTTAGGGAGTTGGAGTAGCGTAATGGATTTTGAAAACTCAGTTGCGTAGGAGGAAAACAAATTTGTTGCGTGAGGGTTTGAGGGAAAGAAGTGTGAGGATTTGGAGTGTTTGTTTTGCAGGTGGGGATAAAAGGAGGTGGCTGCGTGTAATATTCCTAATTAGCCATGGCTAATTGAAATATTCGATTTTTCTCAATTTTGCCTTCTATAGTTATTTATAAATAAAAAGGTGAGGAAAGGGGGACATAACTCACTTTTTGAATAAAGTCACTCCCTAGTAGCACAACGTTGTAACATAAAAGGGGAGCCAAGGGGGCCAAAGGACCACGTAGAGAAGGGGGCCCACGTAGACACATGGAGGGACTGCGCAAATGGAGGAGCATGTGGCAAGAGAGAGGCTACGTTGGACGAGGTGGGCCTTAGGGTTTTGAGAGAGGCCAATGCTATAAAGAAGAGAGGAGCCTTCTCATTTTGGCATTGGATTATGTTGCATTTGAGCTAGTGACTTCGACTTAGAGCACGTTGGCTGTTGAGCCTGTCTGCAGCACTGTTTAGTGCATCGACTGTCTCCGTTCGGAGATCTCACCCTTAGCCCGGGGGACTTCGAGTGCCTGCTCGGGCAAGGTAGTTTCATCAGTATTTTGTAGGAGGAGCGATTTCTGGAGTTGAGGAGGAACTGGGCATTTTGATGACTACGCAGTCTTGAGAGGAGAGGACGCAATCTCTTTTGGTAGAAGCTCCGGATTGGGCTTATGTGGAGGATTTGAGCTTGGAGATTGAGCAAGGGATCAACCCTTGCATATTGGAGGATTTTGGCAGAGTCTCGGGTAGAGTTTTGGAGGATTATCTTCAAGGGCAGCGCAGAGCCTTGAGGGATAGCGTAGATCCTCAAGGGGGTGATTTTCGGGGGTCAACTATTTTAGGAAAGCTTTCTGGGCTTTTCTGGGTTTATTGAGCAGAGGTTGATTCCAGAGTTTCAGCATTTTCTGAGGAGGGGAACAACCCCAAATCCTCACTTGATTCCAGCAGTAGCAACAGCACAGCAGTTCTCCGGCAGCTTGGACGCAATTCAGAGAGAGGCCATTTCCTTACCATTCTGAGTGTATTTCTTCACTCGCCTTGTGCAAGTCGAGGTGCTATATTTCTGATCACCTCTTGTACTCTTTTCATTACTCAGTATAATAAAATGGCTTAGCATTTCTCTCTGCATTTCTCGAGTATCTGCTTATATTCCATGTATACATTATTGTATGTTGCACTACTGTTATTTTTATCTCTTTGAGCTTCTCGGCTACTATACCACTTATGTGTTTTTCTCCTATGCTCTTAAACAGAGTCTGGAAAGGGCCAGGTAGCCTCCAAATCTCGTCCTCTTTTCAGAGGCGACATATCTGGTAAACGCCCTCCCAGTCCATCTCTGGTTGGAGTTTGCTTGTGTTTGAGGGATAACCCTAATAAGGGATATTACAGTGGTATCAGAGCATAGATCTGGCTCAGCCTGTGGAGCTAGTAGGCTATGACACCGAGGGAGAAGCCCTACATCTGTTACAAAGGTAGGAAATACAGAGATATTGAGCGTAGGTTGGAGAACACCTACGGAGACAGAGACTGTGTTTGGGTGGTGGACACAGAATAGGAGGAGCCTGTGGTGAACACAGAATAGGAGGAGCCTGTGGTGAACACAGAACAGGAGGAGCCTGTGGTGGACACAGAGCAAGAGGATCTGATGGCAGATGAGGACGGGAAGAGATTTGCGGACATGCTCCTCAAATCAGTGCAGGATCTGTCGAGGCAGATCGAGGTGATGGGGCAGAGATTCACGGCGGTGGAGGCTAGACAGCGTGAGAACCCACGAGTTTTCCAAGTTGGTGAGGGATCGGGTACATCCCACCATTTGCCAGAGCAGGGTGCCAGTCAGCGTGATACTACTCAACAGATGGCCTCACATGCCCGTCCACGCTCTACCATGCCCACTTTCCTAGGAGCAGACATGGGGGCCAGAGCCCAGCAAGAGGCAGAGCCCGATCATATGGGTGATTATTTTGCAGAGTACCAGGCCTATAGGCAGGAGTTCAGGGATGCTCTCTCATTCAGAGACTTTGTTCAACTCCAGCGGGATAGTAGACCCCGCGACCATCACAGAGGATACCAGCATTATCATGATGGAGACACCCACCGCACAGCTAGTAGATTCCACTTGCTTATGTTTGATGGCTCATCCAACAGTTCGGCAAAGTCTTGGGTGGAGAAGCTAGACATCTATTTCCAACTTAACCAGATGTCGGAGACAGAGGCCATCAAGGTGGCAACATTACATTTGGATGGTGATGCCCAGGACTGGTGGTTCCATGGGATGGTCACACTCGGACACTCCACAGTGACGACATATGTCGAGTTCACCAAGAGATTGATAGAGAGGTTTGACTGGACGGATCCAAAATAACACTTTGTTGAGCTGACGAGGCTCAAACAGACCGAGAACCCAGAGACCTACATTGCAGACTTCTTGAGGGTTTTAGTGATGGTGCCAGATCTATCCGCGGCACGGAGGATCTACATGTTTGTTGAGGGGTTAGCAAAGCCACTTCGGGGTCTAATCAAATCCACTAGACCAGCCACACTCCAGGATGCTATTAGTAGGACCCGGGACTTACAGGATGCCTTACCCAAGACTCGGACACCTTATCCCCAGAGACAGGCTTTCTAGCCTAAGGGGAAGAATGTGAGGGTTCCACCTCCAAAGGGGAATCCAGGTCGAGCACAGATTGATGATGATGCCAGGAGGGAGCTAAAGAAGAAGCGGTTGTGCTTTACCTATCAGGAGCAGTGGGCACCGGGACATAGATGTGCTGCTGGCAAAGCACATTTTATTTAGGTCTTCTCCGAAAGCAGCGGGGAAGAGGATGAGGAGGATGATGTGGAGGCAGGAGATAGTCATGCCACGCAGGATCCTTTGCCACCTCCACCACCACCAGCAGGTGGTGCAGCTTTTTCACCTACCAGAGGGGCCCTTGCAGCATTGTGAGGAGTTCCCAAGTATTTGACGCTATGCGTACAGGGGACAGTATGTGGCTAGCGAGTATCAGTTTTGGTTGACAATGGGGCAACCCACAACTTCATCAATGCACAGATGGTTGAGCGAAGAGGTATACAGACAGAGAGCTTCGATGGCTTTTCAATTTTGGTCCTAGGAGATCAGACCATGGTGTGTGCTCGTTATATCCCAGAGTTATCAGTGACAATGGGCACCTACACACTGACTGACCACTTTTTCATGGTCAATATTCCAAACACCAACATGATACTGGGTGTTTAGTGGCTTATTACTCTAGGGAAGGTCACGACAGATTGGAAGGCCCTAGAAATGGAGTGAGATGATGAGAAGACAGGGAAGAATGAGAAGATATGGGGACAGCACACATATCCGCCTCATACTGTTTTGGCTCATCGATGGAGGCACTCTTTCAGAAGGGAGACATAGAGTGGGCAGTGGAGTTGCGTGCATTAGAGGCAGGGACTAAAGGGCAAACAATACACCTAGAGATACAGTCCAACCTTGACTGGTATACCACAATGTTTGGGGAGATTCCGCCGGGACAGCGACCGGCCCGGAGGTTTGAGCACACCATTGAGCTTGAGCAGGGCATACAAGCAGTGATTACTACCCCCTATAGGCATCCCAAGGCCTATCGGGATGAGATTGAGCGGGCCATTCAGGAGTTGCTGGCTCTTCGGCACATTCGGCCGAGCACGAGTCCTTTTGCTTCTTTCGTGGTGTTGGTGAAGAAGAAGGACGACACATTGAGGATGTGTATTGACTACAGGGCCCTGAACAAGAAGACCTTGAAGAACAAGTACCCCATACCCAGGATCGATGAGTTGATGAATGAGTTGAGAGGAGCACGGTTCTTCTCAAAGATTGATTTGAGATCTAGGTACCATCAGATTTGCGTGATGGAGCAGGGCATTCCCAAGACCGCCTTCAGGTGTCACTATGGGCACTTTGAGTTTTTGGTGACGCCCTTCGGGCTAACCAACGCCCCAGCTACATTCCAGTGTTGCATGAATCACATCTTCCGCAGTCACTTAAGGAAGTTTGTGTTGGTTTTTTTAATGATATTCTCATTTACAGCAGGACTTGGGAGGAGTATCTCCAGCACATTGAGACAATGTTGCGCATCTTGGAGGAGCAGCAGCTCTATGCCAAGCTCTCCAAGTGTGAGTTTGGGTTGACGGAGATGTTGTACTTGGGACACATCATAGGGGTGGACGGAGTGAGAGTCCATGAGGAGAAGATTAGGGCTATCAGAGATTGGCCGGAGCCGAGGAACGTGACAGAAGTTCGGGGATTCATTGGCATTTGTACTTACTACCAGAAGTTCGTCAAGAGTTTCTCACAACTTGCTGCACCCCTAACAGATCTGACGAGGAAGGGGGCATTCAGTTGGTCGGATACAGCGCAGTGAGTCTTTGACAGGCTCAAGGAGGTTATGAGCAGCTGCCTAGTGCTTGCATTGCCGGATTTCTCGCAACCATTTGTTTTGGAGTGTAATGCGTCGGGAGAGGGGATCGACGCAGTGTTGATGCAGGGAGGTCACCCTATAGCCTTTGAGAGCCGAAAGCTCCTTCCGCATGAGAGGTTGTATTCTATATAAGACAAGGAGATGCTGGCCATTATACATGCATTGGCCAAATTTCGGCGGTATTTAGTGGGTAACAGATTCAAGGTGAGGACTGATCACAACAGCCTCAGATTCTTTTTGGAGCAGAAACAGCGACAGGAGAGGCAGCAGAAGTGAATCAGTGAGATCCAAGCGTATGACTTTGACATTGAGTATGTCAAGGGTAAGAACAACGTGGTAGCAGATGCCCTTTCATGTAGACCAGCCACGTTGTCTCTTATGAGCTTGGACACAGACTAGAGGGCTCGACTCTTAGTAGAGTACTCCAAGGACAGATTTGCATGTGAGGTTCTGGATGGGCAAGTGGCAGATGACAGGTATAAGCAATGTTTTAAAAACCGTTTTTAAAAACCGGTTACCGGTCTAACTGGCCGGTTAGCAAGCCAGCCGGTCTAAACCGGCCAGAAAACCCAGTTTGAATGCCCATTTCTCCATTTTTTTGCTCTAACCGGTGAAAACCGGCCGGTTTAGGACGGAACCGGCCGGTTTTGTCCTAAACTGGCCGTTTTAGGCACGCCCACCATAAAGTTAAAAAAGCATATTTCTGACTGTGTTTTAGGGTTTTTGGGGGGAAACTAAGGGTGTTTCAACCCTAACAATGTTGGCAATAAATGGTAATGTTAAATTCTTAAAGTAAAAGTGACATTTCCTTTAATTTTCATTTTCATCCTTTTACTTAAATTTTTAACATTACCATGAAATGACTCAGGATGTTTGAGAGTGGTTTCGACCTCATTGGATTTCATATGGAGAAACTAGAATTTTAGATTTCACTCAAAATTCAGCAGACTTAATGGTTTTCAGGATTTCATGGTTTGGAGGTAAACAATAAATGCAATCGAAGCTCCAAATGATGAGCAAAACTCCCGATCTAGATCCCATTGTGTTGGATGATATTGATCCAACATCAGAATGGGTGGAGGAGACTGAAGACCCTGTGTTTGACGCTGATTTTGATATCGACATGGCTTTAGCGGGGGATGAAGCAGATTATGTGGTGGCACCAGAACCAGGATCAGTAGCGGCATCAAGGAAAGGCAAAGAACCAATGGAAGGCACTAGTCATGCAGGTCGACAGACTTGTGCTTCCATTAGGTCCACTTCTATTGTCATTGGTGGCATTGATACTGAGGTTGTAGATCAAGCTGAGGCATCCTCAGACTCTGAACCAGATGATGTCTATGTAGCTCCTGATGATGATCCTGTGTCTAGCAGTGGTGATGAACTTGATGATTGATCATGTGTACACTGTAGACTTGTAGTAGGCCAATGGCCTCATAGCTTGCAACATTGTTTTTGGACTTTATAGGCCATTTAGAGCCTCATTTCTTATGTATTTTGCTATTTTGTCGATGATATGTATTGCACTCGGTGCCATTTTGATATATTCACCTTTACATGGTATATAAATGAGCAAACTTTGCATATTTTGTCTCTATTGGCTTGGAATCATGGTTTTACATCTTAAAAATAGTTTTGTTTCATTAAAAATTAATTATTTAATATATTTTTTTAAAACCGGTTCGTTTAGACCAAACCAGTCCCGGTTAGACCAGTTCCAGTCGGTAAACCGGTTCATTAGGTGCACCGGTTCCGGTTTTAAAAACATTGGGTACAAGGTAATCGATGAGATCATCTACTATAGGGACCGGATCTTCTTGACTGAGGGATCTCAGCTCAAGAAGAAGATACTTCAGGCATCACATGATTCACCATTGTCCAGCCATCAAGGGTTTACCAAAACCTACAGGGCCATTAGAGAGAGGTTCTCATGGAAGGGCCTCAAGGAGGGCGTACTCCAGCATATCCGGAAGTGCGATATTTGCCAGAGGAACAAGGGGGAGATGAGCCATCCTGCAGGATTATTGCAGCCTCTTCCCATTCCGAAGGGGAAATGGGAGTGTATTTCGATAGACTTCATCACAAGGTTGCCCATGGTGCAGGGCAAGGATTGTATCTTTGACGTCGTTGATCGACTGATAAAGTACGCACATTTTTTTGCCATATTTGCACACTACGCAACAGCGCAGGTGGCTGAGCTGTAATTCAGAGAGGTCTTTAGGCTACATGGTCTCCCTAAGACCATCACCAGTGACAGGGACAGCCGTTTCATGGGCGAGTTTTGGCAGGAGCTTTTTCGGTTGGTGGGGACGGAGTTGACACCAAGTACCAGTTATCACCCACAGACAGACGAGCAGATAGAGATAGTTAACAAGTGGCTGGAGGGCTACTTGCGTAACTATGTCAGTGAGCAGCAACGAGCATGGCTAAAGTGGTTGCGTCTGGGGGAGTACTGCTACAACACTACACATCACATGTCCATTGGTATGTCACCATTCTATGCTTTGTATGGATATCATCCTTCATCTTTTGTTGACGTGATGTTTGGTGCTAGCAAGGCTCCGAGAGCCAAAATTTGGATCCAAGAGAGTTAGGATATCCTCCGAGCTCTCAAGGATAATATGGCTATAGCACAGAACCAGTAGAAGTTGTATGCTGACAAGGGTTGAGTGGAGAGACAGTTTGAGGTAGGGGACTTGGTCTACCTACGATTACAGTCATACCGACAGTCGTCACTGAAGCAGAAGGGAGTTGAGAAGCTCAAGCCCCACTTTTATGGGCCATACAGGGTGATACGCAGGACTGGACAGGTTGTGTATGAATTGGAGCTGCCCCAAGGCAGCAGGATTCATAACGTTTTTCATGTATCATGCCTGAAGAAGGCATTGGGGCAGTAGGTGACAGTGACAGATGAGCTACCACCCACGGATGATGACGGGCATTTGTTGTTGCAGCCAGAGGCTATTATTGATACCAAGGAGAGGCAGCTGCAGAGCAGGACAGTCCGCGAATTCTTGGTGAGGTGGAAGAATTTACCGGATGAGGATGCCACTTGGGAGAGTGAGAAAATTTTCTAGCATCCATCACTTCAGTTGCTTGAGGACAAGCAACATTTTTTCGGGGGAGACTGTAATATTCTTAATTAGCCATGGCTAATTAGAATATTTGATTTTGCTCAATTTTGCCTGCTATAGTTATTTATAAATAAAAAGGTGAGGAAAGGGGAACATAACTCACTTTTTGAATAAATTCATTCCCTAGTAACACAACATTGTAACTTAAAAGGGGAGCCAAGGGGGCCAAAGGACCACGTAGAGAAGGGGGCCCACGTAGACACTTGGAGGGACTGCGCAAATGGAGAAGGAGCACATGGCAAGAGAGAGACTACGTTGGAGGAGGTGGACCTTAGGGTTTTGGAGAGGCCAACGCTATAAAGAAGAGAGGAGCCTTCTCATTTTGGCATTGGATTATGTTGCATTTGAGCTAGTGACTTCGACTTAGAGCACGCTGGTTGTTTAGCCTGTCTGCAGCACTCTTTAGTGCATCAAGTGTCTCCGTTTGGAGATCTCACCCTTAGCCCCGGGGGACTTCGAGTGCCTGCTCGAGCAAGGTAGTTTCATTAGTATTTTGCAGGAGGAGCGATTTCTGGAGTTGAGGAGGAACTGGGCATTTTGATGACTGTGTAGTCTTGAGAGGGGAGGACGCAATCTCTTTTGGTAGGAGCTCTGGATTGGGTTTATGTGGAGGATTTGAGCTTAGAGATTGAGCAAGGGATCAACCCTTGCATATTGGAGGATTTTGGCAGAGTTTCGAGTAGAGTTTTGGAGGATTCTCTTCAAGGGCAGCGCAGAGCCTTGAGGGATAGCGTAGATCCTCAAGGGGGTGATTTTCGGGGGTCAACTATTTTAGGAAAGCTTTCTGGGCTTTTCTGGGTTTATTCAGCAGAGGTTGATTCCAAAGTTTCAGCATTTTCTGAGGAGGGGAACAACCCCAATGCTCACTTGATTCCAGCAGTAGCAGCAGCACTACAGTTCTCCGGCAGCTTAGACGCAGTTCAGAGAGAGGCCATTTGCTTACCATTCTGAGTATATTTCTTCACTTTCCTTGTGCAAGTCGAGGTGCTATCTTTCTGATCACCTCTTGTACTCTTTCCATTACTCAGTATAATAAAATGGCTTAGCATTTCTCTCTGCATTTCTCGAGTATCTGCTTATATTCCATGTATACATTATTGTATGTTGCACTACTATTATTTTTATCTCTTTGAGCTTCCCGGCTACTATACCACTTGTGTGTTTTTCTCCTATACTCTTAGACAGAGTCTAGAAAGGGCCAAGTAGCCTCCAGATCTCGTCCTCTTTTCAGAGGCGACATATCTGGTAAACGCCCTCCCAGTCCATCTCTGGTTGGAGTTTGCTTGTGTTTGAGGGATACCCCTAATAAGCTAAGTCACCTGACACGGGGATTCGGGACACGTAGGATTCGGGATTCGTGGTGTCGGATTCGGGACACGCTGACCCCCCGGAACAGGACACGTTAGGACACGTTATATATTATTTTATTAAAATATATATATATATATAATATATTTAAATATATATATATATATATATATATATATATATTAAAAATTAGATATTATCATATTTCTTACACAAATTTTAATTAATGATACAAATTTATTGATTTCAAACATAGATCTTCATCTATAGCTATTAGCATGCATAGTACATACAAAATTCAAATAAATGTCAGTGGTACTGGTCACATAAATGATAAATCTATTAAAAAATTAAATCATGATTCATAATTCATAACTGAAAGACAACTTACAACTACAAGATAGTAAGATAAACACACTGACAACTGTAGTTTTCTCATTAAGTCATCAAATCAAAATGTGTTACATAGGTAGTGTTGGTGCAATGCCAATGGCAAATAGAAATAGAAAATATAAAACAACTACAGGTATACAAGCCTCAAGGCATCAATCAGCATCACTGTCCCCATCATCATGGTCCCCACTGCTCTCCTTTACATCCTCCTCCTCCCCTGTATCCTTAGTCGCCTTTGCATCTGCTGGTATGGAGGCTGACTCCTCTAAGTCATCAAATCTAACAGGCTCTAGCACTGGATCATTGAGATCCATGTTAGCCAATGCCAACTCAACAATGGTGTCCAGACCCATATCATCAGGAACAATGTTACTTGGGAGCGGGAGCGAAAGCGGGGAGCGGGAGCGAAAATGGGAGCGGGAGCGACATATTCAGAAGCTCTTGGTTTGGTGCTCTTGATTAAATACGAGTTCCATACCCTAATACATGAGAAAATTCAATGGAAACATTGCAATCCCCCAATCCTAAAATCCTGAAAAACTGATAAGTCTGCTGGATTTTGAATGAAATCTAAAATTCTACTTTCTCCATATGAAATCCAATGAGGCCGGAACCACTCTCATACATCTTGAGTCATTTCATGGTAATGTTAAAAATTTAAGTAAAAGGATGAAAATGAAGATTAAGGAGAATGTCACTTTTACTTTAAGAATTTAACATTACCATGAATAGCATATCAATACTAGGGCCTAGACTTGATTATGAAGCTGCCAAAATGCTCTACTCCTTGCTGCAACAGCACAAATCACTTACCAAATGAAAATATTAATGAGCAAACACGCCCTTTTCATACCCACGCTGAGCTTAGTGAGTCCTGGAAACCGGACACGTGTCCTAAAATCGCGACACGCCACTGAAAATCGCGACACGCCCTCGGACACGACGTGTCCGAAATGGACACGACGTGTCCTGTGATTTGGGCACGAATCTGGACCGAATCGTGTCGGATTCGCCGGATTCGGGATTCGCAGGGGGTTTAGGACGAATCCGGTTTCCTAGCTAATAAGGGATATTACACTGCGAAAAGAAATGTGGATGGAAGACTAAGGAGCTGTGTGGGTGTTTTGATGGCCACTTTAACAGTAACGGCCAAGGCAACAAAGGGACAGATTTCAGAAATGAAGCAGCGAAAAAAAATTCAATTCCTTGCAGGTCTGAACGCTGTAGTTTGAGACTACGTGAATGGAAGGTTTTTGGTGTGCAGTGTTGCAACTTGAATGATGCAAACCTAGAGGCTTGAACAATGCACACCTCAAACAAAATTTCAAAATCCTTCTGCGAAAAAGAAACCCTCCAGGTAGCAGCAGAAAACCCTTGAATTTCTTCAGAAATTGTAAAAAATATAAATCAATCCACTTTAGATTGCCTGATGGAAACCCTGAAAAACTTTTAAAATCTATACCTACAACCTGCAATGGCAAAAACAGAACACAGAGAAGTAAAATGTGCAAGAAACAAAACTGAAAACCCTAAAACCAGCTAAAAATTTACAATATTTACAGATTTTCGACTCTTAAGCAGCCAGATTTGTCAATAATCCACAGTAATATTTTCATAGTTTAAATTTAATGTGAGATACTTCAGAGAACCCTTCATGCATTCATAAAAGAAAAAAAAATCAAATGATAAGCCCAGGATCAAAACCCGCTAGGCTCTTTCAGAAAACGCAATCTGGGAGTTGGCTGGTTCAGCCGAGAACTTCCCCGAACGCCCGGTAATCTAAAAAAAGGGATTTCCTGCACAGCTTAAAATCAACCATTAACATAGAAGGAGAAAACAATAGTGAAATCCAGATCAAATGGAGATACCTGCCATTATATTTCAGAAATTAAACTATCATTCAAACCCCAGAGATCAAACAAGATACCTGTGCCTAAATCAATCTTCATCAAGCTATCGTCAATGGCTGAAAATAAAATTATGCAGAAAAATAAAACATCTTACAGCATTTCCAAAAGAGTAACACCAGCGAGATTTTCAACCCCAAAGTCTTTCTTTATTGCACAAAAAATGACTACAAGAGACTTTCTTTAGCACAAGACTCACAGATTCCATCTCTCAAATGACTCCTAACACCCTATTTAAAGGAAAAATTCCCAACGGCTAGTTCGAGTGATCCATGTCAAACTAATCTCAACCGTCGATGAGAATCAAAATCACTTTTAATCTCATCTATCGAAATCTTAAATGTATTTTAATATATTAAAAAATTAGAACTATGCATTTATTTTCTCAAAACTTTGACTTATTATTATTTTATTAATTTTTTAATTTTTATTTTTTTTATTATTTATTATTTATATCTTTTATTATTTTTATTGGATTCTCAAACTTAGCCTTTGGAAAAATTACCTAAGACCTAGGACCTATGAGGGGATAAAACATTTTCTAACCCTCAAGACACTTTATATCATGACTTTTACAATTTTACATCTCAAGGGGGAAAACCCATTTGACATAGACCCTCATAGACCACCTAGCTCTACGACACAAATATAATCTAGCAGATCAAGCAATTTGTAATAAACTAACCAGATAGTTAGAATTATTTCCAAATTACTTTTACATAGACTCGAAGTACACTAGGATTCCCCTAAGATTCTAGTGACAAAATTCATTCCAGCTTTGGGGTTACGCTGAAGGAAAACTCTGCCGATCATGGATCGGTGAGACAAAAAACCTTCCGAAACGTAGATTATCACTAGAAAATTAGGTTTATCTAGGCAATTTACATACATGACTCAGATCTGCTAAGATTATTTACAATTTACACATGCAAACTGGGTTTACAACATAATATGATCGGGCTGATGATGACTATCGAATGGCACGGACATCTCGATTAAGCGCTATCCCTTTTGCAAAAAAGGGGGTGTACTACTATGGGTAGTTCACTGTTAGACTCTCTCATAAAACAATAATAAATCCAAAAATAAATTAATTAATTAAATATTCCAAGTTAGGAATTTGTGCCTAACTCTTGGGTTGTTCCTCTAAGATAGGAGTTAGCTTAGGTAACTCCTATATTGGTGTGTGTCTGGTGAGAAATTATCTCAACCAAAGGAGAAATTATCTCAACCAAAAGTGTCTAAGATAGCACGCACTATCTTGAGAACATTGTCTCTCATCTATTTATTTGTAACACTATATTCAATTATTTGATGAATGTATGAATGAGAATGAGAGAGAAGCATGAGGCTTTAGCCTTTTTCCGCCAATCTCTGATTTTTATGTGTATTTTTCTGTAATCTATTTGAGTTAATTTCATTTTCAATATGTGGTATCAGAGCTGAAAGATACCTGTTCTGCATTTTGTTTGAATCTGCAAGTATATTGCTCTGGAAATTGCAGGAAGAATTTAGCTGCCTTCAAGATTCCCAAGAAGGTTTTTTTGTGACAGACTCGCTTCCTAAAACAGCCAGCGGTAAAATCCAGTGACGCGCTATGGCTGAACAATTCGGCGCATCCGTGTGAGTTTGTTCGTAATGTATGCAGAGCATAACTGTCAGGAGATGTAAAAGCTAAAGTCCTAGAAACCAATCATGTTGCAGAAGCCTTGGCACGATCAAGCCGAGCATTGACAGCGTCCCAGGAAACAAGCTCATTCATAAATGTCGATATGTAATCTGGCCGTCGATTCTGATAGTCAAGGTAATACGCATGCTCCCAAACATCTATGGTCAGAAGCGGCTTATGACCCCAGATAAGAGGATTCAGAGCATTTGGAGTTTTTTCAATTACAAGTTTATTGTCTTTTAAAACAAGCCAGGCCCAACCAGAGCCAAATTGTGTTGTTGATGCTTGCTTGAATTCCTTTAAAAATTCATCATAAGCACCAAAGTCCCTTTTTATAAGTTCAAGGATCTCTCCTTTAGGCTCTTTCCCACCCCCGGGTTTCATACATTCCCAAAAGAACTCATGATTCCAGGCCTGAGCAGCATTGTTAAATACTGGAAGAGGATCACCGTTGTTATATGTTTTCTTAATAATGTCTTCTAAGGTACACTCTGCCAGCTCTGTATCCTTAATCTGATTGTTACAGTTATCAACATAAGCTTGATGATGCTTGCCCCAGTGGAAAGACAAAGTCTGTTTGCTCATATGTGGTTCTAATGCATCAAAATCATAGGGAGGAGGATTCAAATTAAGAAGTGCAACTGTTGGTGGAGCACTTCGAAACTTGGGAACTGCTACTTTTCGTAAATGTATATGTTTTGGATGAGAAATGAAACTTGCAGGTGCAGCCAATGGAAGTAGCGGAAGTGAAATTGGACAGTGCAGCAGCGCCATCTCTATACCCAAGAGACCACGATTGAAGCCTCTCTTTCGGAATGTTGATAATCTCCCCCAACTCCATATTATTAGCAGCGAGAAATCCATCTACATTACGCTCTGCGTGGACTGCAAATTCCGACCTCAAATCCAGTGGAAAACTTCATCAAATTGAACAACAGTTCTGGAAGCACGCCTAATTCGCTCAAACATACCTGAAGATACTGAAACATCGACTTATGAAGCTGCATCGGTGCGTGAAGATTCAGGTAATTTTAATGCGGAGAATGATTTTACTTATCAAAAGTTGAAACAATTTTCTTTATAAATATTTATGTGCTTCATGAATGATACATGGTGGCCAAAGATTTTGGTTAAAACAAAACAAGATTAAAGGAAAACCTGCATAAGATTGAAGCACTTCCTTCAAGGTCTATGCGTAGTTATTCATAAACATTATACATGAAGCGATGCACAAGTTCTAATGGCATAAGAAAATATATTTTATTACTTTTCATTACAGTAATAAAATATTTTATAGTCCTTGGTGATATGTAAAAGAAACGCTTTGGAGGATTTAAATGCATAAGTCAAGTTGGGTAAGGAAAAGGTAAAGTTGTTTATTAAATTGTTTTTGGAGAGATAAGGAGTGGAATATGGTTGAGTGATATTTCAACATGCGATAAATTATTTTTTATTTTTGGGAGTAATAAGTGTGAAGTGGGGATTTTTACATTGGAAATCACATATGTGTGATAATAAAGTTTTGTCATGGAGTAATAAGGGTGATGTTTTGAAATCTTTGGAGTGATAAATTTTTTCAGTGGAAGGCTCATTGGTGTAGGAGGTTGAGTCAGGTTTTTGAACGCATTTTCTTCCAAATTTGTGAGTGTCAAATTCTCATTGTTTGAGAAAGCTTTCATGGCAATGTTGTAAAAGATGAAAGGTTGATGATCTCAATACTCAATAAAGACATATTATTTGTGGTGATTGTGTCCTAGATCCGCCCGAAATTGAATAAGGGGATCTAAGGTACACTGTGTGTGTTTGATGGCGCATGTGTTTTATGGCTTCATGTTGTTACTTATGATTTGTGTCTAGTTGTGACACATAAATGATCGCATTTACCACACACATAAAGTTCAATGAAAGCAAGCACAACACCTGTAATGAAATCGCTGCAAGGAAGGATAATTAAGCTCCACACATACAACAACTCATCAAAGTTTTCAACATCGGCATTCTACCTCAACAAACAAATTCACTCAATACAATCAAGTTCATGAATCTGTAGACTCCAGCATTTCAAAGCAATGTCTACATCACTACAATCAAGTTAATGAATCTGTAAACTTCAACGTTTCAAAGCACAGTCTACATCAACATTGTTGAACTTGTAATCAAACTCAAATCACATTGAATTGTAAGGGTGCATTATCGATTGAAACCGACACCCAAGTCTTGAATTGAGTCAAACTGAATTCATTGTAGTGAGTCATTAAAATCATTGTAAGCTTTTTTGGGTGCATTTTCGACAGTGTTCGACACCCTTCCTTTAAGCAAAATCAAGTGAATGCACGAATTTTAACTCTAAAGCAAACAAGCAACAAGTTTACATCTCCTGCAAGTGAGCGTGAGTATTCATTCAAGCAATTTGCATCAAAATAGTACAAAGTTCAAACTTTCAAGCGAGCCAGAGTGAAGATCATTGCAGCAACCATCAAAGCAGCCAAACAAGTTCAACTCTAACACCAATCAAGCAAGTTGAGATCGACATCAAGCGAGCGTGGCTATTCATTCAAGTGAGCGTGAAGTCATTCATGCAAATACGATCATCATCAAGCGAGCGTGCCATTCAAGTCCCATAGCAAGCGAACTTGTCATGCAAGTAACAAAATCAAGTGAAACAGTTCAAAGCACAACATCTACGACAAGAGAGCCTGATTTCAAATAAGCAAGTTCAGATGGCGCAACATATTCAGTTGTTAAACATTCTTCACAGTTTGATCATCTCCAGTGATGAAGACATGGTGCACATCAGCAAAGAAACTCTTGCTGATCTTTCACGGCATCTACAACAAACACATGAAACCATTCAGTTTCTTCAACTAGAGTCGCAACTACAAAAAGATGAGCTGCAACAAAAGAGTGCTTCTTCCAAGTCATTCAACCATACAAATGAAGATAAAGATGTTGATTCCAAATCACTTATCCAAACAACTTCAAGTGTCGAAGTTGTTCATGATCAAATTCAAATTTCTTCCAAACCCATCATCAAGCCCTGGGAAGAAATTCAAAATAACAAGAATCGACGAGGCTTAGGGTATGTCACTGATGACACCAACTTACATATCCCAGATTATTCCAAGCAAATTAAGTTCGTGAGTGCAAGATTTCTTGAACAACACACCTCAGCAGGTTCTGAGAAAGTTGCAGTCAAACAGAATTGCACGCAACCTGAAGTTGAAGTCCAACCGAAATGTTCTCATTGTCAAAGAACCGGTCATATGGAAGATCAGTGTTTTGATCTCCATCGTTGTTGCCATTGTGGCAAGCCCAATCATTCCTCAAAAAAATGTCGCAACCAACAAAAATCAGCCAGATTGAAGATACATTATGAATGGATCGATCCTTGGGAATGGTCATCCACAGTCAAACGATTGTCTCAGTTCTACAACCGACTACAATCACACATAGTGCAGCCAGCAGTGAACAGATGATGGTACTCTCATGTAGTTGAATGAGGGAGTACAACAGTGAAACTCTCCTACACCTGAAGGGGGGGAGTTCAAATATATTTTGGAGAAGATTGTCTCTCCTTTCAGCTGACAAAGGGGGGAAAATGTCAATGCAATTGACAAGTGGTTGTCAGACTGAAAGTCTCGTCAACATCAGCGAAGTAGCCAGTGGGCATCTTCATCAGCCAGTGGGCATTTGTCATCAGCAGTGAGCATCAGCAAATTCGCCAGTGGGCGATCGACAACCAAAGCAGTAGTGAGCAGCTTTGATCATAGCAAAAAGTGAAACTCTCCTACACCTGAAGGGGGGGAGTTCAAATATATTTTGGAGAAGATTGTCTCTCCTTTCAGCTGACAAAGGGGGGAAAATGTCAATGCAATTGACAAGTGGTTGTCAGACTGAAAGTCTCGTCAACATCAGCGAAGTAGCCAGTGGGCATTTGTCATCAACAGTGAGCATCAGCAAATTCGCCAGTGGGCGATCGACAACCAAAGCAGTAGTGAGCAGCTTTGATCATAGCAAAAACAACATTGAGTTGTTTTTCAACATCTTCAGCCAGTGGGCAATCATCAGCAGCAAATACGCCAGTGGGCGTTCATCAAAATTGTGTCAGTGGACACCGGATGCTGTTTTCAAACAAAGGACAGCTGGATCCTTTTGCGGCTTGGCACATGATGGAGTTGTCAAGCGACATTCAGAGATGAATCAGGCATGCAGCTGATTCATGTTCTCTTCAGATTTGCGTTTTTTCCACCATCCAGTTTTGGCGGTTTTTTCAGGCAATGTTTTTCAGGATCAACATGAGAACTTGGAAGATGGTTCTCGTTCTTATTTTTGGATTTATCATTGAGGGGGGGAATGTTAGACTCTCTCATAAAACAATAATAAATCCAAAAATAAATTAATTAATTAAATATTCCAAGTTAGGAATTTGTGCCTAACTCTTGGGTTGTTCCTCTAAGATAGGAGTTATCTTAGGTAACTCATATATTGGTGTGTGTCTGGTGAGAAATTATCTCAACCAAAGGAGAAATTATCTCAACCAAAAGTGTCTAAGATAGCACGCACTATCTTGAGAACACTGTCTCTCATCTATTTATTTGTAACACTATATTCAATTATTTGATGAATGTATGAATGAGAATGAGAGAGAAGCATGAGGCTTTAGCCTTTTTCCGCCAATATTGTGTCTCTGATTTTTATGTGTATTTTTCTGTAATCTATTTGAGTTAATTTCATTTTCAATATTGACACATAGTGGTCAACATCTGGCTCTACTTGGGGACATGTTGTTGCACTGTAAGAATGTGAGAATCCAAAATTTGCATCCACGCAACACACAACCAAAAATAAGTAGCATCCATCCAAAAATCATCATATAACTTTAAGCACAGGAAAGATATCAGCTCTTCATTTATTAACTATCTAGTAACATGAAAAGTAAATCTAATCTAAAACTGAAATGAAAATGCTGAAAAAACAAGTAGGGTTAGAAATACAGAGGATGCCCCATGGCATCAGATGTGTTCAATATAGTGTATACTAAGCATTTGCCTGCTTTCAGGCAAATCTGTTGGCTACTTATCAGATGTGCCATGTCCAATTCTGCATACGGTAGGACTTTTCCCTATCCGAAAATCAAGCTGCTCACAGTCGTCTGATGCATCAAATCTTCTTCTCATTTTCTTTTTCTTGAGCTTTTTCTTCGTGGCAGGCTGTATCACTGATGATGTAAAACTTTCTGTTTCAAAGCTCTCAGATGAAGTATGTAAGATATCCGTGACATGTCTTTCTTCATTTTGCATCTGCCCTGTCAAGGATGATGGATCAATATCACAGGTGCCATGAGTTATAACTTGATCTTCAATGACTGGTGGATTAACCGTGTGAGCATCAATCTGATTATTAATTTTCCTTTTATCCAGGTCACCTTCAATCATCCACTTTCCAATGGAACAAAGGACCTCATAATAAGATGGAGCTTGCTATAATAGATAAGGAGGCTCCTGATCTATTGACGTTCCCTGGTTTCTTTCATCCTCTGACCGTTGTTGAAATTTCTGAACCTATATTGTAATGGCATCCATCTAACTACAGTGTTCAACCTTCATAGCATTGATTTTCCTGGCATGGTCTTCTTCCATGGTCAATAACTTATTTTGCATAGAATTAATTTCCCTATCATGATTAGCTTTCATGGTTGTCATATTTTCCTCTAAGCCCGATAACTTGCTTTGCATAAAACTAACTTCTGTGTCATGATTAGTTTTCATGGCCTCAATTTCCTTAGCATGCTGATTTTGCATGATCTCCATCTCCTTATTACGTTTTTCCAGGTGGATGCATAAAGTTCTCACATCATTGGCGTAATTAGTTTGATTGATCTCCATATTTTTTACCAGCCGCATTAGTTCTTGTATAATTTGCTTCTGATCTTCCTTTTCATTGTTGACACTGATTTTATAATTTGTCCCTGCTTTTCTAGTATCATGGATTTGATCTGCAATGGTACAAGTGGATGGCACATTCTAATATGAACAATTGTCATGAAATCTTTCATCGACAGCTGAACTTTTTATAAGATTACTTTCATTCTGTTGCACAATTTTAGGGGCACAAGGCGAGCTATATGGATCACCATATCTATCTTTAAAAGCATTGACAATGTCTTGTAAAGAAGTGAAAGAATCCTTAGAACAATTGTTAAACCAATTCAAAGCATCACCCTCTTCAAAGAAAAGACAAAAAGACGCATTTTGACATCTTCATGATTATACTGAGGGGGTCTACAATATATAATCATTATACGAGTAAACTTGCCTAGATGCTTTCTAACATCGACTGAATCAAAACTCGAGAACAAAGGTAATTTAGAAATGGCCACTTCCGGAACATCATGGAGAACATCAGTAAAATGACATGGTTTAAACGAATAATCCATGATGAATAACAAGGGACCAAACGGATGATAGAAAGAGATCTTTGCTCAAGAAAATCAAGAGATGAAAGAAGTGGAGTCGCCACTTGAACAATGAATCTAATTCAAGGATCCAAAAAGCAACCAACAAGCAGATATAAGGGAGGCTTCTTGTCTGGGAAAAAATAAAAGAAATGGAGTTGCTACCCAAACAAAAAAGGAACTGAAGAGTAGTTGTTGATATGATGAAAAATAAGGCGATGAAAAGATTCAAATGATGCCAAAAAATGTTGAATCTGCCAACTCAAATGAGAGATGAAAAAGATGAAATAATGCTGAGAAATGAGAAGATGAATGTCGTTGAAACGCCAGGGACAGAAAAACTCTATCCCCGGCAACGGCGCCAAAAAATGTTGTCGCACAGATTGTCACGACAACACTCAGACCGGGGGTTGTCACCCTGATCCCCAATCTCTCCGTTTAAGCTATCTCCCGAGGCTAAGGGGGGTAAACCCTATGGGATGAATGAAGACCAAGTATTTACAACCTGTGAAAGAAATTTTTTTCCCAATTTTGGCAAAAGTCCCTGGCCACCATATGTTTCCCACCATGTGGGAGAATCAAATCTATCTCTGTCTTCCATTGCATGGAAGTTACCAAACAAACCAATGCCACTGAAGTATTTTCCTATTTCAAGGTGCACAGCTGCACATTCCTCCCTGTCAGGTATCAACTTTTCTAATGCTTGCAAAAATCCACTAGTTAACTCTGCATCTAAATGGGGTTTGGTCCTAATCCCAAACCTGGGGCAGGTTGGCCCAACCAAGATGTAGAGTAGTATTTTGGCGTAAGGATATACGCCAAGCAATGTAGTGTAAGATTAAGTCTATTCCACCGTTCACACACACAATTGTGAATCAGTTTGTACAAGTCGAGATCTCTGTTATGAACAATATCTTTTATTTGCCCCAACATGGTATCCATCTGCTCATATACCTCGTCAATCACTGGTTTGTCTGTATCTGCAAACCGAATCATGTGATAAATGGGCTTGGGGAAATCCAATACTTGCCTCACACTTGTCCAAAACTGACCATCAAGAGCGGCCTCCTCCACCAGTTCAAAACCTCGTCTGTCAGCTGCATTTGTAGCCCTTTCCTTTAATACCTGCCAATGTGGACTTGATACCATGCTAGCCAATGACTCTCTTACCTTCAAAAGGCGCCTGAAGGTGAGGTAATAGCTACCAAATCTGGTCTTCGCAATCTTCAACAACTCCAATCTCGAGTGACTACGGAAAAGGCCATGGGTATTGCTATGATTTGTAATAAATTTTATCATTTGTTTGCCTTTCTTGTACAAATCACCAATCCATTTGTATTGTGCATTTTTGTTCTTGACAACATTGTCAGGCCAGGGTAACTCCAGAATGAACGGAAGAAAAACTGAGATATTATTTCATTAAAGAACTATTGTTTATTTCACGTTCCAGTTCACCCATCCGTTGAGGATTAGGTGTCAACATTCCCCCCCTTAATCTAAAGGGATGTTGGTGAGTCCAAGCATCGTTCTGAATCTTTCAAGCTTTTCTCTTCCAAGCGCTTTGGTGAAGATGTCTGCAATTTGCTCGTTTGTGGAACAATGACGGAGATGGATTGTTTTGGCCTCAACATGATGTCGGATCAGATGATATTTAGTATTGATGTGCTTAGTACGATCATGGAACTTTGGGTTCTTGGCCAACTTTATTGCAGAAGTGTTATCAATCATGAGTGGAGTTGATTGCATTTGTTTTACCTGCAAATCTTCAAGAATTTTCCTGAGCCACACAATTTCTTTCGTTGCTTCAGCTGCTGCCACGTATTCTGCTTCTGTTGTGGAATCTGCTGGTACTGATTGTTTGCGTGATCTCCAGGAGACAGCTCCTGATCCAAGACTCATAGCATATCCTGAAGTAGATACCCCAGTTTCTTTGTCTCCATCGAAGTCTGAATCAGAGTATCCAATCAAGTTGAAGTCATCCACCTGTGTATACTTGATTCCAAGGTCTTGAGTTCCCTTCAAGTACCTTAGAACTCTTTTTGCAGCAGACCAATGTCCCTCACAAGGCTTTTGCATAAACCTGGAGAGGATTCCAACAGCAAATGAAATGTCTGGTCTGGTAGTAGTGAGGTAGATGAGACTTCCTACAAGCTGTCTATACTTTGTTGCATCCTCAAATTCCTTTCCTTCAATAGATGTGAGCTTCAAGTTTTGTTC
Source organism: Pinus tabuliformis (assembly GCA_031772625.1). Lineage (NCBI taxonomy): Eukaryota > Viridiplantae > Streptophyta > Pinopsida > Pinales > Pinaceae > Pinus > Pinus tabuliformis. Next base: position 85,064,371 of record CM062809.1, read on the forward strand.
CATTGGAGTAGAAAGAGGATTGCACTCTGTCATGCCAAATCTGTTTAACAAATCTCCAATGTATTTCTTTTGAGAAAGAAATATGGATTTTGGATGTTGGGTTACTTCAATGCCAAGATAGTAATGAACATAGCCTAAATCAGTCATTTCAAAACTTTTACCTAATTCTTTCTTTATGGATGCAATATAGCTTTCATTGTTCCCTATCATTAAAAGATCATCTACATATACCACAAGATATACAACTGTTTTGCCAACTTTCTTGACAAATAAAGTTGCATCATCAAGATCAAAATGTTTGAAGTTGAGTTTCAGAAGATGCTCAGTTAGTTTTTCATACCAGGCTCGTGGTGCTTGTTTGAGGCCATACAAGGACTTCACAAGTTTGCATACTTTGTGTTCATGTCCTTTCACAGCAAATCCTTCAGGCTGGGACATAAAAACATTCTCTTTTAGATCTCCATTCAAGAATGCAGTTTTTACATCCATTTGATGGACTTTCCAACCGTTCTGAGCAGCTAGTGCAAAGAGTGTCCGGATGGTGGCCCATTTTGCTGTGGGGGCAAAAGTTTCCTCATAATCGACCCCTTCCTTCTGTGCAAAACCTTTTGCCACAAGCCTAGCTTTGTGCTTGTCAAGTGAGCCATCAACTTTGTACTTGTTCTTGTAGACCCACTTGCAGCCAATTGGTTTGGTTCCAAATGGAGGATCAACCAGCTTCCAAGTGCCATTCTTTATGAGGGCATCATACTCCTTCTGCATCGCTTCTTTCCATTCATCATGAGAAGCAGCTTCTTTGAAGGAAGTTGGTTCAAAATCTGTAGACAAGTTCAATTCACAATCATAAGTAACATCCATATCAACAGGTGAATTAGAGTCATCTACATCACCTCCATCTTGTCGGTTTGTATTTCTGGTTCCTGTTTTTCCAATTTCATTAGGATGAACACTTTCAAGTGTCTTTGTCAGCCACTTTGCTGGACCTTTCTGAGATGGTCCAGGCTGCTCAGTTGATTGAGTTGGGACTGAATCAAGATTGAGTCTCCCAATTCTATCAATTACATCACTTAAAGCATCATCCGTTGTTGGAGTTTCATGCAGGGGAGATTGTTCTTCAGAAGAAGATTCCACATGTTGTTCTAATACAGGAATCCCCCCTTCAAGATGTGGAATCTGATTATCAAATTCTTGAAATGATTTTGTTTTTGCGAATCTATCCAAGCGATCAAGTTGCCGCTCAACAACATTGTCAGATTTGGATGATTCGAGAAAAATGACATCTCTAGATAAAACAAACTTTTTATTTACTTCATCATAGAGGCGGTATGCTTTAGATGTGTTTGAATCAATGTTGCACGAAGCGGGAGCGAAGCGGGAGCGAAGCGGAAGCGCGGAAGCGGAAGCGGAAGCGTCATTTTCCAAAAATCTAGGAAGCGAAGCGTCCGCGGAAGCGTCTGCTGTATATATATATATATATATATATATTTGCATTTATACTCAAAACAAACATCCCAAATACCAAATTAATTGTAGAAGACATGAAAACATGCATATTTTTGCATAAATCAAGATAGATATGGCATCCATGATTCCATTGTAGTTACTAGTATGTACAACAATCATCTATATTCTAGCTATTACAAACATACATCAAATTTTTAAGCATATTATAAAACATAAAACATTTAAGCATATTATAAAACATAAAACATAGAGCATATTATGATTTATCTAGCAAGTGAGCAACTGTCAACATTTGTCATGTCCAAAATTCAAATAATAATGTTTACAAAATATGTCACTTGGTCACCACCAAGCCAAAAAGGTTCAAAATTCAAATTCACAAGTCTACAAGTCTAATGAGTAATCTATGACAAAAAGTAGTAGATTGTGAATATATCTACTAATCTCTCCTCCTTCCACCACGAATAGAACGTGGTGGCGGGCCTCCACGTGGTGGCAATGAAGAAGATGGTGCCTATGGAAGTCGTGGCACTGAAACTGATGAAGAAGAACCCCCTGTTGTTGGTGTTGAACCATGGAACCTAGGAACCAAGGGACCAGATGGGGGTGGTGGCATATCAACACGGTCATCATCATCCTAGAATCGCTCAAAAAATTCATGCAAAAAAAAACCACTAGTTAACAAAAAAATTAAAAGCATGAATTAGAGAAATGCTTTATAAGGGAAAATTGGAAAATTAATACCACAATGGACATACCTGGAAAAGAGCATCCTCTAATTGCTCTAGTCGCAACACTCCATCCTCCAAATTGGGCTCCTCTGGATTCTTGTCCCAAATCAACAAGTCTTTATTAGACTTTGCATCTTCACAGTAATGGGACAACAATCGCAAGTTGTAATGAACATAAACCAAGCTCTCTGCCCGGTCTAAACTCAACCTGTTCCTTTTAACACTGTGGATGAAAGAATAAGAGCTCCAACACCTCTCTGCAGAAGAAGTGTTTACCACCTGTGATAGCACCCGCAATGCCAAACTCTGTAGAAGTGGAGTACCCCCTCCATGCATGTTCCACCACTCAAGAGCAGAAAAAGTCTCTCGATCTTTAATTGTATGCATGCTCCCAAATGGACCAGTGTTGAGCGTATAGTTGCTCACCTGTCTCCGTACCAATGCAGCGTCCTCCTCATCAGGGATTAATTTACTCAATGCAGCCATATATTTTTGGTGAACCTCTTGATCTTGGTGTGGTTTTCTCCTGCTTCCCCCCCCAGGTGCTGGTGTTGAAAGCCATGATGGATGATAGTATTTAGGTGTCAAAACATATGCTAATGCATGCAATGGAATATTTAGCATTTCCCATCGGTTTTGCACCTCTACACGAATATAATTGTACAAGGTGGTATCTCTAGGCTCAACAATGTCTTTAATCTGCCCCAACATGCTATCCATTTGCTCATACACCTCCCCAATTACTGGTCGATCTGAATCTGCAAACTTGATCATGTAATAAAATGGTTTGGTGAATTGCAAAACATATTTAACCTGTGACCAAAAGTAACTGTCAAGAACAGTGTCCTTGACTGCATTAGCACCATCTGTGTCAGTGTTAATTTCATCCCATGTTTCAGCACACACCAGATTAGTTAAAGCTTGTCTCACCTTCACTAGCCGCCTAAAGGTGAGGTAATAACTAGCAAATCTTGTCTTTGCAATTTTAAGCAATTGCAACTTGGAGTAAGTGCCATAGAAGTAGTTTACCCTTGTATGCCCTGTGATGAATTTAATGAGCTGCTTCCCTTTCCTGTAAACCTCAGCAATCCACCCACATTCTTTGTGTTTCACAATATCATGCATCAAAAGGTTCAATGTGTGAACCAGGCACCCAGACCAAAAGATGTGTGGATGAGTACGCTCAATAATTTTTCCTGCTGCCTTACAATTTGCTGCATTATCTGTGATCACTTGAACCACATTATTCGGACCAACATCTTTGATTGATTTCAATAGGAGATCTGCAATGTTTTGTGCAGTTGCAGTGATGGAGGAGGAGTCATGACATGCAATAAATACTGCACCACTAGAAGAAACACCAAGAACATTTATCAAATGTTGGTTTCTAATATTTGTCCACCCATCTGATACAATGGATACCCCAGAATCTACCCACTCATTTGTAAAACGTGTCAAAGCTCTTTGAACCTTAGCTTTTTCTCTTTCTAATAACACTGTTCTAGCTTTCTCATAGTTGGGGGCCTTGTATCCTTTTGGGGCTTCATTGATGGCCTTTACCATGTCATGCCAATAGGGAGAGCGAAGCACATTGAATGGTACACCGCAAGCACAAAGAAAACGGACTATCTTTCCATCCACATCATCCCTCCCAGCAACATTAAGGAAATCCCCTATTGTTCTTCTACCTCCAGAACTTGCAGAAGTACCATGAGGAGATGAGCAACTACCAAATTTAGAGGTGGCAGTTGCACTTGATTCAGAATGAGTTTTTTGTTTCTTGTTTTTTTGTTGTGCAGCCATCTCTATTTGGATGTATTTTCTTCTTTCTTCAGTTGAAATGTTTGGGCAAATTTGTACCCCCACAGAACCTTTTTTTTCATCACTGTCCAGCACCCCACAAAGATGCCTCCTCAGACGGGTATATGAACCACAATATGGTTTTCCTCCATGACAACCATGAGGGCACACAAATTTGTAAGATCCACCACCCTTTCCCCCATCAAGTTTGGTCACATAGTTCCACAAGGGTGTTGATGTAGCTTTCCCATCTTGTGTTTCAGTGTCCCCTTCAAGTTCATCCCCTTCCTCTTCAAACCCTTCCACCTCATCATACATTGGGTCACTCATATTGGTACCATCACCACTGCCCTCTTCTGTTTCTTCCCTTCTATTCCTATTCACCTTTGCCATCATTAGAACCAAGAGTGGAATGATACATAGAAGCCAAAAGAACACCATCTTGGAATATGGATATAGGTGGTGGACAACCTGTAAATAAAGGAGCAAGTAGAAACAATGGGAAAGAGTAGGAGAGGGAGGAGAAAAATACAAAAAAATTGTCACAAAAAATAAGGGAGTTTGGGGTTTGAACTTACCTCTTTAGCTCTTGTAGATGAAGTCCTCCAAGCTCTTGCTCCAAGCTCCTCCTCCTTCTCCTTGCTCTTCCTTCTTCACTCCTCCAAGCTCTCCTCTCTTCTCCTCTCTTTTCCTCTCTTCTCTTCTCCTCTCCTCTCTTCTCTTCTCCAACTCTCATAAACTCAAAGTGAGAAAATGAGGAATGAATGGGGGCTTTATTCTTTTCATTCCTCACATTAACCTCACTCTAACCTCACCCTAACCCACCCCCTCAATGCTAACTTAAGTTAACTTTAAAAAAAAATTAAAAAAATGAGGTTTTTTTCCCTTGGGCGCGCGGTTTTGGAGGAAGCGCTCCGAAGCGCTGCGTGAAGCGCACGCTTCCTGGCCCGAAGCGCTGCGCTTCGGAGGCCCGAAGCGCCATCCGAAGCGCGCTTCGGGGCCGACGATTCCTAATTTCCAGGAAGCGCATTAAAAAGGCCGAAGCGCGCTTCGCCATTTTCGGAAGCGTGCTTCCGGGGACGCTTCCGTACGAGGCGCGCTTCGGGCCTAGGATCCGGGGGGGGCGCTTCCTGCAACATTGGTTTGAATACCCCAGGAAGATACACTTACAACTTCTAGCACCAAGTTTGTTTCTATGTACCTTTGGTATTAAAGCATAACAGGTGGAACCAAAGATCCTGAGATGTTTTACCAAAGGAACATGTCCATACCACAATTCATAAGGAGTCTTGTTTCTTATAGCACTAGATGGACATCTATTCTTTATATATGCAGCACATAGAACAGCATCAGCCCAAAACATTATCTTTACATTTTTGAAGAAAAGCATGGATCGTACCATATTCAAGATTGTTCTGTTCATTCTTTCAGCTACAGCATTCTGTTGAGGATTATAAGGCACAGTTGTTTGATGTTTAATCCCATGTTGGCGAAGGTAGTTTTCAAATTCATTTGATGTATATTCTTTTCCATTATCAGTGCGAATAGACCCAATATGAGATTGTGCATCATTTTCAATCCACTTATGAAAATTCTTGAATGTTTGAAAAGCATCAGATTTGTTCTTCAATAAATAAACCCAACACATTCTGGTGTAATCATCAATAAATGTCATGATATATTTATTTCCATTTGCAGAAGGAACAGGCATTGGACCACATAAATCTGAATGAATGAGTTCAAGCTTCCTATGTGCTCTTGAATGTGAATCATGAAAAGACTGTTTGCTATGCTTTCCTAGAATGCAAGCATCACATTGCTTATGTTTTCTAGGAATTGTAGGCAAACCAGCAACACCATTTTTCTTCAACAAGCGGAGACTATCATAGTTTAAATGTCCAAATCTAGCATGCCATAATAAACTTGACGGAAGTGTACCTTCTTCATGATGAGAAATATATGAGAAATGTTGTGCATGAGCAGAGGTTCCTTGCAGTTTAAGAAGTCTTTCTTCTTCTATACCCCTCATGACAAGTGAGTGGTCAGATGCCTTTCTTACCTCAAGCTTTCCATCAAACATATGAATGGAGTGACCTTGCTGGCGGATGTGGACCAAGGACAGCAAGTTTCTCTTGAGCTGTGGGAGATATAGAACATGATCCAGAAGAAAGTCTGGAAGACCAGGCAATTTAAGCCTGATTGTGCCAAGCCCTGATGGCTTGATTTTTGACTGATCTGCAAAGTATACTGCTCCATCAACATTGTCAGTGAAATCTTCAAAAAAATCTTTCCTATGAGTCATATGACAGGTTGCTCCTGAATCAAGCAGCCAATCATTTTTCGAAGAAGCAAGTGAAGCATTAAACAAATCTTCATTTACTCCAATGTTACATTGTGCCTCAATATAGTGAGCGGATTCAGGTGCTTTACCTTTGTCTGTATCATCAGTTTTACCTTTCTGCTGATTTCTTCTCTGCTCAATTTTGTCCCATGGTAGCTTGCATGTAGAAGCATCATGTGATCCATTTCGTTTGCAGCGAATGCAATGCAGATCTGCCTTTTCTGCTTGAGAATGTCTGCCCCCCTGCCTCTGAAGTATCTTCCTCTTCCTCTTCGTCCACCTCTTCCTCTTGTAGAATCTTGAGCAGGATGCTTTTCTTTATGAGCAAGGCAAACAGTCTCTTCAGAAGATTCAGGGACTGTTTTCTTTCCAAAGGCTTTCTCTCTTTCAGCAAACTTTTTCACAAGAGACTCAAAGGTTATGTCTTTAAGATTTCCATTTGCTTGTAAAGACTCAAGATAATTGGAGTAGGTAGGATAGAGTGCTTTGAGAAAGGCAATAAGAGAGATATCCAGCTCAATCTTAGTGGATTTAATATCATGCATTATAGACTTTATTTCAGATGCAAGAGCAAGGGGATCATTATTTTTCAGTTCAAGAGTGAAGAGTTTAATCATGAGCTGAACAACTTCAAGTGCAGAATGTGAATCATAGAGTTCTTTCAGCTTTTGTAAAGCTTCAAAGGCAGTGGAATAGGATGAAATATGACGACTTACTTCTTCATTTACAGATGCTGCGATCAATGCATAGGCTTTGCTGTTCTTGTTTTCCCAAATGACAAGTTCTTTATCTGATGTAGGCTGCACAGGGTCTTTGTCTTCTTCTCCGACACACACTCCTTTCCACAACTCATTGTAGATGAGGGTGTGTTTTACCATCCGAGACCATTCAAAATAGTTCTCCTTGCCAATGAGAACTATTCCGACCATAGAGATGATTGAATGCATTCTGTAAAAAAAAATCTCTCTGCTGATAAAAAAAACTTTCCTCACTTCAATATCACTTTAATGCTTTAACTTTTCAAAGCAGCATTATCATTCAAATGATAAAAAAAAACTGTGGAATATTACAACTGCTTTGAATGAACAAAACTGTGCAATATCATAGGCATTCAAATCAAAGGCTGATGATTTTAAATACTTTCATCAGCATCTCCAAGTCTTAAAAACTATAATCCTCTGAAACAAATGATGTGTAGACAGGCTCGACCCCCTTAAACAATGTACATATATAAATGCTGCACACATTACAGGAGTTTTCAACGTTTCATAGATAAACGTTTCAGGCGCTGCACATTACAATAATGTATGCACACATGTGCACATACTGTTCAATGTACCTACCCGTTTCAATACAACGCTCACTGCAATGCATATGTTGTGTATTTCAATGCAGGGTTCAACAATTTCATTCAATGCAGAGGCATTAGAGTTTTGACCAGCGTTCAGCACCACAAAGAGAACCGGCCAACCTTCAATGCACTAAGGATTGGCTAGAGATACTAATATTAAACGCACATGTAGTATTCCAACACATGGACTGAGTGCTTCATTAAACTGCTCACAGACTTCAAGGCTCAACGCACATAGAATTCAACATATTTCAACCAACATATTGAAACTTCGCAGAGATATTTCTAGGAGATGAGCTAGTGTATCGATTACAATACAAAGAGAATAGACTCGGATGCATAGAATCAGCAGAGTATATGGACAGAGAGCACCACATTCAAGTTGGATTCTCTCTAACCACTGCACGAATCAAGTAGTGTTAATGCACAGACTTCAAACAGATTAAACAGTCACGCCATACACACGTCTTCAGCGTACAGCAACTCGTTTCAAATACATAAATGATAATGCATACAATAACTGTAATTCGAACCCAACATCTAAAACCGAATACACGCATTGAGGTGTGTCAATACTGCTGTTGAACACACGCCTGTAACGAGGAGAACACACACAAATCGTCTACTTTCAGCTGTTGGAAGCGATATTAAGGCTTCTCTGTCCGCTTTATCTTCTCCCAGCTCCTTGTCTTGAGACAAATTCGCGTTCGAGGTCTTGGGAGGAGGGTTCGGTTTTGTAATTTTGGGAAATATGGACTTCTTCATCTCAAGAGGCAGGAATGGTGATGGCACGCCGTCAGAAAGGATAATTAACCAGGGCGTGCAGATGTGGTCTCTACACTGTCCACAGTTCAATGGGAATTATGGAGCCACGTCCGAGGTGTAACGGTTGGCAAATTATACCAAAGGCATTGGTTATGGTTGGTTGAGGGTTCAAAACGGATGCGCAGAGAATTGTCAGACCATGTCAGGCCAGGCAGAGGCAAAGCAACGCAGGACAGAGCAGCGCAGTGCTCAGGGCAGAGGCAGGAGTTACAACTAATTTTAGATCCTGGAACCTGTGCTCTGATACCATGTCAGGCCAGAGTAACTCCAGAATGAACGGAAGAAAAACTGAGATATTATTTCATTAAAGAACTATTGTTTATATACAAAAAGGAGACGGAACAATTCATCTTCTTGATGACTGTTCACGTTCTAGTTCACCCATCCGTTGAGGATTAGGTGTCAACAAACATCATGCATCAGAAGGTTCAATGTGTGAACCTATGTTGCGGGGGAGCGCTCCCCCCCTTGATCCCGCTCCCAATCCGCACTCCGCGCGAGAGTGGGTCGGGAGCGTGCTCCCGAAATCGGTTCCGAAAAGGGAGCGATTTCGGGAGCGTGCTCCCTAAAAAAATTTTCGCTCCCTGCCTATTCGAGAGCGTTTTCGGGAGCATTTTGCATTTTTTGCAATATTTTTTTTTTGTAGTAATGTTTGAAATGCAATATTTTTTTGAAAGAAACAAATAATTTTTGAATGGGGCAGCTTAATGATCAAGTCTAGGCCCTAGTATTGATATGCTTTTCATGGTAATGTTAAATTCTTAAAGTAAAAGTGACATTTTCCTTAATCTTCATTTTCATCCTTTTACTTAAATTTTTAACATTACCATAAAATGACTCAGGATGTTTGAGAGTGGTTTCGGCCTCATTGGATTTCATATGAAGAAAGTAGAATTTTAGATTTCATTCAAAATCCAGCAGACTTAACAGTTTTTCAGGAATTCAGGATTGGGGGATTGCAATGTTTCCATTGAATTTTGTCATGTATTAGGGTATGGAACTCGTATTTAATCAAGAGCACCAATCCCTCTATGTATCTTGATGTTAGTGACATTGGTTGTCGAACTCCTCTATCATGACCCTCCTAAAAATGTACGCATCACTCAGACAAAATCTTGACTTGACATGCTATGCTTTTTCTATCTTATGTTAATGCTTAGAGGGTGATATTAATGACAAAGATCCCTATACAGATACAGAGGTAATGGCAAGGATACCTCTGGATATTAATGCTTAGAGGGTGATATTAATGACAAAGATCCTGATTTTCCAACAAGACTAAAAAGTTAGACACTTCTCGTGGTGGCAAGAGGCCCAAGCATAAGAAATAGATAATAGATTTACTTCTCTTTTCTAGTTTCTAGTAGCTTTTATAGCTATTGACTCTTTCATATTTATTATGATATTTTTTTAAACAATATATGACAATTTAAGTTTGAAGTTGGCAATTATAACTCATTAGTAATGAATTATGAATATGATGCTTCATGAAAGTTGAAAGCTGTTTCATTTCATTTCATTTTATAACATTTCGTTTCATTTTATAACACTTCATTTCATGTTAGATATTATTTGTTGTAATGGTTACACTTAGCTTACAAGTACAACTTTGGTGATCAATGATGATAAATGTTATATATTGAATTTTGAAAGCTTGAAACTTTAAGATTGATGAATCATGAGACTCAATATGTTGTATGTTACTATGTTACTAACTTGTGGACGTGGTTGATGAAGATTATAACTTCTAGATGATTGTTGTTATATGGTTCAATCTATGTTTTTTTGTTTTTATAATCTAATTCATTATTCTACATGTTTTTGTTGACATATATGTATTAAAATATAAAATATATATATATATATATATATATATATATATATATATATATAAAACGCTCCGGGATTCACTCCCAAACCGGGAGCTTCTGAAAATGTCGCTCCCGCTCCTGTTTTCGCTCCCGCTCCCGCTTTCGCTCCGGCTCCCAAGTAACATTGGTGTGAACCAAACATCCAAACCAAAATATGTTGGGGTATTTATCCTCAATAATTGCTCCCACTACCTTACAATTAGGAGCATTATCAGTGATGACTTGGATGACATTGTATGGCCAAATACGATCAATTGTTTCAAGTAATGCTTTTGCAATGTTGATGGCGATCCTGAACTTGTCTGAGTAATCATGTGCAGTTAGAAAGATGGCACCACTAACAGACACAACAAGAACACTTATCAATGGCTTGCCTTTTACATTCATCCATCCATCAGATACAATGGACACTCCATGGTCAGTCCAAGAACTTGTCATTCTATTCAAAGAATGTTATATTTTTTCTTTTTCATGATCAAGTCCAACAATTCTTACCTTGTCATACCCAGGGCTCTTGTATCCTTTAGGGGCATCATTTATGGCAGAAACCATTTCGTGCCAATAAGGTGAGCGAAAAACATTGAATGGTATCCCACATACATAGAGAAACCTGTAAACCTTTGAATCCACATCATTCCTACAACCCACATCAAGAAAATCTGATATGGTTCTACGCCTTAAATCTGATGACCCTGTGCCTCCATATCCATTGCCTTGGGAGGATGCTAAAGGAGTTCTTTGTGCTTGTGATTGTGAGGTTGGTTCAAAAACCCCCTTGATTTTTTTTATTTGTATTGGGCTTCCTCCTCTTCCCTTATGTATTTGGCTCTATCCGCTACTGACACCGCTGGACAAGTTTTGATTCCTATTTGTTTGTCTCCATCCCATGGCCTTTTCCCGAAGAGGTGTTTTATGGCACGGGTGTATGAACCTATGTAATCATTGTTGCAATGGGGGCAATATAATTTAGTGGTTCCACCCCCTCTCCCTGCTTCAGGCTTGTTAACATATTTCCACAATGGAGTTTGGTCTTGTTTAGTTTTTTAAGAGTCATGTTCACCCTCCTCTAGCTCCTCCTCACCGGGATTTTCATTAAATCCACTTTCTCCAGCTTCTTCATCCTCCTCTTCATTTTAGCCCCTCCGTTTCCTACTCTCCAACACCATAATAACCATAAAAGGGACCAAGAAGAGGAAAATGCCAAGAAATATAGCCAGGTCCATGATGTTTGATATTTGTAGGCTTTTGAATCTACAAATTAATTTAATTTATTTAGAATTTTAGATTAATTAATTTAATTTATTAATTTAATTTAGATTCATGATTTTAACTAAATAAAGTTAACAAACTAAATTAAACTAACTAAACTAACTAAATTATTACCTAACTAAATTAAACTAACTAAATTACTAAGTTACTAACCTCTTTGCAGGCTTGCTCCTTGCTCCTCGGTGCTTGTTCCTCGCTTCTCCTCTCTCCTTTGCTCTTGCTCTCCAGCTTCTACTCAACTCATTCACGTGATAATGAAATTTTTTTGCCCCATTGTGTTTTTAAAACATAATTTAAAAAAAAAAAATTGATTTTTTTTTGCGTCCGTGATTTTTTTTCCGCCCAGATCGCTCCCGGCATCGATCGAATCGCTCCCGGAGCGAAAATTTAACGCTTGGGAGCAATCGGGAGCGATCGCTCCCGAGCTGTAATTTTCACTCCAGGAGCGACGAGAGCGACGCTCCCGATATCGCTCCCGATTTTGGCAGGGAGCGCAAATTTTTTTATCGGGAATGCGCTCCCGACCTGCTCCCGCCCGGAGCGTGGATTGGGAGTGGGTTCGAAGGGGGGGGGAGCGCTCCCCCGCAACTCTGGTAGGAGGAAAACAAATTTGCTGCATGAGGGTTTGAGGGAAAGAAGTGTGAGGATTTGGAGCGTTTGTTTTGTAGGTGGGGATAAAAGGAGGTGGCTGCGAAAAGAAGCGTGGATGGAAGAGTAAGGAGCTGTGTGGGTGTTTTGATGGCCACTTTAATGGTAATGGCTAGGGTAGCAGAGGGACAGATTTTGGAAATGAAGCAACGTAAAAAAATTCGATTCCTTGCGGGTCTGAACGTTGGAGTTTGAGACTGCGTGAATGGAAGGTTTTCGGTGTGTCGTGTTGTAGCTTGAAGGATGCAAACCTGGAGGTTTGAACAGTGCACACCTGAAACAAAATTTCAAAATCCTTTTGCAAAAAAGAAACCCTCCAGGTAGCAGCAGAAAACCCTTGAATTTCTTCAGAAATTGTAAAAAATTTAAATCAATCCGCTTCAGATTGCCTAATGGAAACCCTGAAAAACTTTTAAAATCTATACCTGCAACCTGCAATGGCAAAAACAGAACACCGAGAAGTAAAATGTGCAAGAAACAAAACTGAAAACCCTAAAACCAGCTAAAAATTTACAATATTTACAGATTTTCGACTCTTAAGCAGCCAGATTTGTCAATAATCCACAGTAATATTTTCAGAATTTAAATTTAATGTGAGATACTTCAGAAAACCCTTCATGCATTCATTAAAAAAAAATTCAAATGATAAGCCTAGGATCAAAACTGGCTAGGCTCTTTCAGAAAACGCAATCCGAGAGTTGGCTAGTTCAGCTGAGAACTTCCCCAAACGCCTGGTAATCTAAAGAAAGGGATTTCCTGCACAACTTAAAATCAACCATTAACATAGAGGGAGAAAACAATATTGAAATCCAGATCAAATGAAGATACCTGCCATTATATTTCAGAAATTAAACTATCATTCAAACCCTAGAGATCAAACAAGATACCTATGCCTAAATCAATCTTCATCAAGCTATCATCAATGGCCGAAAATAAAATTATGCAGAAAAATAAAACATCTTACAGCATTTCCAAAAGAGTAACACCAGCGAGATTTTCAACCCCAAAGTCTTTCTTTATTGCACAAAAAATGACTACAAGAGAGCTTTCTTTAGCACAAGACTCACAGATCCCATCTCTCAAATGACCCCTAACACTCTATTTAAAGGAAAAATTCCCAACGGCTAGTTCAAGTGATCCATGTCAAACTAATCTCGACCGTCGATGAGGATCAAAATCACTTTTACTCCCATCCGTCGAAATCTTAAATGTATTTTAATATATTAAAAAATTAGAACTTTGCATTTATTTTCTCAAAACTTTGACTTATTATTATCTTATTAATTTTTTAACTTTTTAACTTTTTTTAATTTTTTAATTAATAATTTTTTTAATTGTTATTTTTAATTTTTTAATTTTTATTATTTATTATTTATATCTTTTATTATTTTTATTGGATCCTCGAACTTAGCCTTTGGAAAAATTACCTAGGACCTAGGACCTATGAGGGGATAAAACATTTTCTAACCCTCAAGACACTTTACATCATGACGTTTACAATTTTACATCTCAAGGGGGAAAACCCATTTGACATAGACCCTCATAGACCACCCAGTTCTGCGACACAAATATAATCTAGAAGATCAAGCAATTTGTAATAACCTAACCAAATAGTTAGAATTATTTCCAAATTACTTTTACATAGACTCGAAGTACACTAGGATTCCCTTAAGATTCTAATGACAAAATTCATTTTGTCTTTGGCGTTAGGCTAAAGGAAAACTCTGCCAATCATGGATCGATGAGACAAAAAACCTTCTGGAACATAGATTATCACTAGAAAATTAGGTTTACCTAGGCAATTTACATACATGACTCAGATCTACTAAGATTATTTACAATTTACACACGCAGATTGGGTTTACAACATAATATGATCGGGTTGATGATGATTGTCGAATGGCACGGACATGTTGATTAAGAGCTATCCCTTTTGCGAAAAAGGGGGTGTACTGCTATGGGTAGTTGACACGTAGTGGTCAACAGACTTCTTTTGTTGACCAAACGATATCCTTCTTGAGATATGGGTGTATGACTGTACTGTTGTTCTGTTTCCCTAGTTTTCTCACATGTGGAAGGTACCCTTAGTGAATTAGGGTCCTTTCACCTTCGCTAGAGAGTGAGACTTCTTCGCTTGGCTTGGGAGGCCTTATAGGCCTAATATCTAGCCCAATCACCAACGAATCTTGCACTAAAATGTTATTGTTGTTATATCCGCAATCTGTCCTCCTCCTCCTTGCACGTGTGATTGTCTCTAGCCCTAGAAACAGTCCCCTACACTTCAGCCTTCTTCCTCCTTTCTTTTCTTAACTTGGAGACCCTTAGACTTGCCTTTTCCCTTCACTTTCTTGACCTCCATCTTCACTGATTTCAGAGCTTGCATTATATACTTTATGAGGGAGTGGAAAACCTATATATAGAGAATTGTCCCTCCTCTAGGCTGACATTAGGCCGACATTCTATCTTCAAGCCAACTTGACCATATCTTCACTATTTTCTTCGTTTTGCTTCATTTGAATGATGTTGTTGCATGGAGAGGACTTGGGACTATTCTTAGAGCTATCCTTTGACCTCTATTCTATTTTATACAGTGTAACATGCCCTCAAAGGGTCTTACATAAATACATTGACTCTTGACTTCCTGGACAACCTATATATATAGAGGATTGTCCCTCCTCTAGGCTGACATTAGGCCGACATTCTATCTTCAAGCCGACTTGACCATATCTTCACTATTTTCTTCGTTTTGCTTCATTTGAATGATGTTGTTGCACGGAGAGGACTTGGGACTTTTCTTGGAGCTATCCTTTGACCCCTATTCTATTTTATACATAGTGTAACATGCCCTCAAAGGGTCTTACATAAATACATTGACTCTTGACTTCCTAGAAGCACTTAAACATGTGCTTGACCTAATTCAATGAGCAAGAAACTCATTGACAAATATCATAAAAATAATTTCTCTTTTCTTGAATAAATACAAAATTCAAACTTACATTTATGAAGACTGAACCTAGTTACACATCCTTCAACACTGAATGCAACCAATAGATGGGTATCGAATACCCCCAATCAACTCAATGTATGTGGATCTATCTTGCTCCTGCCAACCATCACCACTAAGTCTGCAAGCTGCCCCCCTCAATAATGTGCCAATACAATGTTTGAAGCCTTGACACACACTAGAAAATTGCCTCAGTCATACACGATATCCCCTACTCATGCAGGATCCTGACATGTGTCGCGGAAAGAGTACCACATGTCTCTCCCATGACCAACTCCCTAGGTGTAAGCTCAGTTGATGAATGGTATGCCACCCCCACAAAAGATCACCTCATCCCCCAGCTTGTGGTTGTTAATTCACGCACCAACCCTGCTCCTCCACTAGAGAATATCTATCGTGCCCCTAAGGCACTGAATCTCATAGTACCGTCTCAAGCAAGGCCCCCAAGTCTTGTTATCCACACTATGGGTTTGGATCAGACACAATAAGGCTCCCCTCAACTACACATGGCGCCAACAAGTGGACAATGCGTGGGTTCCGATGGCTATGATCAAGAACCTATGTGGACACTCCCAGCCCGTCTCGTGACTGATCTACTCTCCCAACTTGGGTATGTCCACCCCAATGGTATGCCTGACATCCTCGTCAAGGAATCTCCTTGCTAGTAGCATTCCCTAAGTTTGCAATTCATCCATGCACATTATTGCATAAAACCATGTATCCTCATGTCCCCTAGCATACAACTGCACCCAGTCGCACATCTTTGTGTACCACTAAACCCTGCTCCATATTGTATCATCCCAAATCAATCGGTATCCCCCCTGTATCGATGTGCTTGTCACTCTATGAGGAAATGCATTGTGGTGTGAAACGCTCCTACACCAGGGTGCAACACTACACACTACTGCGCGCCACTGCAAACCTTTGTGCTCCTCTGCATACTATTGTGCACCGCTGCATACCCCTATAAAGCCTTGGATATCAAGGTCTAAGACTGAGACCACAAGCATCATCCTGCATCCTGTTAAGGTCACCATCTCCACTACCACACCTCCATAACATCGGATGAGTGGTCCTCCCCTCTTGATCCTCTCAAAGAGATATGACAGGCAAACCTCCCTAAATGCTAGTGGTGGTGTCACTAAGGTGTTGCTGCTTCGTGACCTCTGTGCCCCACATATCCACAGAAAATCCTCATCCCCATACAATGTTCTGTCTGGTGGTCTGTCAATGCCACCTCCTCCAATCAGCCCCAGCCACAGTATGTAGATCCTCCTACGACCCCATGTACGGCCAGCCTGCCATGACAACTCACGGTGTCTATCCACTGTCCTGTCAATCCATCTTGTCACTAGTGCTACCCGGGCATCTGATGGAGACCTGAAGGCTAAAAGCGCGTTGTGATTAGTCTCTAAATCCACCACCCCACTAACAAGGCCTTTGTTGAACTGCGGCCATGGATGTATCCAACCTCCTAGCGCACCATTGGGTACCAACTTATTACCTCTCACCATCAAATCCCAAAGGAGGGATTGAATGTACAAGCTCCTATGTACAGGACAAGCCCTCCATGCTGATGTTGTGCCATACTCAGCTCAAGTCGCTCGCTCCTGCTCCCTTGGTCATCCCCTATGATTTGTCTAAGCAACTTTGCCTCCCTCTATCCAATGCATAAGAGTGAGATAATAACGTTGTAGGCCCCATAAGCATGCATCTGAAGCGAATTGTTATGAAATCCCAATATGTGCTCTCTGCGCTGCCCCTCGTCAATATCTAGCGCAAAGGACGACTACACATCCTCCTCCATCAAAGCCTCAACTTGAGCCTCCCACTGCTCCTCCATCGACAACCGATCATATAAAACATCCTCACCGATTAGCTGTAGGTGGTTGTCGTCCAACAACTTAGTCATAGATCTGGATGCCTTTGTGCCTATCGGCTCCTCATCAATGGTGGAGATGTCTCCCAGCACCTCATCAACCGGTTGTGTGCTGCTATCGCCTAAAAACTCAATCACGACCGTGGATGCTTCATCAATGGATACCTCAACAACAAATGGCACCTCCTCAATAGTGGACACCTCTATATCTCCGAGCACCTCATCAATGTCTGGACCTATGGGTGTATTCTCTACTCTCTCCCCCAAGCTGTTAGCCAAAGCTATCAAAGGAATCTCAATCAAGTGTGACTCTTGCATCACACTAGGTGTATCTACGTGCCCCTCACAACCCTATGTGCCCTCAACCTCATGCCCAACCCACGCCCTAACTGAGCTCTTAGAAGAGCCATCAAAAGCTGCAAGGAATAACTTTCCCACTGTGCACTGCAAATTAGTGCCATGCGCATAAGCTCCCCCACCCGGCCCCTTGTTCTTGTTGTTATTCTTGAGTTGGCATAAATAATTACTAAACAAATCACCAAACAAATCGCCAAATGGGAGGGAATAACATAACTTGTGAACCCCATAAAGATATGCTTGAGCCTCTATAGATTTGTTTTAAGATATTATTTCGAAATTATTGCATTTATTTAATTTTATTTTGTGAAAACACTTCACTTAGACAACAAATACATTATAATTCAAGATGGTTACATCATGTAGACAACAGGAGTACTAAGAAATTCCTAGTCTGTAAAAGCAAAAAATGCCAGCATGTGAGCTTAGGGCCCTGTTACTACCTGGATTAGCACCCTTGACAACGTCACCTCACAAGCGATGTAGCCACTGTCACCTCAACATAATCTTCTCTCACTTTAAACCAACTCCCACAACACCACAGTGGGTATCCCAACCTACACACACTTCAACAACCTTAAAATACTAGTGCCTAAAAACACAAAGTATGATGAAGGTTAGCATTTAATTCAACAAAATGCAAGTATGAGATATGAATGATAATTTTAGAAAATACAAACTAACATGTGAAGCTCACTCAAAATAAACATTACCTTTGATACTCAAGAGTGAGGGAAGGGTACATACATCAAGTGAGATGATTTCTCCTTGGTTTCCACTTTATTTGTAACCTAACTTGCACTAGCTCGCTAGTGTCCTACACTTCCAAACCTACAAATTAACCAGCGAACACAAAAATACCAGATTTGGACTGTCACTAAAGCAACCCGAAAGTGTGGAAACACTCTAGGATGATGGATCCTTGAGTGTTACTCAAATAAAAGTCAAAACATAGGCTAGTTATGATAAAAATGCAAGCAAATTGTCATGTCCCCATTTTTATTCTTCTTCATAGTACAGCCAGGGTGGATTTCCAGGGCAGGAGATGACCATGTCAGTGGAGAGGGTTTATTTTTCCCTCTCAAGAGGGAAAAATAATCAATATAGTGAGTCGTTGGGCCTTTGAGGAGGCCTAATGAAGTCTTACGGGTGCCATGATGTAAAAATGGACTCCAAACATAGTGGACAAGGCGTTGGCCCCTTGTTTTCCAAGCAAGACCCTGTGGTGCTCCCAAGTGGTGTGGGTTACAAGGAAATTCTCATGGGTCTCCAAGTGGATTAGAAATGCATGTAGACCATCTGTAAGGGCTAGGATGATGACATAATCCCTCCCTCTGCAGCGGGAGACATCCTCTGGACCCTGGAACATCTACCACGTGTATGGTGCATGTGTGGACTCCGCTAGACATGGTGAACCAAGTGCATCATCCTCATCCAAAAGGTGGAACGCGAGAAATCAACGAGTGGTGTTGGAGATCCATGAAGTACTCTCTACTATGGTGGAGAGCCATGGCTCTCAACGCTCACCCTACAAGTGACCATGTAGCCCTCTGGAGGGCTAGGACCCCATATAGGGAGACCAAGCCCCAAATGGAGACCCACCTACAATCCTGCATAAGATCCAATGTGTCCCCTTGCCCTCCAATACAGCAAATCATTAAAATAATCAAGTAAAAGAACTTACAAGTTATGGACTCAATGGGGCATTTCATGGTAGCACGCCCTTCCATAGTGGGCTTTGGCATGTAAAAGTTTCTCCAAGCTCAATAGGGGGATTAATCAAGGACCCAATTAGGTGGTTTCAACCTCTAAAGTGGACGACACATCCATGGTACATCCCTTAAGTGGTAGGTTGCACATAATAAAGTATTGGAACAAAACGGGGATCAAGGGAAACTTCCAAACCACGTGTCATGGTATATGGGTAGCTATAATAAGGGAAGCCCACATTTGGATATATGAGTGTAGGAAAGAGAAAATCGTGGTAGATGAGTTACCCCGGCCTTTGTTTTTCCACCCTTCTTCATATGCCTTTTTCCTTTGATTGTTTTTCTTCATAATTGCTTGGGGCTCCAGGGGATGAGGGCACGTTGTGTAATATATAGCAATAGATACCCCCTTAAGATGGGGCAAATCATCGCCCACAAGGGTTGGGACAATCATGGGTTCCTTAATGATGGAGGGGGCTCATCTAGGGCCCATAGGAACCATGTTGATGACCATGTATAAGGGGTAGAGCTCATGTTTGGCTTTTTCCCACATGCTAAATTTGTATGTCCCAACCATCTTTTATATTTTATGGTACATTTCCTGTTGAGAGTAGTCAAATTATGGTTTTTCTTTTCTTTTTAGTTGCATCAACCTTCGGGCATCGTTCCAGGCCCAACCTAAGGTGTGGATGAAGGGAGGGGGAGGCTAACCTTACATGGACCCAGTGGACACATGTGGACCCGGATGGGAAAAGAGATGAATGGGGCTAAAATAAGTGGAAAGGGGGAATGTATGTTGTTTGGGGAAGCGAGACCATGCGACCAAAATTGGGATTTCCCATGTAGTGCCAACCCTAAAGCTAATGAATGGTCATTAAAAGAGATCCCACGAGACTAGGATACAGGGCTAACCATAAAATCGGGTAGTGGAGAAAAGAGTACAAAACTAGCCCACTCTTTCCACTGAATTCCCCCACCAATCCATGCCTAAAAGTGCCCATGACAAGTAAGGAAAATTACTCAACTATACTAATGAAAAGCCATACCTTCAGGATCGGGAGGCCCACCTTCAAACATACAATCATAACAAGTGGGTGAGGGACCACATGACTGGCCTAGGTGACGGAGATAAAGGCACATCGAGCTATCTGGTGGCTGCAAGGGGTTGCTGGCTGTCGGCTGAGGACCATGTAGGAGAAATAAAATCTCCTATATATACTACCCACAGGTGGTGAGTAACATTTGCCTCCAACTGGGACATGAGCTCTCGAAGAGGTGCATGAAGCTACTCGAATAGGAGGTCATGTGAACACTAGCAATCTCTTGGTACCGCAGACCTGTTACCTACAAATATCAATGACCAAGCACAAGGAGCAACATGTTTTTTTGGTGTCTTATGATTACCCAAGCTTAGTATTAGGCCATACAAATAAACAAGAAAGTAAAAATGCAATTTTAATCTAAATGCAACTAATCTATCATGAGAATATCATATGATAGTTCTGATGAGAAAATGAGCATGCAATGCATCCTACCCTAACATGCATATAATATGTTAATACTAAGTGTAATCATAGAGCCAATGTAGCCAACATATCATTAGATCAACATAAATATGCTTGTCTATATGATTACTCATGGAGGAAATCCCAGTGCGGACACAATCACATAGTGGATGAAGGGGGCAGGAGGTGGGAAAACATGATCTCCATTCAAGGTGAAAAGAACCCTTAAAGGAAGGAAAATAAGTCAATCTAGGAGTGTGGAGCCTTCCCTCTAAGCACACCATGGAGGAATGAATGATCAGCCTCAAGAAGTCCCTATCACAATCTTTGTCCATAATATTATGCTTTGTAGATGCCACAAGGTCATGATGGGAAGAGAAAGCAGATTTGGAACACAGAAGGGGACAATAGATTGGTTGCTCAACGAAGTGATTGTTTTCACAACCTGGAGGGTATGAGGGAGAAGAAGGGATGCAACTAGTGGATGGTTTTTCCTCAACATCATACCCTCGAAGGTAAAAGGTCCCATGGTCACTAGAGATCATGAAAAAAGGGGTGAGGGAATCACTTGTGGAAGCCTCAAAATGATGAACAAGAGAAAAAGTCAAAGGGGAGGGTGAAGTGATTTTCAGCGGGTTTTTCCTCCTCAAAATCATAATCTAAAGGCTCAAGTGATTTGAATATAGAATCATAATTAGTATCAAAGATTGGCTCTCTCCTAAAAGGAGAACCGATTACTTCCAACTACCCTTTTCATGCAAGGGAAAATAATAGCGCTCCTATCCAGGGGCATCGATTTATATGTCATCATAATTAGTGCTAGAAGGAAAGGGAAGACCAATTTGAACCTCATCCTCCTTGTCGATTTCATAAAAAGGAGCACAATCAAAATGAGGACCAACAATTTCCCATTTCTCCTTTTCAATGTGGAAGTAATCTCCAATGTCATCATCCAAGGGGCTAATGGGATTACCTTCTTCAAGGATCTCAAGAGGAGAATCATCAAGAGTAATATTCTTGAGAAAGGTAAGGTTAGTCTTAACTTTACTTTCCATAGACTCATCCTTCCCAACACACGTGTTGTCAGAAATATCATTTTCATCATGTCGAACCAACGAGGACTCATCTTCCTGCTCATCACTTGCATCCTCAAGGTTATCTCCAACCTCTTCATCTTGACTAGTGAGACCTTCCTTTTGGGCTTTACCATATGTAATGAGAGGAGGGTTCTCTTCAGAAATTACAGGGGCACCCATGACCTTATCTTCGAAGGCATATTCCTTATTGATATTTTTATCAAGATCTCTTGCCCCATTACCTGGCTCATGTTGATCATGCACAAAGGGGTCTCCTTGACTTGGTAGCAAGGGAGCTTTCCTTTGGTCATGAAGGGTACTATCTTTACTTGGGATGCCACCCCATCTTCTTAAAAATATATCTTCGAAATTATCATAATCAATGGCAATTTCATGAGGGAGGCTAGCATACCAATCTTTAACTTGAGCTTCAAGTGATAAACCAAATAACCTCATAATTGTGTCATGATTGTTAATGGAGGCCCACCTGCAATCTTGCATAAGATCTAATGCATCCCCTTGCCCTCCAATACAACAAATCATTACAAGTCATGGAATCAATGGGGCATTTCATGGTGGCATGCTCTTCCATAGTGGGCTTTGGCATGTACAAGTGTCCATGGTACATCCCTCAAGTGGTAGGTAGCACATAATAAGGTATTGGAACGGAGTGGGGATCAGGGGAAACTTCCAGACCACATGACATGGTACATGGGTAGCTATAATAAGGGAAGCCCACACTTGGGTATATGAGTGTAGGAGGGAGAAAATCATGGTACATGAGTTACCCCGACCTTTGTTTTTCCACCATTCTTCATACGTCTTTTTCCTTTGATTGATTTTTCTTCATAACAGCTCAGGGCTCCAAGGGATGGGGGCATCTTGTGTAATATATAGCAGTGGATACCCCCTTAAGGTGGGGCAATTCATCGCCCACTAAGGGTTGAGACAATCATGGGTTCCTTAATGATGGATGGGGCTCATCTAGGGCCCATAGGAACCAACGTGATGACCATGGATAAGGGGTAGAGCTCATGTTTGGCTTTTGCCCACGTGTTAAATTTGTATGTCCCGACCATCTTTTGCATTTTGTGGTACATTTCATGTTCAAAGTGGCCAAATTATGCTTTCTCTTTTCTTTTTAGCTGCATCAACCTCAAGGCATCGTTCCAGGCCTAACCCAAGGTGTGGATGAAGGGAGCAGGAGGCTAACCTTATGTGGACCTAATGGACACATGTGGACCCTAATGGGAAAAGAGATGAATCGGGCTAAATTGAGTGGAAGGGGGAATGTATGTGGTGTCGAGAAGCAGGACCATGCAACCAAAATTGGGATTTCCCATGTAGTGCCAACCCTAAAGCTAATGGATAGTAAAGGAGATCCCACGGGACTAGGATACAAGGGTAACCACGAAATCGGGTAGTGGAGACAAGAATACAAACCTACCCACTCTTTCCGCTGAATCCCCCCACCAATCCATGACAAAAAGTGTCCATGACAAGTAAGGAAAATTACTCAACTATACCAATGAAAAGCCATACCTTCGGGGTCGGGAGGCCCACCTTCAAACATACAATCATAACAAGTGGGAAAGGGACCACATGGTTGGCTCAAGTGGCAGAGATAATGGCACATCGAGCTAACTGGTGGCTGCAAGGCACTGCTGGCTGAAGACCATCTAGGAAAAAAAAATTCTCCTATATATAATACACAGGTGGTGGGTAACAGATACTACCCACAGGTGGTGGGTAACAAGTATTATTTCCTTTTTTCTTGCAAAATAATGTGTTATTCACTTATTTATAAATTTATTTTTATATATAAACATATATGAAGTTTCAACCGAGTTTCAGCTGATGTTTCCTTTTTTGGGAGGAAATGTTTCTAAACATATGTTTCGACACTTCGTGCAACTTAGATATACACAATATTACATGCTATTACAATAATCTATCAATCAATCAATAATCAATCATTTTATATATTAAATACATTATATTTATATGGATACTTTTATGTTATTACTTTAAATATTTTGTATATGAAGTTTGGACCACTGAGGTCCTGTGCACACCCTTTTATTATTTGGTGCACTTAATAATGCCCAAGTTCAATAAGATAACGTTGTTAACTTACATGATTTTGTGTCATCAGCATTTGCTTGTTCTCCAACAATGGTATCATGATTAATTTGGAAAATCAGGAACACCTTAAGACTTGAGAGAATTAAGATACGATGTAAAAAGAGGAATGCAATAAAAAACCAATTGATGGGCCTATATGTTGAAGCTAGATAAATCTAGATGCCCCTTTCTATGTCACGACTACAATTCAATGCGTCTAATCTCAGTCCACATTATTTTCTCTGAAAAATCTTAAAGTTGTCATTATCTAACATGTATGAACAATAAAAGGAACACAACCAAAGGTAAATGTACGAAGCAAACATTTTAGATAGTTTTAGCAGAATCATACCATTATAAAATCATCTGGATTATTCTCAATAACAAACCCATAGAGGTATAGCAATTCCTGCAAAATGATTTTACCCTTTTAGAAGGCAAGCATAATAAACAACTTCTAAACTACCTGAAAATTGAAAATGAAAGGAACAGTAATTAATTATTAGCTCTATCCCTCCCATATGATATCACACTAGCTTAGGCCTAAGCTTCAAAGGTGCATTGTGCAAGTGACCAAAGGAAGAAAAGTATTGATTTACCTATTCTCCAAATAATAAAGAGTAACCTACAGTCTTCAGTGAATACAAGAATCATTTGAAAAATGCAAAAATGCCGAAGAAAACTATGAAACTTTTTAATCTTGCACACAAGATACGGAAAGGTATATTGACCAAGATTTTCAAAATAAAGAAATATAATTCAATGAGGCCCAAGAACTTACAATATTTGGCTCGCCATAGCATGCAAAGGTTCATGCGTCTGTCAATGTGATCAAACACCTTTGAGATATAGGAAATTCACACACCTGAAGGTCAGATTAGTGTACCTGAATTCACAAGTTACACTAGTTGTGTATGTGTATGTGGGTTGAAACTTGTGATTGCGCTTCAACATTAAATAGATCCATTCTCCTTGTCGATTTGTGGAGCATTACATCCTAGGTTGTCCCTTAAGGTGTGAATGTCTTTCCTATAAATGTGAGACCCCAAGAGGAACTTGGAAAGACTGCCCATTATCACCTCACTAGTGCTTTTCCTCTCTTCAGACCAGCTCTCATCCCGAACAAAGGGAGGCTCCCCTAAGCAAACTGAATCTGACAAGGTATAAGGATTGGAAAGGGGATCCGGGGAATAAACAAAATCTGGTTTCTAATGAGATTTTATGGCAGTAAATTATAGGTTTACCAAACATAAAATTAAGACTAGTAAAACACGGTAAAATGATGGTTTACTAGACTTGTAGCAAATCCGATTTTTAATTAATCTACTGTTTCCTAGATTTGCAAAACAGAAAATTAATAATGATTTTTTTATAATTTTTAGGTGGTTACAAAGGGAGGACAATTGTCTAGATTCCAGACTGGGAAAATCGAGTCAAATGGGCATTGGGCAGACTTAGTGGGCTGTTTTAACAATGTTTTAGGAGACAAATGATTTGCAAAGACATGCTACAGCAGTCCCAAAGTGGCTGGAAATTGCTACAGATAAATACAAAGGAACGGGCCTGTTACCCCTCTTTCAGCAAGGGTACCTATAGATTCATTGCAGCATTCTTAAGCACCATTGTAACCCTAAGGTCACAAGTCAAACGCCATGTAACAACCATGTGAGGCCTTGCAGGCATCCTAGACCCTGTGTCACGTTGAGTCAGTCTTGCTTTGGTCGGACCATTTTCAGTCCCTTTGAGTTTGCACTTTGCAGCAGGTTTTTTTCATCCCTAGTAGTATTGGAGGGCCTGATGTAAGCTTATATGTGGACTCTTGGTTTTGTGGGAGCCCTGCAGCGTAGGGGTGATCACCAAGTATAGGGGTCAACCCAACCCACATTGGGTGTACCTATGTCTTTCCCCATGGTTATGAGTCTATCGAGTCTGTTCGTGGAGTGTCGTATCCTTCATATGTTTCTCATATATAGAAATGTCATAGTCAGTGACATTTTCAAACATCCCAAGGCATTTACATTTTCTAAGGCAAAGTGGTCGCGGAAGTCAAAAAGTCAACAGGGTCCCAAATTGTAGAGCTCAATGAGAGGATGACATGTCACATGAAATGTTTCCATTTGGTAAAGGCATTCTCAAGATGTGGTTGGCCAAAGTTGGTCAAACAACAGTGTTACAGGTTTTCTAGTGGCAGAATAGGGGGAGTATTGGGCCGATTTTCACATGCAATACTTCAAAAGTGCTCTACTCGCAAAGAAGAACAAAACCCATGTCTTAGAAAAAAATTATCCTCCAAGGCATTAGAAATGATCCACTTGGGTGTGAAGATGTTGCAGAGCAGTGTTTCCACATGGCATAACAGGGGCAGATTTTGTCAGACTTCCACATATAATGTAAAAATTGGTCTACAAAACGAGAGGAACAAAACCAATGTCTCAAATTTTCCAAATTCCCAAGGACGCTATAGATCTTGGGGTGGTCAAAAATGCACTCTTTAATACATGGATAAGTCAAGTCAATTAAAAAGTAGTCGTTGGAAAGATCAATATAGTTGTTGCAGGTTACTATTTCCAAGAAGATTAAGACAAGGATAAGAAAAGTATCCACTAGAAGTCATGTAATTAGCCTTCAACTAATAGAGCAATTTGATGCAAATCTAACTCAAATTTGTCGAGAGTTGATCCCAGCACAAAGCAAATTCCCAGAATCGGCACTTCCCTCAACCTTTCGGGATACAATCCCGTTAAAATCACAGTGGGTAGGAGTCGGAAGGATGACCAACTCTAATGAGAGTATGGCCAAATCCTCACATATATGATGGACCTCCACAACCTTCTTTCTACCTTGGATCGGGCCAACATGGCACCATCCTGTCTGCAAGGGTTGCCAAGGTAAACCCTTTGGGCAAGACCCTCTCAACCTCTCCACCAAATACTAACAAGCATACTGTAGTAGCTCGGTGCTATACGAAAGCCACATACAAAAGCTCAACAAGATGGACTCTCCAGGTGGGTCCCAAATTTAAGTTATAGACCACTTTATACATATCCCGTCACAAATAGAGATGCACTCATGAAGAGCTATAGGGTCAAACAAGTCAAAAAGTCAACAGGGTCCCAAATTGTAGAGCTCAATGAGAGGATGACATGTCATTGAAATGTTTCCATTTGGTAAAGGCATTCTCAAGATATGGTTGGCCAAAGTTGGTCAAACAATAGTGTTACAGGTTTTCTAGTGGCAGAATAGGGGGAGCATTGGGCCGATTTTCACATGCAATACTTCAAAAGTGCTCTACTCGCAAAGTAGAACAAAACCCATGTCTTAGAAAAAAATTATCCTCCAAGGCATTAGAAATCATCCACTTGGATGTGAAGATGTGGCAGAGCAGTGTTTCCACATGGCATAACAGGGGCAAATCTTGTCAGACTTCCACATATAATGTAAAAATTGGTCTACAAAACGAGAGGAACAAACCAATGTCTCAAATTTTCCAAATTCCCAAGGACGCTATAGATCTTGGGGTGGTCAAAAATGCACTCTTTAATACATGGATAAGTCAAGTCAATTAAAAAGTAGTCGTTGGAAAGATCAATATAGTTGTTGCAGGTTACTATTTCCAAGAAGATTAAGACAAGGATAAGAAAAGTATCCACTAGAAGTCAAGTAATTAGCCTTCAACTAATAGAGCAATTTGATGCAAATCTAACTCAAATGTGTCAAGAGTTGATCCCGGCACAAAGCAAATTCCCAGAATCGGCACTTCCCTCAACCTTTCGGGATACAATCCCGTTAAAATCACAGTGGGTAGGAGTCGGAAGGATGACAAACTCTAATGAGAGTATAGCCAAATCCTCACATATACGATGGACCTCCACAACCCTCTTTCTACCTTGGATCGGGCCTACATGGCACCGTCCTGTCTGCAAAGGTCGCCAAGGTAAACCCTTTGGGCAAGACCCTCTCAACCTCTCCACCAAATACTAACAAGCATATTGTAGTAGCTCCGTGCTATACGAAAGCCACATACAAAAGCTCAACGAGATGTACTTTCCAGGTGGGTCCCACAATTTAAGTTATGGACCACTTTATAGATATCCCATCACAAATAGATAATGCACTCGTGAAGAGCTATAGGGTGGAGACCTCCGGGCGAGACCCACAAATAAACTCTAAGCCGCCAATACAAAGTCGGTGAAATGGAAAAAGGTGTTATACAAAGTCGTTAGGGTAAGTCTTCCAGGCGCTGTCCACCTGCTCTCCACAACCCAGCACGTTTAACTTTGATACTTAATAAGATGGTCGGAGTAACAACTGCCGGGCAGATCCCATCAATTGACGCTTTTGTCAATTGTCGCATCGTCTAATGACGGATCCCTGTAGGGAATGAAAACGTGAAGCCTTTCACTCGGCTCCTTTGTGCGCTCTAACGCCACTCTCTTGGGCAACTCCTTTCCCTTCTTCGCCCTCCTGCAACCACTCCAACAAGTGATGCATGCACATATATGCCTCTCGACCCTACTAATAAAGTACAATATTATAATGCCGCCGATACAAAGTCCGTGAAATGGAAAAAGGTGTTAAACAAAGTCGTCGGGGTAAGTCTTCCAGGCGCAGTCCACCTGCTCTCCACAACCCAGCATGTTTAACTTTGATACTTAATAAGATGGTCAGAGTAAATTAATTTGACCTCCCGGTCAATGAGAATTACAAATGCCCCTGCATCATAAACCCAAGGAGCAAAGATTTCATGTACTCCTACCCATGAGTTCTTCAACAGATTTGCCACTTTTCTATATGAGTGTGGTTGTCATCCAAGTTGCATTTGTGACTGGAAGGTTTTTCCACTTTACCAAATATTCAAAATACTCCTTGTCCCTAGTCTTTTTTATTAATCTCTTGTCCAAAATCCTTTCAAGCTGTAAAGGTTCAACTGTCAATAACTGCTTTTCCCACTGTATTAGTTGTTGCTTCTAATCATCACTTGTTGGTTGTTTTGTCACGGGCTCATACTTGTATAAGTCTGCTACATTAAATATTGGTGAAATTCCAACTCCAGGTGGCAATTCAAGTTCATAGGCATTAGCAGAGAATTTCTTCAAGATCCTGCAAGGTCTGATCTTAAATTTTAGCTTGTTGGGCTCGCCCTTTGGAAATATTTCCTTTCTCAAATGTGCAAGTACTAAATCTCCCACTTCAAAGTTCTGCTCCTTTTTGTTGAGATCAGCCCTGCTTTTATATTTTAAATTGTAGTCATGTAATTCCTGCTTTACTTGGTCATGGATTTCTCGTATAGCAGTAGAAAAGTATTCTCCTGCTGCACTTATTTTCTTTGCTCTTCCTAGATTTCTGAGCTCATGCACTCCTTTTGGGTTCATTCCATACACAAATTGGAAAGGGCCTTGTCCAATACTTCTGTTGGGACTCGGGAGTTCCATTGTATGCATATTCAGCTTGTGCTAGAATTTGATCCCACTATTTGGGATGATCTCCAATCAAAATGCGTAGAATGTTTCCCAAACCTATATTCACTACTTTAGTCCAACCATCCGTTTGTGGGTGATATGCTGAATTGAACTGCAATTTTGTGCCAAATTTCTTCCACAATGTTCTCCAAAAATGTCCCAAGAATCTAGTGTCTCGATCTGCGAGAATATTTTTGGGAATTCCATGGAGTCTTACCACTTCTTTAAAGAACAAATTAGTAACATGGCTAGCATCACTAAATTTAGCACAAGGAATAAAATGAACCATTTTTGAAAATCTATCTACCACCCCAAAGATAGAATCATTACCTTTATGTGTCTTCCGTAAACCCAAAACAAAATCCATGCTAATGGAATCCCATGGTCTTTCTGGAATTGGCAATGGAGTGTACAATCCCATATTTTGGCTTTTCCCTCTGGCATATTGACAGATTCTGCAATTTTTCACGAACTTTTGCACATCAGCTCTTAACTTGGGCCAATAATAGTGTCATTTGAGCAGCTCATATGTTTTATCATTGCCAAAATGTCCTCCAAGACCACCGATGTGTTTCTCCTTGATCAAATTCTTTCTCATGGAACAATTAGGAATGCATAACTGATTATTTTTTAACAACAACCCATCTTGAATTATATAGTCAAGCCATGGACTTCAATTCTGTGCAGTTGGATTTTTGCAAGATTTGTAGGCCTCTTTGAAATCTGGATCTATTCCATATAATTCTTTCATAAAATCAAATCCAAGTACTTAAATTTGTCTCTCCTAAAACAAAAATTGTCGTCTGCTTAAAGCATCAACGATTTTGTTAGATTGCCCACTTATATGCTTCAAAACAAATGTGAAGCTTTGCAAATATTCAACCCATTTGATATGTCTTTGATTTAATTTAGGTTTTTGCATAATAAACTACAAGGCGTGATTATCAATGTAAAGAATAAACTCCCTAGACAATAAATAATGCCTCAATTTCTTAAGAGCTTGAACCACTACATAGAATTCCTTGTAATAGGTTGTATACTTCCTTTTGGACTCATTCAATTTCTAACTGTGATAAGTAATGGGTTTATCCTCCTAGCTTAGTACTGCTCCAATCGCATCATTGTTGGCATTGCTTTTCACTTGGAGAGGCTTGTTAAAATCTGGAAGTGCAAGGACTAGTTGTTCTGTAATCTTCTTTAACATCTGGAATCCCATCTCAGCTTCAGCAGTCCACCAAAATGGTTGGTGGTTCTTTTTAATTGTTTCCATAATTAGTGTGCCCATTTTGATGAAGTGCCTGATGAATTTCCTGTAAAAACTCGTCAAACCATGACAGATTATGACGGATCCCTATGCGGAATGAAAACATGAAGTATTTCACTCATCTCCTCTATGGGCTTGCCTTTGTGCACTCTAACGCCACTCTCTTGGGAAACTCCTTTCCCTTCTCCGCCCTCTTGCAAGCACTCCAACAAGCGATGCATACACATATACGCCTCTTAGCCTTGCTAATAAAATACAATATTATAATTGGGATGTGTATTATTCATAAGATTGCAGAAGGACTGGTTGGAATGATATTAAGGTTTTTCGCCACCACATGCACAAACCCATTTTTATTGAAAATTAAGGAATATAAAGATTACATTACGATTCGGTCTAGATCCATGAATATAGGATCAAAAGACCATTTAAGGGAAAAATTAAACAATTATAACAATTCTTTAACAATCTACCTAAATTAAACAAATTACATGGCAATTTCAAACAAATTCTATCCTAACAAACCACTCATTGAGGAACCAACTCCTCTAGTAAATGATTTTGACCTCTTGGTCAATGAGAATTACGGATGCCCCTGCATCACGAATTCCCAAGGATGATCACTTTCTCTCCCAAGATAAATCAATGTGATGTTCCTTTTTATGGTGTTCCTTATGGCATGGTTAGGATAGACTTTCAGGGTTGGAGGCAGACAGGTCACAGGAGCAGGTTTACGTCATCAGCTGGCCCAGGCGCTTTTGGAGATGCTTTATGGGGTCTGGAGGAGTTCACTTGCCATCTTCCATCATCATAGAAACTCACATAATTCGGTGAGGTTAAAAAGATTCCTAGGATGAAATTCTTTGCCAAAATCAGAGGCTTACCTAGGTGTTGTTACATAATTAAACGGTCATACTAGCATCATTTACAATATAACTTGTAGAAATTGGGTTTACAATGATACAATAGTGTTGGATGATGACTTTGAACTTTGAAAAAATGTATTCATAACTTTGCATTCTGCTTCCTTGGACTGTTGACAAAGTGTGGTCAACATGCATCATGTATCAAGTCAAAGAGATATATTGTAAAGTCAAAGCGTCATAAGAATTCCTCCAACACAGGTCAACCTTCAAGAAAAGATGTCAGCCTACAAGAAGGGACAAGTCAACCTCAATATAGGGCTATTTGGCCACCAAGAGAAGACTATAAATTAGAAGCACTCAGCCTCAATTATAATCATCAATCAAGCTCACAAAAAGTTCCATCGAGGGAAAAAGAAGCCTTCCAGCTAGGGAAAAAGAAACCTTCAAGCTAGCAAAAAGGGAAAGCAACTCAAGAAGAAGAAACATCAAAATTTTGGATTGTTTCTGGACATTATTCCTCACACATGCGAAAGAGATAAGGCATCAACCATTGCAACAGAGATTGAAATATTACAGGAGGCCAAAATCAGATAAAAGTGTTAGCCTCTCTCACAAAACAATAATAAATCCAAAAATAAATTAATTAATTAAATATTCCAAGTTAGGAATTTGTGCCTAACTCTTGGGTTGTTGCTCTAAAATAGGAGTTAGTTTAGGTAACTCCTATATTGGTGTGTGTCTGGTGAGAAATTATCTCAACCAAAAGTGTCTAAGATAGCACGCACTATCTTGAGAACACTATCTCTCATCTATTTATTTGTAACACTATATTCAATTATTTTAAAAAAATGAATGAAAATGTGAGAATACCTGAGGCTGAAGCCTTTTTCCGCCATTCTTTGGTGTCTGGTTTATTATGTGTGCTTTATCTATTTGTCTGAGTTAATTTTTTTTTTTTCAGTATGTGGTATCAGAGCTGGGTTGTGCGCCCACCTCGCGTATAGGATTATTGTCGTTTGAAGGCTTAAGTTCTTCCATCAATGGCTCTTCCTCCAGAGCTCCTTCCAGCGTCGCCATTCACCAACAACCATTCAGAAGAAATTTGGTTGTTAAAGCGGCCACAACTGTGGCCCCAAAGTTCACTACAATCAAGCCACTAGGTGATAAAGTGCTCGTAAAGATTCAGGCCGTTGAAGAGAAAAGTCGAGGTGGAATTATATTGTCTGATACTACCCAAGACAAGCCCCAGGGTGGTGAGGTCGTAGCTGTGGGCGAGGGAAAAAAATTTAGCCAAACTCAGGTTGAACCCAGCATTCAGCTTGGAGCCAAAATTATTTATTCGAAGTATGCAAGTACAGAGCTCGAGTTCAATGGAGTTGATCATCTTCTTCTTAAAGAGGATGACATTGTTGGCCTTCTTGAGACAGATGACATAAAGGACCTCAAGCCATTGAATGACCGTGTTCTGATCAAGGTAACAAAAGCCGAGGAAAAAACAACTGGAGGTATACTGTTGACAGAGACTGCTAAGGAAAAACCTTCCACTGGAACGGTGATTGCTGTAGGACCGGGTATGTATGATGAAGAAGGAAACAGAAAGGAGCTTAATCTGGAACGTGGAATCTGCAAGTAGCGTTGGAAAGGTATTTTTTGCTTAAATTGTTCTGATTTTAATGAATGCCCTTCTTCAATTATCCGTGGTCCCTCTTCCGTCATGCAAATAAATTCTCCAAAGTCTGACTTTTCACAACAGTCTTCCATCCATCTTTTAATGGAGTTTTTGCATAGCTTTGATTAGCATAAATAGAGTAAACAACGCTACAGTCACAAGTAATATATATTCAGAAGTCGAGTTCCATTTATCACATCTGGATTGGTTTGATGCTGTTTTGGCATTTAATCTGATAGATTTTTAAGGGGATGCAATTTTAAGGGGTTTCTATTACTGTTAAATTGAGCCTGCGGAGCTGCAACTCAACCACGGAATCAATCTGTCGCTTGTGATTGAATCGTGCAAATTAAATTACAAAGAGACCACTTAATTGCTACGGATCTGAGGCAAAACCAGCGACCAGTTTATGAGGAGCAACATTTGTTTTGACCATCCGCACTGTGCTTTCGAGCTCCAATCCTGGAAATCCTCTTATACAAACTGGCCGGAAAGTCCTGCAAAAAGGATTTTCTTTCCTCGGTTGTTTTCTCGGTCGCCATGGCCTTCATCGAAACTACTCTGAAAACCCACATTTGACAAACCCTGCGCCTTTCATAGAAATTATTGCCCCGGACAGATAAATCATTCAAATAAGCTTCCCGAGACCCTATGGTATGAAGAGGACGATAGAGTAGGATGTCCAGGCAGCCTCCGTGGCAGGGATGTGGGATGTATTGCCCCCCATATCAATGTCGGGAACCTTCTAATGTTTGAATAGCGAGCGAGATTATGAAGAAAAGTGCGTTGAAGAATCAACATTTTCCAGAAGAAGCTGCCAGCCTTTGCCAGAGACAATTGTCTAAGAACCAATGTTTTCCAGGCAAGTTGTGTTAATTTTCATAAAGCTATGGCTTTATAATATACATATTGAAACGTGCCAATCATTTTTTTTAAAAGTGATTTCAATGAAAAATTACACGGATAAATGTAAAGTTTAAACGAATACAACCGTAATTCACTTTTGATAAAGCGACCTTAAAACTATTAAAGTGTTTTATGGAACTTTAAAAAGGAGTATATTTTGTAATGAAGCGTGGTAATTTTTAATATATGATGAGAGATAATAAGTGGAATGTGAGAGAATGAGTGGGGTGAGAATGAAGTTTAACACTTAATGTTTCATGAACTTTAATGGGTTAGAGTTAGTGGAGAATAATATTTGGGACGAAGAGAGAATTAATGGTGAATATGATGAGAGATGAGAAAGGCTGCTTTAATTTTTGAAATCTTTGAAGTGATAGATTTTTCAAAGGAGAGCTCATTGATGTAGGAGGTTGAGTCAGGTTTTTGAACGCATTTTCTTCCAAATTTGTGAGTGTCAAATTCTCATTGTTTGAGAAAGCTTTCATGGCAATGTTGTAAAAGATGAAAGGTTGATGATCTCAATACTCAATAAAGACATATTATTTGTGGTGATTGTGTCCAAGATCCGCCCGAAATTGAATAAGGGGATCTTAGGTACACCATGTGTATTTGTGATGGCGAGTGTTTTTATGGCTTCATGTTGTTGCTTATCATTTGTGTCTAGTTTTGACACATAAATGATCTCATTTAACACACATAAAGTTCAATGCAAGAAAGCACAACACTTGTAACAGAATAGCTTCAAGGAAGGATAATTAAGCTCAACACATGCATTTGCGTCACTACAACAAATAATCAAAATTTTCAACATCGGCATTCTACCTCAACAAACAAATTCACTCAATACAATCAAGTTCATAACTCTGCAAACTCTAGCATTTCAAAGCAAAGTCTACATCACTACATTCAAGTTAATGAATCTGTAAACTTCAACGTTTCAAAGCACAGTCTACATCAACATTATTGAACTTGTAATCAAACTCAAATTACATTGAATTGTAAGGGTGCATTCTCGGTTGAAACCGACACCCAAGTCTTCCATCGAGTCAAATTGAATTCATTGTAGTGAGTCATTGAAATCATTGTAAGCTTTTTGGGTGCATTTTCGACAGTGTTCGACACTCAAGTGAGTCCATGAATTTTAACTCTAAAGCAAACAAGCAACAAGTTCACATCTCCTACAAGCAAGCGTGAGTATTCATTCAAGCAATTTGCATCACAACAGTACAAAGTTCAAACCTTCAAGCGACCCAGCGTGAAGTTCATTGCAGCAACCATCAAAGCAACCAAACAAGTTCAACTCTAACACCAATCAAGCAAGTTGAGATCGACATCAAGCGAGCGTGGCTATTCATTCAAGTGAGCGTGAAGTCATTCATGCAAACAAGATCGTCATCAAGCGAGCGTGAATTCCAGAGTTTAAGCAAGAAAGTTCTACAACTCTAGCAAGTGTTCTCAGCAAGTACAATAAGCAACAAATCAAGTGAGCGTGCCATTCAAGTCCCATAGCAAGCGAGCCTGTCATTCAAGTAACAAAATCAAGTGAAACAGTTCAAAGCACAATTATTCCAAGCCAATTAAGTTTGTGAGTGCAGGATTTCTTGAACAACTCACCTCAGTAGGTTCTAAGAAAATTGCAGACAAACAGAATTGCATGCAACCTGAAGTTAATGTCCAACCGAAATGTTCTCATTGTCAAAGAACCGGTCATATGGAAGATCAGTGTTTTGATCTCCATCCTTGTTGCCATTGTGGCAAGCCCAATCATTCCTCAGAAAAATGTCGCAACCAACAAAAATCAACCAGATTGAAGATACATTATGAATGGATTGATCCTTGGGAATGGTCATCCACAGTCAAAAGATTGTCTCAGTTCTACAACCGACTACAATCACACATAGTGCAACCAGCAGTGAACCGATGATGGTACTCTCATGCAGTTGAATGAGGGAGTACGACAGTGAAACTCTCCTACACCTGAAGGGGGGGAGTTCAAATATATTTTGGAGAAGATTGTCTCTCCTTTCAGCTGACAAAGGGAGGAAAATGTCAATGAAATTGACAAGTGGTTGTCAGACTGAAAGTCTCGACAACATCAGTGAAGTAGCCAGTGGGCATCTTCATCAGCCAGTGGGCTTTTTTCATCAGCAGTGAGCATCAGCAAATTCGCTAGTGGGCGATCGACAGCCAAAGCAGCAGTGAGCAACTTTCATCATAGCAAAAACAACATTGAGTCGTTTTTCGACATCTTCAGCCAGTGGGCGATCATCATCAGCAAATACGCCAGTGGGCGTTCATCAAATTGTGTCAGTGGACACCGGATGCTGTTTTCAAACAAAGGACAGTTGGATCCTTTTGCGGCTTGGCACGTGATGGAGTTGTCAAGCGACATTCAGAGATGAATCAAGCATGCAGTTGATTCATGTTCTCTTCAGATTTGAGTTTTTTTCCAGCATCCAGTTTTGGCGGTTTTTTTCAGGCAATGTTTTTGAGGATCAACATGAGAGCTTGGAATATGGTTCCTCATTCTTATTTTGGATTTATCATTGAGGGGGGAATGTTAGCCTCTCTCACAAAACAATAATAAATCCAAAAATAAATTAATTAATTAAATATTCCAAGCTAGGAATTTGTGCCTAACTCTTGGGTTGTTCCTCTAAGATAGGAGTTAGTTTAGGTAACTCCTATATTGGTGTGTGTCTGGTGAGAAATTATCTCAACCAAAGGAGAAATTATCTCAACCAAAAGTGTCTAAGATAGCACGCACTATCTTGAGAACACTATCTCTCATCTATTTATTTGTAACACTATATTCAATTATTTTAAAAAAATGAATGAAAATGTGAGAATACCTGAGGCTGAAGCCTTTTTCCGCCATTCTTTGGTGTCTGGTTTATTATGTGTGCTTTATCTATTTGTCTGAGTTAATTTTTTTTTCAGTAAAAAGAAGGATCATCTTGCAAGTCGAATTGTTGGAGAAGAAGCTATTGTCCAAGTGAAGGATTAAAAGGAATAAAATCACCATATTTATCTCACAGGTGTGACCTAGGGTTTCTGTAGTAGAAGACGAAATTGCAGCCTTGAAGCAGCAGGCCAAAAATCTGAGGAAGGGTCGAAATTTGAAGTTGTGGAGCAAGTTTGACTGGTGTTGACATTGTGGAAAAGAAGCTCATCAAAGGAAGATTTGATTTGGTCTTGGAGGAATCCTTGACAAGCATCTTAGGTGTTGGAATTCATCATTTGAATTTCTATAGGAAGAGATAAGTTCTTGTGGGTTTTCCTCTCAAAAGGAGAGGTTTTGGCCATTGCTTACAGCCTACATTTTGTGTCCTCTTGTTTTATTGATCTTTATTGCTTGGTAGATGTTTGATGATAGAAAACACAATAATAATCAATTTGAAGAAGAATCTAATAAAGTTCGGTAGAAAGACAGCACAAACAGTTATCATGGTATCAGAGCTAAGGTGACTACAACAAGAAGAAGAGGCAGCTTGAAGATCAGCCAATTGAAGAAGGATCTTGAACGAAGGAACTTAGAAGCATCAAAGAGGACTAGGAAGAACCAAGGAAGAGTAATCATTTCAAGGATCACATCATCACAAGGAGAAGCGGACTTCAAGCACCCTACCTCCACTCAATGGAAGAAGGACTACACATTTGGAGCGTCTTGAAGTCTCCATCTACATTTCTAAAGGAAGCAAGAAGAAGCATTGCCATCATCATCAAAGACATCATGGTGATCTCCCTCACATTGAAGCAAAGATCACATCTCAAACATCCTTGAAGAAGATCATCCAGGAAGCAACATCATCAAGAAGGCATCAAGTTAAAGATATCATCATCTAGAAGCATTTTCACTTGACAAGTAAGTATTTTACATTTATGTCGGAATCTACTATAAAAATGACTTCATTATGCAAGGAAAGGAACAAATTCATTGGGTCATCAAATTTCCTTGCATGGAAAAAGAGGATAAGATTGGATCCTCATAAAGAATGAAGTTATTGAATATGTTAAGGGTTCAATCTCCAAACCATCTCAAGAGCAAGCTCAAGCACTATCGAAGTATATGAAAGGGGAAATAAGGGCTCAAAGAATCCTCATAGATTCAATCAAGGATTCACTCATCCCTTGAGTAGTAAAACAGAGAAATCGAAAGATATCTATGAAAAGTTGGTATAATTGTTCTATGTAAGCACTGCAAGAGAAGTTATATCATTGAGAACCGAATTATACAAAATGAAGGTATCTAATGATGAAAGAATAGTTGCATACCTTATGAAGGTATCTCAAATAAGAGATAAACCACAAGAATTAGGAGAAATAACGTTTGATCTACTGAATGCACTACCTGGTGAATGGGGAAACTTTGTATCAAGTATGTATGGAAAGAAGGAAGCCACTTCACTCAGTGAACTTTAGTCATTATGTAAGATTGAAGAAACTAGGTTGAAGACAAAAAGCGATGTTGGATCAAATGAACAAGTTCAAGTATATGTTGTCGTGGCTAGGAGAAGAGGAAATTCTGGTCCTCGGAAAAAAGAAGAAAATCGATATGTCAAAGATACAATGCTATGAGTGTAATGAATATGGGCACTTTAAAAGGAATTGTCCTAAAATCAAGACGGACAACAAGAAGAAAAAGGAAAGGAATGAAGCCCATGTTACCAAAGAAGAAATGGAAGAAACAGAAAAGAAGAAACCAAAGAAGCAGCAAGTGAAAGATCTCTACTATGACTGAGATAATCCCCTTCACATAGATACAGAAAATAATAGAAAGCATCATAAGTATGATAGGATGCATTATAGCAAGATAGAGATGACATCATCATAGAAGCATGGAAGGATAGCTGAAGTAAAAGGTCTACATGGTTATAGTAGTCATCATGATAGAAATGGCATCTCCATTGGGAGCATATAAGTTCAACTGAAGTAGCAATATATATGGTAAGAGGGAAGTCATCTAGCAAGATAGAAGATAAAGAAAGGTCATCATACATCCTCATTATTAGAAAGGAGCATTTGCGAAATGAGGATCATCTAGAACCTCCACTAGAATCTTTATAAGAAGGTTCACCTCTACTTGGAATAAGAAAGTGTCTCGTTGATTGTCTACATTCCACCTTGTGTGGGATCCATTGTTTAGAAGTATGATGGTATGGTGACAAAGGAATGTAGCATGTTGAGTTGGTTGAAGTACATTCATCTTCAAGCAAGAAAAAGAAGTTGCTAGAAGGAAGTTTAGAGGACCAAAAGAAGGAAAAGGTATGTATATTTAATAGATAAAATCATGTCATAATACAGTTGTTGATAGCATCGTTGAATGCTCTATCTCATGAGCATGATCGAAGAAGGAGGATCTCTTCCATTAGAATGATGCATGAAGGCATGTAGACAATGTGCCTTGAACTCTTCTACATTGTCATGTCCCTTCTCAAATACATTTGTAACAGGGTGTTGCTACACAGTTTTGGCTCAGGAAGAGAACCCATCATTTTCGACATAGGGACATAGGAGGCAATTCGATTTTATTTGGTTGCTAGTGGAATTTGGGGGCCACCCACATGGGAGTTCGAATTGGCCCATTCGAATAGCTTGGAGGGAAAGTTCAATAGGTGGATAGAGGGGCCCACATCAAGCTAGGGAGGCCCAAGGAGTTATAAGGAGGGAGCAACTCTCATTTTGGATTCATTCTTACACCTTGCAATCAAAATTACTTGATTGTTCGCTCTGCTGCTTAGCTGAGTCAACCGACTATTTAGCCACAAATCTCTCAAGCAGGAGATTCAACCTCTACTTCAGGGGACCATCTGTGCCCGCCCTAGAGAGGAAGTTCCATAAGTATTTCAAGAGTTCCGGGAGTGTGTACAACACTACCATTCAGCCACAACAGGGACTGTGTATTTCTAGCTAGCGGGAGAATACGCAAGGGGAGTTTGGAGCTATCAATGATCAAGCATTTGTTGAAAGAGTTAGAGGATTGGGAGAGCAACAAAGGGCCAGCCTTTCTTGTGATTTTTGGAGCCAACAAAGCCAACATCCCAGCTATTCAATTTACAATTACATGGGGCCTGCGCAGAGAGCAACCACTAGGCTCACGTGGGAGTTGGAGGAAGGAATTGTAGAGTTGGAGCTACCCTGGAGAAGTAGGAGATCACTTGGAGGGCCAATTGAGGAGGATTGTTGGAGTTGGGAGAGCAGAGATTGATAGCATCAGTCACAACAACAGAATTCGAAATTGGAGGAGGGCCAAGTTGTGAAAGGTCAATTTCTGAAGGTTGGAACCAAGGGTCACCCTTTCTGGGTTTTTTCTGGTTTTGGGCAAGGATCACACTCTTGATTTTATAGAATTTTTTGGGTAGATCTAATGGTTCAAACAGGGGTCCCAACTCAGCTAGCAGCTAGAGGAGCTAAGGGGAATTTGGGCCAAAATTCCGAGGTCAACATTTGGCCAATTCCTTCATGGGTTTTTCTGGGTTTAGGCCAAGGAGCAAGGAGCTGAAATCTCATAATTTTTTGAGCACGAGAAGCAGTTATTCCATCCCTTCAAAGTCAACAGACAGAGCAGTTTCCTGGGGCAATGCAGTTCAGTTTGGTGCAGCAGTTGTAGCAGCCTTCAGTTCAACATTTTCTCACCTAGGTTTTGTCAAGCTTGTCCATTGAGACAAGCCCAGGTGCACCATTCTATTTTACTATTGTATTTTTCTCCTAAAGAAGTAATAAAATGGCTCAGTGGTTCTGTATTTCTAGTGTTTCCATGGGTGTTTAATGTATATTTCGTTTTTCTGATTGTTGGATTGTTTGCATGATTTGTATATCACTTAGATTCTTGTTTAGGATCATTACATACATATTGATAAAATGAAATCAACATAATATGACTTCATATGGAATATGAGGTGGTTGCAATCATGGTTCCTATGTTGAAAGAACCATGTAAAGAAGATCCTGAGGAAAGCAATATGTGAAGAAAGGAAGAAGAGTTCGTGAATGATGCAACTATAGTCACGAAAGATAAGATAATTGATCAACATCCGATAACTAGAAGATTTAGCAATGAAATCTCCATGGAAGAAGAAGGTATGAAGACCCTGGTATGTATACTAGAAAAAAGAGAACCTTGATAATGAAGGTCTTGGAGATGGATTCATACATACGCAGAATGTTGATGTTACAAGAAGTTGATGTCATGACGAAAGGCCATCATAAAAAGGTAACTTTGATTTAATGTTCATTTTTTACTTTTGAAATTGGATGGAAGGTCCTAAAAGAACATGACTTGGAAAAGGTAGTTGTATGAAGGAAAGCGAGATGTGGAATAGAAATCATCTAAATTGGATCCATGAAAATTATCAGAGTTCTATCACTATATCAAATCATGACAGACTTCAAGAACCTTGTAAAAAAAGAGTTATTAGGAAGGACCTCTGGACAGTGGCAGTTTGTAGCCAACACGGAACGACGAGGACCTCGGTCAAAGCGCGCTGACCAAGGCCCATGGAGACTGTGCAGTGGCACAAAACTAGCAGTTAGGAAGCTCAGATCAGAAAACAGAGGCCGCTTCTGATGCGAGATTAGCGTTGGGCAAAACCCCTCGAAATCGAATAGTGTTAAAATTGGCAACCAGGGCAAAACTTCATGTGGGTCATCTTATTCATGGCTAATAATATTTTTATTAGATTCCTCTCGTCGAGAGGTGTAGGATTGATATAAAGATCATCCAATTCCGATAAGTATTCATGGAGATATGAATTTATTTTGATTATGGAATTATTATCAAGCCGACCTACAACTCATGTAGGCTCAGAAGCCAACAGTCGCATCTATTCACCCACCAACGTTGTGTATAAATATAAGAGGACTTTTCCTCATTTAGACTCACTCATCTCATCACATCTCTCTCTCTACTGCGTAGATATGAGTCTCTTCTCTACTGCGCTGAAATGGGTCTCTCTCTCTCACACATGTGAAGCCGGAAGCTGTTGAATTTGAAGCTGCAACTGCAGAAGTAAAGATTGACTTGCGTGGCCTAGAAGATCCCCTCTTTGGAACTGCGTTGTAGGTTCATCTGAACCTCCTTTGAAAGCCGCAACTTTTGGTGGTGGAATGAAGTCAATCCGACGAACGGTTTGCAAGATATCAACTGCCCTAGTTTGAAGCCGGAAACTGCTGAAACTGAAGCTGCAACTGCAGAAGTAAAGATTGACTTGCGTGGCCTAGAAGATCTCCTCTTTGGAACTACGCTATAGGTTCATCTGAACCTCCTTTGAAAGCCGCAACTTTTGGTGGTGGAATGAAGTCAATCCGACGAACGGTTTGCAAGATATCGACTGCCCTAGTTTGAAGCCGGAAACTGCTGAAACTGAAGCTGCAACTGCAGAAGTAAAGATTGACTTGCATGGCCTAGAAGATCTCTTCATCTGAACTGCGCTGTAGGTTCATCTGAACCTCCTTTGAAAGCCGCAACTTTTGGTGGTGGAATGAAGTCAATCCGACGAACGGTTTGCAAGATATAGACTGCCCTAGTTTGAAGCCGGAAACTGCTGAAACTGAAGCTGCAACTGCAGAAGTAAAGATTGACTTGCGTGGCCTAGAACATCTCCTCATCTGAACTGCGCTGTAGGTTCATCTGAACCTCCTCTGGAAGCCGAAACTTTTGGTGGTGGAATGAAGTCAATCTGACTGTCGGTTTGTGAGATATGGTCTGCCCTAGTTTGATAATGAAGCCGCTAATGCTGATGCTACTGATCTAGGGTTTCCTACTGCTGATATGAATCAGATTTATTGTACTATTTCTCTCTGCTGAATTATTGAAGATAAAAGAAGATTTGATCAAAGGGTTTCCCCACACATTGTGGGGTTTGTCCCTGGCTAGCCGCCACATCTTGTGTCTCTTGTCTTGGCTTGTTTTCTATCGATCGTTTAATGTTCTATCTGCACTTTACTTTATGTACATGTGATTGCTAATCGGTGGAATATAATAAGAAAAAGAAGTAAACTGTTATAAGCATAGAACATACCATAACTTAACAAATAGCCCCGAGCGCTCGGTCATGTGGGAAGCCAGGAAACCATAGGAACAACACTAAAGTGAAAGACAGGTCCCGTGCTCCAAAACTGGAGGAATATCGGAGGCGTTTCGGACGGTAAGTGGATTTGGCATGGGAACGAGCAATTCCATACATTAATTGATGCGTGTCTGGCAGATGAGAGAGAAAACCGCTCCCATCACGGGCTACTGTCCGAGCAAGTCAACCGCGCGCTAAGAGCGATAACCGTAGGATCTGGAGGCCCCAGATCTAACGGCGGAGATTGCACCCAATGGGAAACCAGATTCGGAGGGAGAAATAAGCTACGACATATGACGATTTGAAGTCTGATTTGACCGCTGAGCTGGCAGATGAATCATTTCACAGAGTAACTGAAATAACGAACTATTTGAGTCAAGCTAGCGCTCAGTTCATGAGAGGACAAGTGGCCACTTCCCTGTGAGACGTTACACAGTGGCGATGACGCAGAGACAGGGAATTCCAAGCAGACAGTAGCAAGTGATCCGAAGAGGCGGAAGAGAAAGCAAACAATCAAGAGACGGATTAGCTTTAAGCCATGAACAGACAGAGAACAGAACAGAGGAGACAAGAAGAAGAAGGAGACAATGAGACAGAGGAAACAGACAAAGAGTGAAGCAGAGAATAGAGAGTTGAGCTGACCTGCAAAGCTAAGGCAGCATCGAGCAGACAAAAGGCTTGAGAGGTTCAAGTAATCCCTGTGAGGGTATTTGTCGGGAATTGAGTACCAAATTGGACTCATCCCATTAAGACCAGTTGAGGTCGAGACTTAGTAAGGGGGAGTCTATGCACTCTAGTGGCTTGGGGAAACCAAGTACCACCCTGCTAAGCATCATCTGTTTTAGGAGACTCAAATTGAGCTCCTCATTGTAAAACTCTGCTTAAAGACACAATAAAGAAGGCCACCATTGAAAGCTGGACCGAAAATGTAGCCCAGGAGGATTGGGTGAACTCCTTACTAAATTGTTGTGTTTTTGTATTTGCTTACTGTATTTCTCTTACTGTTTTCTGTTTTCCAGTGTCTGTGTATTTTGCAATCTTATCGATCCGTTGCCTAAGATAACATAGACACCACACCAGCACATGAGTCTGTAATACCTTCATTAA
This sequence comes from Pinus tabuliformis, assembly GCA_031772625.1. NCBI lineage: Eukaryota > Viridiplantae > Streptophyta > Pinopsida > Pinales > Pinaceae > Pinus > Pinus tabuliformis. Next base: position 85,108,664 of record CM062809.1, read on the forward strand.
TTAATTAACTGAGATCACTCACAAGTGATTTTCAGATCAAGTGGTATCAGAGCTCTAGGTTGTTAAGGTTAGACAAACTTGTGCTGGATTTAGCTGTTGAATGCTAACTAGATCAAAGCTCAAATTAGGAGAAGGAGAGTTGGTCGAAACTAATCCTGAAATTGGGAGAGTCTATCCTCAGAAGACAATGTCAGAGGAAGGTTCTATGGGGCCAGACCCTCAATTCATAGATAGTTTCCTAGCCATAAGGTCCATGGTAGAGGAAATGTATAAGGACTTTAGAAAACATAAGGATGAAGATTCATCAGGCTCCAAACAAGATAAAGGAGAAGAAGAGTCTCTCCTCCATGACCACTCAAAAGGCAAAGGGAAAGAAGAAAGCTTTCTCACACCTCCTAATAGCCCTGAACATAAAAAGAAGGCATCTTTGATTAAACTAGATGTTAAATTTGATTTACCTATATATGATGGAGAGTTGAATGTAGAAAAGCTGGACAATTGGATTAGACAAATTGATGTTTATTGTAAAGTGCAGAGTATTGATTCAGACAAGAGAAAGATTCAGCTGGCAAGCCTACACCTTGGAGGTACTGCCTTGGCTTGGTGGGAAGGTAGGACTCAAGCTGACATGAAGAGACATGGTAAGCCCATCTCTGTCTGGAGTGAATTTGTTTCTGCAATCAAAAAGCAGTTCTATCCATTGGCCTACATGCAACAAGCCATGATGAGCTGGCAAACTCTTCGACAGTTGAAAGGGCAAAGTGTACAAGGATACACCCAAGAATTTAGGAAGAGAGTATTGATTCTAGGAATCTCATTAGACTCACCTGAGACTTTGTTGAAGTACATCGGTGGTCTACACAGCTACATGAGGCACACTATCCTCATGTTTAATCCCACTAGCATAGATGAGGTATCTGTACAAGCTACTCATCTAGAAGCTAGAGGAAAGAATGGAAGTCTAGAAGTTGGGGGATCATCCCAACCCACTGCAAACCATTGTTTTACAAAACGGGCGGGTTGAAACGGAAACGGCCGTTTCTGACCGTTTCATTAGCCCACAGGTTGACCCGGCCCATGACCCGGCTCGGCTGACCGAGTCAGCAATGACTCGGCCGAGTCAGCAATGACTCGGCCGAGTCATCCAATGACTCGGCCGAGTCATTGCTGACTCGGTCAACCCGGCCGGGTTTGTATTGACTCGGCCGAGTCATGGAAAGGACGGCTGGGCAGCAATTTTAATAAAAAAAATTCATGCTGGCAAACTCTTCGACAGTTGAAAGGGCAAAGTGTACAAGGATACACCCAAGAATTTAGGAAGAGAGTATTGATTCTAGGAATCTCATTAGACTCACCTGAGACTTTGTTGAAGTACATCGGTGGTCTACACAGCTACATGAGGCACACTATCCTCATGTTTAATCCCACTAGCATAGATGAGGTATCTGTACAAGCTACTCATCTAGAAGCTAGAGGAAAGAATGGAAGTCTAGAAGTTGGGGGATCATCCCAACCCACTGCAAACCATTGTTTTACAAAACGGGCGGGTTGAAACGGAAACGGCCGTTTCTGACCGTTTCATTAGCCCACAGGTTGACCCGGCCCATGACCCGGCTCGGCTGACCGAGTCAGCAATGACTCGGCCGAGTCATCCAATGACTCGGCCGAGTCATTGCTGACTCGGTCAACCCGGCCGGGTTTGTATTGACTCGGCCGAGTCATGGAAAGGACGGCTGGGCAGCAATTTTAATAAAAAAAATTCATGTTTTTGCTGATATTTGGTAAAAAAATTCATGTTTTTGCTGATATTTGATAAAAAAAATACTCAAGTGCATGGCTCTTTAAACTTTAAAGTCTTTCAGCAAACTAATTCAGGCAGCTTTAGGGAAACCTGATTCAGCATTTGATTTTTGAACCTTCTATCTACTGGATATAACCGTGTGAAATGTTCATTTATGTGACTCACCTCTTAATATGGATTCAGAAGACCCTTCACCATACAACTTTATTTAGGGGACAGTTCTTGAAGAATTACAGTGCACAGTATAAGAGGAACCTGGGGTAGCTCCAGTGATACAAACTTTAGTTTCTCAGTCACTTGTTGAGTGGTTTTAGGATTGTCATCTTCAGGTATAAATTATAATGGCTCCTAGATGGTTGTGAACTCAGCCCTTCTTCCACCGAGATACATGCCAATAAACAGGTTGTTTATACAGTCTTCTAATCAGCAACACGTCCTCTCAAAGGTTGGCTGTAGCTGGACCTCCAAAACTGATAAATCTAGCCCCTTTTTACTGAATATATCAGTTCCGCGAACAGGCACCAAACTCAGCCCAGGTCACAGCTCAGTATCTCACAAACACCCACAATAACTCAGTCTCCATGCAGGGTATGTTATTATGGAATTGAATGGTTGTCTTCCATGTATATTATAATGTTGTGTGTTTGGAAACTTGAATGAAAATCTTTAAAATTATGTTTAAAATATTTAAAATTATGTTTTTTTATAAAAAAAATAAATATTTAATGTATTTTTTACAACGACCGAGTCATTGAAATCGAGCCGGCCGAGTCATTACCGAGTCCGAGTCCGAGTCGGAGTCGATCCTCGGCCGAGTCCGAGTCCGAGTCCGAGTTGTAAAACACTGCTGCAAACAAGAATAAGGAGAAAAGAAAATAGAAATGGAAAGCAAGGAAGGCTAACACTGCACAGAAGAGCAAGTATTCATGCACTCACTGTAAGAAGGATGGGCATGATGATGAGCACTGTGGGATTTTGCATCCGGAGCTGAGACCTAAGAAGCTCGAGGGCAAGAAGAAGAAGACTGTTGCAGCTATTCAAAAAGATTTGGGGTCAGACTCAGGAGATGAAACAACTATTGCAGCCACAGGTATAAAAGGTTGTCCTATTTAGAGAACGCAGAAATCAAGAAGCAGGTGCAGGAGTTTCTCGAGAAGGGGTCCATCAGACCTAGCACATCACCATGTGGATCACCAATTGTTTTGGTGAGAAAGAAAGATGGCTCGTGGAGAATGTGCATTGATTACCGAGCACTGAATAAGATAACAATCAAAAATCATTATCCCCTTCCTTGCATAGATGATCTTTTAGATCAATTGAAAGACGTTGTTTATTTTTCCAAGTTAGACTTGCATAGTGGATATCATCAGGTCAGAGCTGTAGAACAACATGCATGGAAGATTGCTTTCAAAACAAAGCAGGGATTGTATGAGTGGCTGGTTATGCCTTTTGGCTTAACTAATGCTCCTGCTACTTTCATGAGAATAATGAATGATGTACTCAGACCTTTTCTTGATGATTTTGTTATTGTGTATCTGGATGACATTCTGATATTTAGCAAAACATGGGAAGAACATTTAAAGCATGTTAAGCAGACACTAGATGTTTTGAAAAGAGAAAAAAATTATGTTAAACTCTCAAAATGTGAATTTGGCAAAACATCTTTAAATTATTTGGGACATATAGTAGGGGGTGGTGAATTGAAGATAAATCCCTCTAAGGTGGCAGTCATTGTAAACTAGCCCAATCCCAAATCTACTACAGAAGTTAGAAGCTTCTTAGGAGCAGCACAATATTGTAGGAAGTTCATTTCTAACTTTTCCTTAATTGCAGCTCCCTTACATGCTTTAACAGGATTGAACAAGGTGTTTCAGTGGGGACACAAACAGCAGAAAGCCTTCGACACCTTGAAAAAAAAGATTAGTACAACACCAGTACTAGCACTGCCTGATCTTCAAAGACCATTTGAGATCCAAACGGATGCCAGTGACTATGCCATGGGAGCAGTGTGGATACAGCACGGTAAACCCATATGTTATCATTCTGAGACATTTAATTCTGTAGTAGTTAACTATCCCACAAATGATAAAGAATTGTATGCATTAGTACAGAGTGTGAAAAAGTGGAAACGTTACTTGATGGGCAAATAGACAGTAATACATATTGATCATCAACCACTTCAATATCTACACTCCCAAACTAAGTTGCAGCAATCAAGACACTATAGATGGATGGGTTTTCTACAACAGTTTCATTTAGTCATCAGATATAAAAAGGGCATACACAATAAAGTTGCGATATGTTATCTAGACCCATTATAAATGCATCTACTATACTTGAGCATAATTCTGTGTTACATGAAAGCTACATTGAACAATATGCTCGAAGATATAGATTTCAAAGATGTATATGCAACTTTAAGTCAAGGCAAACGAGTAGAAGAATTGGATTATCATGTAAAGGACCGACTTCTATATCATTGTTGGAAGTTATGCATTCCACAAACTAAAAAAGTAAAAATAATTCGAGAAGCACAAACTTCTCTAATATCAGGTCACTTTGGGGTAAGTAAAACAATTGCACAGGTGCAAAGATTTTGTTATTGGCCAAAAATGAACAAGACAATTTCTAGATATGTAAGAGGGTGTACTATGTGTGCTAAAAGCAAGCCCAACAATAGAAAACTAGGCTTGTACACTCCATTACCAGTTCCTTCTCATCCTTGGGAAGGTGTTTCCATGGATTTTGTTGGAGGACTGCCTAAATCTAGGAAAGGTCATGATTATCTATATGTTGTTGTGGATAGATCAGCAAAATGTGTATTTTGATACCTTGTAATAAACAGATTATAGCTGAACAAACTGCAAAACTGTTCTTTCAACATGTATGGGTTCATTTTGGATTACCCACTTGCATTGTATCTGATCGAGACACCCGATTTGTGGGAAAGTTTTGGTCAAGTCTGTGGGAACTGATGGACACCAAACTGAAGAAGAGCACAACTTTTCATCCACAAACCGATGGCTAGACAGAAGTAGTCAACAGGACAGTGATCCAGTTACTCAGAGGATATTGCAACAAGCATCCTAAGCTTTGGGATGAACATTTGTGTTATGTGCAGCATGCTTACAATCGAGCAAAACATTTTTCTACACAAAGATCTCCTTTTGAGACCTGTTTTGGTTTCACACCAAGGTCTCCTTTGGATTTTGTCTTTGGTAAAGACACCACAGTTGAGGAACACAGTGATGTGGACAAAGCAACTAGGTTCATTGAACAAATCCAAGAGATCCACCAAGCAGTACAAGAACAGTTGGAAAAGAGCCAAGCCAAATATAATGCAAGGCATGATAAGCATCAAATGGAGCATAGTTTCCAAGTTGGTGACCAAGTCTGGCTGTATATCAGCAAGGACAGAATGCAAGGTGAAGGTAAAAGGCTAAAGCCTATCAAGTATGGACCTTTCAAGATACTTGAGAAAATTGGTGAGAATGCTTTTCGCCTTGACCTACCAGCTTACATGCACATCTACTAAGTCGTAAATGCAGATTGCTTGAGATTGTTTGAACCTTCACTAATTGACGATCCTGAAGAAGAGAGTCAATTGCCTTCTATTGATGACCTGCTATCTGAATATCTTAATGAATTGCAGGAGGACACAGTTCTGGACAGGAAGGTGAGGACGACACGTAGGGGAGATGTTGAGTACCTCAGAGTTGGGCTCAAGGGTTCAAAGCCAAGCAGTGCGAAATGGATAGAGATTGGACAAGTGAGAAAATTGTATTCTCACTTAGTCGATGCTTGAAAATCAACTTTTGGTGGTCCAAAAGCTTTTTCAGTGGAAGGCTGTGATCCGAATTAGATCCATAAAAATTATCAGAGTTTTATGACTGTATCAAATCATAACAAACTTCAAAAACCTTGTAAACAAAGAGCTATCAGGAAGGACCTCTGGACAGTGGCAGTTTGTAGCCAGCACGGAACGACGAGGACCTCGGTCAAAGCGCGCTGACCGAGGCCCATGGAGACCACGCAGTGGCGCAAAAATAGCAGTTAGGAAGCTCAGATCAGAAAACAGAGGTCGTTACCCCTCGAAATGGAATAGCCCTGAGCGCTCGGTCACATGGGAAGCCAGGAAACCGTAGGAAAAGCGCTAAAGCGAAAGGCAGGTCCCGCGCTCCAAAACCGGTGGAATATCGGAGGCGTTTCGGGCAGTAAGCGAATTTGGCAAGGGAACGAGCAATTCCATACATTGATTGACGCGTGTCCGGCGGATGAGAGAGAAAACCGCTCTCATCACAGGCTAACGTCTGAGCAAGTCAACTGCGAGATAAAAGCGATAACCGTGGGATCCGAAGGCCCTAGATCTAATGGCATGGATTGCGCCCATTGGGAAACCGGATTCCGAGGGAGAAATAAGCTATGGCATATGACAATTTGAAGTCCAATTTGACCGCTGAGCTGGCGAATGAATCATTTCACAGAGTAACTGAAATAACGAACCGTTCGAGGAAAGTTGGCGCTCAATTCATGAGAGGACAAGTGGCCATTTCCCTGTGAAACGTTACACAGTGGCGATGACGCAGAGGCAGGGAATTCCAAGCGGACAGCAGCAGGCGATCTGAAGAGGCAGAAGAGAAAGCGAACAGTCAAGAGACGGATTGGCTTTAAGCCATGAATAGACAGAGAACAGAACAGAGGAGACAAGAAGAAAAAGGAGACAGTGAGACAGAGGAAACAAAGCAAAGAGTGAAGCAGAGAACAGAGAATCGAGTTGACCTGCAGAGCTAAGGTAGCATCGAACAAACAGAAGGCTTGAGAGGTTCAAGTATTCCTGTGAGGGTATCTGTTGGGCACTGAGTACCAAATTGGACTCATCCCATTCAGACTAGTTGAGGTCGAGACTTAGTAAGGGGGATTCTGTGCACTCTAGTGGCTTGGGGAATCCAAGTACCACCCTGCTAAGCATCATCTGTTTCAGGAGACTCAAATTGAGCTCCTCATTGTAAAACTTTGCTTAAAGACACAATAAAGAAGGCCACCACTAAAAGCTGGACCGGAGACGTAGCCCATGAGGATTGGGTGAACTCCTTATTAAATTGTTGTGTTTTTGTATTTGCTTACTGTATTTCTCTTACTGTTTTCCGTTTTCCAGTGTCTGTGTATTTTGCAATCTTATCAATCCGTTGCCTAAGATAACATAGACACCACATCAGCACATGAGTCTGTAATACCTTCATTAATTAATTAACTGAGATCAATCACAGGTGATTTTCAAATCAAGAAAGATCACTTTCTGATGAAGAAAAGGATGACATGACTATTGGTTCAACCCTATGGTTCGTTGAAGGAAGTGATGAAGAAAGATGGTCAAAGCCCTACGAAGAAGTTATGATGAAGAAGGCTCCATAATGAAGAAGATGAAGTTCATGACATGATACAGAAAGAGGATCCCTACAAGCAACTGATAGTACCATAATCTCCACCAAAAAATTGATAGTTGATGTTGGAAACAAGTCCCTAGTTAAGAGGGAGGGATAGACACATCATTCTTGTTTTCATGGTATGAAGAAAGAATGGAGGACGCATCTGAGGTAGATTTCGATACTCTTTGACGATGTTGTAAGGCATCCAATAGGCAAGAGTTGTCGAAGAGGAAATTCCTTAAGGATGTGTTATTCCAAGACAAGAATGGTCCTAAAAGGACATACCTTGTGAACATCCGGGTGGGGTATGTGCCTCAAGAGACAATGATGATGGTGTCTCAGTCATTGTCTTTCTAGCATTGTGCTCTAATCTTGTGGAGAGATGGAGTTGTTAGTCAAGGCCTTGCTATGTGACAATGCTAGTTGGTACGATGAGATGCAATGAAATAAGTTGAAATAATAACTTATAAGATGGGTTACCAATCCAACTCTTCTTATGAGAATTCTTTAGTATGAGAATGTCCAAGTACCTTGTATAGATTATGAACACCTCCCTAGTTAACAGGGAGTGTTGAAATATGTAATTAGGTTCAGTCATCATAATGACATATGTAATCATGATTTTATGTAAAGAGAAAAAGAAAATTATTACTGTCATTCTTGAAGCATGGGTTTCATGCTCAAGGTTATTTTACTTATAGTTCAAGCACCCATTGAGTACCTATAGGGCTTGTCATTGAGTCAACAAGTCAACTTAGTCATTGTCATGTATGGAAGACCCTCTTGGGCATCATGTATCAAGTTAAAGAAATATATTGTAAAGTCAAAGTGTCATAAGAAATCCTCCAAGACAAGTCAACCTTCAAGAAAAGATGTCGGCGTACAAGGAGGGGCAAGTCAACCTCATGATAGGGCTATTCAACCACCAAGAGAAGACTATAAATTAGAAGCACTCAACCTCATGTATAGTCATCAATCAAGCTCACAACAAGTTCGATCAAGCGAAAAAGAAGCCTTCTAGCTAACGAAAAAGGAAAGAAATTTAAGAAGAAGAAAGATCGAAATTTTGGACTATTTCTAGGCATTGTTCCTCACATGTGTGAAAGAGTTAGGGCATCAACCATTGCAGCAAAGATTGAAATATTGCAAGAGGCCGAAATCAAATAAAAGAAGGATCATTTTGCAAGTTGAATTGTTGGAGAAGAAGCTACTATCCAAGCAAAGGAGACAAAGGAAGCAAATCACCATATTTATCTCACACGTGTGACCTAGGGTTTCTACAGTAGAAGCCAAAAATGGAGTCCTGAAGCAGAAAGTCAAAAATATGAGGAAGGGTCGAAATTTGAAGTTGTGGAGCAAGTTTGACTAGCGTTGATGTTGGGGAAGAGAAGTTCATCAAAGGAAGGATTGACTTGGTCCTGGAGGGATCTTTGACAAGGAACTTAGGTCTTGGAATTCGTCATTTGAAGTTTTATAAGAAGAGAAGAGTTCTTGTGGGTTTTCCTCTCAAAAAAGGAGGTTTTGGCCTTAGATTACAGCCTACATTTTGTGTCCTCATGCCTTATTGAACTTTATTGTTTGGTAAAAGTTTGATGATAGAAAACACAATAATAGTCAAGTTGAAGAAGAAGCTAATCAAGTTAAGTAAAAGGACATCACAAGTAGTTACCAAAGAAAGAGAAATCACCTATTTAGCTACTTCTAGATTTCTCAACAAATCTTTCCCGGAAGGATCTTATAGTCATGTTGTTGACTCTCTTGACTCGTGAACTAACAAACCCTAGAAGCATAAAGAACATGCTTTTACCTAGAAGACCATCAATAATGAACATGAAACCCATGCTTTAAAATAATAACTTTTTCTTTTCTTCTTTTGTTCGTTACATAAGATACATATTGAAAAGAGTACAATAACAATTATGAAGACCGAAACTAGTTACATTTCCAACACCGAGTTCTATTCAAGACTGATTGAACAATAGACTGGCTAACCTTGTACTGTGATAATTAGTCAGTGGAAGAAACTGTGTGCAGGACTATCTTCAAGGCAGGAAGCAGTGTAGTGTAGGAAGTAATGTTGGACACAGTTTTGGATGCAGTAGGTGAAGACCTCAAGTACTGGATCCTAGATTGTTAGGAAGTAGATTAGGAGCCCTAGTTCAAGAAGTTGCAAGATGAGCAAACTTAGTGATACGAGGGTTGGTTGAGGAAGCTACAACAATTGCAGGTAGCTGATGTAAGGGAAGTATGAATACTTCTGACACAAGTTGAGGCTTGTTGATGGAATCTCCCTATTTGAGAGGAAGTAAGCATGGATTTCTCCTCTCAAGTTGAGAGGGAGTAAGGTTGGACATTGGTTCTCCTTGTGTCATGTACTAGGCCAGGACTAACTACCACAAGTCTAGTGCATGCATCACAAATAGGGAGAATGAAAGATTGAATAAGCATGGTTCTCCTTGTGTAAGGTATTGACATGGATAAGGAGAATGGTGGATTGAATAAGCATCTTGGACAAACATTCTTGAGTCATGTACTATGATGGATTAGGATGGAGATCCTAAGTCAAGTACATGGACTTGGATAAAGAATGGTCTAGTGGACAGACATTTCCTTGAGGGAAATGGTCTAGTGAAGGACATACTCTGGGTATCCTAGGTGGAGTATGTACCTCGGTGAGGCAATGTGGTGTCCCATGGAATGCCTCCCAGCATTGTGCTCTAATCTTGTGGAGAGATAGAGTGTACCTGTTAAGGCCTTGGTAATGTGACAATGTTGGATATGATGTTAATATCACTAGTGATGCTTATCAATTTGGATCCCTTCGTATGAGAATATTTCAACTTGAGATGGACCTATTGAGTCATTATGAATACCTTCCTAGTTAAGAGGTAGAGCTGGAAAAGTAACTAGGTCCTGTCTTCATATTTATCTATGTACTTGTATTAATTTATGCAAAAGAAGAAAGAAAATATTGTTTTCAAGCATGGGTTTCATGCTCCATTTAAATGGTCAACTAGGTCAAGCATGCATTTCATGCTCCTAGGGTTTGTCAAGTCAAGAAAATATTTGTCATGAGTCAGAAGAGTCATTGTCATAGGTAAAAGACCCATTTGGGCAATTTGTATTAAGGAAGAATCATTTTTTTTGAGTTTATAAAGTCAATTTGGACTCCAAAGACCAAGTCCTCCTTGCCAGTGAAAGTTGGCCTAGAAGAGGCCTATTCGACCCCTTGAGAAGGGTATAAAAGGGAAGAGACTTCGACTCATTTGCACACCAATCATCAGCAAGTTTGATCTACACCTAAACAAGAAGAAATCAAGAGCGAAGAACAAAGGAGGAGCAAGTCAAAGAGAACAAGAAAATCTGATGGTTTTGATCATTTTCTCTCACACGAGCAAAGATCCTATGGTTTTTCCAGCTGTTGTAGGGCTGAAGATTACAGGCCGAATTGCAGACCTGAGGAAGAGGGACGAGATTTGTAAAGGTTGACCATATTTGACTTGGAGAGCTTTGACTTGATTGAGAAAGACTTTTGGAGAGCTGACTTGAGGCTTGAGGAGGTTTTGGATTGGTCTTTGGGTTTTGGAGGTCTCATTTTGATCTGATTCTATAAGAAGAGGATTGTTCAGGTTTTCCCCAATTGTGGGGTTTTTCCCTAGCTTTTAGCCTATATCTTGTGTTCTTTGTGTCTTTGTGATCTTCATGTTTTGGTAATTCCTTGATGAAGTAAAAACTAAATAATAAAAAGGCAACAAATATCACAAGTAATTATCAAGCAAGGAAAATCATCATTAATCTACAAATACCTTGATTTTCCAACAAGAAGTCCCATTAACCTACTTTTGTGATCATTCGTTGGGCATTGATAAAGTTATCTTATTTATCAATCTATCTTGTCTATTAACCTGAAAATTGAATTTCAACCCAAAAAATATCATTCCTCAAAACAAAATGAATTTATATATTAAAAGGATTTCAAATTCTTCCCCCAATGTCAGCCTCAAAATTTTATTTTAGAAGTGTGACAGTGAGACTAGTAAAAAATAAAGCAAAGCATTATAGATCTTCAGAGACTTGATGAAAATGATTGTTACCCATTTATCGCAGAACCATAAATATTTTCCAGATTAAACAGCATAATGATCTAACTTCCACATTAAATATGTAGCAGACTACTGTCCAGTACAAAATAGTATCCTCTAATATTGGCCACAGTCGTCCATATAGAATAACACAGAACCTAAATATTTCAAAACAAAAACATTTTCAAGTAGGGTTCAAAAGAAACGATTCAGATAGGTAGTTTTACAGTATACCATTTAAAATATCCATGGAAATTAGTCTAATAGAAAAGCTCAATTATCTCAGATCTGTCCAACAAATTCAGGAGAAATCGTTAACATTGAATAGAATCACATCATATGGATATGATTCCGTATGAATAGCCTGTAATAAAGACAGCCAATCCAAACTGAGCAATTTCATGGTTTGACAAATCTACCTCATTGCCTTTATTACCATAGCTTATTCGTATCTCTTCCTCAGCAGCAAATGCAACATTTGGACCTTCAAAAAATGCATTTAAAAAGAAATATTTAATTTAAAACAATAATAATAGTTGAATAAGAAATTTTATGTTGTTGGAAAAATGGTACCATTTTCAGTTATGCTAGAAGCTAAATAGAACATTCATTTAAAACTGAATTCTAAAAAGAAAAACAGAAAATGTTGGCAATGAAAGATGAAAAACTAGTACTCTGCAAAAAATCATTTTTGTATCATGTCCATCTAAAAGAACGACAGAATGACTTTACCAAAACATAAAGGAAAGATTTCATAGATCATCCTCCTTGAACAAGACGAAGCAATATGTAATGATTAAATATGAAGCAGAACACTAAATTCCATAGGTACTAAAAAGGAACAAATCACATGAGAATAACGACTATCAGGTGCACTGTTAAACATGAATGCAGGAGAGATCTTATGCATTATCTGCAGTGGGAGTAATCAATAAAGAATATGGCTCATGAATAAAATATATGGCTCTTGAATACAAATGATATGGAAACAAGCAATTTTCTACTGAATCCTTGAAGGATTAAAATTTAAAACACATAGAGAGAGTGTCAATAATTTGGGCAAAATGTGGGATAATATTATAATTATTAATAGAAAATGTCACACACCCTGGTAGCTATGGTGTCAAATTCTGTTTACAGTTCTCTGCAATGGACACATTATCCTTCAATGATGTGTGTGTGTTTACTCAAGGTGGCAAATTAAGAAAAGAGCCACATAGATGTATTTGTATGTTATGTATACAATTATTCTACTAACCCAATTAACTCTATTTTTAGACTAAGGGGCACGATCAAAGATCATGCCCTTTCATGTATTGGCTCTTGGGCTATATTTAAGCCTGAGCCCTCATTCATTGGAATCATCCTTCAATTATTAATAAAATATATATGTATTTCTGTTTATTACTGAGTCTGTATACTCCATATCGTATCAGAGTCGGGTTCATTCCTCTAGCCCGGGTCATCATGGCACTATCTGATTAGCCAGTTACTGTTCGTTGCTTCCGTTCTCTATTCTTCGCCAACTCGCAATCCATTGTTGTGTAGTAGCTTTATTCAGTCGTGTTGCTACGTTGCCGCCATCATTTCTGTCGCACCAACAATTTCCGCCACCATTCCAGACCTCCATGTATTTCGTCTAGCCATTGCAGTGACCCTGTTTTCGCTACCCTATTTTGTCATTTTTCTCAATAGCTGTGACCATATTTCGTTCTCCGTCGCCTTACTGACCGCGTCCCTGTCTCCCAAGATTCCCCTTGACTTCCATCCGATAGTTCACACCCGTTCACCACGTCCTGTGTTCATATCCACTATCCGCTACCAGTTTCTGTTGTTTGTACCCAGTTTGCATAGATTTCAAACCCTGCCCAAAGCCGTTGATTCATTCACTCACACACCTTCCCAACAAACTGTCACATCTTTCAACTCCATCGTTCACTTTATGTAATTAACTTCATGTTATATGTAGTAACATAGGTTATTAAATCATAAAGCCATATATATAGGTTTAAACTAAATTATATATATATATATATATATATATATATATATTTGAATTAAAAAGTAAAAAAAAGGTATATTTATTTATTTTATTTTTTAAATTATATTATATATTAAAAATAAAATTAGAGTCAAGTTAAGAAAAAAGGTTAAGCTTGATAAGTATACTCCAACTCATACCCGATCAATGTCATCATCAATGTCAATGACCAATTTTACTAAAAAATTGATTGATCTTGAGAATAAGGTTACCGAACATTCCAATGAAATCAAGGAGCTCTAAGATACAACAAAGAGAATAGAGAGTTAGTTCGAACATAACCATAACAAATTTAAAAAGGATCATGCAATCCTTTCAAACAAGGTGGATCTAAATCATAATCAAGCAATAGGAATGTTAACCTGTATTTGTGACAAGTTGAAGATTACACCCGATCAAATGCCCCAAAATAACGAAGCTACTCAACATCCAAATTCTTTGGATACATCAAACTCATCAAACTCACATCAAACCTTTGAGTCTCCAAAAGCTTCTTCCATATCCAATCAAAAATATAATAACACGAATTTTCAAAATATGCAACTCTAGAATCAATACTCAAATATGCAATTGTCGAATCAATGCCCTTTCTTCAATCCACCAATTGTTACATATCAACAAAGAGAAAAACTCGAGCTCTCCAAATTTGACGGTAATGAGAAATGTAGTGTTGCATGGTTCAATAAAGCAGAAGAATATTTTGAGATTTACGGTATTGACAATGACAATGAAAAGATCAGGCATGCATCCATGCAAATGGAAGGCGAAGCATATAATTGGTATATGTGGTGGAAAAAGACAACACTTGCTATCAGTTGGAAGAAATTCAAAAATGCATTCTTTAAGAGGTTCCAAGGTGTCAAGGAAGAAGAGTTCTTCTCAACACTCACCAGACTACAACAAAAAGGAGATGTGGACGAATACACTAGAGAATGGGAAACTTTAGCTACACGAGTACCTGGATTATCAGAAACTCGTCTCATTCAATCATACATCACGGACTTAAACCCCATCTCCAGGTTGAGCTTGAGCTTCATGACATCACTTCTATAGAAGAAGCAAGACATAAAGCAAAAGTTGTTGAAAAGAAGCACGAAAAGATGTAGTGGCCAAAAGTTGAAAGAGTATATTCGAGACGAAGATTTCCCCAAACTACGAACACAGATAATACAAAATATGTTCCACCACATCTTCGTGAAGGAGACAAAACTAATTTGGAAATGAAAAGAATGAAAGAAGGTAAGTGTAGACGTTGTGGCAAAAAATGGGACCCTAAACATAGATGTGCTAAGGGAAAAGAAACCAAGAACCTGTATAAGTGTGAAGCAACTAATGGTTCAGAGAGTGAAGACTCAAACATAGAAGAGATCGAAGATTCTCCACAAACTTCTCTAGAACCAGATAACGAGAATATTCAGCAAGTGTCATTATCGGCCATGACAAGTATATCGCACCCCCAGACATTAAAGTTAAAAGGTCATATCAAAAAAACAACATAATGGTTCTAATTGATACCAATAGCACTCACAACTTTTTGGACTCAACTATGGCGAAAAGGTTTAACATTTTCACGTTTCATATGCCCAACATGAAAGTTATGGTAGCTGACGGTAAGAAAATTGGAAAAGTAGGGAAATGTTATAAAGTTAAATTACAGATTCAAGGCTATAATCTAGATTCTACATTCTACATTGTACCATTAGGAGGAGTGGATGTGGTCCTAGGTATCCAATGGCTACAAACCCTAGGCACTTACTTTACCAACCATCAAAAGAAATTTATAAAATTTAAATGGGAAGGGAAGAAATACAAGATATATGGGTTCCAGACCCTGAGAATCAAATTGTATCATCATCCTAGGTGATGAAAATGATTCGGAAGGGAGCACCAACTTATTTCGTGCAGTGTCATCAATTAGAAATGCTAACTTCAAATATCATTAATGAAGAGTCACCTTAAGTTCAAGAACTAATCCAAAAGCACGAGAAGGTGTTCCAAGACCTTCCAATGAAGTTGCCTCCTAAAAGAGAAATTGAACATACAATCGAAGTCAACTCAGGATCAAATCCCATCAACATCAAACCATAACGATATCCACATCATCAAAAAATTGAAATTGAGAGATTAGTCCAAGATTTTTTAAAATGCGGTATTATCACAAAAAGAAGAAGCCCATGTGTTGCTCCAGTTGTATTAGTTCGAAAAAAATATGGATTGTTTAGGCTATGCGTAGATTACCAAGGGCTAAACAAGATAACAATTAACAAATTTCCAATTCCATTTATCGATAAAATGCTGGATGAACTACATGGAGCTAAATAATTTTCAAAATTAGATTTGAGATCAGGGTACTACAAAATAAGGATAAGGCTGGAAGACAGCAAAAATTGTGTTCCATACACATGAAGGTCACTATGAGTTTAAGGTAATGCCTTTTGGTCCAACTAATGCTCCAACAACATTCCAAGCCACCATGAATGAGATATTCGGTCCATATCTAAGTAAGTTTGTGTTAGTGTTCTTCAATGATATTCTAATTTATAGTAAAACATGGAAGGAGCATCTATGTAATGCCTCAAATGGGATATTTAGCTAATTATGCACAAATTTAACTCAACCTAATTTCACCATAAAATTTCCATTCAATTTACAGAAGATTGCCATGTAAAATAGAACATGAGAATGCATGCAAATCCATAAAACAATAAGCAGAAAATAATCTAAGCTTTTATTATGATAGACAAACTGGGTTTCATGCAAATACAATCAATGTAGCTGAGATGAAACGCTGACCTCGGCAAATCTGCTCCAATGTTGCACCGGCCTCCCAAAACTAAACTAAAATCAATCACTGCACTTGTGAACTCTGGCTGAATCCACCAAGGAGATGAGGTGGGTTTCTGTCCACTCTCACCAAAATCACACAAGGGTTTTTGTTATAGGGCTACCCATGAAATAGAGAACCGGGTTCTCAACCTCTCATACAAGAGGTAATGTCAAATCCAAGATGTCCTCCAATGGTCTCCTCCTCCTCTTTTTATAGATCTGATGGACCCCTCTAGAAACTCCTATTTTATTATTATTTTAATCATTGAGCACATTTCCCTTAATTAAAATATTATTTTTAATGTGGGAAAATCACTTCTAGCCATCCCATCCTATAGATCTTCTCGTTCTAGTTCCAACAAGCTATTACACTAAGGTGTTCTTCCAAGTATTCCTCCTAAAATGCCACCTTAAGTGTAATTAATTGAGTCAGGCCCATTAATAACTCAGTTTTTTGAAAGTTGTCAGAATGCAATGGAACAAAAGGCAAATTGTGCAGATGATGGAATATACCAAGCAAATGCCATCGGACCTCATAAAAACTCCTCAAAACCCCATGAAGCACCTCTAGAAGCCCCTGGGCCCACTAATGAAGTAAACCTGCACCTGTGACCTATCTACCCCAACCCTGAAAGTCCATCCTAACCATGCCATGAGGAACACCAAAACAAAGGAAAATTATAATCCACAACATTTAGAACAAGTTCTCACTGTATTAGAAGAGCATCAATTCTATGCCAAGAAATCCAAGTGCACTTTTTGGAAAGGGGAAGCAGAGTACCTCGGACATATAATATCCAAGGAAGGAGTAAAAGTAGATCCTAATAAAATCAAGGCTATAAAAGAGTCGCCCAAACCAATTAACATATCCAAGTTAAGGGGTTTCTTGGGGTTAACTGGATACTATCGAAGGTTTATTAAAAATTAGGCCCTTGTAACTGCACCTCTGACAAACTTTCTAAAGAAAAATTCATTTCGTTGGAATGATGAAGCAAAAAAAGGTTTAGACTTGAAGGGAATTATGTCTAATACACCTATATTGGCAACTCCAGGTTTTTCAAAGGCATTTGTAATTGAATGTGATGCTTCAGGATTTGGCATAGGAGCGGTATTAATGCAGGATTGTCATCCAATCGCGTTTGAAAGCAGGAATCTCAACAAGCAAGAATGTCTCAAGTCTACATACAACAAGGAAATGCTCACCATTATGCACACCTTAGCCAAGTGGAGACAATTTTGGGAAGTAAGTTCTCCATACAAACAGACCATAATAGTCTCCAGTACCTCCTCCAACAGAAAACACTCTCTGAAGAACAACAAAAGTGGATTGAAAAAATTGATGCATTTGACATGGAGATATTACATAAAAAGGGAAAGGACAATGTAGTGGCAGATGTTATTTCCAAAAAGATGAAGAAACATCCTTGCTTGCAGCCTCAACTATAGTCCCAGAACGGCTTAATAAAATCTGAAGTGAGTATGCAAAAGATCCAGAAACAAGTGCTATAATCAATAACCTCCCTCAAAATTCAAAATTTGAATAGAAAAACGATATTTTGTGGTACAAGAGAAGGATTTACCTATGTCCAAGTTCCAAATTTAAAGTCAAATTTCTCAAACAGTCTCATGAGTCAGCGAGACATGTAGGTTTCTTTAAAACCTACTATAATGCACGTCAATCATTTTTCTAGAAGGGAATGAATAATTATATTCAAAAATATGTAGCAGAATGTGATCAATGTCAATGACATAAAAGTGAGAACATTATGACCCCAGATCTGCTCCACCCTTTAAATATCCCAAACCAAAAATGGCAAGAAATATCAATGGATTTTATGGAAGAATTACCCATGTCAAATAGAAATGATAAAATTCTTGTAGTAGTAGACAGACTCATAAAGTATGCACACTTCATAGGAATGAAGAAATCAGATTCAGCAGAAGAGATCACCGAGATATTTTGCAAGAATTTCTACAAATTACATGGATTTCCTAAAGTCATTGTTAGTGATAGAGATGTCAAGTTTAAAGGGAATTTTTTTAAGGAGCTTTTCAAACATATTGGAACATAACTCAACATGAGTTTTGCATATCACCCTCAAACAGATGGTCAAACAGAAACTGTCAATAAGTGCTTAGAAGCTTACCTTCATTATTATGCAATAAACAAACAAAAGAAGTGGGCTCAGTGGTTACATCTCGTTGAATGGTGGTACAATTCAACTTCTCACTCTTCTGCAAAAATGACCCCATTTCAAGCTCTGTATGGATATGAACCTCCTAAATCGAAGGAATTGGCCATTTCTAAAACAAAAGTTCCTGCAGTTAAGTAGCAGTTAGAAGAAACCCAAAAAGTCTTTCAAACATTAACAGAAAATCTAACTATTGCAAGAAATCGCATGAAGCAACAGGCCAACCTACACAAAACAGAGAGAGAAACTGAAGTCGGAGAATGGGTATTTGTTAAACTTCATCCTTACAAGCAATTATCCCTAAAGCAAAACGGAAAAAACAAATTGGTGCCAAAGTTTTATGGACCATATCAGATTAACAAAAAGATCAGTGAAGAAGTATATAGCTTAAGCCTTCTAGATAATAGTCAAGTTCACAACGTTTTCCATGTATCTTGTCTTAAAAAGGCATTAGGCAAACACCAATCAACACCAATGTTGTTAAAAGCGCGATCGGGATTAAATCGGCGCCGGGAATAAAGCGGGAAAAAAGCGTTTGGCACAAAAATATTCATTTTTTTTCATTTTTTTTCAATTTTTTTAATATCTAAACCATCTACAACATAAAATAAATACATTGACACATAAATATGATAAAAAAACTAATATATAAGATGTTTAATATCATTTCTAGCGCTAAAATCACACATAGCATTGAATCATGTCCTGAATAGTAAGTCCTGAGTCCCAACTCAGCCTCAAAATATCAACAAAAAATATGATAATGTATCTCATCATGTCATAATGTCATATACAATAAAATGAAAGTCTAATCCTATTGATTTCCTCTGCCCCTCTTGCGAGAAAATGGCACAACTTTCTCTTTCCCTCTAGATGTAGAAGCTGGTGCCTGTGCTGGTGGAAATGGCAGTGGAGTCTGACGTGCTCTAGAAGCTGAAGAACTAGTAGTAGCAGCTATAGGAGGCTAAGGTAGACGGAGACCACGTCCTCTACTGGTGGTAGTGGTAGCCCGGGTAGGCGGGGTCACCTCCTCCTCCTGCTCCTCCTCCTCCACCTGCTCCTCCTCCTCCTCCTGCTCCTGCTCCTGCTCCTCCTACTCCTCCTCCTCCCCCTCCTCCTCCCCCTCATCCTGCACTAACCAATCATCAGTGGGATCCATGAGAGGCCTCTCGGTCTCAACCCTCCATTCAGCAGTGGTGTCAATCCCATCCAATGAGATGGCTTCCGTATCAGGTGTCCTCTCTAGTTGTCTCACCCACAATCGAAGATTGTAGTAGACATAGACCATGTCATTAAGTCTATGGGACTCCAACCTGTACAAAGTTCATGAAATAATAATTAATAATTAATATTATAAAAAAAATATTGTTTAAAACTTTAATGAATTCAAAAATTTATTTGGAAATTTGCAATATTTTAAATGTTTAAGTGTTAACCTATTGCGCTTCTTGTTGTGTATTTTTTCAAATACACTTCAATTGCGCTCACATCCTGAGGAGCTGCATGTTTGGCTGAGGATGCGTACGGCAAGCTTTTGCAAAAGGGGTACTCTGCCACCATACATCTTCCACCATGCGTCTACAACAAAATTACAAATAAAATTTTAAATAAACATAAGAAAAAAATGGAATTTGAAGAGACAATGAAATTTGAAACAAAGTTACAAAGTACAAACTAAAAAATACCTGGCATTTTAATCGTCCTATCAGTGACAGCCATCTCAAAGCCAAATGTGCCACCTGACATCTTATATGTCTCAATTTGTCTAGAGATCTCTATACGTTGTTCTGGAGATCTCACCATCTTCTGGACACAGGTTAATAATCCTTCCACGACCTCAGCATCAAAATGAAACCCACATGCATAAGAAAATGCAGGGTTCAGGAAAAGCCCAGCAGCATGAATGGGACGATGGAGTGTGTTGTTCCATCGCTCATCAATCACTTCCCATAGAAGGAGTTGTCTATGAAACCCATCATCTCCCTTATCATCATAGTAGGACCAAATGGCTTCTTTGGCCCTGTCCATGGCTTCATACAAATAGCCCATTGCGGGCTTCTCACCATCAACCAACCGAAGAACCTTTACCAAAGGTTCAGTAACAGCGCACACCTCCTGCACTCCTGCCCAGAAGTCTTCCTGGTATGAAACTAGTCTGCACACGGCCTCTCCTTCTGGTTTGCGGCTCATTGACGAAGCACGCCACTCCTCTGAAAGAAACATTCTCTTCAAATCCCACATAGAATTCAAGAGGGATTGAAGAGATATGAAACTCGTCGCAAACCGTGTAATGGCGGGGCGCACCAACTCTTTGTTGTTGGTGCATTTTCTCATCAAGCTAAGCACAGATGTGTGATTGTAAATAAATTTTGTGATGCTTTTTGATGAGTCAACAATATCTTTGACAAAGGGAATTTTCCCTATGTCCTCTAACATCAAATCAATACAATGGGCAGCACAAGGTGTCCAAAATAAAGTAGGATGCCTGTCCATAAGCATTCTACCAGCAGCAACATAATTTGCAGCATTGTCCGTTATGACTTGGACAACATTTTCTGCACCCACCTCCAAAATAAACACATCCAGCAAATCACATAAAGTTCTTGCATCTTTGATTTGATGAGTTGCATCAATAGATTTGATAAACATAGTCCCCTTGGGACAACTAACCAAGAAGTTTATAAGGGTTCTCCCCTTTTGGTCAGTCCAACCATCTGACATAACAGTGCATCCTGTTTGTGCCCATGATGCCCTAAAATCCTCCAATCTTTGGGTGCAGTCACGCTTTTCCTCTTGAAGAATCCGGCCTCTGAAATCATGAAGAGAAGGGATTTTGTACCCCGGGCCAACACTGGCAATAGCATCAACAGTAGGTTGGAAAAATGGATTATTCCTTACAATGCTGAAAGGAATATCACTCCAGAGGAGAAATTTTGCCATCAACCTATCAGCTTGTTCTTTTTCAGTTCTTTTTAGCATTGAACCGATAGTTGGTTGTGAACCACGTGTGGTTCGAGGAACAAAAAATGATGATGCAGCTACCGGATTGACTGACGCTGCAGTAGAACCAGTGCCACTTGGCCCACTTCCTTCAGCTGACCTTTTTAGTTGCCTTTTGAGTTCTTCTTTGGCCTCTCTAGTGTGCTCTAATTCTCCCAATGCTCTCATGGCTCTTTGGATAATTTCAGGATTTGTATTTATACAGGGCCCCACATCACGTCCAGGGATTTGTGCAAGGTGGAACTTCAACCTGTACACCCCCCCGAATATCTCCTTTCCACACAACTTGCAATTCAAGTTTTGTCTATCATTCGGAGCTTTAGGTTCACCATATTCCCAGAAAGGATCCAATTTCCTTGGCATGTTTGTTTTTGAATTTTGAATTTGCAAACCTATGGAAAAATAAGGATTAGGAAATAGGAATTTAGGATTACAAATTACAATTTAGCATTTACAAAATTACAAGTTACAAATTTACAAAATCCCAAGTTACCCAACCAAATGGCAAATGCCAAAAAACAATGAAAATCAAAAAACATAAACAATGTTTAAAAAAAATGAAAAAAAAAATAAAAAATTGGTTCCCATAGTCATACCAAGTTACCCATCCCAAATCAATGAAAAATTACAAAAAAATCTTTAAAAACAATGAACATTGAAAACAAATGGTGCCCATATGAAATTTCTCAACCAAAAACAATGAAAAACAAAGTTTATAACAAGGAAAACAAAAAAAAATTAATCTACATACCGTTTTTATGGACAAATTGGTGATCTTGTCTTGGATTTCTCCTAAAACCACTTGGATTCGCTCCCAAACCCTTCAGCTCTCCTCCACAAGGCGTCTCCTCCTCCTCCGCGCGGCGAAAGTCAGAAATGACTAATAAAAAATCGATTTTCATAACTTAAAGCCCGCTGCCCCGCGCCTCGGCGCTTTTTTCAATAAAAATCGCGATTTTTTCGAAAAAATCGTTATAAAAAAAAGCCCGCGATTTTTTGGGATAAAAATCGCGATTTAAGCGCGATAGTGATATTTATCGCGATTTTAACAACACTGATCAACACAGACAACGCTTCCATATTAGATGATGAAGGCAAGTTCATCTTCGAACCAGAAGGAATTGTTACCACCAGGGAAAGGAAGTTGCGATCTCAAGTAATTAAAGAATACTTGATCAAGTGGAAGAACCTACCAAAAGAAGAAGCTTCTTGGGAGACACAAGCATTTTTTCAACAACACCCATCGTTACGTATGCTTTGAGGACAAAGCATTCTTTTGAGAAGGAAGAACTGTTATGTATAAAATTATTCTACTAACTTAATTAACTCTATTTTTAGACTAAGGGGCACGATCCAAGATCATGCCCCCTCATGTAATGGCTCTTGGGCTATATTTAAGCCTGAGCCCTCATTCATTGTAATAATCCTTCAATTATTAATAAAATATATATGTATTTCTATTTATTACTGAGTCTGTATACTCCATTGTATTGCTAAGCAGATAATATGGATTAGACCCTTATTCATTGTTGATCAATGATAACTACCTCCTTGTCGATATTGTTAATAACATATGATCAAGACCCAGCCTATGATTATGATTATCGACCCTTAGTGGACAATGGTTGTGTTGAGAATTCAAGGGCAGCTAGATTTGGGTGATTTCTCTTACTTTGATAACTGTTTGTGATGTTCTTTTACTTAACTTGATGTACTTTGTAGTTAGCTTCTTCTTTACTTGATTATTATAGTGTTCTTATCATCAAACAGCTACCAAACTATGAAGATCAAAAGAACAAGAGGACACAAAATATAGGCTACTAGCCAGGGCCAAAACCTCTCCTCTTGAGAGGAAAACCCACAAGAATTTTTCTCTTCTTATAGAATCTTCAAATGACGAATTCCAAGACCTAAGACCCTTGACAAAGACCCCTCCAAGACCAAGTCAACCTCTCCTTTGATCAGCTTGTCCTTCACAAAGTCAACCCAAGTCAAACTAGCTTCAACTCTTCAGATTTCGGCCTCACTATAGATTTTCGGCTTTTACTTCAGATTTGCACTTTTCGGCCCTCCTGCAATTTCACACGTGTGAGTGGTTTAGGGCAAGAATTATGTTCCTTTTCTTCTTCGCTTGGCTTGATCCTCTTCCCTAGGTAACTCGGCTTGCAAACTGATCTTTTTGACACCTTATTTCAGATCCTTTGATGTCACTGCAATTTGGTCTTGCTGTAACTAGAAAATGCCCTAATTATCTTCACATGTGTGGTAGGAATAGCCCAAAAACAGTCTCTAAAACTTCGGTCTTATCATCTCTTCCTTATCCTCTTCTTCACACTTCTTCTTGGTCTCTTTCTTGTTCTTCAACAAGCTTCTTGGATGATGTCACAATGAGGTCAAATACCTTGTATTTTGTTAGGATATTCCGACACATAGGATATAGTTAAGTTCAACTTGGTCTAGTGTAGAGTTAGGTATAGAGTTAGGTAAAGTGTGTTTCTTTACCGTTGTACATTTTGTAACTTACAATCCGACGGTCACGATATGTAGTGATCCGACGGTTCATTCTCTCCTCGGTATTACCGACACTTGATCCGTGGCTTGACACCCGATTGGTCCATGAGTTCTATTTAAAGCGCATGGAGGGTCATTGTTCGAGTAATCCGTGCATGAGAGAAGCTTATGTAAATTTTCATTCTTTGATTAATAAATTGCCTGTAGTACCCACGTTGGGACAGGCCGTGGACTGTTTCCCTCTTTGAGGGTTTTAACCACGTCAAAAATACTGGTGTATTGATCTGTGATCTAGTTGTGAGCGGTGTCCTTTTGGTATTCTTTCTGAGGAACTTACCCTGTAAATTCCTACATGGTATCAGAGCTATTTGAGGGCCGCGTCCGTTGGTGATCCAAATCTGAAGCCGGTAGAACTGCATGCGGCTGTCGTTTCCTAGATCTGCTGTTTCTGACTGCTTTCGGGCCGAGAGGACTGCTCTGTTGCGTTCGGAGCATCTGTTCCAGTGAGGAACCCCTTTCGTTTCACGCGAAAAGGTTTCCAGTAGCCCTAGCTGCGTCATTTTTCAGATCGGGAGGTATACAGTGTTTTTGCAGTTTACTGTTATTTTCTCTCTGCTTATTTCGGTTTCGGTTTATTTACCTTTTTTTTTAACCGGATCTATACCTTTCATTTCTGCGTATGCTCTTTGCCCTGCGACTCTGTGCGATCTGGGCAAATCAGAAACAGAAAGGAAGGATTTTTCTCATGCGTATGCTCTTTTCCCTGCACCTTAGTGTGATCTTGGAAAATCAGAAACATTGAGAAAAATATTTAGTTTTTCGGCTAAAGCTAACTTTGAGGATTTTTTTTTAAAAAATATCTAGTTTTTTGGCTAAAGCTAACTTCGAGCCGCAAGGTTCGTTTTTCTTTGCATATTCGTGTTGGGTTTTGTGTTTTGTGTTTTGTAGGGAAAAAGAGCTTTCTCAAGGCAAGCACGCAAACCGAGGCCCCCCCCCTCTCTCTCTCTCTCTCTCAAATTTTTTGTATAGATCAATTGGTTCAAAGCTATTTTAAGAGAGTAGAGGTCTTGGGTTCAAGTCTCCATTTTGTGGGGGCGGATTTTTTTTTCATTCGCGCACTTTGCCAGCAACTTCAACAAATTTTTTTTTCAAAAAGCCATAACTTCTTCATCCGGAAGCCTTTTTCAGAGCCGTTTTTTTAAAACAGCCTAATTTTTCGAGATCTATCCATTGGAACACTTACTTTCAGCATCTTCAGCTTCAGTTTTTTTTTAAAAATGGAAAGTCCATGCCAAGTCATTCTTGACAGCACTAACTACTTCCAATGGGTAGCCTACATGGAAGATTTACTTAGAAGTAAAGGTCTCTTCAGAATAGCCACAGACCAAGAGAAGAAACCTAAAGATGAAGACAAGGCTGCAAAATGGGAAAATAGACAAGATCAAGCACGTGGTTTGATAGGGATGTCTATTTCTCCTGATCTTAGATTCCATATTGCAGAACTTGAGACTCCTCATGAAGCATTGGAAAAACTCGCTAAAGTTTTTGGGATTAAAAATGAAATTAGAGCCCATCAACTTGAAAATGAGTTGCTTACTTTGGATCCTAATAATTTTTCTTGCATTGAAGATTTCTTGTCCAAATTCAAGACCCTTAGATATCTCTTGGAAGGTGTTAAAGTTAAGAAAAAAGATGGTAACCTTATTTATTCCATCCTTACTAAGTTGGGACCAGCCTACTCTGTATTTGTTTCCACTTTCCATTCTACAAGGGAAGCTTTCATTTGTCAAGGAAAAGACTACAAGGCCCCTTCCTTTGACTCCTTTTGTGATTCCTTAATAAGAGAACAAGAAAAACTCTTACACCTTGGTCTTCTTAATCTTGGAAACTCTTCCACGAAAGCGTTAGCCGCCCAGCAGCAACCAAATTCAAAGAATCCTAAGAAGTCATATCCTCAAAAGAATGGTCCTAAACCAACTCAGCCTCAAAATGAAAGATCATTTCAGCAAAATGATAAGACCAATAAAAACAAATGGAAGAAGACTGATAGACATTGTAACTTTTGTAATCGAGATGGCCACTTAGAATCTAAATGCTTTAAGAAGATGGAAGCCTTGGAAGCCGCAATGAAGAAACATAACATCCATGTGGAGCCTACTTCAACTTCAACTTCTGGAATGGCACTTTCTGCATGTCGTTGTCAATCATCTCAGTCTGGTTATGCATTAAATGTATCTTCTTCTTCTCCTTCTCATGAGTGGCTCATTGATTCTGGAGCCTCTTATCACATGGCCAAAAACCAAGCCATGTTTTCTTCTTTAAATGATTGTAACACCAAAAATATATATGTTGGTGATGATAGATCTCTTAATGTTGTAGGGACTGGAACTGTTCATCTAGACAATGGTCAGTTTAATGATGTACTATGTGTTCCAACCTTATCCTGCAACCTTCTATCTGTATATCAGATAACTCATTCAGGTGAAGGTAAAATTGTTGAATTTTCACCTCATGATGTTGTAATCAAGGATCTAAAAGATCCTAAACAGATTCTAGCTGCTGGTCTTGCTGATGATTCCACAAGGTTGTATAAGTTTCACAACTTTGGGTCATCAAATCTTCCCTCAGTATTTGTTGCTCATAATGATGAAGTGAGCAAACTTTGGCATGAGCGATTTGGTCACTTAAACTATCGCTCCCTTCAGCATCTATGTAAAGAAAATATGGTGACAGGTCTTCCTATGGTATCTTGCAGAGATGGTGTTTGTTCCGGATGTGTACTCGGAAAACATCATCGGGACAATTTTGACAAATGTGCCTCTTGGCACGCCTCAGCCCCTTTACAGCTTGTGCACAGTGATTTATGTGGTCCACTTCCTGTTGCTTCATTCTCTGGCTGCAAGTATTTCTTAACTTTCATTGATGATTTCTCCAGACGCACTTGGGTATACTTCTTAAAACTCAAGAGCGAAGTATTTAACACATTTTTGGCCTTCAAAGCCTTTGTTGAAAAACAATCTGGACATCAAATTCTTAAGCTAAGAACTGATAATGGTGGAGAATATGTTAAAAACACATTCATCAACTTTTGCACCGAAAATGGAATTCAAATGCAACATACTGTTCCATACACTCCACAACAAAATGGTGTAGCTGAAAGGAAAAATCGCACCTTAAAGGAAATGGCTAATTGTATGCTGCAATCTAAAGGACTCAGTCTTAGTTTTTGGGCCGAAGCAATTAATTGTGCAAATTATATAATCAATCGCACTCCTACTAAGGTTCTAGAGAATATCACTCCAGAAGAAGCTTGGAGTTCCATTAAACCAGATGTAAGTCACTTTCGTGTTTTTGGAAGTGAAGCATGGGCCCATATTCCAGATGAAAAGCATAAAGCTTTAGAACCTAAGAGTGAGAAATGTACTTTTGTTGGATATTCTGAAGATGTAAAAGGTTATAGACTTATTCCATTTAAGTCCAAAAATGTTATCATTAGAAGAGATGTAAAATTTGATGAAAATAAATCGGCCTGCGAGCCTAGTCCGGCGGATGTGCCACCTCTTCCTATCTCTTCTACTTTTGAAAACATTTCTTCTTCAGATGATGAAAGTGAGGATGATAATCCTCCCCCACCTTCTCAGGATCCTCAACTTCCAAGATGGGTCCATGCTACTCGGGATGCAGCAGGTGATCTTGCCGGTGATCCTACAGATCAGCGACGTACCCGTTCTCAGTTTGAAAGAGCCTCTTCTTTACTGGCTCAAGCTCCAGTAAATCATGATCCTGACACTTTTGCAGAAGCTTCAGGCCATCCACATTGGGAAGCAGCTATGAATGAAGAATATCATTCATTGTTGACAAATGATACATGGGATCTTGTTCCTCTACCAAAGGGACGCAAACTTGTTCGATGTAAATGGGTTTACAGAACCAAGTATGGACCAGATGGGAAAGTTGATAAACATAAAGCTCGTCTTGTTGCTAAGGGCTTTTCACAGGTTGAAGGCATTGACTACACTGAAACCTTTTCCCCTGTTGCCAAAATGAACTCTATCCGCCTTGTTCTTTCCCTTGCTGCCTCTTTAAAATGGGAAGTCCATCAGATGGATGTTAAATCTGCCTTCTTGCATGGGGACTTGCAGGAAGAAATCTATATGGAACAACCCATTGGCTTCATACAAACAGACTCCAGCCTTGTTTGTCGACTTAAGAAATCCCTTTATGGTCTCAAGCAAGCTCCTCGGGCTTGGTATGCCAAAATAGATAGCTTTCTTTTAGAATCTGGCTTTTCTAGGTGCCATTCTGACAATACTGTCTACACCAAGAAAGTGGGCAACTCTCTTATCATCCTTGTTCTTTATGTTGATGATCTTATCCTTACTGGTAGTGATCCCAACCTTATAAACCATGTGAAGTCTAGCCTTAAAAAGAAATTTGAAATGACAGACTTAGGACACTTACACTATTTTCTCGGTCTTCAAGTCTTGCAATCCAAGGAGGGTATTTTCCTTTCCCAGTCCAAGTATGCTTGTGATATTCTTCGTCATTTTCACATGGAAGACTGTAAGCCAGCCCCTTCTCCCTTTCAGTCTGGAGTCAAACTTTCAGTCTCTTGTACTTCTCCTGAAGTTGATGCTACCTTATACCGTCAACTTGTAGGAAAACTCTTGTATTTAACCCATACTCCTCCTGATCTTTCCTTTGCTGTTGGCCTTGTTGCTCGTTTTATGCAAAACCCCCGTGAAAGTCATTGGAAAGCAGCCAAAAGAATACTTCGTTATGTTCGAGGTACAGTACAGTTTGGGATTCATTACAGTGCCAAAGCAGCTCCTCTATTAGTTGGTTTCACTGATTCTGATTGGGCTGGTGACCCTGATGATCGGAAGTCTACTGCCGGTTATGTCTTCACTCTTGGTTCAGGACCTATTACATGGGCTTGTAAGAAACAGGCTGCCATTTCTCTTTCGTCAGCAGAAGCAGAGTATCGTGGTGCCGTGGAAGCTAGTAAGGAAGCCTTGTGGCTTCGTCAGATCCTATCAGAGTTTGGCTTTGAGCAGCAGCATCCAACCACACTTTGGTGTGATAATCAAAGTGCCATTCAGCTATGCAAAGATCCAGTCCAGCATCAGCGCAGCAAACACATTGAACTACACATGCACTTCATCAGAAAGCTCATTCATGACCATGTTCTTGAAGTGCAATATTGTCCAACAGATGATCAGGTTGCAGACATCTTCACAAAGGCTCTCACAGAGGCGAAGTTCACTCAACTTCGATATATGCTTGGAGTTCAGGAAGTTGTCACTAAGGGGGGATAGGCTCTAGTGCCTCCTTCCTTCTCCTATTGTGTCATATTTGTAAATCCTTCAATCCTATCCCAAGTTGTTCTTAAGGGGGGATGTTAGGATATTCCGACACATAGGATATAGTTAAGTTCAACTTGGTCTAGTGTAGAGTTAGGTATAGAGTTAGGTAAAGTGTGTTTCTTTACCGTTGTACATTTTGTAACTTACAATCCGACGGTCACGATATGTAGTGATCCGACGGTTCATTCTCTCCTCGGTATTACCGACACTTGATCCGTGGCTTGACACCCGATTGGTCCATGAGTTCTATTTAAAGCGCATGGAGGGTCATTGTTCGAGTAATCCGTGTGTTAGCACTTGAAATTTCACCTCAGGCTGAAAAGGCAAATCTCAAAGCTACATCAAACCATTCAGCCTCGTAGCTAGCCCTACGGGCAGGAGAAGGCTCTCTCCGGTCAATCTCGGTAAATTTTCAATAGGAAGAGATGACCAATCAAGGTAACACTGATATTAGGCTAGTAAACTGATTTGAAGGTTGATTTGGGGGTTTTTTGGGTTTTTGGTGGCAAATTGAGGAGCTGCAATTTAGGGTGCGGGGATTTGACACAGTTTCTGCAGGGGGGTCTTTGGGGCAAGGTAGGAGCCTGTATTGATGTCTTTAACTGAAGTGGATGATTAGGAGGAAAGATAAGAAAGCTAAAGAGAGCAAACAATGGATTTGAATTCTCTTTAGACAGCAGAAAACATATAAATTAAACAAATTTAAAAGCAGAGCATGGCAAGCATGAATTCTAACTTTATCACTTCATTTGTTTAATATGCAGCAGTATAGAAAGGAAATGAATCACATAACAAAGCTTACAATAACATGAAGAAACACACCATCAACACATGAGTCCACAAGAATCCCAAAGATGACTGCAAAACCCTGGTCTTCCTTAGCCAAAAATTGCAAAGATACAAGTGAGAATATACAATGATAGCTTATCCCTCAAGAGTCCAACCATGAAAATGAGCAAGCAAGTACATAATATAGATGATCTAACCTCTTTCCCTGCCTCCATGGGTCGAGCTCACTATCCTAGGAGCTGTTTGAACAACTTCTAAACTAAGCACTACAAAATAGGCAGTCAAAACAACTTGCCTCTATAAACTTGGAAACCAGTTCATACAGTCAATTTTTACCCTTTACATGAGAGAAACTTCTAGAAGAGTTAAACAAGAGTAAAATTATCCAAAAAGTGTCATAATTACAGTCAAGAGGACCACCATCGACCTCAGAAAGTCAAACTGGAGCTAAACTGCAATTTCTGAGTTGAACTGGTCAAATCTGGCAAAGTTCCCTCAACGGGTCGCGCACATCTTCCTCAACAGGTCGCGCACTTTGGAGCCCTGTTTGGAGGCCTTCCCGGTGTCAGAATGAGGTGCAGGATAGCTCGTTGGAAAGGTCTCTGAGTCTACTTTCCAACCCAACCGGAATTTTTGGATTTGGAGGTCATTTTCCCAGTCAAAAGTCAATTCTCCCAAGACTACTTCTGCATCTCAGAAAAGGGGCAGAAAGTCAAAATTTGGCTGTATTTTGACCTTTTGGAGGCCCAAAACTCCATGAAAACTCAAGTCCATCCATAGGCATGTGTAACTTTGCATGACAAATCCAAAAATGTTGAGTTTTTGCAAAACGGAGCTACGATGACAAAGGGTCTCACCGGGGGTGAGACCCGTTGAGAAGCCAAAACCTGTAAATTTCCCAAAAATACCAAAATTACCCAAAATTCTCCAAAATTTTTGGGATTTGTGCTGTAGATGATGCTAGTGAGTGCCATGATCCTTGAGGGATGCCTCAGCCAAGATACGGAGTGGATTTGGCCTTTTTCTCCGTTTTAGTGCCTCGGTCAACCTCCTTTGGAACATTTTCATTTTTGCCTTGCAAACATGCATCCTCGCCCAATAGTGATTCTTCATGTTCCTTAGCAGCTTTTTCTCTTGGTTGGCCTTAGCCAACAGCCTCTCCAAGTGAGCATTCTCCTGAATGAGCAATGACTCCCGGTCAGCAGGCAATGGATCACCGGGCCTCCTACGGTTTAGGACTCGGTCACTACGAATCCTCCAAAGCTCATCAAGTGCCTTCTCCTCCTCTAGCTGTGTGTTCCGCTGCTCTAGATAAGTGATGGTCCATTGGGCACCCTCGAGTCTCCGCTGCAAAACATCATTCTCGGCCCTGAGATGCTGAATGATCTCCTTTGCCTCTTGGCTAGGAGAACTGGCCTCGAGATCAATCACCGGATCCTCATGAATGATGGGCTCTTTGCCCCTCTGCAGTACCTGTGCTGGTGAAGAAAGCGAGGCCCCTTCCACCTGATGTGGAGATAACACTCGCTGATCTGAAGATGAAGGTGAGACCCCTTCCACCTGCTGTGGAGATAATACTCGCCTAGCTGCTGCAAATAAGGCCCTTGGGCCTTTCTGATAGGTGACCAAAGGAGTGGAGCTGACATGTCGGGTAACGGGAGCATCAGGCTGCTGAGATGGTCCACCCTCCTCATGAATGGCCTCCTGATGTGGCTGAGGTGGCACTGTGAAAAACTCACGGGAGATGAACTCCTCCCATGAGATGCCCTGCTGAGTCAACTGATGAGAGACTATGAGCTGGATCAAACCATAGTGACAAAGGCTCCTGTACTGCTGAGCCGGGGTTTTCCTCTGCAACATGGGCACCATCCTCTGAATGTTATGAAATAAGAAGACCGGGAGGTTCATCATCCTCACCCGGGTGAAATACATCAACAGGCGAATGTGATATGAATACACCTGTGAAAATTTGCCCTCACAAGTAAAATAATGCATGATAAGTCTCATGAGGGGAGCATACTCGCTCCGGAGAAATCTGAATGGGAAAACACCCATCAGCAGTCTCACAAATGATGGCCGGACATAGGGCTCAAAGTGAACAAAATCAAGTAATCTGCGCTTAGGCCACACCTCACCCACATTTGGGATCCCTGTAGCCTCTGAGATCACCTCAGGTGTCAATATGAAGTTCACCCCTGCAAGAGTGACATGTCCATCATGGAGGTGTAAGACAAACAAGCGGGCCAACTCTCTATGATGCTGAATCTGAGAGATCCTCTCACAAAACTGATAGCAAGACATGTACCGGAAGCAATTCACTGCCAAAGGACAAGCCTGTAATTCTGCCAAAGAAGTAGGCTCCTCCCGCTTATGATGTCCTCCCTTACCTCCTCTACGAGGCCTCCTCTGTTCCTCAACCTCTGTAGATGATGAACGGTCATCACTTTGCTCATAAGTTTCAGTTTCTGACATGGTTTTGGAGCAAAGTGGACAAAATGAACTGCTGTCTCTGCCTGCAAAAGGTGCTGAAATCTATGCTGTTTCAAGGGGAACCAAACATGAGGGAAATGTTAGGGGAGGGAACTTCTTAACAAGGAATGGGAATACATGAAAATAACAGGGAATTTCAAGGGAAATTTTACAAATGATCATGCTTATAGGAACATGTATTTGAATTTAGGAAATCATTTGCAAAGATGTTTGTATATGGGACAAAAAACATGTGTGATAGTAAACATGGAAGGAGCATACATGTATCAATAGGGACATAGGGAAACCATACACCAAATTTACTTATAGGAGTTCATGTGTATCATAAGGCAAATTTTTTGATAAGGAGTACATGTACATTGTTTTAACATAGAGGGAAGGTTTTCATGTACAAGGGGATGTCAAGGGCATGTAGGGGTTATGTACATGACTTTAGATATACAGCAACATTTATTTTCACATGACTCTTTTCTTTATTTGCAAATGTATCTTTTCTTTTTGCTTTTATTTTTGCATGTGTATGGTAGAGGGAATTAGGGTTTTGTGTGCTTGGGAGAGGGGGAGGGTTTATAGATTAGGGATGGGGGAAAAAGTTTACATTTTATGTACAAATAATATGGGACAGAGATGAAAGCATGACTGTGAATGAAAGGGGAAAAGAGGGAAGGAACCAAATGGGACAAAATCACTTGAAACAGTCACAAAACCCTAGCATTTTACAAACATTAACAAGCAGCCATTTATGTCCTTTCATTCGCATAATGTGAGGTTAAAATCATAGCATACAACCTTATTTTCATCATCAACCTCCAAAACAATGAGTAAAGACCCTACCTCGAGCAATGTAGATGATTTGAAGAGAAATTAGGGAATTTCTTTGAGTTTTACAGGCCAGCGGCTCAACGGGTCGCGCAGGCCTCCCAACGGGTCGCGCACCGCCCAACGGGTCGCGCCCGTAGTAAATTTGAACTGCGGGCAGAGTCTGGACGGGTCGCGCACCGCCCAACGGGTCGCGCACCTCCTTGAACGGGTCGCGCACCTGCTAACTGCCCGAAAACGCTGTGTTTTTGCCTCTTTCGCCTATCACTCTCTCACAACCTCTCTTGCAAGCTTTGAAATGCACAATGAGAGTGAAAGGAGGGAATATGACCTTTTATAATCTTCATTTGAAAAAATTTATCCATAAACCCACTTTATAAAGTCTATTTTGACACTTTTCTTTAAAACACTGATTTTTAGTTTCCTTTATCCTGAAGTTGACTTTTTGAGTGCTTTGACTTGATTCTTTTTGCAGGTAGATCATCTGAAGGACTGTGGCAAGGGGACCAGGGTTATTGCTGCCTTTTTGAAGACTTTTTGGAAATTTATTCTTTTTACAAAAATTTAACATGACCTTGGCTTTAAAAACAGAGTTTTTAAATCCAAGGTTAGAAATGAACTGTATGTGATGAAAATATCAAAGGAACATGTTTACCATCCTCCCTCTGGCTTGCTGGGGACTCAAGGACTTTCAAAGACATGACCTTGCTGAGACAAATGACCAAAACCCTAGACCTAGGACCTTTGACCTTAAGACAAAACAAGACAAGCTTGAAAAACTAAATGACATGATATGACCTGATCCAGCAAAGCCAAGAGGGGTATGAATAGACCAGCTCCTCCATCAGGGTTATGGCATGCCTAACGGGATGCAAGATTTAACACTGATGAGACACCTACTAATGCAAATGCAAAGAGCTTTGATCACTGATGGAGGGCTTTCAAGACCGACACTAACACCGTGCATGAGAGAAGCTTATGTAAATTTTCATTCTTTGATTAATAAATTGCCTGTAGTACCCACGTTGGGACAGGCCGTGGACTGTTTCCCTCTTTGAGGGTTTTAACCACGTCAAAAATACTGGTGTATTGATCTGTGATCTGGTTGTGAGCGGTGTCCTTTTGGTATTCTTTCTGAGGAACTTACCCTGTAAATTCCTACATATTTATAGTCTTTCCTTGGAGCCGAATTGTCATCACTAGGTTGACATGCCCTCTCTTGTAGGCTGATTTGTTGATGGCTAGGCCGCCTTGATCTTGGAGGGTCTTTATGACACAAATTGACCTACATAAATTCCTTCGACTTGATACATGATGCCCAATAGGGCCTTGTTGTCTCTCAGATTGTACAGGCACTATGACAATGACTAAGGTCGGGGTTGTCACTCTGATCCTCGACCCCTTCATTCTAGTTGTCTCTAAGAGAAAGTTATGGGGGGTAGTCCCTATGGAAATATGAAGACAAAGGACAAGTTGGTAACCAATGAGTCTGGGAGACGCGATTGAGTGGCCTAGCTACTTGGTCATTTTTAGCAAGACTTAAAGATATTAAATTGAATTGTGCGACCAGTGCCTCATGGAGTCAACTTCTTGCTTATTACCAATTAAATGTCAAGTAGTTGGATGGGCAATTGTTGTTTGAATGCTTCACTAACCTATATGTTATGCAAATCCTAAGACCCAAGTCTGATGCAAGAATCTTGGTTACTTTTAATTATATGTCTGTTCTAGGTATAACCTGTTAGTGCCTAAATCTACCTCAGGCTGAAAGAAGGCAAGTCTAGGGTAACATCAAACCACGCTTAACCTGGTAGCTAGCCCTACCAGGTAGGGAGAGTGCTCTCTCCTTTTCAATCTCAATGAGGATATTAGCAACTAGGGCTTGAGATGACTGAAAAGAATGCTGATTTTATGCTAGGTATAGTAGATCAGAGAATTTTGTTTGATTTTAGGTTTTGGTTGCTAGATCAATTAGAGAAGGCAAATTGGGTCCAGGAAATCAACTCAGGGATACAAAAATGTCCTGATGACCCTCCTTCCTCCTGAGGCATTGATGAAATCCCCTGAGGGCCTTTGAAAATCCCATGGGCAATAAAAGTATCCCATGGTATATTCAGCAAGCTTAGCTAATGCAAGACAACAATTTTAATCAGTGAGAAGTGGTAAATGCTGTTGAGTTGTTGAGGAAAAGGTTTCCTTTGCACATAGTGAGCCATCTTCTCAATATTCCTGCATATAAAGTAAGGGAGGTTCATCATTCTTACTCTTGTGAAATGCATCAACAACCTGATATGATATGTATATAGGCGGGAAAACCTTCCCTCACAGGTGAAATACTTGATGATGAGTTTCATGAGAGGAACATAAATGTTCTGCAAGTATTTGAAAGGAAAAATCCTGCTGATTTGACTGTGATATTCAGCCTTAATGTAAGGCTCATAATGTTCTCTGCCCACATATTGCCCCTTATTCCACTGTTTACCTACATTAGGGATGCCTATTGCTGCTGAAATGTGGCAAGTGTCAAGGTGAAAGAGACACCAGCAAGGTTCACTTGGCCATTGTGGAGATGGATAACAAACAACCTAGCAAGCTCATGATGAAATTTTACCCTCTACCATTTCACAAAACTAATAACAAGACTGGTGTTTAAAGCTAGCTACAAAAAGAGGGAAAGCAAGCAATTCTGTAAGAGTGGTGGGCTCCTCCCAGATGATCTTTCCCCCTTTGTGTGGCTTTCTTGGCACATGAGCTTCTCTGCAAGAATCACTGAGAGTTTCCTCTTCCTTCTCATAATCTGAATATGTCTCCATGCTTTTGGTGATATGATGAGTGATGAAATTTGAAGTGAAGGAAGATGAGTATGAAAAGATTTTGAAATATGAAGTAAGCAGTGTGTATGAGGAAGTGAATGCTTGGGGGAATAGGAATTTGGGTTTCCTTTGGGAAATGAGGGGAGTGAATGATGTTGTGGAATAAAGGTTTGATAATGAAGTGGATGTAGTGAAAATGTAGGATGTGGGAGTTAGGGTTTGGGAATAGGGTATAGGGCTAGGGTTTGGTAAGGAGAGTGGGGTTTTCGGAAGTGAATTTTGATAATTGAGGGAGAGGGAATGGGATTTGGAAAACTCAATATGAATGGGGTAAGAAAGAAAATCAAATGACCTTTGATCACTTGTAAGAGATGATTTAGCAATTAGTTAGGGTTTGTGTTCACCATTTAGCTAGGGTTTGCTCTAAAGGAAGCCAAACACACTCAAGCAACCAAGCATAACTTGTCTTAGCAAGAATAGGTGATATACTTACTTGGAACAGGCATCAATTGTTTTTCTAGGAAGTTTGGAAGTGATTTGAAGCGATTCTGGCTTCTCTAATAGGTGCGCAGCACCAAGGAACAGGTGCACAGCGCACTTTTAATGTGCAACGCCAGACCAAATTTTAACTGAAAAATTGCAATAGGTGCGCAACGCCATTTTAATGCGCAGCACCAAGGAATAGGTGCGCAGCGCTAGGAAAATGTCTCTATTTTTTTCCCCTGTTTTGCCGCCTTTACTCAAAGTCGCAATTTTCTCCCTTTGGCTCTTTCAATTCAACAATGAAGACATAAAACACATGAATTGGCTTTTATATCCCTTCTCATTTAATTTTTCACTAACCAAAACCCACTTTTCTAATGTTTTGCCAGCTTTTTCAAAATACTCTGTTTCACTTACATTCTAACTTTTGCCTTTTTGCAGGTGGACTTATTACATTGACTTTTTGCAGTGGCAGGAGTTGACTTTGTCACCAGGTCACTAGGAACAATTTAATTACATATTAGGACAATAAAATTACATAAAATTACATCAAGTGATTCTTTAATTGCAAATGCTCAATTTCAAGAGCTTTATTTAGCCTAATAGAAATAAACTTATGACTCTATGAACCTTTTTATCTTCCTCATGTGCCTACAGACCTTTTTATTCAATTCGGATGACCATGATGACAAACCCTAAGACCTAGTGAAACTAAACCCTAAAACTGGTTTTTTATAAATGAAATGAAACAGGATGATTGTGAATGACTAAAAACATGTGTAAACAGGTCAGCAGGTGAATATCATGAGGGAAATTGATATGAAACCACTACCATTAGTTGATCCATGACCTAATGGAATGCATCTGATTGAGTGAGACACCTAATATGCATGCAAAAGAGCAATTTGATCACCGATGGAAGTGTGAAGACACGGACACTAAAATAACCTTCCTCTTAACTATTTTGGAATTAGTCTATAGAGTAGGTTATGGGATGGCAGCGAATGGGAAGCAAGCAAAGGCTTGATTAATGATACCTCCCCCTGTGTTCCAACCACCCAATGCCTCTGGTGCTACAGAGATTGTGGCTCTGACCACTGCAAGGTCACCATGTTAACTACTAAAGAGGGTCTGAATTCAAGCTAAATTGAGAAAGGGTGGCCCAAAATATCTATCAACCAAGCTTATGCTTGGACGTAAATTATTAATGCAACTAGACTTGTAATGGTTGTGCAAGGGTTATGATTGATTCTTAGGTTAAGATTGCTT
Source organism: Pinus tabuliformis (assembly GCA_031772625.1). Taxonomy (NCBI): domain Eukaryota; kingdom Viridiplantae; phylum Streptophyta; class Pinopsida; order Pinales; family Pinaceae; genus Pinus; species Pinus tabuliformis. The sequence goes on from CM062809.1 coordinate 85,146,572, forward strand.
AATGTTTAAGTACTTTAGTTATGATTAGCCTTCAATTATGACAATGAGTACTTATTAATGAAAATCAAGAGGCAATCTTTTAACCACAAGAAGAATGTGCCAACAAGATACAACAATGCCCACAATTATTCAACAACTACAGGATGTGCCCAAATCCCGTAATAACTTATTCAACGATAAGCAATAATTTAACCAATGCTTAACAAGATACCAATGATTAATATCACAAGATTATCAATGCTCTTACTTCAAGACAATGCCACAACGATTATTACTAGAAACAATTAGAGATCTCCAGAGATATTTTAACAAGATAAATGCCAATGTTGCTTGACTCCAATTATGAAGAGCTATTTAATTAGATTAAAAGCCTTTAAGTAAATATCACTTAGATGCCCAAAATATTGCAAAGGTTGTTCAATGAAAATTTGAAATAAGAAACTCTAATGCATAAACCAAGAACACTTAGATCTTTAGATTCATTTCACTTGGGCCACCAAGATCATTAGACTATGATGTTAATGTGCTTTAGAGGAGTGAGCAAATTAGTGCAAAATTGACAAGATTATGAGTAAGCTCACAAAGGACAAACAAATGTTAGTCTTCTTATCCAATATTACCAATGTCAACAAGCAAATTAGATAATGAAAACAAAATCTTTCTCACAAAAAGGCATGAATCATTGAAAGCACTTCAAGTTACTTATGATCTTATGGTACCAAGTGACATAAATGAGCAATTATAACAGCAGTCAGACGATGTATGACAGCAGTATATTGCTTGTGTTTAAAGCAATTGTGGATGCAAACTTGAGATGCCAATATGCAAGTGAAATAAGCTACTATCAAACCAATTTTCAAAATGCCAATTTCTTAATGTATTAGGCCTTTTAATGATGCAAATGCCACTGTTAGAAATCAGACTTCTATGCAGAGATGACAGTCATGAAAACTTGAAGATTTATGCCAAATGACAAATGCCCAAAATGCTTAAGTGACTTGTGAATATGTTATAGCATGTGCAAGTTAATTTTATGTCACTTAGATTGATTTTTACCACTATTATGAATGATTTATTCTTGCTGTAGCAAAGCAGTGAGAAATAGAGAGTTTAGAGATCAAACCCTTAGGCCTTGGGACCTTGAAATTACTTTCCCAAATTTGTCCAAATTTTTCTCAATAGCTATGCCCCCTATGGGGACAAAATTTGGCCAAATTCTCTACAAAACACACCAATGATTAGCTTCAGAAATCAAGTGACCCAAATCACAAACGGAAGAAAGCAGAGATGAGCCAAGGTGTAAGGGCTAGAGGTCAAAAGGCTAGACGCTAGGGCTGCTAGGGCAAAGAGAGGTCACGACCAAGGAGAAAAGTGTTAGAAAATCAGAAAGGCAGAAAGGTTTTCTTTATATAAATAACTACTTGTGGCTTACTTATCTTTATGTTCTTTTATCTTTTAGTTCATCAAGCAATTACCAAAACAATAGCACAAAGATCACAGACACCAGATATAGGCGGGTAGTGAGGGCAAAACCCCTATCTAGGGGAAAACCCAGTCAACAACTCTTCCTTAATAATTTCCTGAGATAATCCAAGACTTTTGACCTAGACACAAACTTCCTCCACACCAAGTCAGCACTTTCTTCTTGCAAATGATAACCCTTCAGCAGCAACTTCGACCTTGGAGCAACAACTTCAACCCAACCACTGGTAGCAGCAGCAACTTCGAATTGGAAAGAGAAACTTCGATCTCCTAGAGGAATCCACAAGAGAGAGAGAGAGAGAGAGAGAGATAGCCAAAATTTTAATCTTGACTTTTTCTTCTTTCTTCTCCAACTTCACACTCTTGTTAGCCTTCTTTTCCTACTTCGCACTTTTCCAGCTTTCTTCTTGATATCAAACTTGTGAGTAAGAGAGTGAGTGCTCCAAATGAATTCGAACTACTTGTATATATAGGCTTCTGGTGAGGTCGAATTACCCAGATTGAGGCCGACTTGGTGTGGAGGGGACAAATAACCTATTTGACTCAATATTAATTCTTTTTACATGATTCAAAAGCCCAAGAAGGGTCTCTTTTAATGGAAAATGACTCTAATGACTCAGAATAAATCCTAGAAGTCCTCAATGGGGACTTTGACTTAAAACATGATGACCCAAGCATGAAACCCATGCTTTAATAAGTCATAATAATAATAATATCTTTTTCATTCTTTTGATAAATACATTTCATTGTGACTCAAATACATTTTATGAAGACTGAACCTAGTTACATTCTTCAACACTCCCTCTTAACTAGGGAGGTATTCATAATAACAAGTACAAGGAAGATCTCAAAACATATGAACTATGAAGAGTTTAGGCACCGCAATGCCATGGACTAGATTCCTGACCAGGGCAATCTATCCAAGGTCCTCCAACAGTTTAGGCACTCATAGTGCCACGGACTAGATTCCTGACAAGGGCAATCTATCTGGGTGGGACTAAGATGGACTAAAGTTTTCAGCCTCCTTAGGTACCATCAAGCTTACCTACTAACCATCAACCCAGGCATCCAGGTGGGTATCCAAGGTCAGAGTTCTATGACCAATGCCGCCCTCCCTACTTCGGGATCTAGACATCAACACATAGTGTCAGCCTGATGTCCTCCTAGGCAATGTGTCTCACAAACAAATCCTTAACACATCAAATTTCTCTCACCTCAAGCATGTTTTTTCAAAACTTCAAGAGTTTTACCTGAATAGTCACAACCCCAATTAGTAACAACCTTTCAAATACTCATGAGTAAACACAAACATTCAGGGTCTCCTGACATCTTGATGTTGCCTCACAATTCATCACAATAGGACTTCGAGGCTTTCCAAACAAATCTTGACAAAGTTTTCCTCAATCATTCAGCTTCATTTCCTACTCCAACTTTCCTTCTTTCAGCAACACCTTAATATGCATCCTTCAATTTCTTCTTCATGATATCCATCATGACTATAGTATGCCCTCCCTCTCAACTCGGGAGATATACTCCTTTCTTTATCCAAGATCCCTCTTAACTTAGGGAGATCAACTTCTTTTCTACGACATCGGAGAATCTTTCATAGCTTCCATCCTTCTTGATAATCATCATTCATATAAATTTCGTCATCATGTTTATCAAATCAACTTTACTTATGAACATCTTCATCATCTTGAATATTATGTACCTGCACAACTTAGATAGCAAGTACAACCAAATACATACATATAGAAGCATGAAGTTAACTATATCAGAATCATATAATAAAGGAAGCATTAGACATTAGACATCAAATACATAAACTTAGTTAGGTTCACAAACAACAAAAACCACATAGTTTTACACTTCAACTACATGTCACGGTTTTGTCATAAACCCTAGATTTCATCATCAAGTCTTCTAGCACCTCAATCAAGATAACAACCTTCATTATATCTAGGGCTTCAATATTTCTTCCAGAGATATGACATACCCTACTACAATATATTGCAAACCCTAGAAGAAATTCAAACGAATATAGTTCTACAATGCATCCAACAATTTTAATTGATATGTTAGACTTCTACTAGGATTTAATGCAAACCCTAGATTCCATACATGAGACTCTAAGCTTTAACTATCAAAACCAATCACAGCTTAATTTCAAATTTCAACAATCTTTCATAAAATTCAGATTATCATGCTGTCATCATATATTAGAGAATTGAACTTCTACTAAGGTTTACAAAACCCTAGAATTCACAAACATTCTCATCCTAGAGTATCAAACTTCGACTAGGGCTTAGTTCCAAACCCTACCAAGCCTTAAAGATCTAGGATTTCAACAACAAACCCTAATTTATCAATACTTCAAAGGTTTGGGATTTTAGACATCGCCATTCAATTCGAACAAATTAGGGATTTTATAATCATACCAAAACCCCAAACATGACATCATCAAAGCATTAAACATTTTCTTTATACTTCATCAATAACCCTAAGTAGGCTAGGGTGTCACACATTATCATCGACTTACCCTTAAGTTAGGGTTTTACAAAGAACCTTTTTAGGGTTCCACAAGAATAATCAAAGATATGAACAGGGTAGATTTATCTAATGATGAATTACCCAATCAAGGATCTTTATGATTCAAGAGAGCTAGACATAATAATGTTAGTAATGTAGAATAGTTGATCAAGAGTGAATATACATTTATCATGAAGAGAGAAAAATTTATAGTCTAAGACATAATCCTTGAGTATTCAGCAAGCCTTTCCTAAACAAGGAAAATATGAATAGAAATATGATTAGAAATATGATTAGTATTTAATACAAACAAACTTAGATTAAGATGGACTGATGAGTCCATCTTAGTCCCACCCAGATAGATTTCCCTGGTCAGGAATCTAGTATGTGGCATCATGGTGCCTAAATTGTTGAGAGACCAATGGATAGATTGCCTTGGTCAGGAATCTAGTCCATGGCATTGCGGTGCCTAAACTTCTTCATAGATGATATGGTTTGAGATCTTCCATGTACCTCCGTGATTGTATGTAAATACGAATACCTCCCTAGTTAAGAGGGATTGTTCGAAAATGTAACTAGGTTCGGTCTTCATTATTGTACTTGAGTCAAAATGTAATTTATTTGTCAAAGGTAAGTGAAAATAATTTTATTATTATTTTATTTGTCTTGTTAAAGCATGGGTTTCATGCTTGGGTCAAATGTTTAGGTCAAGCCTCCATTGTAAGCTTTAGGATTATTTATACGGGTCAAAGTCAATTTGTTTATTGGTCAAAGCATCCTCCATCAAGTCTCCTTCTATTGGCTTCAATAAGGTTATCATCAAATCAGAGTCCTCAATGACTCCTACACATCAGCCTCAAAGAAACAGTCATAAAATGATTTATGTCAGCCTACAATAAAATTGCATCTCTTCATGGTTCATGTCGGCTTATTTCGTATGGTCATACTACTATATATACCCGCCTATACTTCGCTCCACATATCACAACAAGCTCACATATATCTCCGATGGGTATCACAGTTCGGATATCACAGTATGATGGAGCAAATTTCAGTGAGGATACAACGAAGAAGGATTCGATGTGATAACAACGAGAGGGCTTATTCTTGATGACAAGTTTGGTAAAATCACAGTGTGCGGTTCAGATTACAGGGAGGATGTTTCATTGTTGTTGATTTGGGGTAGCATCGAATGTGCTCTAGCCATGAAAATTGGTGGAGAGGCTAAAGCACATGAGATCTCCAAGACCCAAAAATGGTTTGGGGAAATTCTGCCCGGTGAAGGAGATATTAAAATAATTAATATTTTTAATGGGTTCCTAAGTCTAAACTTAAGAAAATAAAAATATTAATGGGTATTAATATAAAACTGGGTTAGAAGGTTCTAAATGACATGGATCAAGCCAAATCTAATCATAGTCGTTGATTAGAGATGTAATCTCGGTCGTTGAAAACTCAACAAAAAAAGTATACGAGAAGGCTTGAGGGTCAAATGGAGATACACCAGAGTGATCAGTCAGTTCGATTTTCTAGAGCGGGGTTTGCTAAGAGAAATCAGACCAGTGATCAGAGTTGCAACGAGGGGCAGTGAGTACGAGGCAGAGAGACAGAGAGAGTGTTGGATGACCAGCGCAAAGGCAAAGAAGCATACACAGAGCCAAAGGGAACCACGCAAAGGCCAACAGTGACTACGCAGAGGTCAGAAGGACCTACATCATCCACGTAGAGCCTACAGAAGTGACGCAGAGAGCTAGAGAGGCTATGCAGAGCCTCAGAAGGCTAACGCAAATGGTTTCAGGGTGATGCAGAGGCCAGGAGGGCTGACACAGTGCTTCAAATTGTGTTGGAGACGGTTTTGTGGGGCAAAATTTTAGAATATCTGCTTTCAAAGAGAGGTATCACTGCCAGATTTTTTATCTATGTCAGGTGAGCCAATTTGGCACCCAATATACTCAAACCCTCAGAACTGCTGCACTTGTTTTCCCAAGTTGGGTTTTTTCGGGGACAATTGTCCAAAAATAACAGTGTGCCTTGGGTGTTTGTTCATTGCTTTCAATTGTTGATCTGTAGATGGTTGAGACTATATTGTGTTTATTTCAATATTTATATGGTTAAATAGCTTGTTAGTAATTACACAAGTAGGCGAAATAAACCAGAGAATACAGATAAAATTTCTAACGGGTAATAATTAGAAATTTCAACATGGTATCAGAGCGTTGCAAATCACAGAAGAGCTGAAGGAGCCAGCTGAATCAGAAAATTGCAACAGAAACAGTTGTCCCAAGTGACAAAATTTTTTCCTAGGCAGAAAGCAGCAGAGAAGAGTTGACGCAGAGGGCCTACATCATCAGTTCGAGCCAAAGAGAGGCCAGAGCAAAGGCAGAAGAAGGAAGAAGGGGCTCACGAAGAGCCACGCAGAGACCAGGAGGGTTGACGCAGTTGGCCAAGGGAGCAAATCAGCCTTCCCGGGATTGCACAAAGCCTAGAGGCTCATTCCTTCAGTTGTTGGCGCATAGGAACTTATGGGAAGATTGCGAGGAGTGAAGCTGGCAGGGTGTTGTTGCTGCCGAGACAGAACAGTACCTAATGGGGCAAAACCAAGGTAGAAGGAGTCGCTACCTAGGCAGATTTCTAGCCAAGAAATCTGGATCAGTGTTGCCAGAGCATAGGAGATCAGAGAGGTGCAACCTGACGGTTGGCAGGCAGATTTCCAAGTAGGAAATCGAGACTCAGAGGGAGTCGAAGAGAGAATTTCCAGGAGGGAAGTAGAGACTCAGAGGGAGTCAAAGAGAAAACTTCCAGGAGGGAAGTAGAGACTCAGGGGAGTCGAAAAGAAGAGTACAGAGATGGCCATGAATGGACTGAGGGACTAGGACAGGCTGGACGGGTGTCCAACTTTGTCATCTGGAAGGCCAGGATCATGTCCGTTCTAGATAGACATCGCATAAAGGCCTTCACCTTGAGAACAGTGGCTATCCCAGTCGACCCAGCTGATAATGAAAAGTATGAGGATGTGATGGCCAAGGCGAAATGCATAATCCTTGATGGGGAAAAGGATCATGTGGTCCAACATATTGCCAAGAAGGGGACGGCAAAGGAAATGTCGGATACCTTGAAGACATTGTATCAAGGCACTTCCATGCAGAGGAAGATGCTACTGGAGAATCAGCTGCAGTCATACCAGATGCAGAAGGGGGAGTAGGTAGATCACTTCCTCAACAGGTTGCAAGAGATCCGGGACCAACTGATTTCCATAGGGGCCACGTCGGATTAGGAGTTGATGGTAAGGACTGCCCTAAACGGAGTCTTCGAGGAGTGGGAGACATTCATCCAAAGCATTCTGGGCAAAGCAAATCTTCCAAATTGGGAAGAATTGTGGGTAGCTCTTTGCCAAGAAGAGATCAGACGGCTGACCAAGATGGGAAGTAGTGGAAAAGGAGCCTGGGTCAAGAAAGAGGAGTTAGAAGATGTAGCTCTGGCATCTGCAGTGGAGCAGGGGAAGAGGAAGAAAAAGGACCTCTCTAAGATAAAGCGCTTCAACTGTGGGGAGATGGGCCATTATGTGAACCAGTGTCCAAGGAAGAAGAATAAGGGAGAGGCATCTGACTCCAAGGCAACGCCAGAGAAGGTGGAAAAGGAGGTAGAGGATGATGATGATTGTGCCATGAGTGCTCATGTACCTCTAGGGAAGAGGTGGGGAGACATCGCGCTGTAGTCAATGAAGGGCAGGATCCTTGACGTACCCAAACTCTTGGATCATATCCGGCTACAGGAAGCCCCGAAGTGACAATAGCAGGATGGTGGACGTCGATAGAAGCGGATGCAGATGAAGCGGCAGAGAGTGTTAGAGCGCAGTAGTCCCACACAACGCAGAGAGGGTTGCAGCAGTGCGAGAGGCACAGAGGGGCTTGCAGTAGTGCAGGATGGCACAGAGAGGTTTGCAACGGTGCGAGAGGCACAGAATTGTTGCAGCAGCGCAGAGGTAGCAGAGGGAGCACAAGATAGCGGCAAATAGAGCTTCAGCATCGGGAGGGTTTCTAGCCTAACAAGGATGTCAGTAGTTGGGTGAATCATTTACTTACTTCTCAGTAACTGAGTTGTAGTGCAATAGTAGCAGTGGTAGTGCTATGGGCAGCACGATGCAGCATGATGAGAGAGAACTGCAATGCAAATGCAGTGTTGGGAGAAAGGACCAGCAACAGCACAGATGCAGAGGGAGTTGTCGTACAGATGTAGCAGTGGCAGTGGTAGGGCAATGGGCAGCAATACAGGATGCAGCAATGTGGAGGATCTTGGGCAGGAGGGCCTAGCATCAACACAGGTACCGGTGTCGTATAATCAGGGTGATGCTCAGTGGTGGAGTATTACTAGAGCACATTCCTCGCTAAGAGGGAGTGTTGATTTGGGGTAGCATTGGATGCACTCTAGCCATGAAAATTGGTGGAGAGGCTAAAGCACATGAGATCTCCAAGACCCATAAATGGTTTGGGAAATTCTGCCCGGTGAAGGAGATATTAAAATAATTAATATTTTTAATGGGTTCCTAAGTGTAACTTAGGAAAATAAAAATATTAACTAGGTTAGAAAGTTCTAAATGACAGGGATCAAGCCAAATCTAATCTTAGTCGTTGATTAGAGATGTAATCTTGGTCGTTGAAGACTCAACAGAAAAAGTATAAGAGGAGACTTCAGGGTTAGTTGGAGATACACCAGAGTGATTAGTCAGTTCGATTTTCTAGAGCAGGGTTTGCTAAGAGAAATCAAACCAGTGATCAAATTTGCAGTGAGGGGCAGTGAGTACGAGGGAGAGATAGTGCCGAAGGACCAACACAGAGGCAGAGAGGCAGACACAGAGCTAGAGGGAGGCACGGAGAGGCCAGTAGTGACTGCGCAGAGGCCAGAAGGGCCTGCATCATCCACGTAGAGGCTGCAGAAGTGACGCAAAGGGCCAGAGAGGTTGCGCAGAGCCTCAAAGGGCTGACGCAGAGGGTTTTAGGCTGACGCAGAGGCCAGGAGGGCTGACGCAATGCTTTAGATTGTGTTGGAGAGGGTTTCGTGGGGCAGACTTTCAGAATATCTGCTTCTGAAGAGAGGTATTACTGCCAAATTTTTTATCTCTGTCGGGTGAGCCAGTTTGGCACCCAATGTACTCAAGAAAAGTTGCTTAATAATAAAACCCTCAGAACTGCTACACCGGTTTTCCCAAGTTGGGTTTTTCCGGGGACGATTGTCCAAAAATAATGGTGTCCCTTGTGTGTTTGTTCATTTCTTTCAGTTGCTGATCTGTAGATGGTTGAGACTGTATTGTGTTTATTTCAGTATTTATATGGTTAAATAACTTGTTAGTAATTAAACAAGTAGGCAAAATAAACCAGAGAATACAGATAAATTTTCTAACGGGTAATACTTAGAAATTTCAACAAGTGTCACAATGGAGCTCGGTCTAGGCACAGGGATGATCTCGGTATCCATAGTTCAGCGCTATTGCTAGACGGTTTTGGTGTGGCTATAATGTCAAGGTCTAGATGCAGTGAAGAAGATTTCGATGCTGCCATAGTGACAAGCTCTCACAATGAGATGATTTAGTTATTATCACAGTGATAAGCATTCAATGGTGTTGCCATAGTGACAAGATCTCACAGTGAGATGATTTCGTTATTATCACAGTGATAAGCATTCAGTTCTCTCACAATTACAAGGATGACTTGATGGAGGATCTCTTCGATCTAGTTTGAAATTCTCTTGGTCGTCTCATCTTTTGAATCTATTGAAAGAAGAATTTGTGACTGGGTTTTCCCCTCATGAGGGGTTTTGCCTGGCAACGTGCCTATATCTTGTGTTCTCTTCTATTTGTTTCCTGGCATTAATCTTGATGATAAGAAAGTATAATTAAGAAACCTAATGCTAACAAATAAAACATCACAAATTAATGTCATTAAGAGGAAAATCATTTCACTGCCATCTATATTGATTTTCCAATAAAAGTTGTGGAACTGTTGAGCCTAAAGATGAAGCCCCTGCTACACTAGTTGAAGAATGGAACCTGGGGGCCATGAGACCGGATGGGGGTGTCGTCTCAAATCGATCCTCATAATCCTTAATAAGAGTATCGTCCAATTATTCTAATTGCAAAACTCCATCCTCCAAATTGTCCTCCTCTGGATATTTGCCCCAAACCTTCAATTCTTTATTATTCTTTGCATCATCATAGTAATGGGACAACAATCGCAAGTTGCAGTGAACATAGACCAAGCTCTCTCCCCGATCTATATTTAACATGTTCCCTTTAACACTGGGGATGAAAGAATATGTGCTTCAACACCTCTCTGTAGAATAAGTGTTTACCACCTATGATAACACTCGTAATGCCAAAGTTTGTAGAAGTGGAGTAGCATCTCCATGCATGTTACACCACTCAAGAGAAGACAAATTCTCTCAATCTTTAATTACATGATTGGTCCCAAATGGACTACTGTGAAGCGAATAGTTGCCCAATTGTTTCCATAGCATGGCACACTCCTCATTAGCGACAAATTTATCCAATAATTTCATATAACCAGACAGAACCTCTGGATATGCGTGTGGTTTTCTCATGCTCCCCCCACCAGGTGCTAGTGTTGAAAGCCATGATGGATGATAGTATTTAGGTGCTAGAACATATGCTAAGGCATGCAATGCAATGTTTAGCATTTCTCATCGTTTTTCCACCTCTGCACGAATATAATGTACAAGATGATATCTCTAGGCTCAACAAATTTCTTTAATTTGCCCCAACATGCTATCCATATGCTCATACACCTCCCCAGTTACACACCGATCTGAATCTACAAACTCTATCATGTAATAAATTGGTTTGGTGAATTGCAAAACATATTTAACCTGTGACCAAAAGTAACTGTCAAGAATGGTGTCCATGATTGAATTAGCACCATCTCTATCAATGTTGATGTCATCCTATGATTCACATGTCATCATATTAGTTAAAGTGTGTCTCACGTTCACTAGCTACTTAAAAGCAAGGTAATAGCTTGCAAATATAGCAACTGCAACCTGGAGTATGTGCCATAAAAGTAGTTTACCATTGTATGCCCTATGACATATTTAATGAGTTGCTTCCCTTTCTTGTAAAGCTTATTAATCCATCCACATTGATTATGCTTCATGTTGGCATTATGGCACAGGTTTGGAGCTATGGCACAGGTGTTGTCCTTGATGGCAACTCTCTTTGGTAACAGATCTCAGTTCAGGCTCTCAGAATGAAGGAAAAGACATATACGCAGGTTCATTTAGACGAAGACGCGTATACACGCAGGTTAGACGTTTCAAAGGCGCGTATGCGTATACACGCACTTTCATGCAAGGAAAAGCGCGTATATGTTGGAGAACTTACCTTTGGTCCATGGTAGTTAGTCCTTGGTATTTGAACATATGGTTTTGGACCATGGTACCTCGTCAGAGGTGTTGATCCCAAGTATTGGGTCCGTGGTATTGGTTTATTATGGTTTTGGACCGTGGTATTGTGGAAGGCCTAAAACTATAAAAGAGGAAGGAGATCATGTGGCAAAAGATCATCTGAATTATTATTGAATATCTGATAAAGTACTAGATCTGAAATACTGGTATTTGGGTTATGGTGCAGATCTGGATCTGAATGAAGGAGGAACCTTAGCGCAAATAGAAGATAGAGACGAATTGCAGCAGGTGGTTTTCACCCACATTGGGTTTCCACCTTATATCTTGTGTTCTTGTGTGCGATTGTCTTTCTGCTCTGCTTTACTATTTCTGGTTACTGGTTATTTGATTCTCAAACACAGATTAACAATCAACATCAGAAAGATAAAGTAAATTAAAAGTTTGCATTGTATACGCGGGTTTCCTTCTGCATAGTTGTGTATATACGCGGGTTTAATTAACTGAAGTAGCGTATACCATTTGATTTTGAAAAAGGAATATTTGACTTGATAATACTGAATCACCCCCCCCTCTCAGTATTATTTCCAACAATTGGTATCAGAGCCAAGTTCTTTAGAAGAAGCTTGATCGCTTGAAGGAAGATCTTTCACCATGAGCAACTACGAGAGGGAAGCATCAATCAAGCTACCGATTTTTGATGGGACAAACTTCGTATATTGGAAGGTAAGAGTTACTGCCTATCTTCAATCTCTTGGTACAGAAGTCTGGGATATCATAGATATAGGGTATACTTTTCCATCAGCAACTCCTACGGATCCGGCTGAGAAGAAGAAAGACGAAACAAATGCAAAGGCGGTCAATACTCTATTAGGATGCCTATCTCAATCAGAATTTGTCAAGGTAATGCAGTTTAAATCCGCAAAAAAGATATGGGACAAGATTGTTCTGAGCTATGAAGGAGATGAACAGGTAAAACGAGCGAAACTTCAAACCCTCAGGATTCAGTATGAAAATCTCATAATGCACAATGATGAAAGTGTGGCTAACTATTTCCTTCGTGTAGATGAGATTGTTAATTGTATGAAAAACTTGGGTGAAGAAATAAAAGAGGCTATTGTGGTTGAAAAAGTTCTAAGATCTTTGTCCCCTAGGTTTGAATCTAAAGTTTCTGCAATAGAAGAAAAGGAGAATCTTCGAAACCTTACCATGTCACAGCTACACGGGATTCTAACTGCTTATGAAATGAGGAAAGGAGGACCATCAGACAGGAGAGAAGCAGCTTTCAAGGCTTCAGCAAAGGAGACTACTATGAGTTAGGACATGCATCAGAAGAGGAAGAAGAATCAAATTTTGTCAAAAACCTTCAACGGGGGGCCGGAAGATTCCGAGGTAAGTTACCTTTCAAATGCTTTGCTTGTGGAAGAGTCGGTCACTATGCTGCCAAATGTCCTCATAAGGATAAGGTTGACAAAGGGAAGGAACCTATTAGATGGAACAAGAAACAGAATGCAACTAAGAAAAGTTACTACACTCATGAAGACAATGATGGCCTATCAAAAAGTGACGAAGATGAACGAGGTAATGATTATAAACTTTTAATGGCTTTTGAAGATGATGATTACATGGATGCTATAGATGTAGATGGTTTTTATGAAGAAATTTCTAGACTCAAAACATGTTTAGAAGAAAAGAATATGATCATTGATACTCTGCAATTCCAACTTGATGAAAAAGAAAAATTTCTTGAGAAGTTAGAATGTGAAATTGTTGGCCTTAGAAAAGAAATTGAGAAAACAAAGGCTCTTAATCTTAAATTTGTTAAAGGATCTGAAACTCTGGATGAGATTATCAATGTACAATGTTCTGCACTAATCAAGACAGGTCTGGGGTATAATGGAGAAGCATCTCAAGCATCCACCTCAAAGAGTTATCTTGATGCAGCAAGGAGGAATGAGCAAAAGCCTAATGGAGATCACCAGGTAAAATAGGGACGAATTACATCAAGAATAAACAAAGACCACCAGGTAAATCAGGGGCAATGCATCTTAAGGGTGAACAAAAGCTACAACCAGCCACAAGTAAAAACTTCTCAATTTGCTTCAAGAATGGATGACAATCGAAACTACAATCATTTGGCTAGTAGATTTGATAATCGCAGAAGTTTCTTCAATGGCCAATGTTTCTCTTGCCATAACTTTGGTCACAAAGCAGCTCAATGTGTTGCCTATAAGACAATCATGACTAGAGAAGCTCAAAAACAAAGAAGTATGACTGGAATCACAAAAAGGACCTATAACAACTTTTCCGCCCTTGAAAATGAAATTGAATGTTCTATTTGTAATAACTTCGGTCATGAAGATTCCGAATGCAGGAGCAGGTTTTGGAACACAATTCAGAAAGAACAAACCTCAAGTGCCAGAACATGGAGAATGAAGGAACCGCAACCAGAAAGATGTGGGATATATTTTTATGCAGAAGGACAGGAAAATCTATGGTACATCGACAGTGGACGTTCGAAGCATATGACAGGTGATAAAGAAAAACTTGAATCATATAGTGTTTTAGAAAAGGGAAAGAAAGTTTATTTTGGAAATGATACCTCTGCAGTCGTAAAAGGAAGAGGCACTGCTCAGTTGAAAGAAAAGGTCAAAGCTGAAAATGTTTTGTATGTTGATGGCTTGAAGCATAATCTACTGAGTGTTAGTCAGATGTGCGATCAAGGAACCGAGGTAATATTTCGATCAAATGGATGTAGTGTTCGTGATCTTGATACAGGAAAAACAGTGATCAAAGATAGAAGAACTCCAAATAATCTATACATGTTTGAAGCAGGACAACAACAATGCTATTTGAGCAAGGATGATGAACATTGGTTATGGCACCGGAGGTTGGGGCATCTAAGCTTTTCACAAATAAAGAAAGCATGCAAATACCAGACAGTTCATGGTCTTCCAGATATCAAAATTCTAGACAACACAATATGCAAATCATGTCAGTTTGGTAAGCAAACCAGAACTAACTTCCCTGAGAAGGAAGGATCAGCTAGCAGGCCTCTTGAGCTAGTCCATACAGATGTATGTGGTCCATTTAGGACAAGTTCACCTCGAGGAGAAGAATACTTTATATTATTCATTGACGACTTCTCCAGGATGGTTTGGTTAGGACTTATGAAGCACAAAGACGAAGCATTCGAAAAATTCAAATCCTTCAAAGCCTTGGCTGAAAACGAATCAGATCACAAAATTAAGTGCCTCAGGTCCAACAGAGGTGGGGAGTTTACCTCAAATGAATTTTTCGATTTCTGTGAAGAACATGGAATAAGAAGGGAATTCTCCACAGCTAGGACTCCTCAGCAAAATGGAGTGGTGGAAAGGATGAACAGAACAGTCCAACAAATGGCTCGTGCTATGCTTGATGAGTCTGGAACTCCCGCAACCTTCTGGGGTGAAGCTGCATTTGCTGCGGTTGTTATTCTCAACAAAACAAATGTTCGAGTGAACAGCGCTCAAACTCCTCATGACCTCTGGTATGGTGAGACTCCTTCGGTAAAGCATTTCAAAAATTTTGGAAGCAAATGCTATATTAAGAATAATGATGAACAGCTTGGCAAACTTGAACCTAGAGCAGATGAAGGCGTTCTCCTTGGTTATTCTCCCCACAGCAAAGCATATAAGTGTTACAATAAAAGACTTGGAAGAATTGTTGACAGCGTTGATGTAGTGGTTGATGAAAAAGGATACATTCCTAGGCAAGTAAATTATGAAAATATCGAAGAGGATGAAGACTACTCTCCAAATCAGACTGATGATGAAGAAGAACCCCAAGAGGCACCAGAGGAACAGATAAGGATAGAAGAGAAGACTCCATCCAGGTATGTTCAGAAGAATCATCCAAAATCTCAAATTTTGGGGCAGAAAGAGGCAGGTATACAAACAAGAAGAACAATTGCAAAAGCCTCAAGCTATTTGGCTTTGCTCTCCTCCACTGAGCCACAAAATGTAAAAGAGGCATGCAAAGATGAATGCTGGGTCAAGGCAATGGATGAAGAACTTGAGCAGATCGAAAAAAACAACACTTGGGAGTTGGTTCCTAGACCAAAAGATAAGAATGTCATAGGGACAAAATGGATCTTTAAAAATAAGTTGAATGAAAATGGAGAAGTAATCAGAAACAAGGCCAGACTTGTGTATAAAGGGTATGCTCAACAAGAAGGAATAGACTTTGAAGAAACTTTTGCTCCCGTTGCTAGACTTGAGGCCATCTGAATGTTCCTTGCTCTCTCAAGCTTTCAGAAGTTCAAAGTATTTCAAATGGATGTGAAATCAGCCTTTCTGAATGGAGACTTAGAAGAAGAAGTGTACATTGAGCAACCAGATGGTTTCATTCTTGGGAATGATCCAAATCTTGTATGCAAACTAAAAAAGGCTCTCTATGGTCTTAAACAGGCTCCAAGAGCTTGGTACTACCGTTTGGACAAATATCTTCATCAACAAGGTTTTTCAAAAGGATCAGCAGATAGCAATCTCTATATAAAAATTGAAAATGACAAATTGCTAATTCTTGTTGTGTCTGTAGATGATATTATCTTTGGCAGCAATGAAGAAGCTATGAGTCAAAGCTTTGCCTTGGTGATGCAGAAAGAATTCGAAATGTCCTTGCTTGGAGAACTGACATACTTTCTTGGATTGCAAATCCAACAAAATGAAGGCGGTATCTTCTTGTCTCAAACCAAGTACCTCAAGCAGATTCTGAAGAAGTATGGCATGGAAGATTCGAAACTAGTATGTACCCCTATGGTTACTGGATGCAGTCTCAGTGCAAATGATGAATCAACAGCAGTACATCAACCAACCTATAGATCTATGATTGGAAGTCTACTTTATTGTAACGACCCAGCTAAATTGATCCATTTATAAAGTTTTAAACCTTATAATAAAACAAATGTGATAATATTTAAACAATAAATGAGTTAAGTTTTATAAATACAATTTAAATTTATAAATATATATAAGTTAAGTTTTATAAAATATATAGTTAAACTTTATAATATATATATATTAAATTTACAAAATACATAATTGAACTTTATATTATAAATTTTATATACTATATAATGGAACTTTATAATATATATATAATCCAAATGTTATAAGATATATATAACTAAACTTATGAATATACATATGCAGCGTAAAACAACCTATGCTAGCATACCTAAAAAAATCATTAAAGGATCCATTAATAGGGGGCGCGTCCAACCAGCTGAGAATTCATAGCAGAGCGCCCTTTGCCAGGAAAAGATCTGAGAGTTAAATTGCATGGAGGGCGTGTCAGGTCGGGGGAAGGCGGTGGCTGCAGGTAGGAGGGCGGCCACCGCCAGGCCCGGGGATAAAAACCAACAGCCTGGATCGAGAAGGGGGAGAAAAACCAGAGAGGGGCAGAGAGAACCGAAAGCAGAATTTCACCAGGAGAAAACCAGGAGAAGTTAATTATCTATTGGAAGAGCTTTAAGTCGTCTGAGGTTCTGGGCACGGAGGGACAGAGAGCTTCTGTTGAGCAGCTCTCTGGATTGAGCAGCTAGGTTGCTCAGTCTGGTTGGGTGGTATTGGTCTCCCGGAGATTGGATCAAAATAGCCACGGCATCACCAGCAGCAGATTCACCAGTTCAGTAGCAGAATCAGCAGCAGTTAAGGTAAGTACCAATTTAATTCTTCAGGCTTCTGTAATTCAGGTTTTAGTTACTGTGTTTTGTCATTACATTTATTTGACAGGTTCCCAACCAGCCATCATGCATGCAGTGGGAATAGTTGGAAGATTTCAGGCAAATCCAAAGGAAACTCATCTTCAAGCAGTGAAGAGAATTTTCAAGTATCTTCAAGGAACTCAAAACTATGGCTTATGGTATCCTAGAGATACAGATCTCACTCTTCATGCCTATACAGATGCAGATTGGGCTGGAAGCGTGGATGACAGGAAGAGCACAAGTGGTGGTGCATTCTTTATGGGTTCCAGATTAGTATCTTGGTTCAGCAAGAAACAGAGTTCGATTGCTTTATCTACAGCTGAAGCGGAATATGTGGCTGCTGCATCTTGTTGCACTCAACTTCTTTGGATGATGCAAACCTTGCAGGACTTTCAAATCACTTGTACACCACCTATCTCCATCTTATGTGATAATACAAGTGCAATCAGCATTTCAAAGAACCCAATCATGCATTCAAAGACCAAGCACATACCGATCAAGTATCACTTTCTCCGGGAACAAGAGTTGGAACAAAAGGTCAAATTGGAGTATGTTTCTTCTAAGGAACAAGTTGTTGATATTCTCACCAAACCACTGCCCAGGGAGACATTTGAATACCTCAGACAGAAACTGGGAGTAGTTGATGCATCATCTTGCTGTTAAAACTTGACTGTTTTAGAGAAAAATGGGTGTACGCAAGTTGCCTGAGGAGGATCCGCGTACATATGCCGGTTTGTGCAGAGACAGTCGCGTATATGGAGGTTTGATGGATATCAGTAGGGACAGGCTCTGGTTGAAGATATTCTGATATGGGTCTGACAGAGACCATCCGGCACAGGTTCAGGGGGAGCAAATAATCTTCTAATACTGCATTGTTGGCATTATCTTAGAAGCTTTTGGTTCTAGTTCACAGCTGTTGTTTGGTTTCAGGTGGAACAGAGGCAGAGGGAGAACAGAAGGAAATCTTGGTTGCTGATCTGAATGGTGATGGACAAATGCTGCTACTATCAGTTATTGGTGACTTTCATAAGTCTTGTTCTAGATATTTCGTCTCTATGTCATGTATCTCTTTTGTGGTATCTCTTTTATGGTGTCAAGGTCATGTAACGGCCTATTTTGGTTTCCCCACTATGCCTAGGATGAACATGTAATGAACTTGGTTGTCATATGCAAATTTCTGATGTATCCCCACTTGGTTGGGTGGATGATCCCCACTTGGTTGGATGATGGATGTATGTATTGAGTCTTTTGGTGATAGAAAGGTCTTTTATGATGTATAAGTCACGGTTCTTCTTGAAGAACATCTTTTACAGATCTTGCCTACAGTCAGAGGGAGCATGGTCAGCACAACAGGGCAGAAATTTCAGCGTGTACTCAGGGGGACCACAACCCTTTGCCCTTGATGACAAAGGGGGAGAATGACTTTGAGGATTTTGGGTTGCCATCAAGTCCAAAGGGGGAGATTGTTGGCATTATGGCACAGGTTTGGAGCTATGGCACAGGTGTTGTCCTTGATGGCAACTCTCTTTGGTAACAGATCTCAGTTCAGGCTTTCAGAATGAAGGAAAAGACATATACGCAGGTTCATCTAGACGAAGACGCATATACACGCGGGTTAGACGTTTCAAAGGTGCGTATGCGTATACACGCACTTTCATGCAAGGAAAAGCGCGTATATGTTGGAGAACTTACCTTTGGTCTGTGGTAGTTAGTCCTTGGTATTTGAACCTATGGTTTTGGACCATGGTACCTCGTCAGAAGTGTTGATCCCAAGTATTGGGTCCGTGGTATTGGTTTATTATGGTTTTGGACCGTGGTATTGTGGAAGGCCTAAAACTATAAAAGAGGAAGGAGATCATGTGGCAAAAGATCATCTGAATTATTATTGAATATCTGATAAAGTGCTAGATCTGGAATACTGGTATTTGGGTTATGGTGCAGATCTGGATCTGAATGAAGGAAGAACCTTAGCACAAAGAGAAGATAGAGACGAATTGCAGCAGGTGGTTTTCACCCACATTGGGTTTCCACCCTATATCTTGTGTTCTTGTGTGCGATTGTATTTCTGCTCTGCTTTACTGTTTCTGGTTACTGGTTATTTGATTCTCAAACACAGATTAACAATCAACATCAGAAAGATAAAGTAAATTAAAAGTTTGCATTGTATATGCGGGTTTCCTTCTGCATAGTTGCGTATATACGCGGGTTTAATTAACTGAAGTAGCGTATATCATTTGATTTTGAAAAAGGAATATTTGACTTGATAATACTGATTCACCCCCCTCTCAAGATTATTTCCAACACTTCACAATATCATGCATCAAAAGGTTCAATGTGTGCACCAAGCACCCTGTCCAAAAGATGTGTGTATGAGTATGCTCAATGATTTTTCTTGGTGCCTTACAATTTCTTGCATTATCAGTGATCACTTGAATCACATTATTGCGAGCAACATCTTTGATTGTTTTCAATAGGAGATCTACGATGTTTTGGGAAGATGCATTGATGGAGGAGTCGTCATGATTTGCAAAAAACATTGCGCCACTAGTAGAAACACCAAAACATTTATCAAATGTTGGTTTCTAACATTTTTCCACCCAGCTAATATAATGGATACCCCACAATGCACCCACTCATTTGTAAAATGTGTCAAAGCTCTTTGAACCTTTTCTTTTTCTCTTTCTAATAACACAGTTCTAAATTTCTCTTAGTTGGGGCTCTTGTATCCTTTTGGGTCTTCATTGATAACCTTAACCATATCATGCCAATAGGGAAAGCTAAGGACATTGAATGGTACACCACAAGCACAAAGGAACCGGACCACCTTTCCATCCACATCCTCCCTCCTAGCAACATTCAAGAAATTTGCTATTATTCTTCTATTTTCAGAGGTTGCAGAACTACCATGAGGAGATGAGCTATCAAATCTAGAGGTTGCAGTTGCACTTGATTCAGAATGAGTTTTTGTTTCTTGTTTTTCTGTTGAGCCGCCTCCTCTATTTGGATGTATTTTCTTCTTTGTTCCACTGAAACCTTAGGGAAAATTGTTATCCCTAGGGGACCCTTTTTCTCATCACTGGCCAGCACCCCACACAGATGCCTCCTCACACGGTAGATGAACCACTATAAGGTTTTCTTCCATCACAATCATGAGGGCGCAAAAACTTGTAGCTTCCACCACCTTTTCACCCTCAAGTTTGGTCACATAATTCCACAATGGCGTCAATGCAGCTTTTCCCCCTTGCATTTCAATGCCCTCTTCATCCCCTTCCTCTTCAAACCCCTCCTCCTCATCATACATTTGGTCACTCATATGGGGACAACTATCCTCTATTGATTTTCTAGTGCAATTAAGGTTAGCACAATATTTCTGAAATTTTGATAATTACTTTTGAGGTAGATCTTCTTTTTAACTTGTTCCAATATATTATTCAGCAATTATATTTCAGAAATTCAACAATAAAGAATAGTGGAACAGTAGAGATCACAATGCACAAAAGAAAGACAAGATTTACCTTGGGAAAACCCACTAAGGGGAAAAACCCAGCAACCTTTTCAATAGAGAAATTCTTCTTGTTCAATGAAATATACACGTAGACCTATGGTCAAACCTAGTCTTCTCCTCCAAGTCAAATCACCCAAATCTAATCCTGCACCTCACTCTTGATCCTGCACTTCCAAAACTTCAGCCCTCCTGCAATACCAGTTGCCCCAGAATTTCGGCCCTACAGCAATTGCCCAGTAACCCAGAAAATTTTGGCCCCTTGCAACAGTTGCCCCAGAAACTGTGAATCACAAAGAGATAGATTCCTTCACATGTGCGAGTTGCTAGAACGAGATAGGAGAAAGAAAATGTGTCCTTCTTCTTCATCCTTGTTTGTCCTTGTCCTTCGCTCACTTTCCCAGAAACTGTCTTGAGAGAGGAATACGAATTGCCCAATGAGGAGCTCAAGTTGCCTTTATATAGTAGTCTGTCTAGGGTGAATGGATGTGTCTTTTGATCAGGGCCGATATGACTTAGAGGAAAGTCAACTTGTCACTTTTGGAGCCAAAATTATTTTAAAAATCCAAATTTACATCATTTAAAAGTCGCAATGGAACTTTGACTCAAAATAAATTTTTCGTTGACTCAAACATTTATAAATATGCTTTACAATCATAAATATAATTACATCAAATGACCACAAATACATTATGAACAACGACCATAGTTACAAATTCAACACTCCCTCTTAACTAGGGAGGTATTCATAATCATTGTCATAGATGTTCTCAAATTGAACAAATTTCTTTAAAGAAAAAGGTTATCCATTATTACCAGCATCATCATCTATCATCAGCATCCACTAGCGACCATATCGGGGGTGGTACCAAACCCATAGCAATGTCATCAGCATTGTTACCCACTACCTGTGGGTAGTATGCATATTAGAAATTTTTTCTCCTAGATGGTCCTTAGTTGCCACCCAGCAGCCCCTTGCAGCCACCAGATAACTTGATATAACATTTTCTCCGTCGCCTGAGTCAGCCATGTGGTCCCTCGCCATCTGTTATGAATGTATGTTTGAAGGTGGGCTTCCCGACCCCAAACGTATGACTTTTCATTAGCTTAGTTGAGTAATTTTGTTTAATTTTCATGGACACCTTTTGGCATGGATTGGTGGGGGGATTTGGTGGAAGGAGTGGGCTAGGTTTGTGCTCTTGTCTCTTCTACCCAATTTGGTGTTTAGCATTGTATCGTAGTCCTGTGGAATCTCCTTTACTAGCCACTAGCTTTAGGATTGGCACTACATGAGAAATCCTGATTTTGGTTGTGTGGTCACGCTTCCCGACACCATATACATCGCCCCTTTTTGCTCATTTTGACCCCAACCATCAATTTTCCCATCTAGGTCCACATGGGTCCACTAGGTCCGCATAGGCTTAGCCTCCCCATCCCCTTGCCCACAGCTTGGGTCGGGCCTGAAACGATGCCCTGGAAGTTGATGCAGCTGAAAAGAAAAGAAAAAGCATAATTTGGCCACTCTCAACAAGAAATGGATCACAAAATGCAAAAGATGGTCGAGACACACCAATTTAGCACGTGGGCAAAAGCCAAGCATAAGCTTTAACCCTTATATATGGCATCACCCTAGTTCCTATGGACCATAGATGAGCCCCCTCCACATTGAGTAACCCATTGCTATCCAAACCCCTGGTGGGCAATGAAATGCCCCAACTTAAAGGGGGTACCTACTGTTATATACCACACATCACGCTCTCATCCCCTGAAGCCCCAAGCAGTTACAAAGAAAAATCAATAAAAGGCAAAAAGCATATGAAGAAGGGTGGAAAAACAAAGGTCGGGGTAACTTATGTACCACGATTGCTCCCTCCTACACTCATATACCCAAGTGTGGGCTTCCTTCATTATAGCTACCCCTTTGTCCCATAGCATGTGGCTTGGATTCTTCCCTTGACCCCACTTTGTTCCATTATTATATCACTTGACACCTTCCATTTGATGGATGTACCATGGACATGTCACCCCCTTTAAAGGTTGAAACCACCTAATAGGGTGCTTGGTTAACCCCCTTATTGAGCTTGGAGACACTTGTACATGCCAAAGCCCACTATGGAAGGGCATGCCACCATGAAGTGTCTCATTGATTCCATGATTTGTAAACTCTTTTACTTGATTATTCTAATGATTTGTTGTATTGTAGGGCAAGGGGGCACATTGGATCTTATGCAGGATTGCAGGTGGGTTTCCATTTGGGGGCTTGGTCTCCCTATGCGAGGTCCTAGCCCTCCAAAGGGCCACATGGGCACTTGTAGGGAGATCTTTGAGAGCCATGGGCCTCCACAATAGTAAAGATTACTTCGTGGATCCCCAACACTGATCATTGATTGCTCGTGTTCCACCTTTTGGATGAAGATGATGCACCTGGTTCATTATGCCCAATTGGCTCCACACTTGCACCATACACTTGGCAAATCTTCCAGGGTCCAAAGGATGTCTCCCATTGTAGAGAGAGAGCTTATGTCGTCATCTTAGCCCTTACAAATGGTCGACAAACCAAGGTTACTTGGGAGCAGGAGAGGGAGCAACATTTTCAAAAGCTCCCGATTTGGGAGCGATTCGGGGAGTGATTTTTTATATAACATATGTTTTTTTTATATTTTTATATTTTGATGCATATATGTCAATTAAAGCATGTAGAATGATGAATTAGATATAAAAAACATCGATTGAACCATATAACAACAATCATCTAGAAGTTATAATCTTCATCAACCACGTCCACAAGTTAGTAACATGGTAACATACAACATATTGAGTCTCATGATTCATCAATCTCAAAGTTTCAAGCTTTCAAAATTCAATATATAACATTTATCATCATTGATCACCAAAGTTCGACTCGTAAGCTAAGTGTAATCATTACAACAAATAATATCTAACATGAAATGAAATGTTATAAAATGAAATGAAATGAAATGAAACAACTTTCACGAAGCATCATGTTCATAATTCATTACCAATGAGTTATAATTGCCAACTTCAAACTTCAAACTTAAATTGGCATACATTGTTTACAAAAAATATAATAATAAATATGAAAGAGTCAACAGTTATAAAAACTACTAGAAACTAGAAAAGACAAGTAAATCTATTATCTATTGCTAATGCATGGGCCTTTTTCTGCCATGAGAAATGTCTAATTTTTTAGTCTAGTTGAAAAATCAGGATCTTTGTCATTAATATCACCCTCTAAGCATTAATATCCAGAGGTATCTTTGTCATTACCTCTGGATCTGTATAGGGATCTTTGTCATTAATATCACCCTTTAAGAATTAACATAAGATAGAAAAAACATAGCATGTCAAGTCAAGATTTTGTTTGAGTGATGGGTACATTTTTAGTAGGGTCATGAGAGAGGAGTTCGACAATCAATGTCACTAACATCAAGGTACATAGAGGGATTGATGCCCTTGATTAAATACGAGTTCCATACCCTAATACATGACAAATTCCAATGGAAACATTGCAATCCCCACAGTCCTCAAATCCTGAAAAACTGATGAGTCTGCTAAATTTTGAATGAGATCTAAAATTCTACTTTCTCCATACGAAATCTAATGAGGTCGGAACCACTCTCAAACATCCCGAGTCATTTCATGGTAATGTTAAAACTTTAAGTAAAAGGATGAAAATGAAGATTAAGGACAATGTCACTTTTACTTTAAGAATTTAGCATTACCATGAATCGCATATCAATACTAGGGCCATAGGCTTGATCATTAGGTTGCCCCACTCAAAAATTATTTGTTTCTTTGAAAACCAATTGCATTTGGAATGTTACTGCAAAAAACAATTGCAGAAAAGACTAGGGAGCTCCCCTTATCGCTCCCTAAAAACCAGGAAGCGCTTTTTTAAAGAGAGCATGCTCCTAAAATCTCCCCCTTCGAGAGCGATTTCAGGAGTGCGCTCCCGACTAGCTCCCGAGCAAAGCATGAATTGGGAGCGGGTTCGTGGGGGAGGGGGGGCTTCCCTGCAACCCTGCTACAAGCATTTTCGATCCGCTTGGATACCCATAAGGATGTCTTCGCGCCCCCACACCCACTTGGGAGCACCATAGGTTCTTGCTTGGAAAAGAAGGGGCCAACCCCTTGTCCACTAAGTTTGGAGTCCATTTTCACATCATCACACCCCTTAGACTTTATTAGGCCTCCTCAAAGGCCCAACGACTCACTATATTGAGCATTTTGCCCTCTTGAGAGGCGTATTCTTATGTTATTGAGCTATTTTTGTGGGCCTGTCACCAAGGAGTGTTATTATAGCACATTATTTTATTATTTGGGGCTTAATTAGGCCAAACTAGCTAAATTGAATTCATTAAAGATTGTATAAATAGATGAGGTGATTCATTTTCTCATCATCACTTGGATTGGATTAGTATCTCTTATGAGATTTTCGCACTTTTTGTTGGGATGAATTTTTTGAGCTTTTCTTGATGCACTATGATGTTTGGATTTCGCTATTGTCTTTGGAGCTTCTCTAATGCGAAGTTGATGAATGGATATACTCTCTCTCATGTAACTCGAAATTTTGATGCTATTCTTGTTATCTCACTGGTTAGCTACATGTATGTTGTTATATTTATTCTTGTATGAGTTAAATGTAATGCGAAATTCTTTTGGGGCCTTGAATAAGTGATTAAATGCATGTGTTGACCTTTGAGGGATTGGGCGAATGTTCCCAGACGCCCCTATTAGGTTAAAAACCTCCAAACTTTGTCTCCTTCGCAAATTTGAAGTATAAATCTCGATTGATCTAGTTGTTTCCCTTGGAGAGGCTAGCAAAGATTAATTAGGGCTCCTTAGTTCACAAAATTTCATGATCTATGTGTATCTTGACTCAATTAAGCCCAAGCAATAAGGCATTGATCCTCATATCCCTTTGGTGGTCAAAATAGCATTTATTTTCTTCATTTCTTCCAATTCTAGGCATAACCCCAGAAGGTCTCCTAGGGCATCAGACGAAATCATTTGTAGCCATCCAAAACCCTTGAAAATTGGTCCACTACTGCACTGCAGTTTCCTCAAGTGGTCCCCCAAATTTCAAGCAATTCTGAAGGTGGAATCCTGAAGGCTGAGATATAACAAGCCCTAGCCACAAGACCATTTCTTGCCATAGGTTGATTTTGGGTTAGTGACCTCGTTAGGATCATTACATCTAAATCTAAAAAGAAAATATGTCCTTTGATCCTCTTCTCTTCCCTAAATAGGTCAGGTCCCTCCTTGATTCATCAATTCCACTTCCTTGACCTAATTTTGGGTCCACTTGGTCCCGTGTGGTCCCACAACTTTACAACTTCAACTCCGCAAAGATCACATAAAGACCAAGTCTCCATAAGGATTTCTAGGCCTAGGAATCATCTTTACAAGATACATTCCCAAACCCTAGCCTCGAGAATCCTCTTAGCCCTTCCTAGAGAGCCTATCACCTTGCTTTCCAAGCAAGAAAGCCACACAATTGAGTCTCTCTTACGAATAGGCCTTGGGAATCACCCTTTATCCTCTCATTGACACATCCATTATTGTGATTCCTCTTATACTAGGTCTCCTCCCATCAGTGAAAGTCCATAAAGAGCAAGGAGCCTTAGCTGAGGTGATAGTGGGCTATCGCTCCATTGTTGCCCTTGACCTAGCAGTTGCCTTATAAGATCCCCTCTTAGGACCCCTGCTAGTTTGAGCGGTAACAAGCATATCAAGACTCATTCCTCCAAAGTGATCGGTCCTTGAATCCCATGGCCACCACCTAGGCCAAAATGTTGAGACCCTCAATTAGCAAGCACTCACTCACCCTACCTAGTGAGCACTCGTGGCCAAGACCTCACTCAACCCCATTCCTGATTCGTCATCAAATCTAAATGTTGAACAAGACCTCACTCCACCCTACCTAGTGTGTGATCAGGGTCCAGGACCTCACTCCACCCTTCGGTGTGTGGTCAGGGTCCAGATGTTGAAGGACCTCACTCTACCATGCCTGAAGTTTGATCAGGGTCCAAGACCTCACTCCACCATTTTTGGTGTGCGATCAGGATCCTCCTCCAAGAGACACTCACTCAACACTGTCTGTTGAACCCTTTGGGTTTCTTGGACCCATTCTCCCCTCAAGAGAATGTCCATTCGTGTTACAGACAAATCAGCACTCCCTCTCAATGAGAGCGATGATCTCCACGAGCCCCATCTTGTCTTTGAAGTACACAAACTTGTCCTTTGGCAACGACTTCGTCAGAATATCAATGGTCTGCTCATCGGTGGAAGATGTATTTGCGCCTTATTGCTCTCCTCTGCACCATGTCACGGATGTATGTAGTGGTACTTGATCTCAATATGCTTCAATCTGTCATGGAACACGGGATTCTCTGAAAGCTTCACACAACTTTGATTATCGCAATGTATCACCGTCGATTCCAACTCTTGGTCGAACAATTCTACAAACAACTTCTGAAGCCATACTGCTTCGGTATAGGCCTCATTAGTTCCGATGTACTATGCTTCAATAGTGCTAAGTGCAATTGACCTTTTCTTCCTGCTTATCCACGATATCATAGCGGATCCCAAACTGAAGCATACTCCCGAGGTACGCTTCCTCTCTTCATCACTTACTACTAAATTAGCATTTGTATATCACTGAAGTTTTACATCCTTATTTGCAACATACCTCAAGCCATAGTTCATTGTACCACACAAATATCTCAAGATGTGCTTTATTGCAATCCAATGTTCATGTCTTGGTTCTACCTGGAACTACCTCAAGATGTTCACAACAAAGCAAATGTCTGGCCTGGTGTTAACCAAATACATCAGCATACCAATTTCGTCGGTACATAGATGGATCTGTTGTCGGGCGGATTGGCACGACAACGCTCAGACCGGGGGCTGTCACTCTGATCCCCGGTCTCTCCGTTTAAGCCTGTCTCCCACGGCTAAGGGGGGTAGACCCTGAGGAAAGATGAAGGCCAACTGCCGGACAGTTGGGCCAGGAGACGAGATGCACTAAAATGACTTGACGAATTGAGCAGAAAAGATCTAAATGATTACTAGCTAGATGATCGAAGAACATGAACCACGACCAGCAATCATCAGGAAAAGAGAGCAATGCTTTAAATATTTAGTAAAACCACAATGCTCTTCAAATAACGATATCCAGCAAACTAAAAGAAATAAATTGCTTCAAACAACAGAGAAACCAGATATCAATTTCGTGTTCAGATCTCAGCGTGAAAGATATGCAATGAAAAACCACTGATACTGGCAAAACTAAATTCCCACAAAATTTTCTAAAATTTTTTTTATTTATTTTTTTTTTTTTTTAAATAAAAATTTTAATCTAAACTAAAAATGAAACTAAGCCTAAAATCCCTTCCTTTTTTTTTTTTTTTTATTTTTTTTTTTTATTATTTTTTTTTTTTTATATTTATAAAAATCTAAAAAAAAAAAAGGAAATTTCTTTAAAAAAAAAAAAAAAAAAAAAAATTTAAATTCTAAAATTTAAAATTTATAAAAAAAAAAAAAAAAACTAAGTTATAACTAAACTAACCTATGCTAAACTAAAACAAATAAAATCAATTAAAATTTAATCGTGAACCATATGCTACCCGCTCCTTTTTTTTTTATGTTTTATTTTATTTAAAAGACAAATCCTAAAATCTAAATGGAATAAATTTGAAACTTAACTAAAAAAAATAAAAATAGAAAACTAAACCTAAAACCATACGAAACTTTTTATTTTTTAAAAGAAAACAAAATCAAATCAAAAAAATTCTAAATCTAAATGAAATCGAAAAAGAAACTAACTCTAAACTACTGCTATCCTACGCTCAGAATGAAACGCTAGCTTAAATCCCTAATTCGAAACTAACCTACGCCTACGCAAAACTCAATGGGACAAGCGACTAATCCTGAAGAACTCCGGCTACCAAACAAAAATCGCGATTCAGAAGAACTTCGATGACTGACAGCGGAGTTGGACTGTAATACCGTGTGTGTGACCCCAGCGAAAATGCGACGGCAGGAATAAAACGACTCAAACGCAGCTGCACACCCGTTTTCCTGAGCCAAAATTCGTGAGTGCATACACGAAATGGTAAATCGATAATCAGAAGCACGCTGTAAGAATTAATGATACGCAGTCATATGCTTGGCACAGGGAAACGCTGGTGAAAACACGTCTGCAGGGAAATTCGAGCACGCCAATACAATTGGTAGACTAACAACACGCAGAAATGAAGGCCAGCATGGTATTTCGTGACTGGGCGAGGGGTTTTGAGGGCAAGAGCAACCAGAGCTGAATGCTACGGGTTTGAAATGGCAGAACGTATTCCCAATCGTATAGCTTGTGACCACCCAAACGATTACGCCCAGCAAAATAAAAAAAACAAAAAAAAAAACGCAGGTATTGGGATGATGGTTGAAACAGTAGGAGGTAAAGGGTTTTGCGTGACCATATGAGGGCGAATCGAGAGGCTGAGCTATGGTGAAATGAAACGCACAAACACAAAAGACGCAAAGCGAAACAGGGCACAAATGATATGCAGAAACCCTAGCCGTTAACTGCGTGCATCAAACCAAGTGATTTTATGAAAACGACTGCAGGAAAAAGTGCTATGATATCGTAAATGAGAAAATGAACTCCCGCATACAAGAAATCGACTCAGACTTCGACCATACGAAATCGTATTTCACTGAGCATTAATCAAACAACGAGCTGAGGAATGGTTTACGCTGACATTCAAGCCACAGAGGAGAGTTGGTTTTAAGGCGTTCAGGGAAGTGAAAGCGTACCTGGCTATTGGAGATTAGACACGCCACAGCCGTTGATAAACTGATTTATACCACAGACACGCAAATTGCCAGATATCCTCGACAGCAACACGTTTTGAGCTGGTCTTTTGCCACTATTATCTGTTGATCTGGAAACAAGAGCCTTGTCTCTGCAAGAGGAAGACAAAAGAAAACCCCGACAGATAATATGCAAAATTTAAAAGTGAAAACCTTCAAAATTTACCAAAAGTTACAGAAATTTTACAGCTCTGGACAGCTAGATTTAACAATAATTGCAGTAATATTTTGAAATATCAGAAACTTGAACTTCACTGTGAACATAAGAAGATCTCTCAATGTAAAACACGCAAGAGAATTCAAAAGATTAACCCAGGGCACAAATTAGCTAGGCTCTGCACAGAACAGCCTGTGGGAGTCGGCTGGTTCAGCCCAGAACTTCCCCAAACGCCCACAAATAGCCTTCAGCTAAAGTTTTCCTGCACACTTCAAGCAAACCTCAGCAAAGAGGGCAAGAAATGCTGCTAGATTTCAAGAAATAATGGAGATACCTGCCATTATTTCAGAAACCCTACAACATTCAAAACCCTAGCACGTGAGCAAGATACCTGTACTCACAATGCTCTAAAAAAAAAACTAATTTAACTGCTGAAAACTAAAATATGCAGAAAAGCAAAAATCTCACAGCAATTCCAGAGAGTAACACCAGCCAGTTTGAACCCCAAAGTCTTTTTATTAATCAGAAAATCAGATTACAAGAGAGCTTTCAGTACAGACTCACAGATCAGATAAACCTGTAAAATGACCCCCTAAGACCCTATAAAAAGGAAATGATCCCAACGGCTAGTTTTGGGTGATCCATGTAGAACTGATCTCGACCGTTGATGAGGATCAAGACATCTCTTGATCTCATCCGTCGATTTTATTTAAAAAAGATATTTTGCATGTGTTCACAAAAAATATTATTATTTTATTATTTAGGGTTTTTGCTTTGTTTTATGAATTTTTTTATTATTTTTTATTTTTTTATTTTTTATTTTTTTTATTTTTTTATTTTTTAATTTTATTTTAATATTTTATTTATTTTCTAAATGGATCATTTGAACCAAACCGTTGGAAACATCCCCTAGGACCTAGGACCTAGGACTCATGAGGGGATTTAAACATTTCTCAACCCTCAAGACACATCACATCATGACTTTTACAATTTACATCTTAAGGGGACGAACCCACTTTAACATAGACCCTCATAGACCACCCAGATCTGCGACACAACTATAATCTAGCAGATTAACACGCTAGGATTCTCCTAAAGTCCTAATAACGAAATGCATCCCGGCTTTGGGGTCGGGTTTGAAGGAAAACTCTGCCGATCCATGGATCGGTGAGACTAAAAACCTCCCGGGACGCAGATCGTCATTAGAAAGTTAGGTCCACCTAGGCAACTTTACATACATGACTCTGATCTGCTTAGATTATTTACATTTCAAACATGCAGACTGGGTTTACAACATGAAAGATCAAGCTGTCGATGACTGTAGGCTGGCACGGACATGTCGCTCAGGAGCTACCCTTCTCTGCCAACAGAAAGGAGGTGTACTGCATGGGTAGTTGACCAGTAGTGGTCAACATCTGGCTCTACTTGGGGACACGTTGTTGCACTGGTAGGAATGTGAGAATCCAGAATCTGCATCCATACAACACACAAATAAAAATAAGTAGCATCCATTCCCAAATCATCATATGCATTAAGTACAGGAAAGATAAAAGCTCTTCATTTATTGACTAACTAATAACATGAAAAGTAAATCTAATCCTAAAAACAGAAATAAAATGCTGAAAAGACAAGGAGTAGGGATAGAAATACAATACAAAAGATGCCCCATGGCATCAGATATCATCTCTGAAGAACAGCTTGAGCATTTGGCCGTTCGCTGGTGGATGAAGTGGTTCACCATCCAATCTGCTCAAGTGGAATGAGTTTGGTCCAGCTATGTCTCTAATGATGTACGGTCCCAGCCACAAGCTGTCAAACTTTTTATGCTTTCCTGGTTTTTCATTTTTGCGATCCCAAAGTAAAACCATATCTCCAACCTGCAAAGATCTAGATCTAGAGCATTTATCAAAGCTTTTCTTAATATTAGATTGATTTTTACATATAGTTTCAAAAGCTGTCCGACGAGTCTCATCTAATTCCACAATCTGATCTATCCTATTCTGAACAACATCTTTATCAGTGGAAAAATTTTGGAGAAGCTGATAGGCTGGTAATTTTAGGTGCACAGGTAAAGTAACATCCAAGCCATAAACCAATTCAAAGGGAGATTTACCAGTAGATTTCTTCTTAGTGATTCTGTCTGCCCACAAAGCATACTTGATTTTGCTGTCCCAAGACTTCTTGTTATCTCCTACTATTTTCTTGATAATTGTTATGAGATTTTTATTACTTGATTCAGCCAAACCATTACCCTGGGGATAGTAATTCGACGAATGAGATAAGACAATGCCATATTTGAAACAAAAAGATGTAAACTCTGAAGAACTGAAAGCCTTGGCATTGTCAGTAGTGATCTTAGCGGGGACACCAAATCTAGTAATGATATTATTCTCAATGAAATCCATAATCACCTTTTCAGTGGCATTCTTAGCAGGAATGGCTTCGACCCATTTAGTGAAATAATCAGTAGCAGTCAAAATCCAAGAGTAGCCATTGCTAGAATTTTCATGGAACTTCCCTATGAAGTCCAGACCCCAATGCTGAAAAGGGGCCTCTACAATAACAGGTTGTAGAGGAAGGGCAGCAAACTTCTGTTTCCCAGTGAACAGCTGACAGGCTTGACACGTTCTAACAAACTTGTGCACAGCAGAAAAAATCGAAGGCCAATAATAGCCAGCCCTCAGGATTTTGTGGGCGGTAGTTCTAGCAGCATAATGACCACCACAAAATCCTGAATGAAAATCCGAAATTAATCTTTTGGACTCAACATCGTCAACACACCTAAGCACTATGCCCTCTGGATTTCTCCATCCAAGGCCATCCTTCATAAGGCAGTACTTAGTGGCTTTTAGTCTAAGAGCCCTTCTCTTATGAGCGACTAAATGGTCAGGACATGCAAGGTTTGTTAAGTAGTAAACTATGTCCTTATACCATTCATGCTCAGCTAACCTTCTTAATTCTGGTGAAGATAGATCGTCAAGGCAGAACAAGCCAAGAGTCTTTTCATTACTTTCAGCTAACATTTGAGCTAAACCTTGGCCTTTGATCAGCTTAGTGGGTCTAATCTCTAAATCATACTCCTGTATCTTAGTAACCCACCTAGCACGAGTCCCTAAGCAATCAGTTTGAGTTAATATGTCCTTAACAGCTGAATGTGGGACGAAAGTGATGATCTTAGAATAACCCACATAAGTTTTAAAATGCTTAAGAGACTTGACCAGGGCATAAGCCTGCTTTTCCATGGTATTGTACTTCAATTCGGAGTTTTGAAGTGCTCTACTCATGAAAGCGATAGGCTACTCGTGACCATCTTTATTCTTTTGAAGCAAGACACCGGCAATGGTATCCTCAGAAGCGAAAGAAAAAATGATGAAATCTTTGGAGTAATCAGGACTAACAAGGACAGGAGCTTTCGCGATAGCAGACTTGATTTCTTGGAAAGCCCTTTTGCCCTCTTCCTGCCAGACAAATTTCACATCTTTCTTCAGAAGACTTTGAATGGGCTTAGCAATTTCCGCATAATTTGGGATAAATCTTCTAATAAAATTTATCTTTCCGAGGAAAGACTGAAGGGACTTGAGGTTATGCGGGAGAGGAATCTTTTGAATTGCTTCAACTCGTTCAGGATCGACCTTGACTCCTTCCTTAGAAATGATATGACCCAGAAGTTTCCCTTCAGTTACCCCAAAGACAGATTTAGCCGGATTCAAAGAAATTCCATATTCTCTGCATCTATCAAAAACCCTCCTAAGATGATCTATATGGCTGATACCGTCTTTAGAGAAAACAGTAAGATCGTCTTGGTAAATTTCGATGATTTTCCCGATTAACCCTTTGAAGGCATAATCCATGGCCCTCTGGAAAGTAGCCCCAGCATTTGTTAGCCCAAATGGCATTCTGATGTATTCAAAAGTGCCCCATGGTGTCGTGAATGTGGTCTTGTGTCGATCTTCCTTTTTAACCCAAACTTGATTATACCCAGAAAAACCGTCTAGCAATGACATCATCCCAGACCCAGTTACTCTTTGCAACAAAGTTTCCATTTTTGGCAAAGGGTAATTATCCTTTTCGCACGCTAGATTAAGGTTTCTAAAATCGACACAGAGTCTTATTGTACCATTCTTTTTCCTGACAATCACTAAATTCGAACACCATGTCGAATGCCTAGTTTGAGCGATGATCCCTGCTGCAAGCATTTTCGTAAGCTCTTTCTGGACCAGGGGGGCTAACTTAGGATTAATCTGCCTAAGCTTCTGCCGGAAGGGTCTAGCATTTTCGTCCTTTAATGGAATAGTATGCTCCATAATATCCTCCCTATAGCCCTTCAATTCATCATAGGAAAAAGCCAAAACATCTCGATATTCGCGAAGTAAATCAGTCAACTTTTTCCTTTCCTCCAAACTAGTACCTTTACCGATTTTAACTATTTTAGGATTTTCAGAAGTACCAATGTTGACTTCAAGGTACTCGCCAGGGTCCATCTTGTTTTCTTCTCTCAGCTTCGTGGCATCATGCCGATCAAAATGTTGCTCTAAGGCAACCACATTTCTGGGAGTGGGATTTATGATATGTCTATGATCTAAAGACCCATCCTCGTCAGAAACTAACCGGAAATCCTCAAACTCGTCTAAACTATTGAGAAAACGAACGACTTGCTTTTCATCATTAAAAACTTGCCAATGCTCTGAGTTGTCTGGGACAGATGGTCTGAATATTACTTCCATTTTAATCTTATCGTTAATTAACTCATCAGACAACTGGAAAGTGGTAGCAGCTACGGCAAGTTCGTCTGCCGAACTATTCAGCTCTCTAGGAATTGCTTCAAGGCTAAGGGCATCGAAGTGCTCCATAGTATCCCACACAGCATTTCGATAGTTTCTTAATCTCTGATTTCTACATGTGAATTTGTTCTTAAGCTGCATGATAACCAGATCGGAATCCCCCTTTATGCTAAGCAACTTAATCTTCAAGGCTTTGGCCAATTCAAGGCCCAACAATATGGCTTCATACTTAGCGACATTGTTGGTTGCCTCAAATTCTAGACGATAGGCAAACTTGAACACGTGACCAAGGGGAGACTTAAGCACAATTCCAGCACCCTTACCATGACTAGAGAAAGCACCATCGAAATACATATACCAGACTTCATCTTTAAGACTTTTGACCTTTTCGTCGGGAGGAGTTATGAAGTTAGACAGGATAGCATAGTTCCCGATGTCAGATTGCTCTCTAATTATTTCGTTATGAGGCTTTTTAGGATTTTCAACATGAAATTTCCTCTCAGGCTCTCTATTTAGTCTAACGAAACCGTCACCGCTAGGAGAAGGAATCATAGCATATGACCAATTCATCTGAATGCTTCCCCCTAGATCAGAGGCCCACTTTCTAGATAACAGCATACCCCAAGCATCAGGTACATCAACGACAACAATATCCATAACCACCATGATGTCTGGGTAGACCGAAAGATGAACTTGCAAATCCTTGATTAAACCATGTACTTCGATTTTCTTAGAATCCATGGCACATATATTATAGTAGGGTCTGGAAACTCTTAAGTTAAGCTGTTCCATAACCCTTTTAGTCATAACACAAGCAGATGCACCTGAATCCAACATGCAGTTATTCAATTTATACCCATTGACTAACAAGGTGATAAAGAAGGGTTGATGATCCTTGTTATCAGCATCTACGCTTTGCAGGTAAATAGGAGCATCCTGATAGTCAACCTCACGAATCTTCTGTTGAGAAGCATTGACTTGAGGACCCTGAATTGCTTTTAGTAACTTGTCTCTTTGGGATGGGATCTTAGCAATCTCAGATACGGGAACCCAGATTTTAGCATTATTAAACCAACTCCCCAAATCGACATCTATTCCAGAGTGTATACCAGGGTTTAAAGTTCGAGGAGGAATTTGATTCCCGCTCTGCTCTTTATCCCTTCTCTGGTATGTTAAACCCTTATCTCTCGCAATTTCCAGAATTTTCTCAGGAGAGGGTTTTTCACCATATAACCTGGCCAAAATGTCATCTTCGTTTTCAAGGTTATTTATACTAAAAGCAGATTTAGGATTCACAACATCATAGCTTCTTTCCTTAACCTCTATCCAATCATTCATGGGCAAAGCAAACTTGCTCCCTACCACGTTTATTTGCTCACCTGTCCCAAGCATTCCATTGTCGAAAAGTCTTCTGATAGTGAGACAAGAGGATTCTTCGTGAAAATCAGCACAAGCACGACAGTAAGGAGGAGCATCATCCACCAGATTGGTAAGCGGATTAGGGGGCCTCTGCTCACTGGATTGACCCTTTCTTTGCCAGTTACTATTTCTGTTATTATTATTTCGAGGTTGAAAATTTTGCGATTGAGCTCTTTCCATTTGAATCAACCTATTCTGCAAAGTGTTTATCTCCTTGTTATGATTGATTTCCATGGTTTCAATTTTTTGAAGCAATTTGAGAACAAGTTCATTTTCAGGCTCTTGGGCTGCTTTTCCCTTAGGTTCCTTTAGTTTTGTAGCAGCCCTATCATAACCTGGGATTTCAGACTTCCCCGAAGCTGCCTTGTCCTTTTCAAGTTCTATAGCTAAGGCTTGGCAATCTCTATAATCACCAAGTTTAGCACGCCTTAACTCATAAGAAGG
This sequence comes from Pinus tabuliformis, assembly GCA_031772625.1. NCBI lineage: Eukaryota > Viridiplantae > Streptophyta > Pinopsida > Pinales > Pinaceae > Pinus > Pinus tabuliformis. The sequence continues at coordinate 85,182,934 of CM062809.1, forward strand.
TTCAGGACCAAAAGCATCAATGTAAAAATCTTGGAGAGTTTTATCTAAAGGTTTATAGTCTTGAGGTAATTCTCTAATAATACCATTAAACCTTCTATTAAATTCTTCAACAGTTTCGTCTTCTCTCTTTTTCATCAGAGTAAGAGCTCTTACAAGATGTCTTCCCTCTCTCTTATCTCCATATTTTTCTCTAAATGAACTAATGATTGATTGTAAAGAGTCAAAAGAATTAGGAGGTTTTTCTGTAAACCAGTCATGAGCATCACCTCCTAGAGTCAAAATAAAGAGGGTCATCCTGACATCTTCATGATCAAAATCAGGAGATCTAGCATACTTAGCCATCCATATGTTGAAATCTCGCAAATGGGAATTTACCGTAATGGCATTATCTCCATGAAAGCTAGGCAATTTGTCTATCCCAACGGATGGAATATCATTGGGGGCTCCAGGAATGTTAGAAAAATTACAAGGGCCCAACAGACTCATGGTGTTGCGCCTAACTTGACCCCTAAAGAGCAGATGAACGTCAGAAAGGGCTTCTTGTCCAAGATTTGTAAGGAGTGCACGAGAAGCGAGTTTGTGTGATCGCACCCTGTAAACCTTTTCAGGATCCGGAGTGGGGTTGCACAGACTGCCTGGATGTCTTCTAGTGTACACTCTTGCAGATAATAATGGAAGTGGAGTCGCCACTTGAACAAGAAGTTAAGCACAGCAAAGCTTGAAAAACAAGGACCAAGGACAGAAAAACTCTATCCCCGGCAACGGCGCCAAAAAATGTTGTCGCGCGGATTGGCACGACAACGCTCAGACCGGGGGCTGTCACTCTGATCCCCGGTCTCTCCGTTTAAGCCTGTCTCCCACGGCTAAGGGGGGTAGACCCTGAGGAAAGATGAAGGCCAACTGCCAGACAGTTGGGCCAGGAGACGAAAAGCACTAAAATGACTTGACGAATTGAGCAGACCAGTGCCTTAAAAGATCTAAATGATTACTAGCTAGATGATCGAAGAACATGAACCACGACCAGCAATCATCAGGAAAAGAGAGCAATGCTTTAAATATTTAGTAAAACCACAATGCTCTTCAAATAACGATATCCAGCAAACTAAAAGAAATAAATTGCTTCAAACAACAGAGAAACCAGATATCAATTTCGTGTTCAGATCTCAGCGTGAAAGATATGCAATGAAAAACCACTGATACTGGCAAAACTAAATTCCCACAAAATTTTCTAAAAATTTTTTTATTTATTTTTTTTTTTTTTAAATAAAAATTTTAATCTAAACTAAAAATGAAACTAAGCCTAAAATCCCTTCCTTTTTTTTTTTTTATTTTTTTTTTTTTTATTAATTTTTTTTTTTTTTTTTTTTATATTTATAAAAATCTAAAAAAAAAAAAAGGAAATTTCTTTTAAAAAAAAAAAAAAAAATTTAAATTCTAAAATTTAAAATTTATTAAAAAAAAAAAAAAAAACTAAGTTATAACTAAACTAACCTATGCTAAACTAAAACAAATAAAATCAATTAAAATTTAATCGTGAACCATATGCTACCCGCTCCTTTTTTTTTTTTATGTTTTATTTTATTTAAAAGACAAATCCTAAAATCTAAATGGAATAAATTTGAAACTTAACTAAAAAAAATAAAAATAGAAAACTAAACCTAAAACCATACGAAACTTTTTATTTTTTAAAAGAAAACAAAATCAAATCAAAAAAATTCTAAATCTAAATGAAATCGAAAAAGAAACTAACTCTAAACTACTGCTATCCTACGCTCAGAATGAAACGCTAGCTTAAATCCCTAATTCGAAACTAACCTACGCCTACGCAAAACTCAATGGGACAAGCGACTAATCCTGAAGAACTCCGGCTACCAAACAAAAATCGCGATTCAGAAGAACTTCGATGACTGACAGCGGAGTTGGACTGTAATACCGTGTGTGTGACCCCAGCGAAAATGCGACGGCAGGAATAAAACGACTCAAACGCAGCTGCACACGCGTTTTCCTGAGCCAAAATTCGTGAGTGCATACATGAAATGGTAAATCGATAATCAGAAGCACGCTGTAAGAATTAATGATACGCAGTCATATGCTTGGCACAGGGAAACGCTGGTGAAAACACGTCTGCAGGGAAATTCGAGCACGCCAATACAATTGGTAGACTAACAACACGCAGAAATGAAGGCCAGCATGGTATTTCGTGACTGGGCGAGGGGTTTTGAGGGCAAGAGCAACCAGAGCTGAATGCTACGGGTTTGAAATGGCAGAACGTATTCCCAATCATATAGCTTGTGACCACCCAAACGATTACGCCCAGCAAAATAAAAAAAACAAGAAAAAAAAAACGCAGGTATTGGGATGATGGTTGAAACAGCAGGAGGTAAAGGGTTTTGCGTGACCATATGAGGGCGAATCGAGAGGCTGAGCTATGGTGAAATGAAACGCACAAACACAAGAGACGCAAAGCGAAACAGGGCACGAATGATATGCGGAAACCCTAGCCGTTAACTGCGTGCATCAAACCAAACGATTTTATGAAAACGACTGCAGGAGAAATGTGCTATGATATCGTGAATGAGAAAATGAACTCCCGCATACAAGAAATCGACTCAGACTTCGACCATATGAAATCGTATTTCACTGAGCATTAATCAAACAACGAGCTGAGAAATGATTTACGCTGACATTCAAGCTAAAGAGGAGAGTTGGTTTTCAAGCGTTAGGGGAAGTGAAAGCGTACCTGGCTATTGGAGATTAGACATGCCACAGCCGTTGATAAATTGATTTATACCACAGACACGCAAATTCCCAGATATCCTCGACAGCAACACGTTTTGAGCTGGTCTTTTGCCACTATTATCTGCTGATCTGGAAACAAGAGCCTTGTCTCTGCAAGAGGAAGACAAAAGAAAACCCCGACAGATAATATGGAAAATTTAAAAGTGAAAACCTTCAAAATTTACCAAAAGTTACAGAAATTTTACAGCTCTGGACAGCTAGATTTAACAATAATTGCAGTAATATTTTGAAATATCAGAAACTTGAACTTCACTGTGAACATAAGAAGATCTCTCAATGTAAAACACGCAAGAGAATTCAAAAGATTAACCCAGGGCACAAATTAGCTAGGCTCTGCACAGAACAGCCTGTGGGAGTCGGCTGGTTCAGCCCAGAACTTCCCCAAACGCCCACAAATAGCCTTCAGCTAAAGTTTTCCTGCACACTTCAAGCAAACCTCAGCAAAGAGGGCAAGAAATGCTGCTAGATTTCAAGAAATAATGGAGATACCTGCCATTATTTCAGAAACCCTACAACATTCAAAACCCTAGCACGTGAGCAAGATACCTGTACTCACAATGCTCTAAAAAAAAAACTAATTTAACTGCTGAAAACTAAAATATGCAGAAAAGCAAAAATCTCACAGCAATTCCAGAGAGTAACACCAGCCAGTTTGAACCCCAAAGTCTTTTTATTAATCAGAAAATCAGATTACAAGAGAGCTTTCAGTACAGACTCACAGATCAGATAAACCTGTAAAATGACCCCCTAAGACCCTATAAAAAGGAAATGATCCCAACGGCTAGTTTTGGGTGATCCATGTAGAACTGATCTCGACCGTTGATGAGGATCAAGACATCTCTTGATCTCATCCGTCGATTTTATTTAAAAAAGATATTTTGCATGTGTTCACAAAAAATATTATTATTTTATTATTTAGGGTTTTTGCTTTGTTTTATGAATTTTTTTATTATTTTTTATTTTTTTATTTTTTATTTTTTTTATTTTTTTATTTTTTAATTTTATTTTAATATTTTATTTATTTTCTAAATGGATCATTTGAACCAAACCGTTGGAAACATCCCCTAGGACCTAGGACCTAGGACTCATGAGGGGATTTAAACATTTCTCAACCCTCAAGACACATCACATCATGACTTTTACAATTTACATCTTAAGGGGACGAACCCACTTTAACATAGACCCTCATAGACCACCCAGATCTGCGACACAACTATAATCTAGCAGATTAACACGCTAGGATTCTCCTAAAGTCCTAATAACGAAATGCATCCCGGCTTTGGGGTCGGGTTTGAAGGAAAACTCTGCCGATCCATGGATCGGTGAGACTAAAAACCTCCCGGGACGCAGATCGTCATTAGAAAGTTAGGTCCACCTAGGCAACTTTACATACATGACTCTGATCTGCTTAGATTATTTACATTTCAAACATGCAAACTGGGTTTACAACATGAAAGATCAAGCTGTCGATGACTGTAGGCTGGCACGGACATGTCGCTCAGGAGCTACCCTTCTCTGCCAACAGAAAGGAGGTGTACTGCATGGGTAGTTGACCAGTAGTGGTCAACAAGATCTACCAATCTGGAGTCAGAGCCTCTTAACTTCTTCAAGTTAAACACCATGGGAGTCGCCATGGATTTGTAATCCATCATACCGAATCCCTAAAGGATCGCTAACACATACTTTCCTTGACCAAGGAAGACTTCACCGGTTTTTTCCATACTTCTAATCCCAGGTAATAGTGCATTAACCCAAGATCCTTCATGTTGAACTTAGAAGCCAACTGCTTCTTGCACTAAATGATAAGAGGCTTGGCACTTGTCAAAAAATAAGTCATCTACATATAATAGTAAGATCACAAGTGCCTTCTTCACAACCTTAAAGTGAAGATTTGGATCGGCTTTGCTTTTGGTAAATCCCAATCTCGTCAGATAGTTGTCTATATGAGTATACCAAGCTCTTAGAGCTTGCTTGATTCCATACAAGACCTTCTTGAAACCTGCAAAAATGAAACTCCTTTCCATATACCTCAAATCCTTGAGGTTGCTCTATGTACACCTCTTCCTCAATCACGCCATTGAGGAAAGTAGTCTTCACATCCATCTGGTGCAAATTCCATCCCAACGTAGTAGCAAGATAAATGATGGATCTAATGGAGGTGTACCTAGCAACTGGAGCAAAATTCTCATCATAGTCTTCTCCCTCTTTCTAGGAGAATCCTCTAGCCATGAACCTTGCCTTGTATTTGTCAATACTACCATCTGCAGCATGTTTTATCTTGTAGATCCACTTGGAAGTCACCACGGACTTCCCTTCAGGCCTTGGCACAATTTCCCAAACATCATTCTTCATGATTGATTGGTACTCCTCATTCATTGCTTCCTTCCACACTTGTTGATTGGCTACTTCTTCATATGTGGAAGGTTCTTCATCAATGAACTTTGTCATGAGAGCTGCATAGCTGGAGAACCTTTTAAGTTTCTTCACTTCTCTAGATGTGCCATTAGGAGTTGCATGTCCTTCCGCCTCTTCTAATGTGGATCTAAGCCATGTTGGTCTCTTCTTGATCTCTAGAACTATGACTAGTTTTGTTGGATCTTGAGGCCCTTCTGGCCTTCCGATACATTCTATAGAACTCGAGTGCTCTTCCCTTGAGGCTTCCTGTTTAACTTCTTCCAAGGAATCTACAGAGACTTCCTTAGACCTCCAATATGCCACTTTCTCATCGAAGGTGACATCTCGACTGACCTCAATCCGACACTGCTCTAGAATGTATATTCTGTAGGCTTTTGAAGATTCACTATATCCAACAAATATGCCTTTCTTTCCTAAAGGCTCAAGCTTGTTCCTCTTATCCTTAGGAACATGAATATATACAGGACAACCAAAGATTCTCATGTGTCCAACCTCTGGCTTCCTTTTGGAGAAGGCTTCTTCAAGAGTCATACCTTCCAAAACTTTATGAGGACTTTGATTTTGAATGTACACAGTTGTTCTTGATGCTTCGCCCCATAAGAACAACGGCAAGTCCAAATCATTAATCATGGCCTTGACAGATTCTTCGATGGATCTATTCTTCCGTTCTACTATGCCATTCTGTTGTGGATTATAAGGAACAATTAGCTCCCCCTTAATTCCAACCTGCTTGCAGAAAGCAACAAGCTCCTTTGAGGTGTATTCTCCTCCATTATCAAATCTCAGAATCTTGATCCTTTTACCTATCAAGTTTCACACTTCAGCTTTGAATTCCTAGAACTTGTCAAATACTTCATCTTTCGTCTTCAAGAGATATATCTGTCTTACAATAGAAGTCAGCAATAGATGTCACATAGTACAACAAACCACCAAGCAATTTTACGAGCATCGGACCAGATACATCGGAATGAACCAAGTCCAAAACTTCCTTAGACCTGTTGTCATTGTTTGGAAATGGTTTCTTCATGTTCTTTCCAAGAGCACAGCCTTTACATACACCATCATTCTTTACCTGTAGTTCGGGAACTCCTAACATTATTTCACTTAATTCAGGCAATGCTCTAAAATGAATATGTCCATACCTTCAATGCCATAGCTCACTTGCATGTATTCTGTCATGAACTAGTTCTTGATTTGGTTGACTCACAAGTCTATATAGTCTACCATCATGAATCCCAATAACCCTAGCATCATCTATACTAGAGCCCTTTGACCAAACAAGTACTTTTCCATCCACAAAAGCAACCCTATCTCCTTTATCTTCTAAACAAGAAACAAAGACAAGATTATTTTTCAAACCTGGTACATAAAGGACATTGCTGAGATGAACGTTGTTACCAGATTCCAACTCTATGGATGCCTTCCCAATTCCTTTGACTGCATAGTTGTTGTTGTCTCCCAATTCAACCCTTTGAGACAACTTCTTTTTTGTCATGCTTGAAAGATTCCTACGCTTTCTGGTCATGTATCTTGATGCTCTACTATCTACCAACCACATGTCATCATCATCTGTAAAGGAACCTGTCAAAGCGGAATAGTAAAAGAAATCATTTTCAGCTTTAGGCTTATTAGGCTATTCATCTTCTTCAACTTTTGTTGCGGAAGCATGTTGTTTTGCTTTTCTTTTTTTGTTAGCCATATTAGGGCAATTTCTCTTGAAATGTCCATATTCTTGACAACCATAACATTGTATCTTTGATAAGTATTTCTTCTGCTTAGAGGAAGAGGATCCCCTTCTTATGTTGAGGTCCAAACTCCTTTCCCTCGCTCTTGAAGAAAGTTGCAAGGGTTTCAACTTCTTCATCTTGACGATTTCTGATCATCAATCTTGCTTCTTCTTGAACACGTGATGTCCACAATTGCTCAAATGAAGGAGCTTCTTTCCAACTACTTATGTCTGCTGCAAATGCATCCCATGATCTAGGAAGACCATTGAGTGTTGTAGTCACAAGTTCTTGATTGGGAATAGATTCTCCAATAGCTGAAATTTGATCTCTGATTTGCAAAATCCTTACGAAGTATGAAGCCACAGTGTCATCATTAGTCATCTTTGTATTCCAATGTATATTCTTCAAACTCATGGACTGACCAACATTCTTGATAGTGTAGAGATTTATTAGGGCATCATACATCTTAGAGGTATCATGCTTTGCAATGTAGGGAATAAGATGATCTCTAATGGAGTCCACTATTAGACTCATGGCAGTAATATCATCCTCCTTGAACTTCTCCTTTCTAGTTGCATTAATTAGTTTAGTAGTCTTTCCTATCACAATATCCAACACTTTGTTCTTGGCAAGAATAATATCTATTATAACTTTCCAAGCTCTGAAGTTTGATGCTCCCTCTAGCTTGTTTTCGAATTTCATGGAGGAAGCCATAGATGCCAATGTACAAGAAGGAATTTAATAAAATGATCTCTCTAGGGTTTCTGCAAAAGTGATCTCAATGTACCTTCCTTTCATCACCAAAGCTCTAATACCATGTTGTTTTTCTAGTGCAATTAGGGTTAGCACAATATCTCTGAAATTTTGATAATTACTTTTGATGTAGATCTTTTTAACTTGCTCCAATATATCATTCAACAATTATACTTCAGAAATTTAACAATAAAGAACAATAGAACAGTAGAGATCACAATGCATAGAGAGACAGCATTTACCCTAGGAAAACCCACTAAGGGGAAAAACCCAGCAACCTTTTCAATAGGGAAATTCTTCTTGTTCAAAGAGAAACACAACTAGACCTATGGTCAAACCTAGTCTTCTCCTCCAACTCAAGTCACCCAAATTTGATCTTGCACTTCCAGAACTTCGACCCTCCTGCAATACCAGTTGCCCCAGAATTTCGGCCCTACAACAGTTGCCCCAATAACCAAGAAAATTTCAGCCCCTTGAAATAGTTGCCCCAGAAACTGTGAATCACAAAGAGAGATTCCTTTACACATGTGAGTTGCTAGAGAGCGATAGGAGAGAGAAAATTTGTCCTTTTTCATCCTTGTTTGTCCTTTTTGTCCGTCGCTGACATTCCCAGAAACTGTCTTGAGAGAGGAAAACGAATTGCCCAAATGAGGAGCTCAAGCTGCCTTTATATAGTAGTCTGTCTAGGATGAAAGGACATATCTCTTGGCCAAGGCCAACTGGACATGGAGAGAAGTCGACTTGTCACTTTTGGAGCCAAAAATTCATTTTAAAAAATCAAATTTATATCTTTTAAAAGTCGCAATGGGACTTATCAAAATAAATAAATAAAATTGACTCAAGCATTTATAAATATGGTTTACAATGATAAAAATAATTACATCAAGTGACCACAAGTACATTATGAAGACCGACCATAGTTACAAATTAAACATCCTCTTCTTCTTCTTCCCTTCTATTTCTACTCCCCACCAACACCATGAAAACCAAAAATGGATGATACATATAAGCCAAAAGAACACCATATTGGAATATAACCTGCAATAGAAAGAGCAAGAAGAAGGAATGGGAAAGAGTAAAAGAGGCAGGAGAAAACTACAAACAAGAATGACAAAAAGTTGAGGGAGTTTGGGGTTTGCACTTACCTATGTAGATCTTGTAGATGAAATCCCTTCTTTACTGCTCCAAGCTCTCTATTCTCCTCTCTTCTCCAAGCTCTCCAAAGTTGCAAGAATGAGGAAAAGAGAGGGGGTAAATGCTTTTAACCTCATCCTCTCCTTTCCCTAACTCACCCTCAACCCACCTAAAACACTCCTAAACCCAAGTCAAAAGCCAAAATAAAAAATAAAAAAAGAGAGCTCGCGCGGAACCATCCACCTTCTCTTGGATCCGCTCAAGATCCGTGGTCGATCCACAGCCGATCCTTTTTGGATCCAGCCGACAAAAACACGAATCAGGCCAAAGCGAATCCGAAGTTCCAGAAAGCAGCACAAAATGACGAACTGCGAATCTAATTTCGAATCCGCAGTTCTACTGAAGGATCGAAGGCAGATCCATACGGTATGCGAATACGCCTCTACAGCTGATGTGGGTGTTTCCTGCAACAATTAAAAAAACTCAATTAATTATTTATCGTTCAAGAGCGAAAATAATTGGTCGAGTGAAAAAGACAATCTAGAGTGGACTCACTTATTAATTGAGTCCCAAGTCACCTAAGCTTGTTACAAAAGTTCATCATGCTAGCAGCGTTTATTATATCTTCCCCATAGGGGTTGCAAAATTTGAGAGACAAAGTGTAGAGAAAGGAGAGAGAAAATGGGGCATCGGTGCTTTTAGTTTTTGTAGCATCGGAGGTGTTCTAGTCTTGAAACTTTGTGGAGAGATTAAAACACAAGAGTTCTCCATAACCTAGAAATCATTCTGGAAATTCCACCTAGAAGTGTCTCAATTAGATTATTAGCCTATTTTTAAATATTTCCTAAATCTAATGTTGGGAAAAAGGGGTTAATTAATCAGAATTAATTGAGAAAGGTGTGAATTATCTAGAAACTCACAAGGATCAACTAGGAAATAATATTGGCCCTTGATTAAGTATTAATCTTGGTCGTTGGAGGTCCAACAAAAGATTATAAGAAGAAGTCAATGGGTAGATGGAGAACGCACACACTTGAAATCAATTTCCTTGGAGAGCTTGAATTTCCAAAGAGCAGTAGCAGTTGTCAGAAGAGTTCGAGCTTCAGAAGGGAAGCAGAGACTGAGAGGAGCAGGGACAATGAGGTCGGAGGAAGATTTTCTAGATCCGATGAGTACTTTGCAAAGAGGCCGAAATTTTCTCTGGGAGGCTACGCAGAGGCAGTGCAAACCCTCAAATGAGCGATTCGATTTTGCTGGAGGGGGAGACGTTTTCAATTCTAGAGGCCGAGAAGAATTTCCAGAGGGTCAATGAAGCATTTTCCTAGTCAACAACAGGTAGGGCAGCTAGATTGGTAGTTAATTCAAGCAACAAATGTGGCAGGCAGCTCCAGAGTGATGAAGAGCATGCGCAAGCCAAGTTGGACGGCTAGTCTTTCAGAGGTCAGACAGTGTCGGGATTGCCCGGAGTGAGTGTAATTTCCCTCAGATAATTTTTGCCAATATTTTCTCTGCATGATTACCAATTTTCGACATCTAGATTGTACTTCGATTATTTCACTGTTGCATACTAATAAAAACCCTCAGGCACTGCAACGGTTTTCCCAAGTTGGGTTTTTCTAGGGAATTTTGTCCAAAACTAATTGTGCCAATTTTTATGTGTGTGTTCCAGTATATTTTTTCAGTTTCCAGTTTATCTTCTGCAGAATTTAATTTTGTGAAGATTGCAGTGTGTTTATTTCATTATTTCTGTAGCAATAAACTATTAAATTAATTTACAATTTGAAGCATTGTTTTAAGATCCAGCCCACTCGAAACCGACTCAGCTGAGTTGGTCTGAGCCAGAAAAAGAAATTTCAACCCAGCAAAAAATTTGGTTCGGTCGGCCGAGTTATGACTACTCTGACTGAGTCATAGCATGACTCGGCCAAGTCAGTCATAACTCCGCTGACTCGGCCGGATCCGTAACTACTCGGTCGAGTAGCTGACAGTGGCTAGTGAAACATAAAAGCACGCCTTTTTTTTTCTAAGTATGGGGGACTCCAAAGGGGTTTATGAATTAGTTTGTTGGTCTTTGGGGTCCATTCCCCTCTCCCAAACCCTAGTATTTGATCATATTGCCCTTTAACATTACCATGAAATGACTCAGGATGTTTGAGAGTGGTTCCGGCCTCATTGGATTTCATATGGAGAAAGTATAATTTTAGATTTCATTCAAAATCCAACAAACTTATCAGTTTTCAAGATTTCAGGATTGGGGGGTTGCAATGTTTCTATTGAATTTTGTCATGTATTAGGGTATGGAACTCGTATTTAATCAAGAGCACCAATCCCTCTATGTACCTTGATGTTAGTGACATTGGTTGTCGAACTCCTCTGAGATTCGCTCCCAAACTGGGAGCTTCCGAAAATGTCGCTCCCGCTCCCCGCTTTCACTCCCGCTCCCAAGTAACACTGAGCCAGATGATGTTGGCAACTCTAGCAGTAGCTAGTAGTACTGGTCAAAGACTGTTGTTGTAGAGGCCATTTCTAACCTCCTTGGTTATGTGTTTTTGTTTTGATCTCTATATCATCATCGTGTATGTATTGGACAGTGCACTGGGTGCCATTTTAATATAATGGATATATTCATGAGCCTACTTTGATCATATGTTGTCTTCTATCTATATTCCAATGTTGTGTGTTTGGAAACATGAATGAAAATCTTTAAAATTATGTGTTTTTATAAAAAAAAAATATTTAATATATTTTTTACAATGACCGAGTCATTGAAATTGAAGCGGTCAAGTCGATACCGAGTCGGAGTCGGAGACGGAGTCGACCCTCGGCCGAGTAGGAGTCCGAGTCAAAGTTTTAAAACATTGGTTGAAGAAATAATTACAGTTGCTGCAATAGGATTTCAGTAGTTGAAATTTTCACAGGTGCCCTACTTGTTGAAGAATGTAACTAGGTTCGGTCTTCATAATTGTATTTGAGTCATAATGAAATGTACTTATCAAAAGAAAGAAAAAGAAAATTTTATTATTAGTATTATGACTTATTAAAGCATGGGTTTCATGCTTGGGTCATCGTGGTTTAGTTCAAAGTCCCCATTAAGGACTTCTAGGTTTTATCTGGAGTCATTAGAGTCATTGCCCATTTTATGAGACCCTTCTTGGGCTTTTGAATCATGTAAAAAGAATTATTATTGAGTCAAATAAGTCATTTCACACATCCACACCAAGTCGACCTACATTAGGGTAATTCGACCCACAGAAGAGGCTACATATAGAAGTGCATTTCGATCCATTCGCTCACTCACTCGACAAGTTCGATACACAAGGAGGAGCTGAAAAATGCGAAGTTCCTAGATAAGAAAGAGAATTGCAGGAGGAGGACAAGATCGAAGTTTTTGGGCTCTCTCTCTCTCTCTCTCTTGTGTGAAATTACTGGGCTATTGTTGGGGTCGAAGTTCTGTTGTTAGAGAGGTCAAAGTTTTTTTGCTAGGGAGGTCGAAGTTTTGCTGCTGGAGAGGTCGAAGTTCTGTTGTTGCTAGCAGGTCGAAGTTCTACTACTACTAAGTTGAAGTTTTGTTGCTACTAGGTCGAAGTTCTGTTGTTGCAAGGTCAAATTTCTAGGTCGAAGTTGCTGCTAGAAGGTTATCATCTAAGGAGGAAGGAAGAGTTGACTTGGTGATTGGAGGAGTCTATGTCTAGGTCAAAGAGTCTTGGAATATCTCGTCTTGTCTTGCGAAACTACTAAAGGAAGAGTTGTTGACTAGCTTTTCCCCTGTATAAGGGTTTTGCCCTGGATGTCTGCCTACATCTAGTGTCTGTGATCTTCATGTTTTGTATTTGATAATTGCTCGATGAAACAAAGATAAAAGAAGAACACAAGAATATCACAAGTAATTATCATCATAAGAAAATCTTTCTGCCTTTCTGATTTTCAAACATGGTATTAGAGCTAAGGTTGAAGAAGAAAGAAAAAGGAAGCCTGAATATCTAATGAAGAATAAGGAGTCTTAAGAAGTTGAATAAGGGTCATCAAGAAAAGGGATCATATAAGGAGAGAAGCGTACTATCTTCAAGAAACATGTCTAACTCATTGAAGGGAGAAAACAAATCAGAAGGAGACTCTAATTACAGGGCATGGAAAAAAAGGATAGATCTTATCCTCAAGAAGAATAAAGTCTTGGATTAGTCAAAGGAAAAGTAAAGAAGCTTATAGATGAATCAAGTGAAGCAGAGAAAGCAAAGTTTAGAGAAATAGAAATATTGGCCATGAGCCTAAAAGCGGATGGAATAAAAAATAACCTCATCCCATATATATCCAACATAGATTCCGCTCAAGAGATTTGGAAGGATACTTCTACATTCGAGCAATTATGGAATGCATGAAGTCAAAAAGAAGTCAAAATATCGTTAGTAAGCAACAAGGAGAGTGAAGAAGAGAAAATCTTGAATTCCTATTTCATTCAACACAAGAATAAAGGAACCTTCAAGAAGTCCAAAGGGCCAAGGAAGAAGATAGACCTATCCAAGATTGAATCCTACAATTGTCACAAGATGGGTTACTATAGAAGTAATTGTCCTGAGAATCCAAGGACTAAAAGAAGAGATAGGGATCAAGCAAACATTGGGAACGACGGTTCACCAAAGAAGAACAAGATGGAAGGATCCAAAGTCAAAGACCTATTTGCGAGGGACTCTTAGGGACTCAATCCCTTACATATCCTTCTACTCTAAGTTTTGAATTGCTTTCCTTTATGTTTTGATTTCTAGTACTTGTAGGTCTAACATGCTTTGGAAGAACATTTTTGAGTTGTTGCAGGTATCCCTCAAGATTGGATTAAGAGGGAGTCCTCACTAGGTTACCAAAGACAAGTATCTTACTCCTTGCATTATCCTTTTATATTTGGTTTCCCTCTCTTATCTAGATGTGTTTGTATTAGATAATAATAACATTTATTTTCATATTTTCCTTGTTTAGGAAATCTTGTTGATATACCAGAGGGTTATGAAGGAGAAAAAGCTTGAAGCATGATAGAAGTTTTGTTGCAAAGGAAGCTTTTCAAGAATTGATGTCCTACAAGGCTTGTTAAAAAACAACTCAATGGTATGTCTTAAACCATAAGCTTTGTTCTCTTCATAATAAAGGTATATTCATTTATTTTAAATTCGCTTTACATTACTAACATAGTTATGTCTAGGACCTTTGAATCACAAAGATTCTTATCTGGGTGATTAATCATCAGATTCAATCTACCCTCATTATACATTTGATCATTCTTATGGAACCCTAAAAAGGTTCTTTGTAAAACCCTAACCTAAGGGAATGTCGATATTGATTATGTTACCCTAGTCTTCTTAGGCTTATTGATGAAATCTAGAAAATACTATTCTTTTCATGTTTGGGGTTCGTTACCCACCATTTTATGGGTGATATCCCTAGGAGAAATTTTTTCTCCAAGATAGTCCTCAACCGACAGCCCCTTGCAGCAACAACTAGCTTGTTGTGCCATTTCTCTGCCACCTAAGACATCCATGTGGTCCCTCACCCATCTTCCATGATCGTATGTTTGAAGGTGGGCCTCCCAAACCTAAAGGTATGCTTTGTCATTTGGTAATTGAATATTGTAGTTTGCTTATCATGGACACCTCTAAGCATGGACTAAAGGGGGGATTTAGCAGAAAGAATGGGCTAGGTCTGTGCTCTTGTCCCCTATTTGAATATTAACCTTGGATTCTAGTCCCGTGGGATCTCTTTTACTGGCCATTTGGCTTTAGGATGGTATTTCGCGTGAAACCCTAATTTTGGTTGCGTGGTCCCACTCCCTTATCCGCATATATTAACCCCTTTACACTCATTATTACCCCATTCATCATTTCTCCCACCTAGATCCATATAGGGTTAGCTTTCCCCTTCCCCTTGCCCAAACCTTGGGTTAGGCCTAGAATGAGGCCCCGGAGGTTGATGCAGCTAAAAAGAAAGATGAAAGCATAATTGGCCACATTTAACAGGGAAATGTACCACAAAATGCAAAAGATGGTTGGGAGAAACACATTTAGCACGTGGGAAAAAGCCAATACACGAGCTCTACCCCATCATCATGGCCATCACCCTAGTTCCCACAGGTTCTATGAGCCTCCTTCATCAAATAAGAACCCATGATTATCCCAACCCCTAGTGGGCAATGAACCGCCCTACCTTAAAAGAGGGTATCCAGTACTACATCTCATACAACATGCTCTTACCCCTTGAGCCTCGAGCAGTTAATCGAAGAAAAATCATAAAAAGGGAAAAGGCATATTAAGAAGGGTGGAAAAATCAACGTTGGGGCACCTCATGTACCACGATTTCTCCCTCCTATACATTATAAACCCAAGTGTGGGCTTCCCCTTTATTAGCTACCCTTGCACCCCAACATGTGGCCTAGGGCTCCCACTCCCCTACATCACTCACCTCTCTATCACATACCACCACCTTTTAAAAGATGTACCTCGAACGTATTATCCCCTTTAGAAGTAGAAACCGCCTAATAGGATACTTGGTTAACCCCATTTGGAGTTTGGGAGACATTGGCACATACTAAAGCCCATTATGGAAGGGTTGGCCATTATGAAGTCCCCACTTGTGGTCCATGGTTGGTAAGCTTATTTACCTTATTTCTCTAATGACTTGTTGTACTGGAAGGCTAGGGGACGCATTGGATCTTATGCAGGTTTGCAGATGATCTCCATCTTGGGTTTGTCTCCCTATATGGGGTCCTAACCCTCCAAAGGGCCACATTGGCACATGTAAGGTATGCATTGAGATCCATGGGCCACCACAGCAGTAGACAGCACTCCATGGATCCCCAAGGATGTTCAAAGATTGCTTGAGATTCACCTATTGGACGAGGAAGATGCACCTGGTTCACCTTTGCCCAGTCGGCCCCACAAATGTACCACGCACTTGGTAGTTAACCTAGGACTCGTAGGATGATGCGGCATCACCTAGACCATCATCAAAGCCCTTACAGATGATATGTAGGCAACTTCGACTCATTTGGAGACCCATTAGGTTATTATTGTGCCCCCACACCCACTAGGAGCACCACAAGTTCATTGTTTGGAGAACAAGGTGCCAACCCCTTGTCCATAACTTTTGAGGGTCCTATTCTTCATTATGGCACCTATGAACCTCATCAGGCCTCATGGAGATTTATTGTTTCATTTTTGAGCTAGTTTGGTGGGCTTGTCACCAAAAGGTGGGCCTCCCAAACCTAAAGGTATGCCTTCTCATTTAGTAATTGAGTATTGTAATTTTCTTATCATGGACACCTCTAGGCATGGACTAATGGGGGGGATTCAGTGGAAATAATGGGCTAGGTCTGTGCTCTTGTCCCCTATGCCCCTTTTGAAATAATAAGAGGTTTATTATTTCATTTGTGAGCTAGTTTGGTGAGCTTGTCACCAAAAGTTAGGTTATTAGCACCAGTGTTGTGAAAATCGCGATAAATCGCGATTTTATTGTTTTATCGCGATTTTTTCGAGAAAACGATTTTATCGCGATTTTTATACGAAATATTGCGGGTAATTTTTTTTGGTTGATTTTTATGAAATTATCGCGATAAATTCGAATTTATCGCGATAACAATCAAAATTATCGTGGGGGTCTCCGACAGTGAGGTTTTATAATGTTTTTTTGGTTTTTTTATGAAATCATTTGCAAAGTCGTGCGCAGAGGGCAGAGGAGAGCTGGGAGACGTTGCTGGAGAGGGTTTGAAGCTGATTCAAGTGCTTAAAGGAGAAAATCAAGAGGAGGAGACCGATTTCTCCATAGAAAAGGTATGTGGATCAATTTTTTTTTGTTTTCATTGTTTAAAAATATTGTTTTTGTATTTTTTCATTTTTTTGAGTTGGGTAACTTGGTATGGGCACCAATTTTTTTTAGTTTTCATTATTTTTAAAGATTGTTTTTGTATTTCTTCATTGTTTTTGGTTGGGTAACTTGGTATGACTATGGGAACCAATTTTTTTTTGTTTTCATTGTTTTTAAACATTGTTTATGATTTTTTTCATTGTTTTTGCCATTTGGTTGGGTAACTTGGGTTTGAACTTTGGAATGGTTGTTTTTGGTTGGGTAACTTGGGTTTTCATTGTACAATGTAAAAATTAAAAATTAAAACACTAAATTGTAAATTTGTAACTTTTAATTTTGTAAATACTAAATTGTAATCCTTATTTTCCCATAGGTTCACAACTTCACCGAAACACCATTCAAGTTTGCAACTTCAAAGTTCAAAAACAAACATGCCAAGGAAATTGGATCCTTTCTGGGAATATGGTGAACCTGATGCTTCGAATGATAGACTAAACTTGACTTGCAAGTTGTGTGGCCACTCTATGTCTGGGGGGGTGTACAGGTTGAAGTTTCACCTTGCAAAAATCCCTGGAAAAGATGTGGGGCCTTATACAAATACAAATCCTGAACTCATCCAAAGAGCCATGAGAGCATTGGAAAATTTAGACCAGAGCAGAGAGGCCAAAGAAGAAATCAAAAGGCAACTAAAAAGGTCAGCTGAAGCAAGTGGCACTGGTTCTACTGCAACATCAACCAATCTGGTAGCTGCCACATCATTTTTTGTTCCTCAAACCACACCTGGTTCATAGCCATCTATTAGTTCAATGCTAAAAAGAACTGAGAAAAAACAAGCTGACAAGTTGCTGGCAAAATTTCTCCTCTGGAGTGATATTCTTTTCAGCATTGTAAGGAATAATCCATTTTTCCAACCTGTTGTTGATGCTATTGCAACTGTTGGCCCAGGGTACAAAATCCCTTCTTATCATGATTTCAAAGGCTGGACTCTTCAAAATGAAAAGCGTGACTGCACCCAAAGATTGGAGGATTTTAGGGCATCATGGGCACAAACAGGACGCACTATTATGTCAGATGGTTGGACTAACCAAAAGGGGAGAACCCTTATAAACTTCTTGGTTAGTTGTCCCAAGGGGACTATGTTTATCAAATCTGTTGATGCATTTGCACAAATCAAAGATGCAAGAACTTTATGTGATTTGCTAGATGTGTTTATTTTGGAGGTGGGTGCAGAAAATGTTGTCCAAGTCATAACGGACAATGCTGCAAATTATGTTGCTACTGGTAGGATGCTTATGGACAGGCATCTTATTTTATTTTGGACACCTTGTGCTGCACACTGTATTGATTTGATGTTGGAGGACATAGGGAAAATTCCCTTTGTCAAAGATATTGTTGATTCATCCAAAAGCATTACAAAATTTATATATAACCATACATCTGTGCTTAGCTTGATGAGAAGATTCGCCAACAACAAAGAGTTGGTGTGCCCCGTCATTACACGGTTTGCCACCAGTTTCATATCTCTTCAATTCCTCTTGAATTCTATGTGGGATGTGAAGAGAATGTTTCTTTCAGAGGAGTGGCGTGCTTTGCCAATGAGCCGCAAACCAGAGGGAGAGGTCGTATGCAGACTAGTTTCATACCAGGAAGACTTCTGGGCAGGAGTGCAGGAGGTGTGCACCGTTACTGAACCTTTGGTAAAGGTTCTTCGGTTGGTTGATGGTGAGAAGCCCGTAATGGGCTATTTGTATGAGGCCATGAACAGGGCCAAAGAAGCCATTTGGACCTACTATGATGGCAAGGGAGATGATGGGTTTCAGAGACAACTCTTCCTATGGGGAGTGATTGATGAGCGATGGAACAACACACTCCATCGTCCCATTCATGCTGCTAGGCTTTTCCTGAACCCTGCATTTTCTTACGCATGTGGGTTTGATTTTGATGCTGAGATCATGTATGGATTCTTATCCTATCTCCAGAAGATGGTGCGATCTCCAGAACAACGTATAGAGATCTCTAAACAAATTGAGACATATAGAATGGCAGGTGGCACATTTGGCTTTGACATGGCTGTCATTGATAGGACGACTAAAATGCCAGGTATTTTTTAGTTTGTAACTTTGTTTCAAATTTCATTGTCTCTTCAAATTCCATTTTTTTCTTATGTTTATTTAAAATTTTATTTGTAATTTTGTTGTAGATGCATGGTGGAAAATGTATGGTGGCAGGGTACCCCTTCTGCAAAAGCTTGCCATTCGCATCCTTAGCCAAACATGTAGCTCCTCATGATGTAAGCACAATTGGAGTGTATTTGAAAAAATACACAACAAGAAGCGCAACAGGTTAACACTTAAACATTTAAAATATTGCAAATTTCCAAATAAATTTTTGAATTCATTAAACAATATTATTTTATAATTATTAATTATTATTTCATGGTCTTTGTATAGGTTGGAGTCCCAGCACCTTAATGACATGGTCTATGTCTACTACAATCTTCGATTGTGGGTAAGGCAACTTGAGAAGACACCTGATGTGGAGGCCATCTGATTGGATGGGATTGACACCACTGCTGCATGGAGGGTTGAGGCCAAGAGGCCTCTCATGGAGTCTGCTAATGATTGGTTAGTGCAAGATGTAGTGTAGGGGGAGGAGGAGGAGCAGGAGGAACAGGAGGAGGAGGTGACACCACCTGCCCGGGCTACCACTGCCACCAATAGAGAACGTGGTCTACCTCCTATAGCTCCTACTTCTAGTTTTTCAGCTTCTAGAGCACATCAGACTCCACTGCCACCTCCACCAGCACAGGCACCAGCATCTACATCTAGAGGGAAAGGGAAAGCTGTGGCATTTTCTCGCAAGAGGGGCAGACGAAATCAATAGGATTAGACTTTAGTTATTTTCTTCATTTTATTGTATATGACATTATGACATGATGAGATACATTATCATATTTTTTGTTGATATTTTGAGGTTGAGTTGGGACTCAGGAGTCAGGACTTACTATTTAGGACATGATTCAATGTATGTGTGATTTTAGCACTAGAAATGATATTAAACATCTTATATATTAGTTCTTTTATCATATTTATGCGTCAATGTATTTATTTTATGTTGTAGATGGTTTAGATGTTAAAAAAATTGAAAAAAAAAAATGAAAAAAATGAATATTTTTGTACCAAACGATTATTTCCCTATTATTTCCGATTATTTCCTGATAATTACGATTTTTCCTAATTTTTTCCTCGCGCCGATATTATCCCAATAACGATTAATGCAACATTGATTAGCACATTATTTTATTTTTGGGGCTTATGTAGGCCTAGGAGACTAATTCGAACTCCTCATTAGTGTATAAATACAAGTGAGATGAGTTCATTTGCTCATCATCACTTTGGATTGGATCTCTTCTCTCTCTTGAGAATTTCGCACTTTTTCTTGGAGGATGAATTGGAGCTTTATGGATGAATTTTGATGTTTGGATTTGGTTTATCTTATCTTGGAGCTTCTCTATTGTCAAATTGTGGATGGTTGGATATGTTCTATTACATGTAAGTACATGTTTTTAATTTTATTCTTGTTTTACTTAGTCACATACATTGGATTGGGAATTTCACTTTGCTACATGCATTTACTGCTTAATTGTGGAATTTTGTCTCTATATAGCATCTCTCAATGTATGGGCCATGTAATTTTGAATGAAATTTCCTAGGGATAATTCTATCAACGAATTCATCTTGATAAGCCATCACCTTTTGCAATTTGAAGTATAAAGTTGTAAGGTTGCTTCCCTTTGCCCTAGAAGGCAAGCGAGGTAGTCTTAAGGCCTCCTTGACTAAGAAACAAGGTCCTCGTTCATATTTATCCTAGAGTCCATTCTCCCAATACTAAGGCACTGATCTACCAAGAGGTGGTCACTCAAAAATCAACTTTTTTTCACCTTCTTCTAGGTCTAGCCAAGTTGGGTCACCTAGGGCATCATTTTCCCGACAAAGTAGCCCTCCAAAAAGTTCGATCTCCTAGCCTCTCCTGCACTGGTGTGTCCTCAAGGCCTCCTCCAATTTTTAAGCCATTCCGACAGTGGAGATGTGAGATAACCCAAACCCTAGCTCTGAGATCAAACTTTTCCCTGGGCTAGCACCACATAGAATCAATTTGACACCTTTAAGTGAAAATCCTCACTTTGATCCTTTCCCCCTCCTTGTCTAGGTTAAGAACATCATTGGTTGCTAAATTCTTGCCTCTTAACCTAGGCTGGGTCCACTTGGTCCTGTGTGGTCCCACTCCTTTGAAAAGACAATTCTTCAAGAACCATCTGGGATACCAATTTCAATAAGGATTTTAGGGATTTGGAAACTCTTTCACAAGTTATATTCCTTAAACCTAACCCTCAAATCCCCACAACCTTATAGAAGACATTGTACCTTGCTTAGAAAGAAACCAAGCTCCATTCTTGACCCTCTTCTGGAAAGGGATTGTTTGGGTCACTTTATATCCATTTGTTGATTTATCCTTCATTTGTGACTCCATATATACCAGGTCTCCTCCCATGCGAAGGTCACAGTGGGCTAAGTCTCCATTAGTTTCCCTTGGTCTAGCATTTAACCCTTTAGGAATCCCCTTTAGGTCCCCTGCTAGTTTGAGCGGTAACAGTGTTTTGATTGTAATGTCATGTTTAGGGTTTTCATACTATTATGATAGAAACCCTAGTCTTTTAGGGTTTTTTGTGTATTGAAATCTTATACCTTTAATGTTTTGGTAAATTAGGGTTTATGAGCAAACCCCTTATATATCTAGAGCAAGCTCCTAGGAATGAAACCCTAGGTGTATGTTTGTCTGTCTCATCAAAACCCTAGCCTGATCAAGTTTGTTTTAAGTCTAACTTTAATGTTTGTATCATGGATTTGCTTAATATATGTTATTTGGATATGCTTGTGCATGATTATGAAATCCTAGATCTATATGTGTTAACCTAATTGTTGATGCTCATAGTACGTATATTCTAGGGTTTGTAACTAAGCCTTATTAGAAGTTTGATATTCTAGGATATGGTGTTATTGTTTCAGATGTAATAATAAAGCCTAGTTCTTACAAAGAGTTGGTCATATTGTTGAAACCTTAGATTGTGTTATGATTGGATTTGATTGTTGATATCTAAGGCTGGCTTAGTATCTCAAAGATGGAATCTAGGTTTTGCATTAAATCCTAGTAGAAGTCTATTATATAAATTCTGAAAATTGTTAGATGCATTGTAGAATTGTACTTGTATGAATTGCTTCTAGGGTCTGCAATATATCATAGAAGAGTCTGAAAGAAATATTGAGACCCTAGATATAATGAGACTGATATCTTGATTGAGTCACTGATGTGATCTAGGGTTTGCAACAAAAGTCTAGCAAGAAGTTGAAGTATAGTCTCTTGTTGATTATGAACCTAACTAAGTATGGGTATTTGATATATGATTTTAATATAGTTAACTTCATGCTTCTATGTATTTGGTTGTACTTGTTCTCTAAGTTGTGCAAGTACATAATCTTCAAGATGTTGAAGATATTCATAAGAAAAGTTGACTTGATTGGCAAGCATGATGAAGGATGTTATATAAATGATGATGATCAAGATGACTCTGATAAGAAGGATTGAAGCCATGAAAGATTCTCCAATGTCATGGAAAGTAGTTGATCTCCCTAAGTTAAGAGGGAACTTGGATAAAAGAAAGGATATATCTCCCAAGTTGAGAGGGAGGGCGGTTAGCTGACCACACAAGAATTTCGAGGGCACAGGGAGAAAACCTGCGGCAAGGAGCTCCATGGCGACGGCATGTACTCACGATTTCGTCAGGGTGTACGCCGCCCATCCCACGGGAAAGATAGAGCCCCCCCACTGGATCGATCTTGCCCAATATGATCCCGAATGGTATCATGACAGCGCAGCTTCTATGGCACACAAGATTTTTCTGAGAAATGGATTCGGTTTCGGTCCTTTCCGCAGGATCTATGGTGGCAGTCAGAGAAATGGGTATTGCCCACCTCATTTTTGTAAGAGCAGGGGTTCTGCATGCCATGCATTGCAGCAACTGGAGAAAATAAATATTATCGAGATGGATCCCAATGGAGCGCAGGTCAGATCTCGCAGGAGGCTCTGCGGATCTATGAGCAGTGCCACTGGGATTCCCGGGCACCACGGTATATTCGAAAAGGACTGCGCATGCAAATATCCTTTTGTGCAGAGGACTTCCGGCAAGATGAGACCGAAACCTGATGGCGGCAGATCGGGGGCCAAATTCTTCAGATCTGCGGGGTTTGTGCTTAGATCCGGCCTGGATCTACACGATCAGGCCAATACTCAAGAACAGTCAGAATCCAGGAAGCAGATCAGTGGCAAAAAGCAAAGATCTGGCAGAGGGTTGGTGGATCTAGGCATGCACAAGGAAAAACGCCCCAATACGAGGCCAGATCCAGAAGATGGTTTACAGACGGAACAGGTAACAACAACTCCTTTTCAAATTTTTGTTAAAACCCCTGCAGGAAAAACCTGTTTAGTGTGGGTACATGCAGAAAGTACTATTTTGCAGCTGAAAAACCAAATATGGGCAGTAACAGGATACCCGGTTCAGATCCAACATTTGGTCAGCGGTAGGTGGTCCCTCCAGGACAGTAGAACGCTAAAAAGCTATGAGATAAGTTCAGGATCAATCATTGCTTTAAACCTCAGGCTGAGAGGAGGGGCTATGCCACAGGGACAGCCAAGTTCCTCAGGAGGAGACATGGGGGGAAAAAAGGCAGCACCTTAGCATCAACCCAAGGGAGGTTCCTCCTATAAAAACATCTTACAGGGCAATAGGGAATCAGCGTCCTCTCCAGATCAAGGTGGATATACACCTAGACCATACATAGTAGATCAGCTAGGGCAAACTCCAGCCCTTAACTTTGATGCTACAGGGCTCGATGACTTCGTTAAGTCATATGAAACACAGGCCCTAATCTGTCGTTTTAACAGTTTCTGGCCAAAACCAATGGACCTATTCCACTGGATCTTCACCAAGTGGACCATGGAATGTGATATACATCTATGCTCCAAGGGGTTTTTCATCGTAAGATTTGCATCAAAGGTAGTTAGAGATACAATCATCAGTGTTGGGCCTTGGTTTTGGGGAACATCGGGGTTGTTTATGACCCCATGGTTCCCAGATTTCGATCCAAACAAAATGACGGTATCCAAAGTACCGGTCTGGGTCCGCCTTTACAACCTTCCCCTTCACTTTTGGAGTGTACAAGTGCTGGAAGGCATCAGGAACAGTATAGGGAAATATCTCAAAACAGATCTGGAAAGGATTGATGAAAGGGTCTATACTTTCGCACGTATTTGTGTGGAAGTAGATCTAAGTAAAGGGTTGCCAGATAACATCAGGCTGATCTACAAACAACAAAATTGGCTGCAAACACTAGACTACGAAAACACAGCATTCAGATGTAGGCTCTGTAGGCAGACAGGACATTTGCAAAGCACATGTCCAGAAGCAAAGAAGGTAAACAGCAAAAAGAAGCAAAAAGGGAAGCAGAGGAAGGGATGGCAGTTTCCAACCCCCGTCTCAGAGGACGAAGAATCAGAAGCAGAAGAGGAAGAAACCCCCACTGAGAATGCTGAGGCCTCTCAAGGAATGGAGAATCAGAAGGGAGCCACATCAGATAATAAGGCCTCACAGTTACACACAAATCAGGGAGAGAAGGCAAGAGAGGATCTGAATATGGGAGGGACCAAAAGGCATCATCACTCAGACACTTCAGATTCAGACAAGGAAACAGCTTCACAGAAAGTAGAAACACAGATAGTCATAGCTTCGATCGATCCAACTCAAGGAGAATGGCGCAAGGTCGAAAAGAAAAAGGGGAGAAAAACTTGAAGGGTGAGCCCATAACTCACTATCGGTTTCTAGTTTTTTTGCCTTTCCCCATTACTCTCTCTCTCTCTTCTTATTCTAGTGCACGTTAAGTTTTTAACGTTGCATGGGGTGCGAAAGCACTTGAGCCCTATGGGCATAATACAGAAATGCTTTATGCATCTGCAAATGTAACTTTTCATTTTTTAAATAAAAGGTTACTGATTTTTTCCTTGGAAAAAAAAAGTTGAGAGGGAGGGCATATTATAGTCATGATGGATACCTTGAAGAAAAAATTGGAGAATGTATATTAAAGTGTTGTTGAAAGAAGGAAAGTAGGATCCATCTGTAGAATATGATGCTACATGTGAAGTAGGAAAGGAAGTTGTATGGTTGAGGAAACTTCTACAAAGATTTGTTTGGCAAGTCTGTAAGGCCTACTGTGATAAATTGAGACAATCAGGGCAGCATCAAGATGTCTGAGGACCCCGAAGGTTTGTGTTTACTTATGTATTTGAAAATTTTTTTACTAATTGGAGTTGTGATTGTTCAAGTAAATCTCCCAAAGGTTAGGAAGCATGTTTGATGTTATTGATCTGTTTGATCGGGAGATATTTGATGGTGACCGGACCACACCAATTGGCTAGCTAGGCCACACTCACTGACCGAGCGTCACGTCCCTTGCCGCAGATAAACAAGGAATCGGAAGATTGACAGCCGACGGGCTACCAGATTGCAGACGGACGGCAGCCGAAGGGTGTTGTAACAACGCCTACGAGGTTCTTAGTGGCGAGACTGACAAGATACGGAGCAGGGAAGGATATGAAGCAGTGGACCGAATGACGACGGTTAGACCAGCAGATACGGTGGTCGGGAAATGTCTGGCGGCAAGGGAATATACACGAGAGGTATTTGTAGCCTGCCAATCAGAACAACAAACTAGGCCGTATTTGTTCCCTGCCAACCGGAACAAAAGCCCAGCAAGAAACACTGCCAACTGGAACAAAAACCCAGCAAGACACACCGCGAGATCCCTGTCCTTCTGCATGGAGTACAAGTGCAGTAATGCCATCAGAATCTTAGTTTCACAGTGTGCTAGATGTTGTGTAGGCCTTTCAATGCCATCACTGCTAAACACTGTAACTGTCATTTTTAGATCTTTGGGAAATGTAACTAGTAAATGCATAAAGGAATCAGACAGATCCTGAATGATGGAATCTTCCCATGCTTTATGGTATGCATGATATGTCTCTGCTAATGTCTCATCTGAGCATTCATTTTCATCATCAATATCTGTATAAAGCTTGTCTTTCACGCGATTTAGATCAATTGTTGTTGCTAACTCGCCCTTATAACCAAGAGGATTATCATGATTTATATGTTCTTGATAATGCCCCAAAAAAAAATTGACTAGCTCGGGTATGTGGAGCACACATTGAAGAGCACTGTTCATATAACAAATATTACCAAGGTTCTAAAGTCCTTTTAATCCCACAAAATTACCAGGTGTGCATATGTGTGTGCCCTTTGAGATGTTACTGGTAAACAAATTGAATCCTCCTTGTGTGCATAAATGAGTGCACTTTGAGCTGTTGTTGGAAATATGGAAAGGTCATTTTCTTGCACTACAGATGCATATGACCTGCAACATTTTCTATTATAAGAAGGCATTCCATCAACTTCCAGCAGAATTTCTTGACCCATCTCTATTCTAGCTTCCTCAAGAGTAGGATCTTCACGGTATACCAAAAGATTGTGTCTCGTCCTCCCTTTATACTTCCAAATGTGAATTCGTTCAGATTTGAGTTTGAGTCATTCTTGGTTTTCTTCCTTCTCTTTCCCATAATCCACTTTTTCTTTTTCAAATATGTCATCTTCATAATTTTCTACAACCTCTTCATTTTCATCACGATAATCATCTAACACTTCACCTTGTTTCATTTCATCACCATCGTTATCGTCCTCCTCTGCATAATTTTTCTTTAAACATGTTGTAACTTCTGAACATGATTTTTCTAATCGTTGAAATGCTTCTTGAATTTCACTAAACTGCTCTACGTAATCAGGATGCAAATGTAATGGCACATTGTGCGACGAACTACGTTCAAAGGCTCGCATGATTATATCGTGTGCCATGGCTCTGATATCACTGTAGCATAAAAGCTATGGCTGAAGCGAGAAAACTGATAGCTTGTAGACTTGAATGTTAAAATACACACAGGTACTTAATAATAATAATTTATTATATATATAAAATGTATAAGTGATATAAGATGTTATAATGAGGCCCTACTTTTATACCTCAACAGGTGACCTTTCGTGAATGGGAATGTCTTTTAGACATGCCTTTTCACCTAACTTAATGACTATTTAACCTAATTAATATTTAATTATTTAATATTTTTATTTATTTTATTTATTTATTTGTTATGAATTATATTCATAACAGTCTTCATAATTGTATTTGATTCATAATGAAACGTATTTATCAAAAGAAAGAAAAAGAAAATTTTATTATATTATTATGACTTATTAAAGCATGGGGTTCATGCTTGGGTCATCATGTTTTAGGTCAAATTCCCCATTGAGGACTTCTAGGTTTTATTTGGAGTCATTAGAGTCATTGTCCATTTTATGAGACCCTTCTTGGGCTTTTGAATCATGTAAAAAGAATTATTATTGAGTCAAATAAGTCATTTGTCACCTCCACACCAAGTCGGCCCTTACCTGATGAAGTTGACCTACATTAGGGTAATTGGACCCACAGAAGAGGCCATATATAGAAGTGCAATTCGATCCATTTGCTCACTCACTCAACAAGTTCAATACACAAGGAGGAGCAGAAAAAGTGTGAAGTTCCTAGAGAAGAAGGAGAATTGCAAGAGAAGGACAAGATCAAAGTTTTTGGGCTATCTCTCTCTTGTGTGAAGTTACTGGGCTATTGTTGGGGTCGAAGTTTTGTTGTTGGAGAGGTCGAAGTTCTGCTGCTGGAGAGGTCGAAGTTTTGTTGCTAGAGAGGTCAAAGCTCTGTTGTTGCTACCAATTTGAAGTTTTATTGTTGCTACCAAGTCAAAGTTCTGCTACTAGGTCAAAGTTTTGTTGCTGCAAGTTCGAAGTTCTAGGTCAAAGTTGTTGCTGGAAGGTTATCATCTAAAGAGAAAGGAAGGGTTGACTTGGTGACTGAAGGAATTCCGTGTCTGGGTCAAAGAATCTTGGATTATATCATCTTGTCTTGAGAAACTACTGAAGGAAGAGTTGTTGACTAGGTTTTCCCATGTATAGGGGTTTTTCCTTGGCTGTCTGCCTGCATCTGGTGTCCCCGATCTTCATGTTTTGTATTTGATAATTTATTGACGAAACAAAGATAAAAGAAGAACATAAGAAAGTTAATAAGAACACAAGAATATCACAAATAATTATCATCATAAGAAAATCTTTCTACCTTTCTAATTTTCCAACACTGCTAACTTCTTAACTTCTGAAAAAATTGATGGGTGCCCTGTACCTTGGGCCATGGGGTCCTCACCCCTACTAGGTACAACTTAGCAGGTAGCAAGGTCCACTGATGATATAATCTTGCTCCTGTGACCTGGTTGTCACACATACTGGAAATCCATCCTAACTACATTATAAAGGAGACTAAAAAAGAGGGCATTACAGCCAAGGTCACAGTGACAGTGACAGTTTATCTCTTGTTTCCATAAGGTTTGGATCCACCTAGTAAGGCTTTGCACTAGACCTACTAGATTTTGCAGCAGCACCACCCACAATCAAACTATCATTAATGACTCCAAATATCACACTTACTTTATGTTCATTAATTATCCATTCTTCTTTCTTTATTTGCATCAAAAATAGTACCGTAACAAGAAAAATGTTGGCAGTAGGTATGAAGGACAACATGTTTCCATTATGAGCTTCAAACAGTTTTTTGAGTCATCATGTACACCATGACCCCCTTTTCAATGGCATATGTGTGTCAAAAGATTGAACTATTTGGCATCTATATACTGAAGTCATTTAATTACTTGGTTTTTATTCAAGTTTTGAATATAGATATACATTTACAATGTCATTTCACTATTCAATATTTACAAGAGTTCCTGAATACAATGTGATCTAATTTAATGCGTAAATGATGGATTTCTCATGAATGGAAAACTTTTTTCTTCCAAAATTTTCAAACATTTTTGTATCTCTAAATATGCTGAGTTGTTGTCAAGTTTTCCCACGTCATTGAGTCAACACTTCATTTTTTATATGCCAACTTCTGAATTTTATTCATAAGCAAATACAATAGAACACCTCATTTTGTTTATGCTTGAGAGAGAATACTCACCACCATGTTTAATGGTTTCTAATTCTTAAACAATATTAAAATAACTTTTCAATTGCAAAAAATAGTATTTTGTACATTTGATATATACGTAAAAATATATTTCCTTAGATCCTCTAAGCGACCATGGTATTCAACCCAACTACACTCAATCCTTCACCTACTTGATGATATAAATTTAATTGACCTGCTTGCAAAGGAGCTGCCCATACCAGCTATGAGATACATTGAAAAAGGAACTTCACTTCTTGATCCATTCTCATCATCTACTTCCCACAAAGCTTTTCCTTTTGGATCTGCAAACAAATTTATTTTTATGAATGATTAAGTATCAATTAAACAATTAACCAATGGCAAATCCAATTTAGTCATATACAACATTTTAAATTGAATGACATATGGCACTGAAATAGGAATTGTTTCATGCTTTTTTCAACAGCCCCAAGCATTTGTCCAATTATTAAACCCTAAATATAAAATCCACAACAATCTTAGTATACTCGAGTCTAAGGCTTCTCCAATCAATGTCATTCTTTAAAGGTTCTTTTGGAATAATCACATTCTTTTTTGAATTGACATTTCAAACCAAGGCAATGTGGTCCATCCTGCAATGAGTTTGAGGCAAACAAGGAAATTGTATAATAAGGTACAGCAATCAACGAGATAATCCATATAGGAAAACATAAGAGTTACATTGTAGTCCATAAAAGATGGTATAGTTGTTGAGCAGGGGTGAACTAGGATCATAAATTCATCTCATCAAAAAGAAGATTGATATTTCAAGAAAATAAACCTACTTTGTTGAAACCTTGGATGCAAACTTACATGCAGAGACAGAATCTAAAGAAGATTACGATGAGAGCTAAAATGAGCCTCTCATACCAGATGATACTTGCACAAAGTGGGAACAAGGAGTACAGAGATGTAACTCTCCAATTCAACGTCATTGTATCACATAACAAAATACTCATTTAGTACGACATCTGACAATATTGAATAGTAAAGATGAAAATAAATCATAGCTTTTTATGAATCCAACCTAAATTAAACAAGCATATCTAAAACAACTTATCTAGCTTGAGGAGCATTAACAACAATTTAGTGCTACAAGTCTATTCAGAATAAATAACTTGTCTAACTTAACGAGCATTAACAATAACTTAGTGCTAGAAATCTATTCAAAAAAAATGTATTTTTAGTGTTCATCACGAGGTTGGACTTGAATTCAAACAAACATAGGTCTAAAAGAAACTTTATAGGGAAGCTGTAAACTCTATGAATATAAACATTGAATGGTTGAGAAATTGAAATACCATGGTTACAAAAATCGATGCCTGGGACTAACCCCTCAACCCAAACAGTTGATGATTGCTCAGATACTATTTCTGCACAATCTCTGGTATCTGAAACATAACATGTACAAAAGAAATGAGTACATATCACTCTAATGTTTTCATCGTTACTCAAACTCAAACTACAATTTTATCATCCACAGAACTAATCTGAAAAAGAGACAATGCCCTTAGATTTTCTTACATTATTCAACATCTCTATTAATCAAATCAGTCCCTTTTAAATGACCCTCCAATTTCTATAAGATTTGACAAAGGTACTATTTACAACAATTTGGCATTCAACCCAACTCAATCAATATACTCACTACTATGAGCAGGACTAGTATCTTCAGTTGCAAATTTTGATGCTGACATGTTGAAATGATTTTCTTGTAGGCATCCAGATTCAAGTTGTACTTGTGGCTGAGAAGGGAACACAAAAGACTGCGAACAGGGAATGTTTAAAGCTCGAGTCCAAAATATAGAATTTGCCCTGCCAAATTTTTCAGTCAGAAGTGAAAAATACGAATAATGATACACAATGTATTTGCAATGCAGAACAAGGAGCTGAAAACAAGTGGATAAAAGATCAGACTAAAGAGGTCCATCACCACACAGTGAAACTGTAGTTGGATCAGATGAAAGAATGCTCAAAATCAAGAAGCTAATCTCAATAATGTACAATTCAACATTTCATCTTATACACGACATAAAAATAAATTTCTTAACAGATAATTTGTGAGAGTTCAATATAGTTTTCAAGATCATAGACTTATCTAGTTTTACAATAAATCATTTTCAATTGGAAACTGTAAAGATTAAAGCCATCTTGCTCTACTTGTCCTACAACCATATACCAAAAATTTGTGAAAGAGAAAGGAATATCTCCCTCCAATCCAGTCAAACATAGACAATACATGGACTATATAAGTCTCGAACATTTTAGAATCATCATTCTTTTCTCAGAAAGTTTGAATTATTCTATAGGACAAGTTTTGCAAGAGAGAACATTTTAACTCCATTTGTCAACCAAATTGTTAATTTTAGACATATCTACTACTGATGATGTATGTGTTAGATTGTGAGTCCCTAAACAATCACAAAGTCCAAGACCAGATAGATATGAGTTGCAATCCTTATCTTTGAGGAGGGTGTTGTCATGATCCATTGATGAGTTGTCAGTGAGATCTAAATCTAGAATGGTCCAATTGATGTACTATAAATTCAGATCCTAAGATCAATTCAATGTGTTAAGAGAATGGCTTAAGGCATTTTCTGCCACTTTGCTTATCTTGTCTTGTTCACCTAATTGTTAACATGGTATCAGAGACATGGCTATGAGGTTGCTACGAACATAAATATATAAAATAATATAATTAAATGATTTATAATTATATAATAATAAGTACAAACAACCATCATATTTTCTATTATCAATTACTTGTGTAAAATGTATATATTGTCCACATGAATTTCTTTCTATTCAAAACATTTTGAATATTTTCATTTTGTGTCAGAACGAACTTAGTTCATATCAGAGGTTAAGAGAGGTACGTGATGATATCAGACAGGGGTTGAAGAAATGGCAATGCTAGATTTTCCATGGGAGATGAAGTCTCTACACCAATAAGATTGCTGATCTACATCCATTTGGGGATGCAATGGTAAAATTTCTCCATGGTAATATGCAATGGCAAAGACAAGCAATCAAAAATATCTGGTAAATTTGATTTACATTTGGAACCAGTTTTGGCATGTGATTGACAAGATCTGTATTACATTTTTGTAGTCAATTTTTTTTTCATTTAGTCATCTCGCAATTATTTGCTATCAAGCCTTTGTATTATTTTTTTTGCTTGTATCTAGTTTTGATTTCCTATTATTAGCAAGCTTGTCAGATCAATCAGTGATCTAAAGAGTAAGCAGATCTAGAATGGAAATGCAAGCTTGGATTGCTAGCAGGCAGCCATGATGGAACATGGTGATTCCTCATTTCTTCTTGAGCCAAAAACCCCCAGCTTCTTTACCTATAAATTCATCCCATGTATAAAGCATTGTTTCAAAGAATACTGAAACTACTGAGATCTTCATAGTATCAATCTGGTAACCATGAGACAAATGACCACCATGTGCAAGATCAAGTGCCACGATACGATCACGGAGCTTCAACAAAGCAGTGTAAAGATGAAAATTAGTCGGAGAGCCTGACAAGGGTTGTACATTGACTCCCCATTTACCTGGTATCACCCCTCTTTCAACAGGGGTACTCCAAAACTTTTTGGCCACACCATATAAGCATAGAGGATGTACCTTATGCTGAATTTTGTAGCTATGGTCAGTCTTCATATTAATATATTTTTATCATTGATATTTATGTAAAGCATGTTCTTCATGCTAAAAAGAAAAATTTATTTTTCATATATTTGTCAAAAGAAAAATACAAGGCATGTGACTTTGTGACCTTGTCAAAAACAAAAATTTTAATTTTTGAATTCTAATTTTTGACTCCACAAGATGTCCAAGTCAGCCCTCAAGACATCAATGTACAATTTGTAACTATGGTCGGTCTTCATAATGTACATTTGGTCACTTGATGTAATTGTATTTATCATTGTAAAGCATATTTATAAATGCTTGAGTCAAAGGAAAATTTATTTTGAGTCAAAGTCCCATTGCAACTTTTTAAAGATGAAAATTTGAATTTTTGAAATGTAAATTTTGGCTCCAAAAGTGACAAGTCGGCTTCCCTCCAAGTCAAGTCGGCCTTGGCCAAGAGACACGTCCATTCACCCAAGATAGACTATTATATAAAGGCAGCTCGACCTCCTTCCTTTGGGCATTCGCATTCATTCACACAAGATAGTTTTTGGTCAAGCAAGCGAAGGAAGAAGTAGGACAAAGGAGGCCAAAATTTCTCTCTTCTCCCTCTCTCTAGCAACTCGCACGTGTGGATTCATCTCTCTCTCTATGGTTCGCATTTTTCCTGGGCAAACTATTGCAGAGGGCCGAAATTCTTGGGTAACTAGGGCAACTGTTGCAGGGCCGAAATTTTGGGGCAACTGGCTATTGTAGGAGGGTTGAACTTCTGGGTCAGACAAGCAGAGCGTAGTGCATCATCATATTGGGTGACTTGAATTGGTGGAGAAGGCCAAGTTTGACCATAGGTCTAGATGTGTCTCTCATTGAACAAGAAGAATTTCTCTATTGAAAAAGGTTGTTGGGTTT
The DNA here is from genome assembly GCA_031772625.1 of Pinus tabuliformis. Taxonomy (NCBI): domain Eukaryota; kingdom Viridiplantae; phylum Streptophyta; class Pinopsida; order Pinales; family Pinaceae; genus Pinus; species Pinus tabuliformis. The sequence continues at coordinate 85,216,378 of CM062809.1, forward strand.
TTCCCCTTTTTGGGTTTTCCCAGCGTAAAATCTTGTCTTCTTTTGTGTGTTGTGATCTCTATTATTCCACTATTCTTTATGGTTGAATTTCTAAAGTATAATTGTTGAATGATATATTGGAAAAAGTTAAAAGAAGATCTACATCAAAAGTAATTATCAGAATTTCAGAAATATTGTACTAACCCTATTTGCACCTAGAAAATCAACATGGTATCAGAGCCTTGCTTAAGGAAGAAAGGTCCATTGAGATCACCTTTGTTAGAAAACTAGAAAGGTAGAAAGATTTTTTTTGTTTTGACAATTACTTGTTATATACTTATGTTCTTATTTACTTTCTTTATATTCTTCTTTTGTCTTCTTTTCATCAAGCAATTATCAAAATAAAACATGAAGATCAAGGACACCAGCTATAGGCACTAGGCCAAGGCCAAAACCCTAAGAAGGGGAAAACCCAGTCAAACTCTTCCACTAGTAGATTCAAATCAAACTTGAGACAATCCAAGACCTTAGACTAGACCAAAAGACCTTCCTCCTCCACCAAGTCAACCTTTCAAGATGATGAACCAAACACTAGAAGTCAACTTTTTTCAAACTACTTCAACCTAGCTTCAAGTCAGAATTTTGGCCATACTGCAACCTTACAACTTTGGCCCTCCTGCAGCTATAGATTTTCACACGTGTGAGACACAAGAGAGAGAAAATAAGGTTCTTCCTTCTTCGCTTAGGGTTTCTTGTTCTTCTAGGCTTCTTCGCTCCTTATTTTGCACTTCATTTTGTCCTCCTGTAGCTGCAGATTGAATTGCTTGGATTTGTGTCCCAAATGAGGTCGAGTTGTTACCTTTATGTACTGGATTTCGCCTCCCAATTAGGCCAACTTGGTGGAAGAGGCCTAAATAACTTATTTTATATAAAAATAAATTTCTTTCTTGATAAACAAAGACTAAGAAAGGTCTATTACATGATGACATGGACAAGGACTCTTGACATAAACCCTAGAAGCCTACAATGGAGGCTTTGACCTATTAATCATTGACCCAAACATGAAACCCATGCTTTAAAAAGTCAATTTCTTTTACAATAAAATTCCATTTTCTTTTTTTAACAAATACATTACATTATGACTCAAATATAATTATGAAGATCGACACTAGTTACATTCTTCAACAATCCCTCTAACTAGGAAGGTATTCATAATTACATATATACAGACGTACATGGAAGATCTCAAAATGATATGCTCTATGAAGATCCATAGCACAAGCAATGCTACAAATTAGATACCTGCCCAGGGTATCTAACCATGTAGGACTAAGGTGTGTTCCAAGCTTTAGCCACTCTAGGTACCATCAGGCTTTAGCTCTAACACCGACCCAAGGATCTAGGTGTGTATCCAAGGTCGAAGATCCAAGACCCACGTCACTCTCCCTACTTTGGGATCTAGACATCATCATAGGTCGGCCAGATGTCCTCCCAAGATGCTTCATCTCTACCTATCAACTAAACCAGATATATCCACCAATCTGCGCATGCTTCAAATGTTGAACCTTCTTATGGAGAGATCTTGTACAATCACAATCCCAATTAGCAACAAATATTCAGATATATATACAAGTTAGCACAAACCACTGGAATCTTCAAATATATTGATGTTGCTTAGGTCATCATCACATTATCAAACATATCTTCGTCAAAAGTTATCTTCTTTAACTTCTTCAGCAGCACCAAACTCAGCTTCAGCACATCTTTCAAAAACATCCAAGTTTTGTTCACAACTTTGTTGATTATGAATAACCATTAATAGTGCTTAAGCTATTCTCTAATTTCAACATCCTCATGGCCTTTTCATCAAGTCATTCACTTCTCTTCAAGCTCCCTCTCAACTAGGGAAATATACACTTTCCTTTATCTAAGGACAAGTCCATCAACTATCTTATTCTTCTTGTCATACAGGCTATAATGTTCCTAATGGAAAATTATTAGTGATAATCAAGCGAATGCAACAAATTCAACACAATTAAAATGTGCACAGATCAGAAAACCAGAAATGAGCCAGAAACACAACCAAAATGGGCCAATTTTATTATATAGTTGGAGTACAAAATAGATTGGAGTGAGTGCAACTGGGTTTTCTTAGAGCAAGCTACATGCCCCAAGTGGATAAATATCAGCTACCAAAACGATGCAGGAAGCTCCCCAACAAATGACTGTGTTAGCCCTTGAAGAAGTACATTGTTGGCTGAGTTGGGACCCCTGTTTGACCCCTCAAATCTACCCAGAAAATTCTGCCAAATTATTTCTGAGATCCTTGTCAAAAACCCAGAAAAACCCAGAAAGGGTTTTGGCAAATTCTATCAACCATCCAGGACCCAAAATTTCAGCTCTTTCCTCCCCACTGGCTACCAAATAATTCTGTTGTTTGGAGCACCAAAACTTCCCCAAAATTTCTGCAAAATTAGGAGCCAACTCCTTGACCCCTGACCAACAAAACCCAGAAATATTTTGGGCTAATTCTGACCTCCCAGAATTACCCAAAATTGGTATTATACCCTCCACAGTAGAGACTGCGTCCTCTGTGGCTCTATCCGCTGCAAACTCTCCTTGTTTATCATCAATATGCATTAGGAATCGTATAGGAATTTTTCCCGAATATAGGGGAGAGGTTTTACATCAAATCCCGGCACAAGATAGTTGAACCCAACTCCACAAAACAGTTGTCTAGTGACCCCCTGTGCAGGCCCTAGGAAGATAAATTTGTTCCCTTCAATAGCAATCACCTCTAGCTCCAAAACTTTCCACAAAGGTTGAGCCTTCCCTCAAACAATTCCACTGATTTTCTCCCGACAAAATACCCTTGGAAGCTAGCCGAAATGAGTGGTATGATTTCTCTATTGCATCCTCCCTAGAATACGAATTAGCTGAAGGAATCTAATGAAATATGTTGCAATACTCCACACCCTCTCACCAAAGTAGCAATAGATTGCCTTCCTAGGGTGGCACTCGAAGTCCACCGAAAGAAAGGTGAATTCTCCCCTTGGAGAACTCTGTGCTAAGCAGCACTAGTGACCCAACTAAACAGCTTGAGCAATAAAGAAAATAGATGAGTGAACAAAAACACCCCAATAGCTTCTATGCTCCTATTTATAATTTCTTCTTGCCTCCTCATGTGGGTCCCTCCATCCAATATTTCGACCTCCTTCCCTTAGCAATTCGATTTTCCTAAGGGGTTTGAATTCCCCTTTTTGGGTGGCCCCCACATCCCACTACCAATTTAATCTTTCCTTTTCTCTAATGTTGGTGGCCTCCATCTCTCCAAAAATTAAGTGGGGACTCCCTCCACCCACTTTTCCTAAGTTTACATGCCAAAATATTTCCCAACACCCAATTGCAAAAATAGAAATTCATTTTAGCAAAATTAATTTAATTGGGGACATTACACAGGCTCTTCCAACAATTCATCGAAGAATTTACATCTTTCCAACAACTTCATCATTTGTTTACATGGTAACAAGGTCATCTATCAAACCTTAATGTCATCGAGGTTCTGATAGCTCCCACTTTCCATCATGCTCCACATCATCAAATTATCATCAAAATTATGAGGTAAGCATCTTCATCATCTTGAGGACTATGTACCTGTAAACCTTTAACAAGTACAACCAAACACAAATATATATGAAGCATAATAAATCAGAATTTAGACATTCAAGACCCAAACTTAGTTAGGTTTTATAATCAATTTAAGGGTTTCATCCATTAGACTTCTTGCTACAACATTTCCTAGGGTTTCGTCAAAGTTAAATCATATCAATAATCGAAAATATTATATTTCTAAGAATTCATTAAATCATGAATATCAATAATCAAGTTAGCATATTAGAATTTCATCTCTATGATTCCAGCAATATTTTCTAGACACTTATATTAGTTTCATACAAGGGTTTTACCATAAACCCTAGATACAGACTCTATAATTAAATATACAACAAATTTTGACCAGGCTATACACCTAGATATCCATTTCTAGGGTTTTATATTGATTATTACAAGGGTTTTTTCATAAACCCTCATTTACCAAACCCTAAGAACTAGGGTTTTTAGACATCAACAACAAACCCTAAAAGGTTAGGCTTTTACCATAACAATACCAAAACCTTAAATATTAAGAGAGTAGGATTTTGACAAGAGATCTAAACTTTATCAATAATTCCTAGACTGAGTTGGTGGACTCCCCATTGTAGAGGCAGTGGATAGATTCTTTGATGTATCTGGTCGACACTGGGCCAGATGTATGCTTTGTTGTGAATACACTGAGCCAATTTATGGTGGAGCCAAGTAGGTTCCATTGAGTGGCAACAAAGCATGTTCTAAGGTATCTTTGAGGTCCAGTGGAGTATGGACATAGGTATGTCAAAGGTGATGGAGTGTGATTAGTGGACTATACAAACTCAAATTGGGTTGGGAGTGCAGGTAACAGGAAAAACACCTCGAGGTGTTGCTTCAGTTTGGGAACAGCAGCGATTTCATGGTTTAGTAGGAACCAGAGTTTAGTGCTCAATTCAACAAAGGTCTAGTACATGGCTATAAGTTTGGCGAGTTGTGAGGCCATTTGGCTTCACAAGATGTTCACGGGGGTGTTTTGCCTTGAGTTAGACTCGACAGTGATTCACTGTGACAACCAAAGTTGCATTAAGCTCTCTAAGGATCCAATGTTTCATGACAAGTCCAAGCATATAGAAATCAGGTATCACTTCATCAAAGACAAGGTCCAGAGGGGAGTTTTAAAGCCTCAGTACATATCCTCAGGTGAGCAGGTTGCAAATATTCTCACCAAGCCCCTAGTGAAGGGGAAGTTTGTTTTCTACAGGGATAAGTTGAGGGTGGTGCAAAACACCTTCCTCACTAGGAGCAAGTATTGGTGTTATTAGCTGAGGCAAGTACTTTTGCATAGGCTTGGTGTCTTAGCATGCAAAAGATGTCATATTGCCTCTTTAGGTGTTTTCTTCTTAGGTGTAAGGGTTATTACGATTTCTTTCCTAAGTCTAAGTTAGGAAAAGCACATTAATTAATTTACTTGATTAACATTGGCTATTGAGCTAAATTTCTAAGGATAAATAATTTAATTATTCATCTAACTTAGATCTAATCTCTAACATTGATCTAAGTGGGTTAGGAACTAAACCTATTCCTAGTCATCTATCACTTTGAAGATTGAGGGTTAGGGATTTACCTCAAGATGAAATTATAAAATAATCCCAAGGAAGAGGTGAAGACATATTGTATTTGAGAAAGTGATTTTCTCAACGAGTGAGAGGCTCAATGACTAAAGAGAAGAAGGTGTGCAGCAAGGATTTTCTGGAACAGAAATTAGAGGAGGTTAAATTCTTGGAGACGGAGTCCGAGACTTGGAGGAGAGAGGCCAAAAACTCTAAACACGTCAAAATTGTAAATGAAGACAGATTTCCAGTTAGTTGCGTGAAGTATAGGGAGGAGCTGAAGTAAGCTAGAGGGACGAGTCTTGGAGTCCAAGTTTTGTAGAGGAGTCGAGACTTCCAGTGCACAGGCCATACAACAAGGGCCAAAATTTGCAGGTAGAGGTCAAGATTTCCCATGGCCATTTATCTTTCAGAACAGTGTATTTCCAGAGGTCGAATTTCCCTTAGGACGAATATCCAGAGGGCCATTTTCAGGTTCAATTATTGCTGTATTTTTTGTGTATCTCTGTGGGTCAAGGCCCTAATTTTCCATATTAATAAAACTGAAGGAAAAATTATAAACATCGGTGTATTTATTTTCCAGGAATTTCAAAATTTATTTGAGCACAAAAAAATTTCTGGTTATAAACAATTGTGGACAGAAATAAACCGAACCTAGTATTAAAATCTAACAAAATCCACATCAGTAGATCACATTAGGTATGTTCTTTACTTAACACTAGCTTATGACTTTATGCAAGTTACCAAATTTAGGTATGGGAGAGTCATCAACTACCCTTATTAGGTGCTCCCAAATGATAGTGAAAGAATATGCCCCAGGGGGAGGAGCAGTTCCTAGGCCAACCCTTCAATTGATAAGTGATATGGTTAGGGGTGGACTTCATGATTGGTATCATATTCGTATACATGGGTTGTACAAGAGTTTCATCCATGAGGGTATTTGTAGAGGGAACACTTTTGTACATGAGTTACCCTTTCCTAAATGGTGCTTTTTCCACCCCTTGATTAGCCTTATATTTTTCTTTCATTAGCTTGTTTTACAAGTACAAGCTTCATTAATTTTCCTTTGAATCTCCTTTTAATATGGGCAGTTCATCGCTTATACGAGTTGGGATATTCTTTTAAGTCCCTTTTACTTTGATATGGATGGGAGTGAGGTGATGACCTCACATGAGGGGGTAGAGCTTAAGCTAAATTGGCCTTTGACTATAATTCGTCCTTTGCCATTGTTTTTGCATTTTAACATTTGGCATATGTTTTTTTATTCTTTCTTGCTGCAACATCAACCTCTGGGTATTTGCAAGCCCCTTCTTCTCATAGGATGAGACAAGCAGGGAACCAATACAAGTGACTGACAACAACAAACTCAAAATCATGGAAAGAAGAGAAAAGGATGAATGATAAGTGTTATGGAAGGGTTTGGTCACGATATCTCTAGCTAGGCATCCTATTTGTGTTCCTCCTAGACAAGGAAAGAAAAGCCCCAGAGTGGTTATATTTGACTACAAGAAATTGATGACCACCAAGGTGAAATAAGGCAACAAGCATAACATCCAAGAATCATGATTCATTCTCTGACTTTAACACACGATCTTTACTTAAATGCCTAATACATGAAATGTAAAAACTTCGTAACAAACAATGACTAATGTACCTCGTGTGTGTTGAACCACCATCACCAGATGAGCATGTAGATCTAGTGAATGGGTTGAGCATATGAGAAACAAGAGGCATCTGAGGGTTGTTGTATCTGGAGAATGTTGTCTATCATCTTTACAATGATCTCTGCTATAAAGGGATGGACTATGGAGAATATTTGTAACTATTGGCTGGAAATTTGTATCCCAAGAGAATTTTTTTCTCCTGGGGTTACCCATGTATATGAATGGGTACCATGACCTACAAGTGAAGTAACAAACAATGATTTGATAAGATGCTTTAATTAAATGTGGCCAAGAATCACAAGAGAAGCATAACACCAAGAAAGAAATTGATATGATCTTGTCAAATAAAGACAAGGAAAGCAATGATTTGAAGAAGCTTAGCCAAAACCTACTTACAGAAGTAAAAATATTAAAACACAAGGATACATCAATCTTCAAAGTAGACAAATACATCCATGGACGTGAGTGAATCAAGAAATTTTTTAGAATTTGAGATTGCATATAAAGAAACCTTAACATATTCAAATGAATGCAAAAAGTTTTTAGAAGTTGAAAGTACAGATCGAGACACTATAACAGAATTGATCAACACTAAAAATCAAGCTGGCAATACTAACAAAGTTTTATCAATGAGACATCATGTAGAAAACAAGTTTAAGAAACAATTCAATGATAAGTCAACATCTACAAATCCAATGATGGTTGACATTTCATCAATCACCACTAATGAAGTTGTTTGAACACTGGTGAATACAAAAATATCAAAACCATCAACATGATGACTCAAATACATCATGAAAATATTAAACCAGAAATTAAGAAAGATCAACTTATCAAGGTACATATCGACACCTACTTTGGGCCAACCATGCCATGGTAGAAAGGCAAGGCATTGGTAAATCACTAGCCATGCAAAAACCCAAAAATGTAGTTGACCCGAGCTAACCACACACTGTGCAATCTCTCAATCCATCATATCTCATTTCAATAAACACCAACCATGTATTAAGAATAAGACTTCTTACCACAAAATATAGCAGGCTTAGTGCAAAGCTCCACTAGGAAAATATAGACCTTATGGCAACAAGGGATCAACCACCACTATCACTGCAAGGCCTTTCTCCAATTCTTTAGTGGTGAACTAAATCCAACAAGGGAGGCTTTCGTATATAGATCACCTAAAGGATATTCAACAAGAAGGGTTTAAGGTGATGCAAGGTCTAATGATTGGGATAAGGTATTGGTGTAGCCTAGAAGGTTAAGATAATCTTTACTAGGGTTCAAATACTCTATCCTTAGACCTATTAAATAGATTAGTGAGTTGTACTTGTTATAAGATAAGGTTTGAGAGATGTAGTGAGGCGGGCATTGAGGGGGGAGAGGGATTAGTGGCGGGAACACTAGCCACCATAGCCCTCTTCTTCATGTTGCCTTGCCCTGTATCTTTTTCCACTTTGAAGGCCTACTCGGTGTTGCTTTGTCTGTCGTTGGGTGCTAGCATTAGAAGTGGTTTTGCATTTTCCTAGAACTGGATTCGCTATTATCGGCTCATGGATAGTGTCTTAGCTCTCTTCATGGCTCGGCTCGGCTCTGTTGTCGCCCAGATTGTACAGGCACCGCGACAACGCTCAGGGCGGGGGTTGTCACTTTGATCCCTGCCCACTCCGTTCTAGTTCTCTCCCAACAGCAGGCTATGGGGGGTAGTCCCTATGGAATGACGTGAAGGAAAGTAAGTTGAGAAATCAACTTACTTGGCAGACACGATTGAGTGGCCTAGCCACTTGGTTGGAATTAAGCAAGATTATGATTAAATTAGATTTTCTATTATGAGACCAGTGCCTTAATGGAGTCACAAATTCTTGCTTCTTATGAATTGAAACCAAATGACCGGATGGACACCCGCTGCTCGAATGATTAACTAACCTATGTGAGATGCTTATGCAAGAGATTATGAGTGACTGCTATCTTAGATTAAGATAGGTTAGATTACTTGAGTACTTAGGTGAGATTTATCTTAAGAGTACTTAACAATGTTATGATGCAATTTTAAACAAGATAAGCTTCAAGAGATACACGTGTAAACTTCAAGTAACCAATTCACCAATTAACACAAGATGTTATGCCAAGCTATGAGATCAATGAGATTAGCCAATTGCAGATGTATTTCAACAATAAATATTCAGAAAATTTAGACTTGATCAATTTTATAACAGCAGTAAGAAAATGTTAAACTATCAATGCTTATGCTTGCGCAAAATCACAAAAATATGCCAATGAAGCATAAAACTATGGCTAAAGCAAGAAAACTAATAGCTTGAAAACTTAATATGTTAAAATACACACAGGTATTTTTAATAATAATTTATTAATATATATAAAATGTATAAGATGATATTTGTTTACAATGAGGACCCGCATTTATATACCTAAGCAGGTAACCTTTCGTGAACGGGCATGTCTTTTAGAGATGCCTTTTCACTTAACTTAATGACCATTTAACTTAATTAATATTTAATTATTTAATATTTATATTTATTTTATTTAATTACTTGTTATGAATTATATTCATAACATAGCCCCTTCCTTCAGAAGCTTTGTCCCCAAAGCTATATTGATGGCGATTTTCTTCACTTAGTGTCTGTCGTCTCGATGTATACAATCTAGTCATCGATTTGTCATGTAGTTTATCAGTACTATTTCCTTGGATTTTTTTTATTATTATTATTATTAATAGAAATTTTTTAACAAGTCTAAAAAAAATTTTAACTCAATTTTTTTTAAAATAAGTTTTTTTTTTCTCTTTTTTTTAATAATAACTCTATACCTTTTTTTAAATAGCTCTAAATTTTATTTTATTTTAATTTAATTAATTAAATTATTTTTAATTAATTAAATTAATAGTATGACTATAACATATGTTGGTTTATATTTTGATAATGAAATGTCACTCTGTCCGCTATTGCCCAATCCAAACGGGTGCACCGAACCGATTTGCTACCCGCATAAAAATTGTTACTGAAAACCACCTTCAATTACTGAGTGTCATTGTCAAAACATTACCATTCAATTGTCAAAGCCGGTAGATAGATAAGACCATTTTGTAAACCGAACGCACTCATATCTTCACAATTATAATTTTTAATTCTGTTATTATGGTTGAAACCACGCATACTCTGCCCATGTATTGCCCGCTTCATCAGAACAAGCTCATAGAATGACTAAGATTATGTCATGTGCATTTACTGGCCACCACTCAATTTTGAGAATCGCGTAATATAGATGTTTGTGGACTGCATCAAGTTTTACAAAAAAGTAGGCGTTATTATGCCGTTTAGCTAGTTGGATGACTTCTCCACGACTTGGAACGATTTTGATAACTTCTTTGTAAAAACTTGAAGAGCAGGGCAGTTGTGTACAAGAAAATATTTCAGAGCGAACTGCAACACAGGAAAGGGTGTTGAACAAGAATGTTGTGCTGGCAGCCTGCTTGACAGCAGCATGGTTGACGGCAGGAGCTTGTATTACCATATATACGTATTGAAACATGTGAACCGACGGCAGATTCAAGCATGTGAACCGAACCAAACGACACAACGGGTGGCTTACATGTTGGTGACTAAACGACGCGGCGTATGGATTTACACACTGGCTCGAGTCTGATGAAACTGCGGACAAGCAGTGGAATAATATTTTGGAGTATCTCCACAACATTTGAAGACTAAGATCGTTCATAATATAAAACAATGTTGGGAAGAGTCTCTGAGTCGACGAGACGTCCAAAACTGAGAGCTTTCCGCAGATAATATTCTGGGGACGACGGTGGTAAATTGTCCATAGTTTCGCCTGAGAAACAAATGTTCCCTTCCACTGTTTCATCGTAGAGTCCCCCATCTCTTCCAGTTGCTTTACAATTAATGAAAATAGTTGGCAAAGGGGCTCTATATTTTCAGCGATAGGAGTTGATTTGATGTCCTCCCCAAATAATTCCTTAATGCAAAAATGAACAATCGGTTTGGGTAACATCTTTTGTTTGAATAACTCTGCAATGAATCTGATATTTCCAAGAGTTCGACGTTTTAAGAGATGCTCTTTTTCTTGGAGTCGGGGTCCGGTCATTTCTTTTAATTTTGCGTGCATATTATCAGCGCCTTCAAATTCCTTCTGGCAAGTGCTTAGCAAGACTCTTTTGAAGTGTATAGGTTTTCCATCAGGTTCCTCTGGGGGAAATTCAGGGAGTCCCGAACTAAGATGCACACACAACTCCGCATACATAAAGCAAAACGTTGGTTCCATCATAGCCTTATCAAATACCAGTGAAATCACACCCTGCAATATGTCTGCAGTAGTAATTCCAGAGTTGAGCAACTGATCTTTCAATGAAGCAACTTTCTCAGGAGTCAATTTGTTCAAGATCCCTTTAACCATTTTCAGCACTTTATCCTTCTCCAACATATTCCCGCTCCTAGCACTCCATGGAACTGTCGCCTTACACAGAACATGCCCTGGAACTGGATCTTCTTTTATAGCAGTGGATACCTCCTTAAGGTGGGGCAATTCATTGCCCACCAAGGGTTGGGACAATCATGGGTTCCTTAATGATGGAGGGTGCTCAACTAGGGCCCATAGGAACCAGGGTGATGGCCATGGATAAGGGGCAGAAGTCATGTTTTGTTTTTGCCCACGTGCTAAATTTGTATGTCCCAGCCATCCTTTGCATTTTGATTTCCTATTGAGAGTGGCCAAATTATGCTTTTTCTTTTCTTTTTAGCTGCATCAACCTTTGGTATCATTCCAGGCCTGACCCAAGGTGTGGACAAGGGGAAGGGGAGGCTAACCCTATGTGGACCTAGTGGACACATGTGGACCCGAATGGGAAAAGAGATGAATGGGGTTAAAATGAGTGGAAAGGACTAATATACATGGTGTCGAGTAGAAAGACGATGCAACCAAAATTGGGATTTCCCATGTAGTGCCAACCTTAAAGCTAATGGCTAGTAAAGGAGATCCCACGAGATTAGGGTACAAGGCTAACCACCAAAGCATGCAAAGGAGACAAGAGTATAGACCTAGCCCACACTTTCCACTTAATCCCCCCTCCAATCCATGCCCAAAAGTGCCCATGACAAGTAAGGAAAATTACTCAACTATACTAATGAAAAGCCATACCTTCGAGGTTGGGAGGCCCACCTTCAAACATACAATCATAATAGATGGGTGAGGGACCACATGGCTGACTTAGGTGGCGAAGATAATGGCACATCGAGCTATCTGGTGGTTGCAAGGGGCCGCTGGCTGCTGGCTGAGGACCATCTAGGAGAAAAAAATTCTCCTATACATACTACCCATAGGTGTTGGGTAACACTGCCCTAACGTGATTCCCACCCATTAAACTTCACAAAATACTTACTTTCAAATTATTGAAAAAAAATATTGTTCTTTATTTATGCAGAGTTACTTGACACCTTTTTTTAGCGTTATTCAATTGTTTCTAACCTACAAGAACTACCCCATTTCTTCCAGTGTTTAGAATTTTCAAAAATTTGTATGGCTCCTTTTGTTGATCACTGAGTTATGTCTAAGAATTGATAATGATTAAACAAATTTGTATGACATCAACAAAAGTAAAACAATTTTATCAAACAAAAGGAATATTCATATCCATTCATAGATACATAGTTAACACTAACAAAGTTCTACCTACTCATGTAAAAATATTGACCAAATATTCAAACAATAAACAAAAGAAGTAGACAATTCAAGGAAACATTCAATACTTACATACCATAGAAAATCTTCAAAGACTATCTCACTGCAAAAATATCATATACACAAAGAAATTGTTAATAAAAGAACAATTAATTTAATAATATTTGAAATAAGTATAGACAGCCATATGGCAACAAAACCAATCTAAAAAAAATAGAGATATAAATATTCAATGATGTATTCAGTTAGCAATTTGATTGTCTATACAAATGGGAATGAATTTAATCAAAACTAACCCACTTCCAATTCTCAGTCTAAGACAGTGATTGTGTGCCCCAGTGGAAAGATGTGCTTTATAAATATAAAAATGCATACTAACTTTTCAAAAGTGTTTCATATAGGTGTGTCTTACAAAATGTTTCTACAGAAGTAAATGACATAATACTGAGTTACAATCATTCATAGATTTTTTTCTTACACGCTTATGGGATTCACGAACATCCATTGTGAAGTTGACCAATCTAGTGAAATTTCTTCAATTTCATTACTCATGAACTATGTTGCATGAGTTTTTGGAACGTTGGGAACTTGGGTACGGGTGTCAGGAATGGCTAGAGGTTTCCCCAAAATTACAGGAAACAGCTAATCGGGAACGGTAATATTATATAATAAAAAAATAAAAAATATTATTTTAATTATATAATCTATATAATAATTAAAATCAATACTAAACCAAAATATTCAAATATTAAGATCAATTTAAATATATAAATAACAAATATTAAGATCAATTTAAATATATATATAATCTCTCTTATATATAAATATATTCTTTGGGTGTCTCTCTCCCTGAGTCTCTCCCTTTTATATATATAAAATATTAAAATGTCAAGTTCATTATCAGTTCTCTGACACAAGACCAGTGTTTGAAGCAATCTGCCTTAAAAATACAAAGGAACAGTTTTACATATGTTTCTCTAGTTATTCTTAAGAGAAAAAGTAAAGCAACTCTAGTGTTTAAGCATTGATTGCCACATACAATATGCACACACAATCTTCTGCAATATATACATATACAGCAAAAGAAATACTCATCAGCATGACATCCTAGATATCGCCCTTACATTGAGGTGCCACACGCTTCCTTAACCCATCAAGATATTGCTCTAGTTTCTCAATTAAGGATATTGGTGTTAAGGATGTCTTTGGCCTTTCTTCCTGCAAAGGTTTCAACATAGGCTCATGTTTTGTGGGCAGTTCAACATATTTCTCTACAAGCTTTGTATTCCCCAACCCCAGGGAACGCCGGCATTCTTAAAAAACAGTCTTCAAAGCTCCCAAAACTTTCCCGAGCTCCCATTGCAGCTCCCGTTGAAAAGGGAACATTCCCATACAGTTCCAAAGCTCCCGGGAGCGTGGGAACCATTGGAACAGGTTTCCCACCTCTCGGGAGCGATTCCCATGTAACAAAGCTAATGAACTATTCGAATGGCCTCTAATAAATACTGCGAGATACACCCAATGTGAAGACCTCTACAATCTTTGCATTTCTAAAACTTTTGACTTTTTGATCCTTAAACAAATGACCAACAGTCTCTTCTTTCATTGGGAAAGAAAATTTTATCACCTAAGTTACTAAAAATTTCTAGGACCCTAGGAGACATCGTTCCTTGTTTCGAATTCTAACATAAACAAGATGCAACTTGGAAACAACACCAAAACATTTCCATGTCATTAGATTTTGGGCACTAGACTTAGTGCACACACACACACACACCAGATTTGGTAACAATCTCAAATTAACTAATTTACTTAAACAAATTGATGTGTTCAATCATTTGGCACAATCGAACTTATAAAACCAACAATCAGATCATGCACAGTAAACACAAAAATTCAGCCCCAAAAATACAATTCTTATTAGTCCAACAAAAATCTAAGGCTCTCATACAAGGGAAAATGGCCCTTTTACAATGCTTAATAAAATGCCAAATCATAAGGGAAAACTTACACAAGAAACCCTTATCCAACCGCTGAAACCCTCCTCGGTTTCAGTACCACAGTCTGCTCATTGTACTTGCCACAATCTACTCACTATTGGCTGCTCCTATAGTTTTTCAATCACTGGAAGTCAAGGGAAAACTTAGCCCTCCAAGCTATCCAAACACTACTGCATAGAGGGGAAAACTCATCCCTTCTCTATGTTCAAACAAGGACAAACAAAGTCTTCTACAAGCCTCGACCTGTCTCCTGCAGGCCTGCGGCCTATACCTGTGTCGCAACCTCCTCTTGACAGGCATGCGTCCTTTCTTCCAGGTCTGTGGTCTCCTTTTGGTGTGCTGAGGCATATCCTCAGGTTTGCGGCCACTCCTTTAGTGCAATGGCTTTACCTTTCTTTGTTGCAATCCTCCACAAGGACTTCGGCCCCTCTTTTCCAGCCCTCTCAACCTTCTTTTAGCCTAATCAGCCTCTCCCTTTTGTTGTCACAGCTACAACATACTAGATAGCCTTACTTGGCATGCCTAAGACCTACTCGACCACCTCAAAATAGTCTTGCTCAACCTTCAGTTTTGGCCACCTTCCACAGACCCTCTCAGGCCTCCACACGTCTGAGGCCTACTCGGCCTTCTCCTCCACAAGATGCTCTCTTGCCAACAACAAGAATGAATCAGTCACCGTTGTACTTGTACTTTTCCAAAGGATGCAATACCATGGGTTATAAGAATACCATGGGTCATCAGAATACCATGGGTCTTGTGGAAAATCAGAAAGGCAGTAAAGTTTTTCTTGATCTTGATAATTACTTGTGATGTTTCTTATTATTACGATTCTTTATATCTTCTTTCTTTAGTTCGTCAAGCAATTACCAAAAGCAGCAGCACATAAAACAATGAACACAAGATGTAGGCACATGCCTAGGCAAAACCCCCCTCGAGGGGAAAACCCAGTCAAAGTAATTCCTTCTTTCAATAGTATTCTTTGAGACTCTTCACCCTAGACCAAGACAAAACCTTCCCTCCGCACCAAGTCAGCCTAGAAAAGATTGGCCTTGTAAAGACCATAACTGAAATAAGGTGATAAAGCAGAACAGAAATACAGTAACTGTAAGGAGTTTCGAACACCTACCTGAACTGTTGCCTGCTCCAATGTAGTTGATGACGCCGCGGTTATTCTGATCCAATTACCGGGAAACCAATTCCTCCCAGCCAATCCAGTAAGCTTCTCACCGAAGCTCACTGCCCCCGTGCCCAGAACCTCAGATCAATGTAAAGCTCCCTCTGGTTTGAACTCCTGATTTCCTGGTTCTCCTACCCTCCACTCTCCGTTTTTCTGCCTCCTTCTCAGCCCTATCGCGGTGATTTTATAGTCAGGGCTAAGCGGTGGCCCCCTGTACACCAACGACTCCACCGCTTACTCTCGCGGTGACAGCGTCCTCCAGCTGTGAGTCATCCTCCCGTACAGACGTTTCTGCTTTGCTTAAGGTTTAGTTCTTTTTATGCGATGGTTTATATATATAAGATTGAAGGTATTATAACGTTTGATCATCATATATATATTAGCACTATTATGTTATATGACATACTTTATATTACTTGATTATATTGATATGTACCTTATATATATATACTTTGTTTTATTTATATATATATATTTTTTCTAATATATAAAGTTTATTTATGTTTGTTTTAATATAACTTTAAAACTTTAGATTAATTAATTATTATTGATACAATACTAAATCTTTATTCTATTTTATAATTATCATTTTTATTGCTTTATTATTATATTTTAGTATTATTATTTTTTTATACAGGTGCACATAATATGTGCAATTAAAGATGGGTCGTTACAGGCCTCTTCCCAGCAACTTCGACTGTGCAGCAATTTGCAGCAGCTAATCGCTTCCATCAAGAGTCCAACTTGGAAGACTTTGATCTCCTAATCCAAAGCATGAAACTGAGAGAGACCACCACCAAAATTTCGATTTTCCTTGACTCCTTAGACTCACCCAAACTCGCATACACTTCAGCTTCCCGGCAACAGACTTTCCCAACAACCCACTTCGCACTTTTGCCCAACAACAGAATTTTTGCACTTCTGCCCAGTAGAGAGAATTCGAACTTGATGAGAAGTGATGCTCCAAATGAATTCGATGTCCTTCCTTTTATAGGCTTCTTGTGGGGTCGAATAAGGTCTTAAGCCAACTTGATCTTCCCTTAGGCCGACATGGTGTAGTGCTAAGTTGCACGAATCACCAAAACGTTCGGAGTTTCCAAAACAGATACGTTAAGAAACGTCACCTCCCAAAAATGGAAATGTCGGCCGAAACGTCATATATATATATATATATATATATATATATATATATATATATACATACATATATATATATATATATATATATATATATAAGTGAATAACACATTATCTTGCAAGAAAAAAGGGAATAAAACCCATAGATGACAATTTAGAAGGAAAAACAATTCTAAATTAACTCTAATAGATGATTATATGATGGTTGAGTTTTGGCCAAGTTTCGAGTACGGGTACGGCTCGAAACATCAGGTTCCTTGAAGTTTCATGCAACATAGGTATGGAGGTTACATAATTCATATTTGACTCAATACTAAACCTTTTTACATGATTCAAAAGCCCAAGAAGGGTCTCTTTAAATGTACGATAATTTTATAGACTCAGAATAAATCCTAGAAGTCCTCAATGGGGACTTTGACCTAAAACATGGTGACCCAAGCATGAAACCCATGCTTTAATAAGTCACAATAATAATAATATAAATTCTTTTCTTTATTCTTTTGACAAGTACATTACATAATAACTCAAGTACATTATTGAAGACCGAACATAGTTACTTTTTCCAACACTCCCTCTTAACTAGGGAGGTATTCATAATGTACATATACAATGGAAGATCTCAAACTATATGAACCACAAAGAACTTTAGTCACCGCAATGCCTTGGACTAGATTCCTAACCAAGGCAATCTATCCAAACAGTCACTCAATAGTTTAGGCACCACAATCCTAACGACTAGATTCCTAACCAAGGCAATCTATCCAGGTGGGACTAAGATGGACTCCAGCTTTCAGCCCCTCTATGTACCATTAGGCTTACTTGCTAACCATCAACCCAATAATCCAGGTGTGTATCCAAAACAAACCTCTTTGATTAACATCACCTTTCCAACTTCTAGACATTAACACAATGTGCCAGCTAGATGTCCTCTAAGGCAATGCTTCACTCACAAAGCCTCAACACCCCTTGATCCAGCAGATCAAGAATAACTAATCTCTCCCAATCAAACTTATTGGTAACCAGCATTATATCAAATTCTTTGACAGATTCACCTGTACAAACACAACCCCAATCGATGATATACTTTCACATGTACACAATCAAATACAAATCTTCCGGGTCTTACATACAATAGATGTTGCTTCTCAATTTTTCATAGTAGGACTATCAACCTAATCTTTGAAAAAAGATTCCTCGATCATATGTTTTCCTTCCTACTCCTCATGCAGCAAAATATCCTCCGAAATTCATTCTCCAATTAATACCAATCTAAGCGCTCCCTCTCAACTAGGAAGCACCTTTTTATTCGGACTCCCTCTTAATCTTAGAGAGATCTCTTCTATTCGTGTTTCCTCCAGACGATCAGCTTCTTCTTTTCGATATCGAATAATCTTTCATGGCTTCCAACCATTTCATCAGAGTTATCATCATCCCCATCATGCTTAGCACATCAATGAGCATCTTCACCAAGTTGAAGATTGTGTACCTGCATAACTTAATAGCAAGTACAACCAAAACTATAGAAGCATGATGTTAGCCATCTCAAAATTACAAAAGCATTTCATATATATATCAAATACCCAGACTTAATTATAAACAAGAGACACATAATCTTCAACATCTTGCTAGGGACTTTATTCACCCTAGACTACTTCATAACAACATTTATTCCATCTAGGGTTTAAATGTGTCTTCCAAAGGTATGACATAACTTACTACAACATAAAGCAAATCTTAGAAATATTTCAAAATACACAAAGCATCTAACAACCTTACAAAATACATATGTTAGACTTCTCAATAGGGATTCATACAAATCCTAGATTTCATACAGAATCAATCACAACATAGTCATTAACCTAACTAGCTTTCACTAAGGTTAGTTCCAACCCCTAGATTTTTCAATCAACCATCAAACAGTCACTACCATGACCAGTGACTACTAGGGTTAGTTGCAAACCGTAGATTTCCGAGCAAACATCAATCTCAACCAAAAATTCAGATTTCAACAAATTTCTCACACATCTCGAGTTATCACATAGTTAACATTCATCAGAGATTTCTACTTCAACTAAGCTTCAACTCCAAAACCCTAGAATTCACAAATTCCCCACACTATACAAATCTCAAATCATCATATTCCTGAGATTTTACTTTGACTAAGGGTTAACTCTGACACCTTAGAATTCTACTTTCACATCTCAACAATCATTACATACATAGATCTCAGATTGTTATATCACACATACTAGACAATTTTAACTTCACTTGGGTTTAGCTATAACCCCCTAGATTTTCATACATCATCATCCTAGAATCTCAGACAAGGACTTCCATTAAATCCTAAAACTCATCATCAATGATTAGGTCAACACATATCTAGGAATTTATAACCATAGATAGGCATATAATATGTCCAACAACATTAATATATCTTGACCTAGACCAACCTAGGATTTCAACCAAAAGGACATATCTATGTATGCCTAAATTTCATCATCATGCAAATATATTTCATATCATGTGTTAGTCAAACCCAACTTCACAACAATATCAAATAAGAGTTAGACACAATCATTTTGATTACACTAGGGTTTCATCAAACACATACCAAGTAAATCAATTCTAAGACAATATAAGGGACTTTCTCACACATTCCACCAAAACCTAATAAGCTAGGGTTCCAATGTAGAACACACATTCCACCAAATCCTAATGTGCTAGGGTTCCAAAGTAGAACACAACAAACCATATATTACCAAAACTTTAAAGGTTCGAGGATTTTAGACCTCATCATTCCACCCTAACAAGTTAGGATTTCCAGATCACACCAAAACCCCAAACAAGACATCGTCAATCAAACATCAACTAGCATTTCACAATATCCCTAAGCAACTTAGGATTTCAAACATTCACATTAACATACCCTTCAGTTAGGGTTTTACAGAACCTGTCTAGGATTCAACATAGTCAATCAAGAATAAGAGTGGGGTGGGTAGATTTATCAAGAGATGAATCACCCAAACAAGAATCACTAAGATTCAATATAGCTAGTCATACCAAAGTTAGTAATAGATCATCAAATGAATAATCCTTTCAATCAATGTATTTAAAGCATACTTTTGATTCTTGACTAACCTTGTCTTGAAAGATACTCCTCGTAGATGTTTTCCCTAGTCAAGACAACAGAGGGAAAAAGGTGATTAGTATTTAATATAATCAAAAGTAAATGAGTAAATGAACCCAAAACTAAAAAGGCATGAGATACTTATCTTTAAGAGTTGTTGGGAGCTTCCTCCAAAGCTTGAGGGAAACCTACAAACTTAAAGCAATACAAAATATCTTTTCTAAAATATGTTAAAACCCTATAAATTCTAAAACATATAAAACAAGATAGGTAAAGCTACAAGCAAAGGACTTAATAGTGTAAGTCCCTAATGCCAGGTTCTTCGAGCTTGACTTTCTTTGAGTCTCCTTCAGCAAAGTTGGTTTGATCTCTTCCTCTCTTCTTATTCCTTGGATTCTCAGGACAGTCACTCTTGTAGTGACCTTTCTTATGACATTGATAGCACTCTATCTTAGACATGTCAACTTTCTTCCTTGGTCCCTTCGATCTCTTTCCTTTATGATGAGCAACATAAGCATTTGATACTCCTTTAGGATTGGCAACCATTGAGATCCTTAATTCTTCTTGACTACATGCAGTCCATAATTCTTCAAAGGTGGGAGCTACCTTCCAACTATTGAGACCTGAAGCAAATGCACCCCAAGAGGGTGGCAATCCTAATATAGCAATGATCACCAATTCTTTGTCTGGAACAATCTCATTGATGGCCAAAAGATCATCCCTGAGTCTAGTTATCTTCACAAAGAAGGTTGCCACAGTATCTTCTTTAGTCATTTTCATATTCCTCAGCTCATTCTTCAAACTTGCTACTTGACCAATGTTCTTGATAGTGAACAGCTTCGACAAGGCTTCATACATCTCCTGAACTTGATCGACATTAGCTATCAATGGGACAAGATTGTCTTTTATCCCTTCTACCATTAGAGACATAGCCACCAATTCTAAATCCCTGAATTTCGCTTTGTCAGCATCACTAGCTTCTTTTGTAGGCTTCTTTACATTCCTATTACCAAATCCAACGCCTTGTTCTTTTCAAGGATTAGGTCAATCCTCTTCTTCCAGATCTGAAGTTGGATGCTCCTTCAAGTTTGTTCTCACCCTTGATTGAGTTATACATCCTCTTCGAATATAATAGATTCCTTCCTTGAGATAGTGCCTATGAATGGATTTGCCTTTTTCCTCTTTCTTCACCAAAGCTCTGATACCAGGTTGGAAAATCTGAAAGGCAGTAGAGATTTTCTTGATCTTGTTAATTACTTGTGATGTTTCTTATTATTACGATTCTTTATATCTTCTTTCTTTAGTTCATCAAGCAATTACCAAAAGCAGCAGCACATAAAACAATGAACACAAGATGTAGGCAAATGCCGGGGAAAAATCCCCCTCGAGGGGAAAACCCACTCAAAGTAATTCTTCCTTTCAATAGTATTCTTTGAGACTCTTCACCCTAGACCAAGACCAAACCTTCGCTCCACACCAAGTCAGCCTCCAGAAAATTGGCCTCTTCCCAGCAACTTCGACTATTCAGCAACTTGCAGCAACTAACAACTTTTAGTAGCAATCCAACTTGGAAGACTTCGATCTCCCAATCCAGAGCACGAAACAGAGAGAGACCACCACCAAAACTTCGATTTCCTTGACTCCTTAGACTCACCCAAACTCACATACACTTCGGCTTCCCGGCAACAGACTTTCCCAACTACCCACTTCGCACTTCTACCCAGCAATGAGAATTCGAACTTGATGAGAAGTGATTCTCCAAATGAATTCGATGTCCTTCCTTTTATAGGCTTCTTGTGGGGTCGAATAGGGTCTTAGGCCGACATGGTGTGGAGGTTACATAATTCATATTTGACTCAATACTAAACCTTTTCACATGATTCAAAAGCCCAAGAAGGGTCTCTTTAAATGTACAATAATTCCATAGACTCAGAATAAATCCTAGAAGTCCTCAATGGGGACTTTGACCTAAAACATGGCGACCCAAGCATGAAACCCATGCCTTAATAAGTCACAGTAATAATAATAAAAATTGTTTTCTTTATTCTTTTGACAACTACATTACATAACGACTCAAGTACATTATTGAAGACTTGAAGACCAAACATAGTTACTTTTCCAACATGTCTATGGGTGCAAAGCCCCATCACTTAGCCCGCTTTCCCCCACATGAGAATACTCTCGATGCCACCCAAAACATCAACACCCCCTCTTAGCAAGGGATGTATTCTCACAACACCACTTAGAAGTGGCTCTACCTTCGAACCTGGAACACATTTCCACCCTTGATTTGCTACCACAGTTGCTCCAAATGACACAAAAGTAATTCCTGCTATATGTGATCCAAGTGCATGTTGGTGGCAGCCCACCTATCCCACTTGGACCCCCACAACTGTCTCTTTTAGTTTTTCAGTTTCCTCAATTGTAGCACAATTTACTATTTTTAGCAGTTTTTTGGGTCCTGAACTTCAGGAGTCATTTTGAGGCCCTACACGACGTTTTTTTGGGAAATCTAGGAGCAACAATGGGTCCATGGACCGATGTTGCTCTTCCCAAAGTTGTAGTCCTCGGATAGATCTTTCTGACAAGATATTGTGTGCGTCAAACAGAGATCGCATGCCAAAGTTACGACCCCGGGAAGTTGATGTACCAATTTACCCAAATGGGGCCCACAGTTTGGTGTTTCATCTCCTAGGGCTTGGTTTCTGGATGTTTAGGGCTTTCCATTGTTTCACAACAATAAATAGGCCTTCCAGCCTTATTGTAACACAGTTCAGAGGCATGTAGCCACCACATCTCTTCTCAGAGATAAGACACCATCACCCTAGCTGGTTTATTTCCATTTCTGTTTATAAGCATATTTCAGTATTTTACATTAATGAAATGAAGTATTATTTTTGTTGCATCTCTATATTTATGGATATTTTTGTACTTTATTGTGTTCCTGTATAAATCTGGATCAATATGACAAGGATCCTTCTCAAAGACACTCTATTCCTAGAAACCTCCTGCTTCTAAGCATCCTGCATAGCGATCTTGTACCATGACTTCCTGAACATGAATGTTGTCTTCGTCTAAGTTGTTTACTCCCTTTGAAGACTAATTCCCTCTTGACTCTAGATTGCAGACCTTCTCAGCCCTCAAGGTCTTTGCTTGACTTTCACTCCAAGTTTCTCAATTGGATCTTGAAAGGCTATCTCAACCCTCTAACCATCTCGGTCCTACCTTCTTTGCCCTACTCATATCACAAGAACACATTAGGCCCTCACTTGGACCATCCACTTAGATCTCTCCACAAGACCTTCACACCTAGAGCATGATGAATCTCTCATTCTCTTGTTGTGAATCTCCTCTCAACATCCTAGCACATTTGATGAATGAATTTCTCATCCATTTCTCTCTGCCTACACATCAGGCTACAACTATTCACAACTCCTCGTGTGAATGATCTGCTCCATGTCTCACTAAGCATGTTGATCCCCTGCTCACGACCCATACAAGTAGTCTGCCATACTTAGCCCACTCACTTGGCATGGGTCTTCAAAACATTATTGCTACGTGCAACGGTTCCTACAACTCCCTCTCAAAGTTGTCACCTGTGCAAATCTCAAATCCAACTGCCCTTCTCAGAGACAATGTTTTGATACCATATTAGATTTTGGGCAATAGACTCAGTGCACACACACACTAGATCTAGTAACAGTCTCAAATTAACTAATTAACTGATCCTGCTCCTAAGCATCCTACGTGGTCATCTTGTACCATGAATTCCTAAACTTGAAGGTTGTCTTCTTCTAAATTGTCGGCTCCCTCTAAGCCTACTGATTCCCTCTAAAGATTGACTCCTTCCCGACTCTGGATCGCAGGCCTTCTCGACCGTCAAGTTCTTTGCTTAACCTTCACTCCAATTTTCTCACTTGGATCTATAATGGCTAGCTCAGCCCTCTGACCATCTCAGCCCTACCTTCTTAGCCCCTCTCTTATCACAGGAACAGATCTGGCCCTTACTCGGCCCCTCCAAGCTCAAATCTCTTCACAAGACCTTCACACCTAGATCATAATGAATCTCTCATTCTCTTGTGTTGATCTCCTCTCAATATCCTAGCACATATGATGAATGAATCTCTCATCCATTTCTCTCTATCTACACACCAAACTACAGTTGTCCACAACTCCTTGTGTGAACAATCTATTCCATGTCTTACTAGGCCTATTAACCCTGGCCTTCACGACCCATACAAGCAATCTACCATATTTAGCCAACACTCTTACATGGGTCTCAAAACACTACTACTACCTGTAGCAATTCCTACAGCTCCCTATCAGAGTTGTCACTTGTGCAAAACTCATATCCAACTCCTCATCTCAAAGACCATGCTCTGATACCATGTTAGATTTTGGGCACTAGACTCAATGCACACAAACACACCAAATCTGATAACAATCTCAAATTAACTAATTAACTGAAACACACTAATGTGTAACCAGAAACAAATTTTGCAGAGTAGAACTTATAAAACCAACAATTAGATCATGCATAGTAAACACAAAATTTCAGCCCCAAAACACAATTCTTATTAGTCCTTCAACAAGAATCTAGGGCTCGCATACTAGGGAATATCGCTCTTTTACAATGCTCAATAAAATGCCACATGCATGGGAAAACTTACACAAAAAAACCCTTGTCAACAGATTCAATTTATTCCACACATTACACAAAGAAAAGATTTATGCAACAAAATGCTCACTTACAAGATAACATGCATGAAACTCCATCCATTGATCCAAGACAATAGCTCCAAAGACAAGTGAATTTGCTCCAAATATCAAAATGCATTCATAGATCCAATGTCCTCCACAAGGCACCTTCCCCTCACACAACCTCTGCGCCTCAAGAAATTCGGCTATGGTAAATCAACCTCTCTAACAAATTGACCTCCTTCTCAATTCAGCGATTCGTCCCTACAATCTCCAGCAATTTGGCCTCCCAAAAACACTCTCAAATCCACCTACACTCTTCCTCCTCTGTGTTTCAGTCTAGCCAAGCTACTTTCTCTGGAGAAAAATCGCTCTCTCCTTATGTGTCTTCACTTCTCCCTTAGGTTTATTTTATAAACTTCATCAAGCCTAAATCCCTAACCCTAATCTCCCTTCTAGAAGATCTAGGAGATCAATGGTTGAGATCATTTCTAAGTCACTTAAACAATTTCATTATTTATCCTTAGAAATTGACTTAATGGTCCATAACAATTAATTGGATTTAATTATTCTACTAAGGCATAAATCACTTACTCCACCAAGCAAGCACCTAAAGAGACAATAAATCATCTTCTACATGCTATGACAACAGGCCTATGTAGAATACCTTCTTAATGATAGTGTTTGTAGCTCTGACAGGTATTTCCATGAGGGTGTCTACTTATGGAAATCGTCTTAAAAGTATTATATGTTTTTTCATAAATTCACTTTATTAATTAATTAATAAAGTGAACATTCTATTATTAAAATGATTTTTAATTAATAATGAGACTAAAGTGGGTCACTTAATAATTTAATTAAAAGATATCACGCTTAGATCTCAATCGTTAAATATTAGGTTTTTGGCTCATGTCAAAGTTATAAAAGAGACAGGGCAAAGGATAAAGACACATTGAACATTCATTTCACAAGTCACGTGAGTGAAGGAGAAAATCATAGATCTCATTTTCAACAAATGGCGAGAATTTCAGCAAGGAGAAGGCAATCAGTGTTCAGCAGGACAGGCAGTCAGTTAGAGGCAAGGACAAGGGTAGCTAGACAACCCAACAGAGAAGTTTGTACGGCAATTCGTACGAATTTCATACCGCCATATGGATTCCATTCCGTCGTACGAATTTGAGGGCAAGTAACCTCAATTTTCATGCAAACTGTAACTTTCGGGTTTGTTGTTTATTTGATTAATTTGCGAGACCCTTTTTCCTTGTCAGGGAGCTCTTGTAAGTTCTGAATATAATTTTGAAAGATGAACTGATCTAGAAGGGTACATATATTTGTGTATTGTGTGATTGCTTTTCTCATTTTATGTTGCAAGCAAAAGTTAATATTACCAGCAAAGTAACTAGATCAGAGTTGTTTGCTTAGATTGTTGGTTTTAGGTTACCTTAACACCGAAGCTACTACAAGCTTCAACTATATGTGTGGAAAGAAAGCTCAAGATATGGTATATTGAGGATTAGCTAAAATACGACTTTATTACTCAAAACCCCAATGCACAAAACTAGCTATCAATGACAAAAACTGGAAGTGCAAGCTAGTAAATGAATCTAATCTAAAACACAAAAGGTAAAAGTTTTCGATTTTTAATAAATAAGTGATTGTTGAAGAAAGGCTTATCGTTGCTACAATACTTTACCTTAATTTGTTAGGTTGTGAACCAAAATTCTCATAAGTTGATTATGTAATTTGGACAATGAAGTGTGCTTGGTCTCACAAAGAGAACACTGTAAGTTTTTGTGGCATCAGATGGTATTCTAGACTCGACAGTTGTCAGAGAGGCTAAGAAACACTAGGACTCCATAACCCATAAAAGGTTTAGGAAAATCCACCTAGAGATGCCTTAATTAAGTAAATTAATCAGTAATTGAATTTTTCCTAAGTCTAACTTAGGGATAATGATTAAGTAACAACAATTAATTGAGGAAGGTGAGATTTCTCTAGAAAATCACACGGATTGACTAGGAAATAATCTCAACCATTGATTAAGTTCTAATCTTGATCGTTGGAATCCTATAGTGAGATTATAAGAAATCGATGGGTAGATGGAGGAACACACTTGAGATTGATTTCCTTGGGCAATTCGATTTTCGAAAGAGCAGCAGCATTCTGCCGAAAGAGTTCAAGCCAGAGAAGGGAAGTAGAGACAAAGAGGGGCAAAGACAGTGAGTTCAGAGGAAGCTTTCCAGTTCTAGAGTCAAAAAGAGGAGACCAAGATTTTCTCCAAGAAGCAGCGCAGGGACTGCGAAGTTGCTTCAAAAGAGCAATTCAATGCAGCTAAAGAGGAAGAAATTTTTAGTTCCAAAGGTCAGGAAGATTTTTCAGAGGGTCAGAGAAACATCTTCCTAGTCAGCAGCAGGCAAGATGGCTAGAATGGTAGTCAATTCAGGCAGTGCATGTGGCAAGCAGAGCTAGGGTGATGCAGGGCCTGCGTAGACCACTTAGACAGCTAGCTTTTTCAGAGACCAAACAGTGTCGGGATTGCTCGGAGAGAAGGTAAAATCCCTCGGTAATTTTTTTCCAGTAATCTCTTGGATAGATTCGCCAGTTTGACGATATTTATTATACTCAGAACTTTCTCACTACTACTTAATAATAAAAACCCTCAACTACTACAGCAGTTTTCCCACATTGGTTTTTTCCAGGGACTTTTGTCCAAAAATAACGGTCTTATATTTTTGTGTGTGTCTGTGTGTGCCAATATTCTCTCAGTTTCCAGTTTATCTTCCGCGGTATTTTTATTTGTGAAGATTACAATGTGATTAATTCGTTGTTGTCGTAGCAATAAACTGTTAAATTAATTTACAGTTAGAAGAATTAATTCCAGTTGCTGTAATAGAATTTCAGTAGTGAAATTTTCACATGGTATCAAAGCGATTTTGATCACATGAGGAAGCTCACAAGCAGAAGTAGAAAATTCGTTGCTCAAAGGGAGTAGCAGGACGAATTTTCTGAGGGTTGCGCAATGCCTAGCCAGGCAATCCGAATTGATGAGCAATTCGATTTTTTCAGTGCAGGGTTGCAAAAAAATTCAGCTTGCTAGATTGAGTGATTCCAGCAGGTAGAGGGAGCAGCAGTAGCTCAGATTTTTGCTGATAAAATTCCTTGTTTGGGTGCAGGAGGGTTTTGCAGCAGTTGCTAGAGCAGAATCAGCGTCGAGTGGAAACGAAAGTGCGCACACAAGAGGGAATTTCTCTCAGAGGGTTTCTAGCCTAGAAATCCACATTTCCAGTTGTAGTCCGTAGTAGCTGCAAGCAGATTGTCTCGCTCCAGAAGGGCGTGAAAATAGCAAAATTAGCAGTTAAGGAGGAGAAAGAGGGAGATTTTCATTCCAGTTTCAGAGATGGCCACAGCCGAGCTTAGAGATCAGGATAGGTTGGAAGGAGCCTCAACTATGTCATATGGAAGGCCAGGATGTCCTTCCTATTAGATGAATATGGCCTAAAGAGAGAGTGTGGTGGCAGTATTGGCTAATGAAGATCAGCTGAAAGAGTACAGGAAAGAGATGGCCAAGGCGAAGCAGATGATCCTAGATGGAGTACAACCAAGGAAATGTGGGATGCTCTCGCTCAGCTATATCAAAATCCTACCGAGCAGCGAAAGGTGTTCATGAAGGACAAGCTAAGAAACCTCGGGATGCATAAGGGTGAAGGCATTGATCCCTTTCTCACCAGAATTCAAGAAATCCAAGATTAGCTTGCAGTCGTGGGAGAGGCACCTCAAACTACAGAGCTTGTGCATTTGGCCCTGAATAGTGTCTCTGAGGAATGGGAAGTCTTCCTCCAAGGCATTTTGGGACAAGATACACTACCAGGGTGGGACAGGATGTGGTTAGACCTACAGCAGGAAGAGATAAGGCAAGCATTTGTGAAAACCTCTATCAGTGGAAGCAATTGTAAGGGTTCAAAAGGTGAGGAGGAAGAGAATGTGGCACTTGCATCAAAGGGTCCTAGTCAGCGATAGGGGGAGAAGAAGAAAAAGACGGACCTATCCAAGGTCAAGTGCTTCAGGTGTGGCAAGTTTGGCCACTACAGTACTTCGTGTCCTCAAAGGAAGAAGGACAAGCAGGAGAAGCAAGAGCAAGACGCAGCATCCGCAGAGATAGACAAATTGTCCTCCAAGTTGGAGGAAGACTTCACCAAGTTTGTAGTTATAGTCCCAAAGCAGCGGAAAGATTTGGGCAGGGTCCATTGAGATGTCTTCCTCATGGATCATTACCTTGCTATGGGGACCCACAGTATTCAGTTCCAGGATGGATCAGCGTCGGATGATGTAGTCAGATTCCGAAGTGACAGTTGCAGACTAGTTGCAATCAGATATTGAGGAGCGCAAAGCAGGATTGATAGCAGAGCAAGACGCTCAGTGGCAGAGTCAGTTGCAGTGCAGATTCCCCAGTGGGCAGTGCAGTGGCTAGAAGCAGTTACATGCTCAAGAGACAGATGCAGCACAGAGACAGTTGATTCAGTATTTCGGATGCTTGTTAGTTGCAGTAGTTGCAGTAGCAACAGCAACAGTTGAGAGGGAGTTGCAGTGCAGATGCACAATTGGCAGTAGTATAGCAATGTCAGCAGCAGCATAGATGTAGCATCAGAGTTGTGCAGTGGTTGGTGGGTAGTGGCACGCAATCAGAGTGTAGTGGCACGCAATTACACTGGCCAGACATCAGCATCGTGTATGGGAGGGTGATGCAGAGACAAGGTGTTGGAGCAATTCAGCACTAGAACACCTTCCTCGCTACGAGGGAGTGTTAGTTTTTGTAGCATCGGATGGTGTTATAGTCTCAACAATTGTCAAAGAGACTAAGAAACATTAGAACTCCTTAACCCAGAAAAGGTTTCCGGAAAATCCACCTAGAGATGCCTTAATTAAGCTAATTAATTAGTAATTAAATTTTTCCTAAGTCTAACTTAGGTAAAAAGATTAATTAACAGCAATTAATTAAGGAAGGTGAGATCCCGGATGTGGGTGATTGTTAGTCATAAAGGTTCGTTGGAGGCGCGCGAGATGGGCAAGTGGCAGCCCACCTGCGTGAAGCACATGACCCTTGGCATGGACGACAGGCTTCGCACATATGCATGTAAGGCAGCATTTACTCTACCCACCCTCTGTTTGGTCATAGGAATGATGGCGCTCCGTCTCATTTTCATTGTTGCGGTTCTCTGGTATGCTCTCGGCTCAGTCCAGGTCACGGTCTTGGGCTTCTCTCCTAGCGAGCGTCTGCCTGCAGGCTCCCTTTTGGCACTGGTGAATGACGAGAATTCCTCCCGTTTGGTCTTGCTCTGTAGAGCTTTTTATGCCTTAAACCGCTCCGGCCTCCCTTTAGCTTCTCCTCCTAAAGCCTTTTGCTTTTCACAGGCTCTGTTTCCTGCTCTCTCGTTGATTTCGTCCCTCAGTAGATCTTCTGCTTTCCCTCCTCCGTTTAATTGCTTCCATCCCGTAATCATGCCGAAAGAAAGGATGCGAATGATCATCCGGCGCGGTGGTTCACGTGGTCGAGCCACCGCCCAGCATATCTCGACCTCTCTGGATCCATCTGAAGAAGCGTCGGCCTACCCAACAACCAGAAGTGGCAAAGGTCGAGGTCGAGGACGGGATTAGAGGAGATGCCTGTCAACATCATGTGCATCCCACTGCCCGCTATCGCATTCCCTGTTCGCTAGCAAATGCCTCTTTCATCGTTTCTGTAACCATCGAAAGATGTGAGCACAACTCGGGTTCGGGTGCTGTTCATCAGGGGGCTACGGAGGAACAGAAGGTGGCAAGTCAAACTGCCACCCCGCGCCAAGGTACTGGAAGCTTTCCCACCACGCACCCTGAGGCCAATGTCGGCCCAAGCACAAGAGGAGAGCCTTCCAGCTCTGCAATCCGCTCCTCTGACTCCATGGACTCCGGTCATTTTGGGTGCAGGGTTATTGAGGAACAGCCAACCACTTCAGATGAAGATTGACAGTCCGCGCCTCTGGTTCCATGGTTTTGCCTCCGAAGTTAAAGCTCTCCTCCCTTTTGATCCATAGGGCTCATGCCTGTCTCAGGCTTTTGTTCATGTCTCAGGTCAGGGTCTTTTTTGCCTATATTTATGTAAAAATCGATCCTTGAAACAGCAGTGCTTCACTCAGTCCGATAACGTTGTTTGGGTCAGATTTTGTGTCTATCTGGTATGTTCAATGTTCCTGGATATCATGCTCACTGTTGTAAGTCATCTTGATGGTTCTACAGTCAGGATGTCAAGTTTTTGCTATATGCCAACCTCATGGCCAGAAATCTCGAGGCCAGCCTCGCTGTAACTTTTTTGTATGAATAATAGGAGTAGACTAATTGAGAAAAAAAAAATTAAGGAAAGTGAGATTTCTCTAGAAACTCACATGAATTGACTAGGAAATAACCTCAGCCATTGATTAAGTTTTAATCTTGGTCGTTGGAGTCCCACAGTGAGATTATAAGAAGAAGTCGATGGGTAGATGGAGGAACACACTTGAGATCGATTTCCTTGGGCAATTCGATTTTCTAGGGAGCAGCAGCATTCTGACGGAAGAGTTCGAGCCAGAGAAGGGAAGTAGAGACAGAGAGGGGAAGTAGAGTCAAAAAGAGGAGACCAAGATTTTCTCCAATAAGCAACGTAGGGACTGCACAGTTGCTTTAGAAGAGCAATTTGATCCAGCTGAAGAGGAAGACGTTTTCAGTCCCAGAGGTCGAGAAGACTTTCCAAAGGGCCGAAGAAGCATTTTCCGAGTCAGCAGCAGGCAGGACGGCTAGACTGTCAGCTAAGTAACCGGATTCATTAGAAACCCCCCACAAGTTCGAATCTTGCGAATCGGACACGATTCGCTAGGAATTCGAATCCCAGAACGGGACACGACGTGTCCATATGGGATTCGTACGAATCCCGTACGGACACATCGTGTCCCGATTCTGGGATTCGAATCCCCTAAAATGAAACCCGCGCGCTTAAAAAAGGCGTTGTTCCTTATGTTTTTCACCTTATTTCTCTTTCAGTTTTGCATACTTTGAGCTGTGGGCAAGGAGCTAAGGGTTTGGAGCAAGGAGCTAAGGGTGTGGAGCGTTCGGCAAGGAGATTCAAGCACCAGGTAAGTGCATTTCAGCTCTATTTTTTTGCATTTCTATTACAGCAGTTTGTATATGATTTTTTTTACAAATTTGTGCATGTTTTGTTTATTTTTTTTACAGTATTCATGGCTCAATCAAAGGCAACAATGAGGGGGCAATGGAAGGGAAGAATGTCTCCATTGGAGATGCCCCTCCTCCCCCAATATCATCAGAGTCTGCTGCAAGTAATGTTGAGGGAAGAGGAGGACCTAAAGACAACATTGAGAAATATCCCTTGTGGAAATATGTCACAAGAGAGGATGGGACAAACACCAAGGGGAATGGAGGAGGTGATGTGCAATGGAGATGCAACTTTTCTCACATTTCTTTCAAAAGCACGTATTTCCGTGTGAAAGGCCATTTGTTGGCTTTACTAGGTTGTGGAATTGGAACTTGTAAAGATGTTCCTTTACAAAAGAGGAAAGAAATGGAAAAGAAGTCCACTATTGGTATGGAAAAATGTGGCTGCAAAATCAAGAATGAAGACCCCCATCCAATTTTTTAGGAAAGGCACCACCAAATTTCCATTTGAGAGTTCTATTGGGGGACAAGCAGCAAAAAAAGAGAGCAATTACACTTGGTCCAATGGACAAGATTTTTCAAAAAGAGAAACGAGAAGAGCTTGATCTCACCGTTGCCTTCTTTTTCTATCAAAACTTCATATCATTTAATGTTGCACGCGCACCTCTATTTATTGAGATGTGTCGAGCTCTAACTCACGGGTCTCCATCATGGTATGTGCCTCCTGGTTCAGAGAAGCTTAGAACCACATTGTTGACGAAGGCAAAAAAAGAGGTGCAAAAAATGCTTGAGCCTATTGTAGCATCATGGCCAACATCTGGGGTTAGCATTGTTTCTGATGGATGGACAGATCCAGCACGACACCCAATCATCAACTTCATGGTGTCTTCATTGAATGGTCTAGTTTTCTTGAAAGCAGTGGATACACTTGGAGAATACAAGGCTGCACAATTTATTGGTGAGTTATTTATTAAATTTATTGAAGATGTAGGTGTTGATTCTTGTGCAAATCATTACAGATAATGCACCTGTTTGCAAGGTTGCTGGCATGATTGTGGAAGCTAAATATCCACAAGTGTTTTGGACACCTTGCATTGTCCATTCATTGAACTTAGCACTGAAATCCATTGCTTCTGATGTGCTTTGGATTGGTAAGATTATTGAGGATGCACGACATATCCGTAACTTTGTGCAAAATCATACAAATGCCCTCAGTATCTACAAGGAGTACAACAATCTATCATTGTTGAAGATTGTTGATACACGGTTTGCCTCTTCATTCATGATGTTGAAGAGGTTGAGGGAGGTCAAGAGTCAAGACCGCTCTTGGGTCCATGGTTATTTCTGAGTTTTGGTCTTTTTGGAGAAAGACAGATCAAGTAGCCTCTAAAAGAGTGAAGGACACAGTGCTAGATGATGCTTGGTGGGAGAGGGTAGATCTAATTATTCAGATCATGGACCCTATCATTTCTTTGCTTCGATTTGCACATACAAACAAACCCATCTTAGGAGAGGTTTATGAGGGATGGGATTCCATGATTGAGTCTGTGAGGAGCATTATTCTACAAAGTGAGTGCCCCAAGTATGAGACATCACCAGAGGCCTTCTGTGATACTATACAGGATATTCTTGTCAGCAAATGGGACAAGAATTGTACACCTTTACATTGTTTGGCTCACTCATTGAACCCAAAATACTACAGCCATGAGTGGCTGAATGGTGGACATTCCCGCAGATTCCCTCCTCACATGGATGGTGAAATCTCACAGGGGAAGAAAGAGGCATTCGGGCCGGGTTTTCAAGATAGAGCATTGCTTGGTGAGGTTGAGGATGCCTTTGCCGAGTTTTCCACCGACACTAGTCGATTTGCAGGATGAATGCTAAGAAGCCCTATTCTTGGTGGGCAAATCATGGGGCAACAAGCCCTCCTCTTCAACAGTTATCCATGAGGCTCCTCTCTTAGGCGACTTCATCCTCTTGTTGTGAGAGGAATTGGAGCACATATGGGAATTTGTATAGTGTGAAGAAGAGCAGGCTTGAGCAGTCCAGGGCAGAGACAATGGTGTATGTGCACACCAACCTTCGTCTTATTTACAGGCAAAGGGAAGAGTGGTTGAGGGGAAAGACAAAGATGTGGGATGTCTTTCCTGATGATATGGGTCTGGACAGCAGTGTTGATTTGGTATTGGCCAACATGGATCTTAATGATCCAGTGCTAGAGCCTGTTAGATTTGATGACGGTGATATTTTTGAGGGGTCATCCTCCACAGCAGCAAATGCAAAGGTGACTATGGATACAGGGGAGGAGGAGGATGCAGAGGAGAGCAATGGTGACCATGATGATGAGGACACTGATGCTGATTCTGATGATGACTCTGAGGATTGATCACTACCTATTGCCTTGAGGCTTGTATACCTCTAGTTGTTATATATTTTCTATTTCTATTTGCCATTGGCATTGCACCAGCACTACCTATGTAACACATTTTGATTTGATGACTTAATGAGAAAACTACAGCTGTCAGTGTCTTTATCTTACTATATTGTAGTTGTAAGTTGTCTTTCATTTATGAATCATGATTTATGTGACCACTGACATGTACTTGAATTTTGTATGTACTATGCATGCTATAGATGAAGATATATGTTTGAAATCAGTGAATTTGTATCATTAATTAGAATTTGTGTAAGAAATATCCAATTTTTATATATATATATATATATATATATTTAATAAAATAATATATAATGAATCCTACGTGTCCTGTTCTGGAGGGTCAACGTGTCCGAATCCGACACTCGAATCCCCGTATCCTACGAATCTCGAATCCCCGTGTGAGCTGAATTAGACTGTCAATCGATTCAAGCAGTGTGTGTGGCATGCAACACTAGGGTGACACAGGTCTTGCGCAGACCACTTGGACGGCTAGCTTTTTTAGAGTCCAAGCAGCGTCGGGATTGATCAAAGAGGGTAAAATCCCTCAGTAAATTTTTGTCAATATTTCTCTTGGATAGATTCGCCAATTTGACGATATTTATTTTACTCGGAATTTTCTCACTGGTACTTAATAATAAAAACCCTCAATTGTTGCACCGGTTTTCCCACATTGGGTTTTTCCATGGACTTTTGTCCAAAAATAACGGTGTTATATTTTGTGTGTGTGTGTGTGCCAGTATTTTCTAAGTTTCTAATTTATCTTCCACAATACTTTTATTTGTGAAGATTGCAGTATGGTTAATTCATTGTTGTCGTAGCAATAAACTACTAAATTAATTTACAATTAGAAGAATTCATTCTAGTAGCCACAATATAATTTCAGTAGTGAAATTTTCACAAACATAATCCCCACCTATGCTAAAAATATCAACACCTTTCGGATCCAATTAAGAGAGGCCTCTAGCGTGGCATCTCCCTTTTGGCAACCTTCCAAGGGATTGCAGAAATTCCACTTTCCCAACAAGGAGGTCAAAGTAATTAAAAACCAAAGATCTCTAAATAGTTGCAAAAAAAGAGGCTTTTATAACTTGTAAACCTTAGGGAATTCTTAGTAGCCAATTTAATAACATTTTGATGCAACTACTTTAGTTAAAAGTTAAAACAAACAAGCAACATCTAAGTTACCTTTATAACACAACAATAAGTAATGTTCTTTTATAGAACCATCAAATGTGACTCAAACACTAAAATTAAGCTACAATGTCCTTGAAATGTCATTTATAACTTTTGTTGAACCAAAAAAATAAGTGCATGCCAAAGACCTAGAGGCGAAATTGTAATGTCCCAAATAATAAATTTGCTAGATATTGTTTCAGAAAATTTAGCTGTAAATTTAAATAAACCATGCGCACAAATTTGAACCACAAAATCAACAACAAACTAGAAATATAATCTGCAACTGAAGAATAACAATACAAAACATGCAGAAGAAACTCAACGTTATTTTATTAATATAGATAGTACATGCAAATATTGAAAATGGCTAAGAGAATGGCCTCCATAAATATCTGCTACAAGTTGAAACTGGTCCACCAAAATCTAAACCAAAAAATCAAGAAGCTACAACCTGTGAATTCCGGTTGAATTCACCAAGGTGAGAGATTGGTTCTCGCCCACTCTCGTTGAATCACCTGAGGGTTTCCATCCTGGGGCTACAACTGAAGCTAGGAACTCTCGGTTCTCCAAACCTCTCTACAAGAAGATATCACAACTCAAGGATGTCCCAAATGATCTTCTCCTCCTCTTTAAAGATCCAAAAGATAGATCTTCAAGCCTCTAGAAGCATCTTATTTTATTATTATTCTAGAAGCTCCCTCTCGACTCCATCTAAGTGACTTTTTAATAATAATTTACATAAGTCACTTTTAGCCTTTTTCCCCAACTAATCATTTTCCTCTTTTTATTTTTAATTAAGAGACTAATTAAAGTCACTTTTAATCTGGGAAAATTGTAAGTCACACATCATACTCTCTCTAGCCACTAGAAGTCACTTCTTAGCATCCCATCCTGTAAATCTTCTCCTTCTAATTCCAACGAGCTATTACACTGAGGTGTTCCATCAAATGGTCCTCCTGGAATGCCCCCTCGAGCATAATTAATTAAGTCAGGCCTAGTAATAACCCTGTTTTTTGAAAGCTGTCAGAATGTTGAAGAATCTAGGGCAAATTGAGTTAATGAGATTCTTCTTAGCATGATAACTATTTGTGAGGCATTTTAGTTTTCCTGCTAGCACAATCTTCTTGTTGACATTATTTCAGTGTGTTTCTTATTTCATCAAATTACTACCAAAAACAAAGAGACAAGAACACAAGAAGTTGGCTTTCTGCCAGGGCCAAAACCTCTCCCACTTGGAGAGGAAAACCCGCTTAAAATTCTTCTTATAGAGATTCCAATTGAAGAATACCAAGACCATGACCCTTGACCTATCAAGCCACTCCAAGACCAAGACACCAATCCTCTTCTTACAATTGAAATCATCATCATCATTACTGCTTTACCGAGATCATCATTGTTGCACCATGACTGCTCATTGAGATCACCATTGTGCCTTTACTGAGATCATCTCTACACCTTCATCGAGATCACCATCATAACAATGAGGTCCATATCGAGATATGAATGTCTATTGAGAGTATTCTTGTAGGATCACGAGATCATCATCATGCTTGGGATTGTTACTTGAGATCATCATCATGCTTGTGATTGTTACTTGAGATCATCATCATGCTTGAGACTGTTACTTCTAAGTTTGGAATATAATTGCATCTTAAGTGTATGCCGAGACTGAGGGTGATTCTTTAAGATCCTCTTCTTCACAAAAATGTCGAGACTGTATTCGTGAGACAGAGATATGTCAAGAGTGTATTTCACCGCATATATTCTAAGACTGGCGCTATGTTTTAGCATGCCTAGACAGTGCTTTATTGACACTGTGAGGAGGCTAAAACATCACCAGAAAACACAGAGATCCCTCCATCTGAAAAACCTGAACACCTGCACTTATCTGAAATTTTTGAGTCACTGTATCGATCCGAGATTTCAGAGGATCCGAGTTTTGTACCCCTGTTCTACGCAGACCCTAATGGGGTATATATAATGGTTCGTCTTCCATATTAGCTGACGTCTCATTGTGAACTGTGGAGTCTATTTATTAAGCCGACATGTCATCTCTATATATTATGAAGTCGACTTGACTGTCTTTCACATCGTGTTGTTGGCAGTGTTCTTCTTTGGAGGATGGTGCTTGTCTTGGAGGGCTACTTGACACTAGGTTGACCCATGTACATTACATAAATGCTCAAGAAGAGCTCTTAAACATAATTTTGACTCTTTGACTTTCCTAGACCTATGGAATGAGCAAGAAACTCATTCATATAATTTATAAAAATAATATTCTTTTTCTTGACAAGTACAAAGATCAAAATTATATTGACAAATACCGAACCTAGTTACACTTTTCTTCAACACAGAATGCAGCGAAACGAAATGCAAGTTGTGCGGATGATGGAATATGCCAAGTGAATGCCATCAAATCCCATAAAAACTCCTCAAAACTCCTCTGGAACCACTAATGATGCAATCCTGCTCCTGTGACCTGGCCATCACATACTCTGGAGACCCATCCTAGCTATACTATAGAGGAAAATAAAAATGGGGACATGACAAATCCTCCGGCCCCAAGATTGCTTGCCCTTAAGCAATCTGTATTTGTCCACTGCAGAGGCATCTGCAAGCCGACACCCGGATCCCATATGAACCATTGTGCCACGCCATGCCTCTATGCTAACCAAACATGAATGGATCCATGTGTTACATGGATCCCAAACTAATCTCTGACCAATGTTTTAAAAACCCGAACTAGTGACCGGATCGGTCCACCCAATGAACCGGGTTTCGAACCGGGACCTATCAAGTCTAAACGAACCGGTTTAAAAAAAAATACATTAAATAATTAATTTTTAATTCAAAAAAACTATTTTTAAGATTTAAAACCATGATTCCAAGCCAATAGAAACAAAATATGCAAGGTTTGTTCATCTATATACCACGTAAAGGTGAATATATCAAAATGGCATCGAGTGCAAAACATATCCGCAACAAAATACACAATCAATGAGGCTCTAAATGGCCTCTAGAGTCTGAAAACAATGCTCTAAGTTATTGGGTCACTGAACTACTACAAATCTACATATTAGTGATCAACAACATGATCACTCCTCATCGTGATCAAACTCATCACCACTACTAGACAAGAGATCATCAACATGAGCTACATAAATAATATGCCTCCGAGTTTGAGGACTCCTAAAACTCCTCTACAACTTTAGTAGTAGTAGCAAAAATAGACATCAAAACTACAAATCACTGATCAACATGGTCACTCATGAAACTCATCATTGATTCAACGCTACTAGAAATACATAAACATCATCAACAAGAGATACATGAACATCATCTAGCTCAAAGTATTCAGACTTGGATTGCTCAACCTTATAACATGATAGAAATTGAAAAGGTTTAACATGCCTAACCAATGATTTTGGTTTGAGCGAAGGGTTCATCTCCTCAACCTTATAAAGTGGTAGAAAAAGGTTAGCATGCCTAACCAGTTGTTTTCCTTTGAGTGAAGGGTGCATTCTTGTTAAGGCCATAGTAGAGGAGTTCAACAATCGGTACCACCAACATCAACAAAGTTCAACAATCAATGCGACCATGATCAAGATTCTTAAAGGGCTTCATGCTCTTGATCAAATGCAAATCTCATATGCTCACGCATGATAGAATCAAATGGAAATATTGCAAAGTCCCAAACCATGAAATCTAAAATTCTAGTTTCTCCATATGAAATCCAGTGAGGTCGAAACAACTCTCAAACATCCTGAGTCATTTCATGGTAATGTTAAAAATTTAAGTAAAAGGATGAAAATGAAAATTAAAGGAAATGTCACTTTTACTTTAAGAATTTAACATTACCATTAATTGCCAACATTGTTAAGGTTGAGATGTGTCAAGAAAATGAGAGGGTAGGCATGTTTTTCTTGGAGGGACTATTTTTGGAGGAAAACAACCCCAAATTTCCCTCAAAACAGCTTCAAAACTCACAAAAATGCATTTTGTGGGGTTTATAGTTGCCCTGGCAATAAACCGACTAGTTTAGGACAAAACCAATCAATTTGACCACAAACCGGCCGGTTCCGTCCTAAACCGGTCGGTTAGGACCGGTTTGTCCACTTTTTTGGCGAAATGGAGGGTCAAACCGGACTTTTTTACCGGTTTGACCCGGTGGGCTAGCTAACCGTCCAGTTTGACCGGTTACCGGTTCAGACCGGTCGTTTTTAAAACATTGTCTCTGACTCGTCCCGCCATCAACTGAAACTCCTGGATCCCAATGCCACCATGGCCAATCAACAGCACCCCTGTCACATGGCTCCAGTTGTGCTCTGTCTTTGGCTATAGTTGTTGCTCCATCAATCAAATACCAACTCATCACTTCTCTCCAATCCAACCTATGGCATAGGCCGAGGTCAACGCTACTCTACTGATGTGGGGTTGAATTACACTCATTTTGTCAAAGTTCCAAGGAAGTAGATGTACCATATTTTTCTTCAAAGGATTGAGATCATCAGCCATCAGCACTGTGTTGTTGTAAACCCATTTTGCGAAATTTTAATGTAAATGATGCTAGTAAGACCATGAATGTATGTAACAGCCTAGGTAAGCCTATTATTTTGGCGATAATTTCATTCTAGGAGGTTTTTTGTCTCATTGACTCATGTGTTTCTAAACATGGATGGTAAGAAGATTTTTTCCCAGTAACCTCACCCCAAAGCTAAGGTGAAATTTGTCATCAAAGTCTTAAGTGAGTCCTAGTGTTCTAGTCGAGTCTTATGTAAAAGTGACTTGGGAATAATTTAAGCTAATTCGCTAAATTATTTTATTACAAATCACTTGGTCTATTAGATCATATTGTGTCACAAAATTGGGTATGTAATTTGAGGGTCTAAGTCGAACGGGTATCCCCCTTTGAGGGTTGAATTGTAAAAATCTTATGTAAAAAATATTTTAGTGCATGGTCCCTCATACTTAAACACCATGGCTAAAATATTAGAGGGTGGAAAAAATATTTAATCCCCTCAAGTGTCAATTAATTAAATTTTTTGGCAAAATTAAATTAAAATCCTAAGCCAAAAATTTAATTAATTAGAGTCAAAATTAAATGTCTAGAGAAATTAAATTCTCCAAGTGGAAAAATTCATGGGTATCAAAAGAATTAATTTTTGGAGGTCCCCCACCAAGGGAATATTGGAAATTTCAAGAAAAATTGGACCCTTGGACCTTGGTGGTTAAGTCAAAGTCAATTTTTTTAGGAAATTAACTCAAAATAATTAATTTTGAGCTAATAAAAAAAAGGATTTAATGAGAAATTCGAAAATTCCTCAAAATAAATATTTTCAACGGCTAAGATTAAAAGATCATCAAGGATTTATCAACGGCCAAGATTATTTTGACGAAGATCAAGCCAACTAGTTGTTAATTTTCCACTATGAGGATTTATCTATAAATTAGAGTTATTTGTATGTCAAATCCATCTAATGTCTGGCTAAGAAATTGTTGCAGAAGCATTGATGTAACACTATTGTCCCGCTGGGAACATTTATTTGAATCATAATAAAGACTTTGGGGTGCAGTTCAAGGTGTTCAATGTTCGTTGATTTGTGGTATGTGCTAGGTACGGGCTTTCCTATATTGTGTTGATTAATGTTAAAATTTGTTTTTCATTAGATGGGGATAAAGTCATTCTATTGATAGATTTTGGGTTTATCTTAGATGATTTGATTCGCCATATGTCTAACAAATTTTCTTGAGAAATATATATAGTGTTTGCAAGTTCCCCAATCCTTGGTCTCCAAGTTCACAAACTGTGGGCATGAACTAACTTTGTTTGGACTCCAAATATTTATGTGGTTGATTTAACTTCGCTAAGGCTATAGTGTGCATTAATTTTCCAAAGTATTATTAGCCATTTATCAAAGAAAAACTCAATAAAAAAATTATTTCT
Source organism: Pinus tabuliformis (assembly GCA_031772625.1). Classification (NCBI taxonomy): domain Eukaryota; kingdom Viridiplantae; phylum Streptophyta; class Pinopsida; order Pinales; family Pinaceae; genus Pinus; species Pinus tabuliformis. The sequence continues at coordinate 85,257,836 of CM062809.1, forward strand.
CAAAATTTATTTTAAAACCCTTGTATATTTGTAAATTTTGTAAATTATTTGTAAATTATTTTTGCTAATTGGGGTTTTGGGGTTTTGAGATTTTGTATATATTTGGGGTTTTGGGTATTTGTAAATCTATTTGTGTAGGTGAAATCAAGTGGAGAAAGTTGGAATAGAGCTAGATCTAGGCCCTTGAGGGTAAGATCTAGTCTCTACAATTTTTTGCAAGGCCAACCATCTAAGAATTTGCAGAAAAATCCAAATCTGAAGCAAATAAATTTTTATGAAGTTGGGGTTTTGAGTTTAAACCCTCTTGGGCCCAGATCCAGCCTCTCCAAGACCAACATTGGCCTTTATCCCCCTGCATCAACCTTAAGGCCCTCTCTGTCATCATTTTTGCCCTCTTTTGGGTAGGTCGTAAGCCCTAGAGGCCTCGACCTCCCTGCTTACCCCCAACGTTAGGGGTTTTAGGCCTTCTAAGGCCTAGCCATGGGCCCTAGGCCACTCGGCTCCCCTCCTAAACCATAAACGGTTGCCCTAAGTGCTAGCCGTGGGATTTTCAGCCCTATAACCCTAGCCACAAAACCTAAGAGGGCTTTCTCCCTCCTCCTTAGGCCTCCTCCTTGAGCCGCTAGCCTTTCTTGGCCTCTTTGCCTCTTTCATGGTCTTCCTTGGCATTTTTCCTTGGCCTTTAGCCCTCTCCTAGCCCTAATTTGACCCTTAGCCATTTCTAAAAGTTTTAGGACTAAATACTTGGTGGGTTTTGCAGGAAAAAGTTGCTCAAAGTTGGTGTTTTCAAGTGAATCATTGGAGAATTTTTTGCAACTTTGACAAGTTCATCTTCAAGGCCTTGGGCCTAGGGTTTTCTCTCTAAACCCTAATTTATCACTGTTTTATTACAGCTGTAAATTCCGATTCCTAACAGTGATATTACTGCCCTAAAAATACATCTAATTGGTCAAAATACTCCTAAATTGCAAAATAATTTTTTTCTAAAATTTTGGCTACTTAGGTATTGCATATCTAGCCTACATCTAAATTTTAGCTCGCTGGAATTTCTCTGCATAACTGAATAATCAGATCTGATATTTTCTGAATATCACACCTAAGAGGGCTAAAAAATTTCAAATTTTCAATTTTGGCAAATTTTTCCAAGTTTTGCACTTGATTTGGGACTTGCTATAGCATCAATAGCTCACCAATTTTCTGATTTACTTACTGTTGTAATAAGTTATTTCAGATTTGATATGTCACTAAATATTGCATCTTAAAGTGGGCTAAACTCATAATTTACATTAAGCAAAGTGTTGGGCATCTCATTGAGCATCTTTGGTTATCATAGGCTTGTTGTTTCTTGGGTCTATATTGATTTACTTATTGTTGTTCTATTTTCATCACAAGTGTCTTTTTCATAGTAGTTTGTTGTTAAGCTCTAATAATTGATTATCTTGAGGTAGATTTGAGAATTCGTTAACTTGGCACTTCAAACACTCAAACATCTAAGTTCTAATCTTGTTGATGAGTTAGGTCAATTTGGGCATTACAGATCTAATTGGCATTCTGATAAGAACATCTTGAGTAATTATTGTTGGCATCTTGTATTGATAATCATTGGTGGATAAGCGCTCTAAGTCCTTTTAATTGATATCATTGGTTAATTAATAAGTGGATAAGTGCTTCAAGTTCCTTAATTGTTGTCATTGTCTAAGAGCATTATCATTGGCATCTATCTTATCTCAAGTAATGGTTATTGGCATCTCATTGGCTAATTATTGAATAGAGGGTCTCTTGTCTATTGTTAGCACTTGTATCATTGAGCACTTGGTCTTGTTTAAGATTGTTTTCCAATAAATTGTTAAAGTACTCTTGTTATAACATAATTAACTTCAAGTACTTGAATCACACAAACAAATCTTAAACTAAGACTCAGTCATAATCTTGCATTTCACCCTAAGCATAGTTGCATTAATAACTTACCTCCAAGCATAAGCTTGGTTGATAGACTCCTAGGACAAACCTTTCTGATTTAGCTTGAGAGATTCATCCTTCCTTAGTGGTTAACACAGTGACCTTGTAGTCGTCAGAGCCACACTCTCTACAGCACCGGAGGCACTGGGTGGTTGGAAAACAGGGGAAGGTATCGTTAATTAGGCCTCTGCCTGCTTCCCACTGGCTTCCATTCCACAACTTACTCTAAAGATTGTTTCTCAAAATAGCTAAGGGAAAGGTTCCATTTAGATTAGGCATATAATCTAAAAATAACCAAGATCCTTGCATCACACTTAGGTCTTAGGATTTGCATCTCATATAGGTTAGTCAATCATATAAGCAACAGTTGTCCATCAGGTTACTCGGTCATGATTTATAATAAGCAAGAACTTGACTCCATAAGGCATTGATCTCAATTCTAAATCTAATCAAATCCTTAATCTTGCTAAATTTTCACCAAGTAGTTAGGCCACTCAACTGTGTCTCCTAAGCAAGTTGGTTCCCAACTTGCTTTCCATCATCTCATTTCCATAGCGACTACCCCCCATAACTTGTTGTTGGAAGATAGCTAGAATGGAGTGGGCAGGGATCAGAGTGACAGCCCCCATTGTTGTTGTCACGGTGTCTGTACCATCCGAGAGACAATAGGCTATGATCTGGAATTTATCTAGGACAAAGAATTAAAGGTATTACAGACCCATGTGCATGGTTGTGCCTATGTTACTTTATGCAATGGATCGATAACATTACGAAATACATAGACACCGAGGCAATCAGAGAAAACATAACCGTCAAACATGTAAACAAAACAAGTTTAATAAGGAGTTCACCCAATGCTCCTAGGCTACGTCTCCTGGTCCAGCCTTTCAATAGTGGCCTCTCTATTATGTTTTCAAGAAGAGTTTTTACAACAGTGAGCTCGATTCAAGACTCACTAAACAGAATGAAGTCAGTAGGAACGAAGTGCACAGACTCTCCTTACTGAAACTCGACCTCTGAGAGTCACAGTAGTATGAGAGGCTTATGCCGAGGAGTTGCTTGAACCTTTCAAGCCTCCAATGGAGTACACAGACTCTCTGACTCTCTCTGGCTCTGTCTGGCTCGATGCTACCTTCAAGTTAGCTCGGCTTCTACTCTATTTTTTCTGTTATTAGCTTCTTGTGTCTCTGTGTGTGCTTCTCTGTGTTATCCTCTCTGTTTCTATCAGGTCATGGCTTTAAAGCCAGTCTGTTCTTTGATTGCTCGTTTCCGCTTCCCAACCTTCTGGTTTCTTTACCTCTGTCCGTTCGAATTCCTCTGCTCTGCGTCATCATCACTGGGTAACGCCTCGCAAGGAGATGGCCACCTGTTTCCCAATGAACTGGGTTTCAGATTCCTTGAATTATTTTTGAATGGCCGTTAATTCCGTTTGCTTCAAGATCGCCAGCGAATCATGAATCGTTTGCCAACTCATCATCCACGTCGGATTTCAAATCCCCTGTCATCTTGCTTTTTGACTTTGTCAAATCCGATCAATCATCGAGACGCATCTCCGCCATTGATCTGGGCCCCCCAGATCCTACGGTCGTCCTTCATATCGGGCGGACAAGTCGCACGATGTTTACTCATCCGATGCGGGCAGCTTTCTCTCACATCCGCCGGACACGTGTCGCTCGATGTATGGCATCGGACTAGACTCAGTCAAGACTGCTTACTGCCTCGAGGCCTTCCGATATCCTGCCGATTTGTGGAATCCCGCGCTACGGAACCAAATGCGTTACTTTTCCGAATTTTATAGGGGTTTCGGGTTCCGATGCTTCCGGACTTTCCTTCACTGAGGGGGACACCCTGCGCTAATCGCGTATCAGAAACCACCCCCGTTTCTTGATTTGGCCTCCGGTTTTGCCAGTTTGCACCAGTGCACGTTACCATGGGCCAACGGTCTACGCGCTCAACCGAAGGTCCTCGTTGCTCCGCTCTGGCCACAACTGCAGTTGTTACGAGGATTCCTTCTAATAGCTTTGATTTTTTCTAGGACTTGAACCTTTTAGCAAAATTTGAAACAAGTCATGAAAACTTAGAGAGTGTTCTAGGATCCAATTCGGATCACGGCCCTCCCACTGAAAAGCTTTTGGACCACCAAGAGTTGGTTTTCTTTTAAGCATCAATCAAGTTAGGGTATTGCTTCCTCGCTTGCTCAATTTCTATCCATTTCGCACTGCTTGGTTTTGAACCATTGAGTCCAATCTTGAGGTATTCAACATCTCCTCTGCGCATAGTTCTTACCTTCCTGTCCAGAACTGTATCTTCCTGCAATTCATTAAGATATTCAGGAAACAGATCATCAATAGAAGGCAATTGACTCTGCTCTTCGGGATCTTCGCATAATGAAGGTTCAAATAGTCTCAAGTTGTCTGCATTAACCACTGAGTAGATGTGCATATAAGCTGGTAGATCAAGGCGAAAAGCATTCTTAACAATTTTCTCAAGTATCTTGAAAGGTCCATACCTTATTGGCCTTAGCTTCTTACCTTCACCTTGCATTGATCTTTGCTGATATACAGCCAGACTTGATCACCAACTTGGAAACATGCTTCATCTGATGCTTGTCATGCTTTGCCTTGTACTTGGCTTGGCTCTTTTCCAGCTGTTCCTGTACTGTCTGGTGAATCTCTTGGATTTGTTCAATGAACTTGGTTGCCTTGTCCACATCATTGTGTCCATCAAATGCTATGTCTTTACCAAAGACAAAATCCAAGGGAGACCTTGGTGTGAAACCAAAACAGGTCTCGAAAGGAAATCTTTGTGTAGAAGAATGTTTAGCTCGGTTGTAAGCATGTTGCACATAACATAAATATTCATCCCAATGTTTTAAAGCTCCAACTCCGACTCCGACTCGGTCGGCTCAATTTCGATCACTCGGTCGTTGTAAAAAATACATTAAATATTTTTTTTTATAAAAGAACATAATTTTAAAGATTTTCATTCATGTTTCCAAACACATAGCATTATAATATAGATGAAAGACAACATATGATCAAAGTAGGCTCATGAATAGATCCATTATATCAAACTGGCACCTAGTGCACTGTCCAATGGCAATACATACATGATCAAAAATTCAAAACAAAAAACACATAACCAAGGAGGCTAGAAATAGGAGCAAGTGGATTATCACTATGGCTATCTATAGCTAATGTGTGTGATTGCAGGATTAGCTTTGCATCTTTGGAGGAGGGCCGTAGAACTTTGGTGCCCTGTTTCTCCTCCATTGTGACCTATTGCAGACTGCCTAAATTATCAGATCTGAAGCATTACCATACAAAGCCTAATCACATTAAAGATTGATTATAATAACCCTAAAACAATCAAGTTTAATCACAGACTAATCACAAGGGGTTCAGTAAGTATCCTAGCTCTTGTTCTTGCATATTTATGCACTGACCTTGACTGACAGTGGGGTACAATGACTGATATCCTTTGACAATGGTATATTTTGAAGTCTGGTGCATTTCTTCGCTCTAGCATTTGCTTTGGTGATTGATTGCTTTTTGTTCTGCAATGCCATCTTAGAAATACTAACCTCTTAGTTCAGAATTTCATTTGCATAGTCATTTAAATTTGACTGTCAAGTTGCTTCTCACATAATCATTGTTAGCAATCTCCTTTAATCTTGAGTTGTTGTTCTTAAATACTCTTTAAAAGTCATTGATATATAAATGTTATCTTGTAAAGTGAGAACACTCTAAGCAAATAACATACTTAAGTGTACATGACATTGTAATGTTTCATTGATCAATCATTGGAAGTACTATTGTAACCCGGTGTGTTGCAAGTGATACTTCATAAATTGAAAAATCATTTAACAGTGCTTATGTTGGGACATTTGGCTATAAGTATGTTCAGCTAAAGCAATCTAACATAATTTCGTAATTCACATTCTCCAAAAGATTGCTACTTGGCTTAAACTTTAAATATTATTGGTTAATCTAAGAAGCTGTTCATTTTTGTTTCTTAGCAACCTCATCTGCCATTGTTGAGGATAAATACTTTGAGCTCTTGATTTCCACTTGCTCCTATACTCTCAAAGGACAAACATAAAAGTGAAGTGATAATCCAATTGGAGTCCCCAACACTCAGCAAAATCCTAAAAAATTAAAAAAAATATAAAAAAAAATGTTGTTTTTGGGGTTCACTGGCTGCATGAACTGACTCGGCCGAGTCATGCTATAACTCAGTCGGGTCAGTCATAACTCGGCCGACCGAACCGAATTTTCTGTCGGGTTGAGATTTTTTTCCCGGCTCAGACCAACTCGGCCGAGTCGGTTCCGAGCTGACCGGATCTTAAAACAATGGTTCATCCCAAAGTTTGGGATGCTTGCTGCAATAGCCTCTGAGTAACTGGATCACTGTCCTGTTGACCACTTCTATTTGGCCATCTTTTTGCGAGTGAAAGTTGTGCTCTTCTTCAGCCTGGTGTCCATCAATTCCCACAAACTTGACCAAAATTTCCCAACAAATCGGTTATCTCGATCAGATATTATGGAAGTGGGTAATCCAAAATGAACCCATACATGCTAAAAGAACAACTTTGCAGTTTGTTCCGCTGTAATCTGTTTTTTACAAGGTATTAAAATACACATTTTGTTGAACCTATCCACAACAACATATAAATAATCATGACCTTTCCTAGATTTAGGCAGTCCTCCAACAAAGTCCATGGAGACACTTTCCCAAGGATGAGAAAGAACTGGTAGTGGAGTGTACAAGCCTAGTTTTCTATTGTTGGGCTTGCTTTTTGCACACATGGTACACCCTCTTACATATCTAGAAACTGTCTCATTCATTTTTGGCCAATAACAAAATCTTTGCATCTGTGCAACTATTTTACTTACACCAAAGTGACCTAATATTAGAGAAGTGTGTGCTTCTCGAATTATCTTTACTCTTTCAATTTGTGGAATGCATAGCTTCCCAAAATGATACAAGAGTTGGCCCTTAACATGATAATCCAATTCTTCTACTCGTTTGCCTTGACTTAAAGTTGCATATACATCTTTAAAATCTATATCTTGAGCATATTGTTCAATGTAACTCTCATGCAATACTGAATTATGCTTGAGTATAGTAGATGCATTTATAATTAATCTGGACAACATATCTGCAACTTTATTGTGTATGCCCTTTTTATATCTGATGAATAAATGAAATTGTTGTAGAAAACCCATCCATCTATAGTGTCTTGATTGCTGCAACTTAGTTTGGGAATGTAGATATTGAACTGGTTGATGATTAGCATGTATAACTGTCTCTTTGCCCATTAAGTAATGTTTCCACTTTTTCACACTCTGTACTAATGCATACAATTATAACATATGGGTTTATCGTGTTGCATCAACACTGCTCCCATGGCATAGTCACTGGCATCTGTTTCAATCTCGAATGGTCTTTGAAGATCGGGCAGTGCTAGTACTGGCATTCTACTAATATTTTCTTTCAAGGTGTCGAAGGCTTTCTGCTATTTGCCTCCCCACTGAAACACCTTGTTCAATCCTGTTAAAGCATGTAAGGAAGCTGCAATTAAGGAAAAGTTAGAAATAAACTTTCTCCAATATTGTGCTGCTCCTAAGAAGCTTCTAACTTCTGTAGCAGATTTGGGTTTAGGCCAGTTTATAATGACTGCAACCTTAGAGGGATCTATCTTCAATTCACCACCCCCTACTATATGTCCCAAATAATTCAAAGATGTTTTTCCAAATTCACATTTTGAGAGTTTAACATAAAGATTTTCTCTTTTCAAAACATCTAGAGTCTGCTTAACATGCTTTAAATGTTCTTCCCGCGTTTTTCTAAATATAAGAATGTCATCCAGATATTTAATAACAAAATCATCAAGAAAAGGTCTGAGTACATCATTCATTATTCTCATGAAAGTAGCAGGAGCATTAGTTAAGCCAAAAGGCATAACCAGCCACTCATACAATCCCTGCTTTGTTTTAAAAGCAGTCTTCCATGCATCTTGCTCTGCAACTCTGACTTGATGATAGCCACTATGCAAGTCTAACTTGGAAAATTAAACAACTTCTTTCAACTGATCTAATAGATCATCTATGCGAGGAAGGGGATAATGATTTTTTATCGTTATCTTATTCAGTGCTCGGTAATCAATGCACATTCTCCACGAGCGATCTTTCTTTCTCACCAGAACAATTGGAAACCCGCATGGTGATGTCCTAGGTATGATGAACCCCTTCTCGAGCAACTCCTGTACCTACTTCTTGATTTCTGCATTCTCTAAAGCGGACAACCTGTACATTCCGATGTTAGGCAATCGAGCATCTTGCTGCAAATAAATATCATGCACTATTTCCTTTTCGGGCGACAGACCTTTAGGTTCTAGAAACAATATATCATATTTTGAAACAACTTGTTCTAAATCAGCTTGTTGTTTAGCATCACAGCCCTCAAATACATTAGTTTTATCAAGTTTCTTTTCCTTTACAACCATCAGTAAAATTTGTTTGCATGAATTTACAATTCGTTTCATCTGCCCTGAGTTTATGAGAGTATAATTATTCTTGAGCTTATGAGCTCTTACAATATATTCGATTCCATCTTTAACGAGTAGATACTTGTTCTCAGCTCTATAGAAAATAGCTTTTCTATCATATAAGTAAGGGCTTCCTAAAACAATTCCACATATATCCAAAGGAACTATATCTAACTCAACCTCATCTACAAATGTTGACCCAAAAGAAAACTTAAGTTTACATTGTCTAGTCACTTGTAGCTTTGCTTTATCACATAACCAACCTAATGGATATGGTTTCTTCTGAGGTGTGGTTAGTAATCCCAATTTCTTTACAATTGCTTCAAAAATTAAATTTACTTGTGAGCCACTATCAAACAAAGTATCAATCTTTTGATGATTGGAAATAACTCGAATATGAAAAAGCTCATGTCTTCTTCTCTCATTTTCTTCATTATCAGTAGATTATGCAGAATTACTAATAGATGCTTCAGAATTTTTACCTTTTATACCTGTGGCTGCGATTGTTGCTTCATCTCCTGAGTCTGACCCCAAATCCTTTTGAATAGTTGCAGCAATCTTCTTCTTCTTGCCCTCGAACTTCTTAGGTTTCAGCTCCGGATGCAGAATCCAGCAGTGTTCATCATCATGCCCATCCTTCTTACAGTGAGTGCATGAAGACTTGCTTTTCTGTACAGTGTTTGTCTTCCTCTCTTTCCATTTCTGTTTTCTTTTCTCCTTATTTTTGCTTGCAGTGGGTTTGGATGATCCCCCAACTTTTGGGTTCCCATTCTTACCTCTAGCTTCTAGATGCGTAGCTTGAACAAATACCTCATCTATGTTGGTGGGATTAAACATGAGAATAGTGTGCCTCATGTAGCTGTGTAGACCACCTATATACTTCAACAGAGTCTCAGGTGAGTCTAAATAAATTCCTAGAATCAAAGCTCTTTTCCTAAATTCTTGGGTGTAACCTTCTACACGTTGCCCTTTTAGTTGTCGAAGAGTTTGCCAGCTCATCATGGCTTGCTGCATGTAGGCTAGTGGATAGAATTGATTTTTAATTGCAAAAACAAATTCACTCCAGACAGAAAGAATCTTACCATGTTTCTTCATGTCATCTTGTGTCTTGCCTTCCTACCATACCAAGGCAGTGCCTCCAAGGCGTAGGCTGGCCAGCTGAATCTTACTCTTGTCTGAGTCAATGCTCTGCACTATGTAATAAACATCAATCTGTCTGATCCAATTATCCAGCTTCTCTGCATTCAACTCTCCATCATATATTGGTAAATCAAATTTAACATCTAATTTAATCAAAGATGTCTTCTTTTTATTTTCAGGGCTATTAGGAGGCGTGAGAAATTTTTCTTCTTTCCCTTTGCCTTTAGAGTGGTCATGGAGGAGAGATTCTTCTACTCCTTTGTCTTGTTTGGAGCTTGATGAATCCTCATCTCTATGTTTCTTAAAGTCCCTATACATTTCCTCCACCATGGATCTTATGGTCATAAAACTATCCATGAACTGGGGGTCTGATTCCAAGGGATTTTCTTCTGACATTTTCCTCTTAGAATAGACTCTTCCAATTTTCGGGTTAGTTTCAGCCAATTCTCCTTCTCCTAATTTAAGCTTTGATCTAGTTAGCATTCAACAACAAAATCCAGCACAAGCTTGTCTAACCTTAGTAACCTAGAGCTCTAATACCACTTGATCTGGAATTTATCCAGGACAAAGAATTAAAGGTATTATAGACTCATGTGCATGGATGTGCCTATGTTACTTTATGCAATGGATCGATAAGATTGCGAAATACATAGACACTGAGACAATCAAAGAAAACATAACAGTCAAACATGTAAACAAAACAAGTTTAATAAGGAGTTCACCCAATGCTCCTGGGCTACGTCTCCTGGTCCAGCCTTCCAGTGGTGGCCTCTCTATTATGTTTTCAAGCAGAATTTTTACAACAGTGAGCTTGATTCGAGACTCACTAAACAGAATGAAGTCAGTAGGAACGGAGTGCACAGACTATCCTTACTGAAACTCAACCTCTGAGGGTCACAGTAGTATGACAGGCTTATGTCGAGGAGTTTGCTTGAACCTCTCAAGCCTTCAATGGAGTACACAGACTCTCTGACTCTCTTTGGCTCTGTCTGGCTCGATGCTACCTTCAGGTCAGCTCGGCTTCTACTCTTTGTTTTCTGCTATTAGCTTCTTGCGTCTCTGTGTGTGCCTCTTTGTGTTATCCTCTCTGCTTCTGTCAGGTCATGGCTTTAAAGCCAGTCTGTTCTTTGACTGCTCATTTCCGCTTCCCGGCCTTCTGGTTTCCTTACCTCTGTCCATTCAAATTCCTCTGCTCTGCGTCATCATCACTAGGTAATGCCTCGCAGGGAGGTGGCCACCTATTTCCCAACGAACTGGGTGTCAGATTCCTTGAATCATTTTTGAATGGTCGTTAATTCCGTTTGCTTCAAGATCGCCCGCAAATCATGAATTGTTTGCCAACTCATCATCCACGTCGGACTTCAAATCCCCTGTCATCTTGCTTTTTGACTTGTCAAATCCGGTTAGTCATCGGGACGCATCTCCGTCGTTGATCTGGGCCCCCCAGATCCTATGGTCGTCCTTCATATCGGGCGGACAAGTCGCACGATGTTTACCTGTCTGATGCAGGCGGTTTTCTCTCTCATCCGCCGGACACGTGTCGCTCGATGTGTGGCATCGGGCGGGACTCAGTGAAAACTGCTTACCGCCTCGAGGCCTTCCGATATCCTGCCGGTTTGTGGAATCCCGCGCTACAGAATCGAATGCGTTACTTTTCCAAATTTTATAGTGATTTCGGGTCCGGGCGCTTCGAGGCTTTCCTTCACTGAGGGGGATGCCCTGCGCTAATCGCGTATCAGAAACCACCCCCGTTTCTTGATTTGGCCTCCGGTTTTGCCAGCGCGCGTTACCATGGGCCAACTATCTACGTGCTTGACCGAGGGTCCTTGTTGCTCCACTCTAGCCACAATTGCAACTGTTACGAGGATTCCTTCTGATAGCTTTGATTTTTTCTAGGACTTGAATCTTTTAGCAAAATTTGAAGCAGTCATGAAAACTTAGAGAGTGTTCTAGGATCCAATTCGGATCAAGCTAGAATGTTGATGAACTATCAGCCTACATCCTACTACCAACTGGAGCATGTAGTATCCCTCATCTCGAAGGGCCCCTACTATACTATGCTCCTGACTAAGGATACTCTGTCATAAGGGTACCAATTCATGATCTCCCGCCAATCTAAGTCATGGGCACCAATGTAAGGAACAAGTCTATTATGTTGATGTTGGTCCACGCTAAACTCACGCAACCCTGTCTATTCAATCAACAATGTCCAACTAGTAAACCATGCCTCTCTCCCTATAATGGGTACAAGTGGTCAAACCGTGTTTCATGCCCTGTCCATGTACTCCTAGAGAGGGTTTCTCCCGGAAAGTACTGCAGCTATGCCAGCTGCTACTACACCTATCTACACCTCATCAGTGCGTAGGACCAAGGATGGATGCACCACCATCTCCAAAAGACCCTCCCTCACCTAACTACAAACTCCACGCTCCTCTGGTCTACTAACCTTCTGAAAAACTATCATGTCAAGCTCCAACACCTCTTGACAACAAGTGTCTGCAAATACTACCACCTTATTCGTTGTTTGTACATCTACCTGCTCCTCATCAATGGTTGGCCCCAAGGATGGTTACTCATTTTCCACCATCATGGGCTCAACCTGAACCACTAGCTGACTCTCCAAAGATGGCCCATCACACACACTATGCTCCACGTTGCTCATGCTGAATGGGAACAATCTGTTGCTCATCAATCTCCTCTACTAAACATGGCTGCAACTTTGCACTGATGTCAACAACTCCCCATGACTGGTCACACTCCTCAAAAAACCCATGGACCCAACCATAGAATAAGAATCATCATCCTGAAGGTCAGAAGAAATCTCCCCCTGATCTACCCCTGCCATCTCCTCAATGTCACTCAAGCATGAGCGTTCAAGTCCCCAAGGTTCCTTGCAAACGAAGCAAAGACCTTTTCTCCTCAGTTCATTCTTGTTGCATGGTTGGTCACGACTCACCACAAATCCTCTGCAATTCCTCCTGGGTCAATCGTCTCCTAAACAGACCAATGTTTTTCTCAACCAACCTTTCGGCTAGTTCATAAGCAGTAGGTGAGACCAATTGTTCTCTCCAAATGACCAACAATGTAGACTATAACTTCCTGCAAATGGCATCATGACCTCCCACACATGAAGACAAAATGGAATTCATAAGTGTTTTGACAGTGTCAGGATGATGTTTCCTAATGCTGAAGAAGCATTGGAACATGGAGAATTAATGTCATCACACTCTAAGTCAAGCATGAGGTCATAAGATCTAACCAAGGCCATGACTTCTAGAATCTATAGCTTCTTCCCAAAGGTAGGACCCTCACTTTTATCCAAATCCTTAAATGTCTCTACTATCAGTCTGAAGACTCTCCTCATTATGTCATCACTATAAGGAGATATAGGTGCGGTCAGCATCATGATACAATTGAGACAAGAGGCAACTGGGAGTTTGACCCCTACACAAGGGTGCTCCAAATATTTGGGTTGTACTATGGAAAGCATGGTTGGCTTTAGAGCCCAAATCAAGCTCTTCCCATCTAATTGATACACCTTAGAGAGGAGTGAAGCAAGTTCTTCCAATTTGAGAAGGGCTTTTACTGAAAGCCCTGTAAATCTCAAATTTGTCCCAAGTGAACAGATTTTATATCCCATTTCATGTTCCTTTTGTGGCTGCTCTTGTTGTAGCATAGAAAGTATCCCCTTGGAAGGGTTCTGTTGATTGTTGTTGTTAGTTTATTAAGGGAGTTTGTGAAGGTTTGATCCATGTTTTAGTCTAATGAAGTCAAGTACGACTAGCAGGACATTGACTGACAGCGTAACAAAAGTACATAATGGACCTCTCACTTGACTCAGCAATTGTTGGACACTATGCATCGCACTATTAGACCCTAGCTCAACATTCTGACTTAAAGTCTTACGGCAGACTTTACAGTAGCAATTACTCAGACCTCAACACATCACCCATACATGTTTGCAAGATGCAATAATAGCAATAGCACAAGACTTACCTCAACAATCAAAAACCTACTGCCCTAACTCGATCTTGCTTAGACATACAAATGACATGGCCAGCTGACTTATTACTGACAAACCCTAGTGTTGCACATACATCATTCAACTTAGAAGACTTAGCTTTTGGATCATATACCAAACTCTGGCAACATATAACATTTACACATTGTTTCCAACACTAATGTTCAGCCCAATTACATAGAGAGTACCTCATGTAGACTTCATTTATGACTCACTCATTCAGCGAAGATACATTACAGTTTTAAAGACACTTGTAAGCATGTCCTTTGAAGTTTTAATTTCAAATGAGCAATATGGTTCGAGATAATGCTTCAAGTTGTCAAAGACCGATTGGTAATGTCCAAAAACACATTCAACATTGATACAAGTTCATGAACACCCTTCTTTTAATTTTAATATGAAATATGCAGTGGATATCAAGGAAAAAGGAACCTAGTGCATGTCCCTGCAAGGTACTCTTCATGATAATGTTCAGCCATCTATACATTCTACAAGAGTTGATTCCAACATTCATGTGCATTGACCCTCTGACAAATCCAACCTCTGAGATACTCCGCTTCCAAATAATTTTGTACTCCTGAATTGCTTACGGTCTGTCAGTTTAATGGCAATCCAGACTACTAAGCTCTGAAAACAGCGAAAGACAAACACGGCTTGTCAAGTAGAAATAATCACACCCTGTTTCTAGAGAATTTCGAACTCCTACTGAACAATTTCAACAAATTTGTCCTCCACGCAACGCTTGACCCAATCGTTGATTCTGAATGCATCCATCGCAAATCGATAGCCACGCACCAATCTTGTTTTGAGACTTCCTCTCAGCATAACAATTCTTTAAAAAACATCTCGTCACCATTAGCAAATAAGTCAGTCGCTTCTGAAAAATGATTCTCAGTCTGGCAACAAAATAACTCAGACTATCAAAGGTTCTCGGCCTACTCTAGCAACTGTTGATTGTGCCCAGATACATGTGTTGATAATAATCATGCTTCAAGTGAATATTTCCCTTTGAATTGCAATAGAGAAAGGTTTTCGGCCTTACAAATGTATGAGTCAGCCCCCGTGGCTTTAATACAAAAATCGTTGAGCACCAAAATGTACCTCAATAACTCGGTATCCCCTTCAATTTTGTTGCCTTTCCACGAGCTCTGTTGACCATAGTGCGATGTGACTCCACCTCACAACCAATTGTAACTCGACTCTAGTCTGAGCATTGCAAAACTCTGCCCGATTTCACATTAAGAGACTCGACCTGCAAATAATTTGGGAATAAATCTTCGGCCTGAGCAATCGTGGAGCTCACTAGAGATATATCTCGTTGCGCCCTTTGCAGATGGCTTTAAAACCTTTGGCCCCATTAATACTTTTATGGTCTATCAATAAAATGATTAACTTGGCATTTGCATAAAAGAATCTGCCCTCTTTTAAAATAATTTGTTCAAACAATAAAAATTTGGCCCTTAAAAAAAAATCAACTCATAAACTTTGGCCCTTCGCAAAAAAGAAGAAATTTTGATACATGTTTGTCACTTTCTTTTAAATGCAACAACCATGTTGTCGCCCAATCATTAAGCAAAAGACAAATTAGAAAAAAACTATCTAATGCTTAGTAATAAAAAATTTGTAGGGCGGCCAAGATAAATTCCCCCAAAATTGTCGAAATAAGCAAGCAAATTGAAAAATTCGACATTTTGCGGAATCACTGCAATAATCCCGAGACCCTCAAACCATAATAGCTGCAACTGAAAACCCGCAAGTTGGCAAGATGCATTGCTTTGATACCACTGTAATGTCCCAAATAATAAATTTGCTAGATATTGCTTCAGAAAATTTAGCAGTCAATTTAAATAAACCATGAGCACAAATTTGAACCACAAAATCAACAACAAACTAGAAATATCTTCCACAACTGAAGAATAACAATACAAAACATGCAGAGGAAACTCAACCTTATTTTATTAATATAGATAGTACATGCAAATATTGAAAATGGTTGAGAGAATGGCCTCCATAAATATTTGCTACAAGCAGAAACTGGGCCTCCAAAATCCGAACTAAAATATCAATAAGCTGCAACCTATGAATTCTAGTTGAATTCACCAAGGTGAGAGATGGTTTCTCGCCTACTCTCCCTGAATCACCCGAGGGTTTCCGTTCTGGAGCTACAACTGAAGCTGGGAACTCTCGGTTCTCCAAACCTCTCCACAAGAAAATATCACAACTCAAGGATGTCCCAAATGATCTTCTCCTTCTCCTTTTTAAAGATCCAATAGATAGATCTTCAAGCCTCTAGAAGCATCTTATTTTATTATTTTATTATTATTCTAGAAGTTCCCTCTTGACTCCATCTAAGTGAATTTTTAATTTTAATTTACTTAAGTTGCTTTTAGCCTTTTTCCCTAATTAATTATTTTTTGTCACTTTTAATCCAAGAAAATGGTAAATCACCCGTCATACTCTCTTTGGCCACTAGAAGTCACTTATCAGCATCCGATCCTGTAGATCTTTTCGTTATGATTCCAACAAGCTATTACACCAAGGCGTTCCATCAAATGATCCTCCCGGAATACCATCTCGAGCATAATTAATTAAGTCAAGCCCAACAATAACCTCGTTTTTTGAAATTTGTCAGAATCCAACAGAACGAAATGCAAGTTGTGTGGATGATGGAATATGCTAAGCGAATGCCATCGGATTCCATAAAAACTCCTCCGGAACCGCTAATGATGCAATCCTGCTCCTACTGCTTGGCCATCGCATACTCTGGAAACCCATCCTGGTTGTACTATAGAGGAAAATAAAAAAGGGGACATGACACAAACTATGTGACAAATATCTTGGCCATCACATACGCTGGAAAACCATCATGGTTGTACTATAGAGGAAAATAAAAATGGGGACGCAACACAAACTAATATCTAACTCATAAATTTGAAAAGTAAAGAATTATTATACCTAAAGAGGATAAATTGAAAAAATTAAACCAAATTCAATTGATTCTTACCGGCATGGCATGCCAACATATGATAAAAATGTCTCAGCAAGTTGCTTCACCCTCTCATTGAATAGATCTTTCAAATTTTTTAGCTGCAATACCAACATAAAAATACTTAGAGGTTTACAATATATGAGGTATAAATTTATAATAGACTCTGTGTTTTACAGTATGTCTTCAAGTGTTTTTGGAGAGGTAGCCAAACACGATGTCGACAATTCTCACTTCTAGAGAGTAATATAGGCTTAGGTTATTCGTAGGAAAGAACAACACTAGAAGGGAATATGCTTTCATTTGGGTAAAGAACAAAATGCATTTTTTTTTAACATTTTCATAACTATAACTACTTCTCCTACTCATCTAGGATAATTTAAAGAGATATTAAATCTACACCTTAGTTCCCTAGGATTCTCTAGTTGTTAAGGGAAAAAAAACTTTACCCTCTATATATTTCTTCAATACCAAAAGCATCCTATGCCACAGTAGAATGCACTACACAAACTCAAAATAGCTAGTATGACAGATCTTCAGAAATAATACATCCAGGAAAGTGACCTCATACTTAGAAACCCACTTCCAATAAACTTATAACAACACAAATACTTTCGGCAACAATAAACTTATCACGATAGAATATTTCAAAAAAAAATGGTTATTCATGTGCTTTTCCATAATCTAAGAGACAAATCCTTCCATAATTAATATTTTTTACATAATTTACAAACATTACATTCCCTCCTATCTAGGAAGGCTTTGCCCTCAAAGCAAATGAGAAAACAAGTCAAAAAGACAATTGAAGCTACGAGCAATATCAACACATTGGAGAAGCATCAATCAATCTTAGGTGGACTTTTATTGGAACTATCTCTCAACAAGATTCTCAAATAGAACTTATTTAATTAGCACCCCAAGTATGTTTTCGGAGAGGAGTTATGTTGGGATTCTACTATTTTGGAATGTAAGCCAAGTGTCATCTTTGTTTAGGGTGATACTAACGTTGGTAAGTTCACTAATTAACATGACAACTCTGCTGGTATATTTATTCATTTCATGGTCACTACGCACTATAAATACTAAATAGTTTTAGATTAAGTAATAAATAAGTCAAACATGACTGGTGTTTTGTCTCCCACCAAACTCTTGGTCGTCCACCTCTCCTATCAGACTTGAGATGTATTTAAACATGTGTCGATCATTTTTGGAAGTATGAATTCAAGTGATATTTCTCTCCATATTCAGTGGTGTATTTACATCCAAGTTTTGTACATGCTTTAAGATATCATGGTATTGGAGACACGATGAAGGACAGCCAAGGAGAGAACATTTTTGGAAGTATGAATTCAAGTGATATTTCTCTCCATATTCAGTGGTGTATTTGCATCCAAGTTTTTTACATGCCTTAAGATATCATGGTATTGGAGACACGATGAAGGACAGCCAAGGAGAGAACGAGTGACAACCTAGGGAATAACATTTATTAGTGATTGACATAGGTACTGCTGAAATAAACCAGCTGGACACAAGCCAACCTTGAGCTATTTTTGTTTCTAGAAACTAACACTAACATTGACATGCTCTATAATCATAATGTCAGGGCAACCTTGATCTGTTTTCCTTTGATACCAAGTACGAAATTTTGGTGTATGCAAGCAATCATAACAAAATACAGATGGCAGTGGAGAATATACATGACATTAATGTTAAAATGTAGTGTAAACAAATCATAAGAGGCTGGTCCTAGGCAGGATGCTATTTGCAACTCTCTCTCTCTCACATTTCACTACTCAAGAGTCAAGATACACAATTTACAATATCACAAATCCTTAAATATAATGGGTTAACCAACTCACAATATCACAGACTCTATAAATATGGTGGGTTAACCACCTAACATTAACATTAATGGCTACATATTGATTGCATCACTAACGTTAACAAATCTTCACATGTTAACATTTAACATTAAAGCTTGATGTTTGTTTCTCCAACATATTAATGGTTTTGTTGAAAAATTATATGTTGGGTCCACATATTGCAAGCTAATTTTGGAAATAGTGGCTATGGTTGGTAATTACAAAAATTTCAGGTTGATTCCAAGCATTAAATGGTAAATAGAAGTCTTTCATGTCACCAAAAAATGTTGCATTGTAGTTTAGGCATATTGTATGTTATTGAGGAGCATTTCAGAATAGTGGGTGATATCTCTCAGCTAAAAGGCAAGGGTATTTATGTGTATTGTATTGAAGGGCCTTATAGGGTGGTCACTTCTTGGTGTTGTTGTCTTTGCTAAGTTCACATAGTAAGACACAATTATTTAAACCCACTCATGATGATGGAGTGATCAAGTGCCAGGGTAACCAGGTATGTCAATCATCTAGAAGATAAAGGTGGCTATAGGATATTCAAACGTGGATTGACAACCCATGAAGCTAAATTTAGCACTTGGTGTATGACCCAGGTTAAGAAACAATTGGAATGGATGTAAAAATTGAGCATACAATAAATAATGAAAATGTCCATGTAACCTTCTCATTAAGCTCATGGGAGAACAAATCATGAAGTTCTATTGTTGATCAAAATGACAGCATCCCTAAGTCCGATTATCCCCAACTCAAAGGTATCAATGTCTTTTCCATTCCTAATATATGCACGTGTGCGCCTTTATAGAAAATAATGTCTCTATATATTTAACTATTCTGTGGCTCATTGATTACAAGGTTATGTAACATTTGAGATCCTCTAATTTTTGTTTTGTTTTTCAAATGCAGCTTATATTACTTCAAATAAACACCAAAGATACAACAAATAAACATAATGTTTACAACAAAAAGACATAAGAGTTACATAAAGACCCTCATCCTACGAAAGCTATGTTATCAAAAAATCTAGCACCTTAGTGCAAAGCTTTCACAAGGTGCCAAGATTTAATGAAACATCGGAAGCATGACCATTGTCACCTTAGCAACAACTTCCCTTGTTTTAGTGAAGGCTAAATCCCAAAACAATGGAGGCTTCCTTGGTAGTAAGGCAAGACACAATCAAGTCTAAGGCCTCCTAGGTAGCTACCCAAAACACCACCAATCAGAATTCTCAAGTGAGTTAGGGATTAGGACCTAGGTCGCTATTGAAGTCAATTCCAAATTTTGGTTTAAGATATTCCAGAGCTGATCTAGGGGATTAACAAGCAACAATCTTAGGCAAAACAATCCCTAGCCCACTCAAATCTGGAAATTACCAATGGCTGCAGCAAAAATTGCATAAAAGGTAGGAAATTACAGAAGTAAACAAGTTACAACAACAATACAATTTAGCCCTCAAAATGAATTATAAACTAGTAGAAAATAGTGCTAGAGCAAATGCATAAATCTAGAATTGGTTAACTTTTAAGATCTAAAAATTACAACACATAACAGCGAACTAAAACAAGACATGTAGCCCTAATTATGCATCAGTATAAATCAGTGTTACGAGCATCACAAAAAAATCATGCATTTGTGATTTTTAGTATTTACCCCTTTCTTTTTATCACAGCTAAAAATCAGTTATTTTTACCAGCCAAAAAAATCACAATTTTATTGTAAAAATAATGATGAAATAGCGAAACAATCCAAAAAATTGCCAAGCTGCGAACAAGGGTGCTTTAAGTGGTTTTTTTGATTCATTTTGCAAACAGAAAGAAGGATTTGGAGAGAAAAAGAGGAGGAGACTTGTTTTATTTGAGCTAAGGAGGAAGAGAACACCATTTTCCTTTGCCATCACCGTGTTCTTTTGGAATGGGGATTGATTTCTCTCAACCACGGACGCATCTGCAGGTACAGGCATCCATTTTCACTGTCTTTTTTTCATGGGATTTCCTTTACCCATTAGTGTCCTTCATCTTGCTAGGGCGAGAGTGTGTTTTGTTTGCCATCATCAATTTATTGTGGAGTGGGGAGGGTTTCCCACAACTAGTGGTGTATTTGCAGGTATGTCCACTTCCATTTTTTAGTCTTTACAAATTTTTGATAGGTTTTGAATGCCTATCAATTTTCCCACTTTTTCCTTAAATTTTTATTGGAATTTAGGAGATCTACCATTTATATATCATTTACTTTGTATTTTTTTGTGCAATTTTTGTGTATTTTGATTCTCAGAATGTTGATTCTAATTTTTTTCATATTTTTCGTGCCCTAGGTTTAATCATTACATTGAAGACTAAAACTGCCAAGAAATTTCAACCCTATATGGGAATTTGATGTACCTAATGGGGGATTCAATAGACAAACTTTGAATTGCAAGTTGTGTGAGAAGCATATGACAGGGGGAATCTCCTAGTTGAAATTCCACCTTGCACAAATTTTGGGACATGATAAAGAGATTTGCTCAAAAGCAAGTCCAAAAACCATCCATATTGCCACCAAAGCATTGCAATATAAGGATGAAGCCAAAGAGAGCAAAGGCGCTGTGAAAATTCAAGTTGCATCACCTTCCACAATGGTCAATCCCGCATCTACCTCATCTTTTTTCGTTTATAAAACCACACCTAGTTCATAACCTTCTATCAGATCGGTGCTTAAAATAAAGGAGAAGGAAGAAGCTAACAATATATTGGGTAGGTGTTTTCTATGGAGTTATATTCCTTTCAACATTGCCAAGAACTATTCATTCTACCAACCTATGTTTGATGTTGTTGCTATTGTTGACTCGAGATACGAAACCCCTTCCTATGATGAGTTGAGATGGCCTATTCTTCAAAATGAAGGCCAATTGAACTGCTAGATTGGAAAGTTTAAGGCATCATGGGAACTATTAAGTTTTAACCACCAAAAGTGGGTGACCCCTATGAGAAAAAAATTCTACCCATTGGTCAGCCAGCCAACACCCCTATGATGATCCACATAGAGCTTTGCTTCAGAGCTCTCCACCTATGCTATGGTTACTGCTCTCGCCCATCTAGCATACAACTTGAAGAAAGGTGGTCATCTATCAGGAGGTACACTAACTATTTTTTTAATTATGTGCTTTCATTTAATGTTTGGGGCATACTAATATGGATCATATGCCAAGCTAGATGACTGACCGCTCTTGATCGTACCCTTTCTCCCATGCTTCACCTAGGAGATTATCTTTTGCTCCTAGTATAGTGTGACCTCCCTTGAGGTCCTTTTCCTTCATTATTAGGAGATGCACTAATTGATATAGTGTGCTCAAGGAAACCCATACCACCTTCCATTTCTCCCTTATATCCACTTCATTCTTTGGGTTGATTTTCATTAGTCATTGGATATGGCACCTTATATCCACATCTTTGAGTCAGGGTGTTATATACCTAGGGGGATAATATGGGGTACCAAGGGAGGTACTCAAGGTAATAATGTAATAATGGGATGGGCCATAGTAATAAATAAGGTGGTTAACCCATGTCATGTAAGGGACCACAAATAGTTAGTAATAATGTAATGGGCCCATGGTATTAGTTTGATGGTATGAGGGAACCATGGTAATGACCCATGGTATTGTATGTATGAGGCCTATATAGAGGCTAGAGACTCCATGTCAAGGAATATTGTGAAGGATTATTGTATGAACAGGCATATGGCTTGTGGAGTGTTCTTCTTCCTTAAGGAGTAAATGTATGGTGTTGCCCTACCTTAAGGGTTTGATCAATAAAGAATCATTTCATATTATTTCTGGGTTTATTTGCATTGTCTTATATTTTCATATCAGATCTATAATATTTCTGGGTTAGATCTATAACAAGTGGTATCAGAGCTATAACAAGTGGTATCAGAGCACTTTCTTGGGCAAAAAAGTGGAGAATTTTTTTATTATTTTTGCAGGATTTCGGGGGCGGCGAGTTTACAGATCAGATCTGTACGTTTTGGTACAAGATCTACAAAATCTAATTACAGATCTGGATTCTATGTGAAAAAATACCCGATTTCAAAAAAAAAAATCGGCTGAATCGGAGTCCGGATGAAGGAGATATCACTAATCTAAAAATCAGTGGTGTTGCAGACAATTTTTCGGGGCAGCGAATTTGCGGCGCAGATCTGGACGTCTTGGCACAAGATCTGCAAAATCTAATTGCAGATCTGGATTCTTTGTGAAAAAATACCCAATTTCAAAAAAAATCAGTCGAATCGGAGTCCGGATGAGGGAGATATCGCTGATTTAAAATCAGCTCTTTTTTGCAGAAATTGTGGTGACGACGGGAGAGTAGCAGCGTAGATCTGAAATTCCAGTGTCTGGATCAGGATTTCTATCACATGGGCAGATGCAGAATGGTTGTTCCATTTCCGAAAACAGGTCATAATACGAATTCTGAGCAATATTGATGGAATTGTGACCATTTCAAATTTTCGCCAATTTTTTTTGTGATGGCGGCCCTAGGTCAGAATTTCAGGGACTTGTATAAATTTGATGGCTCTCATCCAGCCAAATGGCTAGCACAAATGGAGAAATATTTTAGATTGAATTACATCATGGATGATGAGACTCAGTTGAGTGTGGGATTACTGTACTTGGACAATGAAAGACGGCAATGGTGGCAATGGCATCAACGTTGCTATCGAAGGCCCTTGACTTGGGACACATTCACAAAAGATCTTATGGACCACTTTGACCGTAAAACTAATCTTGTGGATAAGCTCACACAGACAGACACACAACCTAGCAAAGATTTTATTTTTACAGAAAAGAAGGAAACCAAGGAACCTAAAGGGTTATTTTCTGCTGGTATCTCCTTATTGTAGGTTCATGGATTGATTCAGAAAGAGAAGATCATTGTTTCTATAAATCCTAGTTGCAAGCATAATTTCATCAATGTTAATTTGGCAAAAAAATTGCAAGTTCCAGCAAAACAAATTGAAAATACACAGGTTGATGATGAGGATGTTCAAATTTATAAGGATTTGAAGCTTTCTATGGATAAGTATGTGTTGCATGGTGATTTTTATACTTCAAAGATGGATAATATGGATGTTGTTTTGGGATATCCTTGGATGGAATCTGCGGGTACTATCAATATTAATGTGTAGAAGAAATTCCAAAAGCTCTGGTATAAAAAGAAGAAAATTGAATTACAGGATATTTCCATTAATAAACAGGTAGAGTCCAAGGAGGCTGAAGGAGAAGATGTTCCAGGGTCTGACATATTAGATGATGAGCCAGTGATGATAGACAATCAAACACAAACAGAGGCTGAAGCAGAAAAGGTTACAGGTGTTGATACATCAGAGGAGGGCTCAGTGGTTGAAGTCATATTGGAAAAGAAGACACCACAACAGGCACCACAGCAGGGTGAATTAAAGAAAAAGCTATCGTGGGTTAAAACTTCAACATATCATCACCCACATCACCCCGCAAGACAACCATCAAGATGGCAACCAATTAGCCACATAGACAACAACCCCCGCAGGACATATAGAGAGGAGCGAAGATCCACCTACTACACATCAACACAGAAGAGCTACCACAGTCAACTTCCATCTCAAGCGAGCGAGGCACCAGCGAGACCGAGGGTTCACCTTTCTCTTGGATGGCTAGATTCACGTGCATGGTACCAGTGGACTACTCTTTTGAGTAGATCTTATTATTTGTGTTCTTCCCATGTTTCGGGGACGAAACATGCTAAGGGGGGTGGAATGTTATATACCTAGGGGGATAATATGGGGTACTAAGGGAGGTACCCAAGGTAATAATGTAATAATGGGATGGGCCATAGTAATAAATAAGGTGGTTAACCCATATCATGTAAGGGACCACAAGTAGTTGGTAATAATGTAATGGGCCCATGGTATTAGTTTGATGGTATGAGGGAACCATAGTAATGACCCATGGTATTGTATGTATGAGGTCTATATAGAGGCTAAAGACTCCATGTCAAGGAATAGTGTCAAGGATTATTGTATGAACAGGCATATGGCTTGTGGAGTGTTCTCCTTCCTTAAAGAGTGAATGTATGGTGTTGCCCTACCATAAGGGTTTGATATCAATAAAGAATCATTTCATATTATTTCTGGGTTTATTTGCATTATCTTATATTTTCATATCAGATCTATAGTATTTCCGGGTTATATCTATAACAAGTGGTATCAGAGCACTTTCTTGGGCAAATAGTGGAGAATTTTTTTATTTTATTTTTTTTGTAGGATTTTGGGGTCGACGAGTTTGCAGATCAGATCTGTACGTTTTGCTGAAAGATCTGCAAAATCTCATTGTAGATCTGGATTCTATGTGAAAAAATACCCGATTTCAAAAAAAAAATTGGTCGAATCGGAGTCCGGCTAAAGGAGATATCGCTGATTTAAAAATCAATGGGGTTGTAGACAATTTTTCGGGGCAGCGAGTTTGAGGCACAGATATGTACGTCTTGGTACAAGATTTGCAAAATCTAATTGTAAATCTGGATTCTTTGTGAAAAAATACTCAATTTCCAAAAAAAATCAGTCGAATCGAAGTCAGGATGAGGGAGATATCATTGATTTAAAATCAGCTCTTTTTTTCAGGAATTTTGATGACGGCGGGAAAATAGCAGTGCAGATCTGAAATTCTTGTTATAGCTCTGATACCACTTGTTATAGATCTAACCCGGAAATATTATAGATCTGATATGAAAATATAAGATAATGCAAATAAACCCAGAAATAATATGAAATGATTCTTTATTGATCAAACCCTTAAGGTAGGGCAACACCATACATTCACTCGTTAAGGAAGGAGAACACTCCACAAGCCATATGCCTGTTCATACAATAATCCTTCACAATAATCCTTTACAGGGCCTAGAAATTTGCCCTAAGAGGTTGACGCAAAGAAAGATAAAAGCATATGAAGTCACAAATGAAAGAAAATGATAAATGCAAAAGATGGTTGACATTGAATAAGAGCGTGGGACAAATCCTAGCATGAGATCTACCCCACTAATTAGCCATCACCCAGTTCTAAGCATTTCATGCTCTATCTAAATAGAGAAACTTATGAATATCCCAAACCCAATGAGCAATACACTACTACATCTTTAAGGGGTATTGGAAAAGCATAAAGCAAGTTGGGTCACCTATGCTATGCAAGAAGAAACATAAATTATTAAAGTAAGAGGTGCACCAAAGGGGTGGAAAAGGAAGGCCGAGGAAAGGGGTAGCTCATGCCTCCACGATTGCTCCCTCTTATCATCATTATACTCAAAGATGTTGGACCTCCTTTAATTGGTACCATGGCTATGGCCATCTTCCTTGAAGTCTTCCCCATTCCATAACCATAGTTATCGCATGCATCTATGGATTGATGGGCCTACCTATGAAATGTCCCTCCCCTTAGGATTAGAAGCACCTAATAGGTGTAATTACCCATCTCGAATTAAAGGGTGGATAGGACTATTAACATGCATAGGAGACATGCACATGATAGCTACATATGCATGCATCGCATGTACTACACTAGTATACATACTAGCTAATATTGAAAAATGTCCAAGTATAGGGTAATGAACTGATTATTGAAGTAAATACCTAACTCACCAAAATATAATGAATATATCGAGTGGGATACTTGATATGTATACGACCATCATAATATATAATTAATACATTATTCAAAAATAAAGTAAATACAATGGATTATACAAAATAAAAGGGAATTATAATTATATATTATTTATTATAGTAACTAAAAGAAATTGTATATATTATATTAACTAAAAGGAACAAAATAAATATGTTTAAAAAGGATGTATGACATTAACATTTCTTTTATTAAAACCCAAATAACTTCAATAATTAATTTTAAATATAAGTTCATAAGATACGAATTAAATTAATAAACTTCAATAAAAGTGAGATTCAATAAATAATATTAATTATCTCAATAAAAATTGAAAATTATAAACTTCGTTGTCTCATTAACTAAATATACATTGAACTTAAGACCATAAAGCTTATAAAGGTGTGACCGCCTCGTCAAACCCTTCAGGATGTCAGTTGACCAACAAAAGGCGGAAACCTTATTATTTGGGGAAGGCGGTGATGTTTTGGGATACAAGGAGGACGCAAGAGATAATAGAGCGCAATTTATGTATCCTTATTCACTGTCCAAATTTCAAGATTTTTGCCAAATCCTGTAGCAGCTTGTGCCTACTCAAGAAATCAAGTTAATTGCAGAAACTCTGACAATCAACAAGTTTAAGTTCTTATCAGATGGAGCATGTTCCAGGTGTGTCATTTGCAATGGCATTGTAAAATTTGGGAAATTTGCTCTTAAACAATATTAGCTCTTTCAGAGAACAAGCTATGTTTATTGTTGATCCATCTCTGCTGTAGAAGACTGATTTTAATGGCTGAAGATCTATTATTTAAAGGTTGATATTCCATTTATATACTACTGTAATGCTACCAGGTTCCACCGTTTTGACCTTCACTATATCTATTGGTGTCTAGTTAATTGCATGGCTGTTTATGCTCAGAATTTTTCATCATTTTAAGTTGTAACAACAGTGAAAGTCTAATTCTGAGTTTATAAATAAGTTGTCTAGTTATTTGAAGCATTTTGCCATTGTTGCAATGACCACATGTCCATGTCACTTGAGAGAAAATATAAAACCAACATCTACAGCAGTTGTCCTTCAATTATTTGATAAAATACCTCAATTAAGACTCATTAAAACTCTATTAAAAACTCAGAGCTTTTAAGAGAAAATTGAGTATATCTGAGTTGGGAATATTACATCTACATCGACACTTTGCAATCTTTTCCGATGTATCAAAAGAACCCGGTTTATGATTTCGAAGTCTCGGGTTCTTTCAAGAAGAATCGGATTCTTCAGGGTTCTTCTCAAAGGTCCCCGTTTCAGCACCCGAAACGTGGAGACAGGAACCCGAGACGGGTTCGAGAACCCCACCCTTGGGTTCGGGAACCTATGCAACATAGATAAAAACCCTAAGCCAGAAATTTAATTAATTTCGAGTCAAAAAATAATTATAGAGAAATTAATATTCTCCCATTGGAAAATAATCAAAAAATCGCGAGTCAAAGGAAAGTCAATTTTTGGAGATCCCCCACCAAGGCAAAAATGGATATTTTAAGAAAAAATGAGCCCTTGGACCTTGGTGGTTAAGTCAAAGTCAAATTTCTACGGAAATTAATCCAAAATATTAATTTTTGGATTAATTAAAAATGGGTTTTAAGAAAATTTCGAATTTTTCCTCAAAATTAAAAATTTGATGATGGAGATTAAAAAATCATCAAGATACTTTCAACGATTGAGATTATTTTGACAAAGATCAAGCCAACTAGCCGTTATTTTCCACTCGGAGGCGTTTCTCTATAAATAGAAGTCACTTTGCTTCTATTGGATATCTTTTGGATGATGTAAATTTTGTAACGCTAGTACTGAGCATTGCTCTGCAGGAAAAAATTTTGTATCATAAGAGAAAGACTTTGGGATTCAGTTCATGGTGTTTTTCTTCCATTGATCTGTGGTATGTGCTAGTTATGTGCTTTCCTATATTGTGCTAAAAAAATTATGAATTGTTATTTCATTTGTCGGTGATAAGAGCATTCTATTGGTAAATATTTTTTTATCTTAGGTGATCTGATTCACCATATGATCTGACAATTCTACTTGAGAAAAACTATAGAGATTTGCAGGTACACTGACCCTTGGGCTCCAAGTTCACAGACTGTGGGGAAAAGTCGACTGTGTTTGGGCTCTAAGATTTCTATATGGTATTTTAATTTTGCAGGACAGGTTTTGGCCAATATTCAAATTTTTCAAAAAATACATTCATCCATTGCTATTACTCAATAAACAAAAATATTTTCCAAAAATTTTTAATTTGCAAACATTATATATTTGTAAATAACTTGTAAATTATTTGTAAATAATTTATAAAATATTTCTAACTCATTTGTTTTGCAACAATTGTGGTTTTATTGTTTTTTGGGGTTTTTTATATTTTGTATATATTTGGGGTTGTGGGATTTTTTTATTCATTCGTGCAGGTGAGGTTAAGATTGATCAAAAGGATTTTTGTTGGGGTTTTGGGGTAGATCTAGGCCTAGGAAGGCAAGATCTAGCCTCCATTCATCCTCCAAGCCCAGCATCCAGCAATTTGGCAGTGATTATTCGGCATTTTGGTATTTTGCAAGGTTTGTAATTTTTTTAAGGCCTAGGGCCTAGACGTCCAGCCCTAGCCTTGAGCCTCTAAGGGCTTCCTAACCCCTCGGCCTCCCTCTAAGGGAGTTGTCCAGCCTCTTGGAAGCCTAGGCCCCCCTCCTTTCCCCCTGCCAAAGCCCTTTTAGGGCTCTCCCTTCTAGTGGCAGCCCTTTGGGGCTAAGTCGCAGGCCGTAAGGGCCTTTTCCCCTGAGCAGCGACCCTTGGATGGCTTGCGGCAGGCCTTAAATGCCTTTTCCCAGGCAACCGCAAACCATAGAGGCCTTGCAGCCCTAGGCCGTAGACCTAGGAGGGCATTTAGTCCTAGCCGCTAACCCTATTAAGCTTTTTCTCTCCATCGCTAGGGTTTTTATGGGGTTTTGAAGTCAGTTTAGCCAAGTTGTAGGTTTTGCAACAGTTAATGAGCTATTTTTTTGTGGTTGCAGGTTTGGGACATCATTGAAAATTATTTGGCATTGGTTTATTGTAATTTGAATCAAAAAAATTGAGTTTATCTGGCTAACACTTGGTTTTGTAGATTAACTATCCTCTTGGGCCAGGGTTCCAAGGGCCAAAGTTGTCAAACAAGGCCTCAACCAGCCATTAGTGCCCTAATTACAGTCATAAGAGGGTTGATCTACTTGTTTTCAGTTGACAATTTGTGTTGCAGGTCATTGGTCCAAGTCTCAAGTCATTTGAAGGACAACTAGTCATCAAACTAGGCCATTAGGCCTAAGGGTTTGCCTCTTTCCCTCTTATTTTTCCTGTCTGTTTTCCTACAACCATTTAATGCAGTCATATAACTCAAATTAACTCATTAAAATTCACTAAAAAATCACTTGATAATCACTCATCCTAACTAGCTAATCATTGGAGCCATTGTGGCGTCAAAAATTTGGCACCTTATGGTTTTATTAAGGACTGAATCACTGATTTTCTGAGTTGTTCTAAGTCTGATATACATCAATTTGAGGTCTAATTTGAATATAATACTTCTAATCTATAACTTCTAAGCAGTCTCATAATCATTGGTAATCATTGGAAAGTTGAATGCATAAATTTTCTAGCTTATTTTGGGCATTGAACATTGTCTTTTGACTGCTGATATAAAATTGCAAACCTCTGAATACAAGGTTGCAGCAGTGATAAAACACATATAAGTCTCTAAAATTGGCTAATAGACTCTTGTAATTCATAATAACTTCTTGGTTGAAGTGATTTGGGCTGAATTTTGGTCATTGGAATCTAGTTTCACTCTTGCATCCTCACACACAAGTGCTCTAATCAAGTTAATAAGTGTTTGATTTAATTGCCAAAATTGCTCTAAGTGGCATTGTAGATTAATGCTCTTAGCTTCTCAATGCTATTATGGTCATTCTTTAAGTGCATTCATTGTTCATTGTTGAATTAGATATTTCTTGTGGATCTCATAATCAAGTTTAAACATAAGTGTGATAAGAGAATCTAATTGTGTATCTAATTGGCATATTGGTTGTTCATTGATTTTAAATCTTGAAGTTGCTAATTGTATCAATGTAGCATTGATCTTGTCTATTGGTATTACTTGTCTCATTTTCTGGCACCATTAAGTTTAACCACTTTTCTCTTGTGGTTAGGATTATCATCCATATATGGTTTAAGTACTCTATTGTCATAATCGAAGATCATTTGTGATTAAGTACTTCAGAACATTAAATAATATCACCTAAAGGGCACTCACCCATCTCTTGCACTTGCATACTAGGATTAGTTCCTTGCATTAACCAATTTACTTCCAAGCATATGCTCGGTCGATAGAGAATAGGACCACCTTTCTCACCTAGCTTGAGGAGCCTAGCACCTCTTTAATGGTTAACATGGTGACCTTGCAGTCGTTAGAGCCACAATCTCTGCAGGCCCGGAGGCATCGAGTGGTTAGAACCTAAGGGGAGGTACCGTTAACCAGGCCCTATTGAAGGAAATATAACTGGGTTCAGTATTCATAAATGTATTTTTGATATTTGTACTTATTCAAGAAAAGAAATATTATTTTTATAGTATATGTCAATGAGTTTCTTGCTCATTGAAGTAGGTCTAGCACATGTCAAAGTGTTATAGGTGAGTCAAAGAGTCAAAAGAATTACGTTGAAGACCTTAAGGGCATGTTACACCATGTATAAATATATATTAAAGTCGAAGGGAAAACCTCCAAGCAAAATCAACTCTACTCCTATGCAATGGCACCATCAAGAAGCTCCTTCAAGCATGCTACACCACCATGGAAACTATCTGAATTCTACTCAACAAATCAACCTCCAAACAACCCTCAAAGTCGGCCCACAAACAAGGTGGCTAGTCGGCCTAAATGGAGGGATAGACCTCTATATATAGAGGTTGTCCACTCCTCCATAACGCACTCAATGAGCTCTAAAATCTGCGAAGGGTAAAGTGAAGAAAGAAAGAAGGAAGAGGGTCTCCAAGGGCAATGAAGATGAAGGATATACCACCGAAGTCAAGAGGTTTGTTCTAGGGCTGCTGCAGTCACACGTGCAAGGAAAACAAAGGGTTGTCCCTGTGGCTAGGACAGCAGCAATCCATAGACACTCATCTACCTTCGTTTGGGGCTAAAACTAGGCCTACAAGGCCTCCTACTCCAGCGTAGAAGAAAGACACTCAAGCAAAGGAGAGAAGGGCATATAACACCTAGTCAACCTCCCACGAGTGCGAGAAACTGGGTTAGCAAAACAGTGATACACTCAATAAGGATCTCGATTGGTCAAAGTTGAAGTATACTTGAGCAAGGGATAGAAGAGGAACACCTCATCTAGAAGACTCACTCAAAGAAGGTCTATCTCTAGATAAGAATCAAAGTAAGAGAACGAGGTGTCAGAAGGAGGACGAAGCATCGGAGAATAAAGTGCTGGAAGAAGTACCGGGGAATAAGTTGCAAACAGAAGGAAGGACTTGACTTATGCTTGGAGGATACTCTTGTCAAGGGTCTAGAGTTTGGCATTGATCAATAGAAGCTTCAATAAGAGAAGAGAGGTTTTTGCCCTGGCAGACAGCCAATATCTTGTGTTCTTGTTCCTATGTTTTGGTAGCAGTTTGATGAAGTACACACACATGCATTAACAAGAAGAAGAAGAAGATTACGCTAACAAGAGAAGTAAAAAGACTCCACAAATTGTTATCAAGTAACAAAGAATCACACTACACTACTTTGCCCTAGATTCTTTAACATGGTATCAGAGCTAAGGTGACACATCAAGGAAAGGGCAACTCAAGAACACTCATCAAGGAGAAGCATCTACAAAGTCGAAGCATCAAGCCTAGAAGTCTCAATCACTTCAAGGACAAGAAGGGTCTATAATCGATCATTCATCAAGGAGGTCTACAAAGCTAGAAGCACCTATCCAAACTATTAACATCAACAAGAAGCACCTATCCAAACTATTAACATCAACAAGAAGTATATAATATAGGTGAGGATCTGCTTCACTTTTGGTGAAGCCCATATTTTGAAGGTATCCATCTATCCTAGAATACCATGCTCTCAATGCCTAATTGAGTCCATACAAATCTTTCTTAAGCTTGTAAACACAGGACTCCTTCCCATTTACCTCAAAGCCCTGAGGCTGCTGAATGCACAAAATATACTAGTTTGAGGAGTTGTTCCCTTTGACCCACTCATGATAGACATTGATCAAGCATTTTGGTCTACTCTCCATATGACTCTAATTATCTGTCAATAGTAACCCTGATTAACACTTTGCTTCACCCTTTGGACTCTCATTGCCTAATTATCATAGTGATGGCTAGTTCATGGATACAAGCTTCTGATTTGCCCATTAAACAGCCTCAAACCTGGTATACTGCTCAGCTTAATTGGTTTGCTTGCCATAAAAAAACCTAGCTAATTTGTTCAAAATTTGTCCTGCAGAAGCTCTACGTTCCATATCTCTTGGAAAGTATCTGAAATCATTGTTCATTCCTTATCCAGCTTAATATTAGACTTAGACTACTGAAAATTCGGGTTTAAGTACCAATGAAGGCAAAGAATACATCCAGTTTCATTGAACATAAACATTAGTCACATCAAATGAAAAGCTATACCTGCAGCTTGGTTGCATGATAGAGTGCAGTGCCCTTGAGCTCTGAAAACTCATCATCTGTAAACCAAAGGGGAGTTCCAAATGTAGAAGGTAGCATATCCAGATATCTGCTATCCAAAGAAAAGCTAAGGGCAGGCGTATGTAGGTGCATTCTAACCAATACCCATTGCATGGCTTATTTTAATTTTTGAATCTCATCATTCCAATTTGCTCTCACTGAAATTAACTCTTACCCTAATTGAGGCCATGCAATTGCAAGAAACGAATATTTTCTCTCTTTAAAAATATCATCTAATAAAACTAAAAAAGATCATCAAAGATACAGTGACCAAAATGAATCTTCACGAGCACGTTCTACAAGTAAAAACAGAATCATAAGAAACCTATCATCAACATCTCCTTCCTCAAAGAGCTTCCCATACTCTGGTCCTAAAGAAGGATCTTGTAGTACTGTCATTGGAGTGATAGCCAATCTGAGTGGAGCCACGAGAAGTGTACCTGTACAACAAATGCCAACAGAGGTCAAATACTAAATGTGGCATTTTAACAAAATTGTGAAGTCACATCGAATTTCTTGATTATAAGCTTTGCTGACTGTCAAAATCTTACTATATATATTTCTTTTCACTTCTATAATTTTGGCAGGATTTTAGCATTTGCATTTGACGTAATTCTACATCACTTTCTTTGTTTTCTCAGTCAGCAGACAGGAATCAGGTTATCAACGATAGGTTCTCATTTCAAAAGACAACAGTATGTGAACTGTTATTATTTGCATATAGATGAGTTAAAGAGCCATGTTCTAAAACAAAAGAAAAACTCAACTTATTGCTTCAACAAATACTAATCAGAAATGGAAGAATAGAAAATACTCTACTCTCATTGGTCATTGTCTAGACTGCCTATATCTGATAGAATATAGAACTAAAAGGGGTCAAGAGACAAGATCTGATGAACTAAATTAGTGAAAATACCCAGCCATATGGAATTCATGAACATCATGGTAGAAGTAATCTTATAAAGATGCAACCACAACAATTCCATGACAAGAATAGTGTCAAGCCTAGGAATTTGCACAATTTCCCTCATCATTGCATGTAGGAAGTACAGACCTGTTACAGAAAAATCTCACACTTCATGAATAAAGCCCAAAATCTCAAGCGTGAGACCCACTGCACTTCAAAGGGGGCCACTTTCACCATAAGAACCCTCTTCTCGCTTCTGGCCAGCTCTCCTCCAGCTCAAAAGGGGTTCTCCCTAGTAGATCATAGGGATCAAATGGCCCGGACAAGCCAAGTCAAGAGCCCCCTAAGGCTTTTACTTGTACTTCCATCAATCAACAGATAGAACAATTAGGGTTCATGGTGAATAGCATTGTTATGACTTTAGCGCTACTTCCAGATTTGATTTCAAAGGGAAAAATCGTCAAACACAACCTAGGAATCACCATGAGAGTAAAACCCTAACAAAATGGTATAGAAGATTTTACAAGAAATATGGGCAATGGAGGATAGAAAATCAGTGCCTTAGCTTTCCAGTATATTCTTTTGGGGGCATATGGGGTCAAGGAACTGCACACTTGGAAGACTTGGAGTAGATACAAGACACAATAACAACTAAGGCAAATAAACCAACCTTAGGGTTTTGAATCGAGGCTCTCAATTGTCACAGACTTAAGGGAAGGAGCTAACATGCTGCTTCCTCAAAGACTTGGAGGAAGGGTTAGTCTAACAAGGATCATGAAGCAAATATCATGCTAACATGCTTAATACATCATTCATCCATCCAATAGAACATAAAACCAAGATTAAAGAAGTTAACCTACTTCATTTACAATTCATTTGTCCGCTTCACCATAACCATCCATGAAAAGATATCAAAATCCACATAAACAAATTCCCCAAGAAAGTCACACAACTCATCCATCCATAGCCAAATTATAACAGAGAAAAATCATAGAAATTTCCAAACTCTTAAGGGATTTCTTCCCCTAATCCAACCATTAGAAAAAGAGAGGAAGTGCACCTCTACCTATAGACGAGGTGCTCAACTTCCTCTTACATTAAAATATTAATTTTAAGGCTAAAATCCCATATTCTAGCCTATTGAGGGGCAAAAGGCCCCCTCTTCTTCAATTAATTAATCTAAAGTACAAAACTTTAGAGGCATCCAAGCCACATGTACAAAAATTAAGGGGAAAATCCCTCAACAATGACCCATCTCCACAAATAAGGGGTAAAGAGGTGCTTTGGTGCAGTATCTAGCCTTCAAAGGCACTTCAAAGTGCAAGAAACCTTCAATTAATCGTTAAAAGTTAGAACCTGCCATGTAACCCTTTGAAGTGGGCACACACGAACCTAGCAAGTACAACATCATCCAAATGGCCTTTTCCAAGCCATATCCCACCTTCAATGCTGACCAGCTGTTCCAACTAAACATGCAATCAAGCCACCCCAAAACTAAAGTCTTCTCCGTCAATCTTGCAATGCTAGCATATGATATATCCCCATTCACAGGTGCAACCTTCAAGTCAAAAGTGTCATTCAAAGGGTGCAATTCACAAGGATCTCATCATTTCAAGCATACAGGGGTCGCCCCAGGTCTTTGTCTCTATTTCAGATTCATATTTTAAATCAAAACAGATGTCGGCTCAGCATATTTAAACTAAAGTTCAATTACACACACAGACCAGCTCCATACTCTTCCAGCACTGCATATATATATATAAAGCCTGTTTATAATAACCATTTGCTCTGTTTTCAGTACATGAGAGCACCACATGTCTGAAATATACGCATTACAGTCTAGAACCATTAGAAAAACCTCCCTTTATCGCTATGTACCTGGTATTTTGATCATTGCTGCCACAGGTCGCTCAACATGGTAGTCCTCCATATCATACCTTGCTTTTAAACTGCTCCATTTGATTTAGGTGCAAGCAATGGCATCCCAATGCTTTTTGTTTGGACAGTGGAGACTAAGGTAGCCTGGACCACTGAGCTTGTGGGGATTCATGGGCTCCTAATGCTGCTTCCTGCTCTTTAAATGAAGAAGCAGAAGTAAAACTTGCTCTGATATTGTTATTATCACCAATATCTTTTCCCCTAAATCCAGCCTGCCATGAACCCATTTCACCAACATGCAATAATGCATCATTGCTCTTCATTTAAACAATGTTCAAGTCAGTGCCATCAGATTGCACCATTACAGCCATGTCTCCAACAGAGGATGAAGTTAAACTCTCATCAGTCATGATAATTTTAGATTTTAAATTACTAGATTGGCCAACTGTTTCTGCATATTGAGACCCATCTACCCCAGTTGAAGCATTCTCCTTCGTATCATGCTTCTTATTCTCAAGAATTGATCCTGAAAACTCCACAAAGCTTGCACTTGCCACGTAAAAATTTCATTCCAAACCCAAAGTTCCCGTCTTGCCCATGGATATGGGGGAGCATATTCATGTTTGGATGTACATGTCTTCCAGGACCTTCCAATAGGCAGTGTTCATGGGTATACTGAGGTGGAACTGGAGACCATGCAATAGAACCATGCCCAACAGGATTTTGGCATAATCTTCCATAAGAAAGATTGCCCATGTGACTTTCAAAATTACCAGAGGAGATCAGACCTTGGACTATTCATCCTATCAACTACAGCCCCAATTGAAATACTCTACAGGATGCAAGAATTGCAATTTCTCTCTTCTGCATACGTCCAGTCTTTGTTTTCTTTGCTAGCCTGCTGATCCTTCACATTTATCATTAGAGTATCCTTCTCAACAAGTTGAACAAGGTCTGGGTATAATTTTTCAACACATAGCCTATGTATTTTTGAAGATTGTTAGGTTCAAAGCTTGAAAGTCAACCATGTACCTTGTATGGAGATGCTTCACTAAAACTTTAGTTTCATAGAGAGTCAAAGTTTTATATACAAAACCATGATATCAGTATATGAGTGCTGATAGGCTCAAAATTTCACAACTACCCAACTAAAGGGTGGGTAACATCTGGCTCCTACTTCGGGACAAGTGCTCCTTAACAGAGTGCTTGAGAATCCCAGAATCTCATCCCTAGCATATCACAAAGAAATCTGCTAAAGTGAAATCCATGGTCCAATATGACCACCTCATCAACCTCCAAAGAACAATGTCCCTTCCCTCTGTGTTTGATTACCATTGGAAACAGGGAGATGTCCAAACATGAATAATTACATGTTGGAGGTTTCAACATTGCTAGTGGATACATAAAATTAGTATCTGTTTGGATGTGATCACCAACTGGAAACAGAACCAGACATCCTTCAACGACTCTCTTTAGGTGTGGCAAATTTTCATCTCCTTCATCATTGATCAGCTGGCAATCTGGATCATGGATGATGATTTCACATTTTTCTGCCTTCCATTCTGGAAGGAACTGACTGAACACCTTTTAAGCTGTCCTCTTGCTTTAGAAATTTAGAATACAGTCATATTTAACCAAAAACTGATGCGAAAAATCATTTTCAGTGGTGTTGACCACTAGAGTGTACCCAAAGATTTTTTTAAGACTCCATGCCCAAGGATGTATTAGAAGCTCCATGTACTATCAAAGATCATCATATCACCAAAGTTTTTCAACTCTACTTCTTCTCATCTTCTTCTATTTTACTCAAATTCCACAAACCCTGTGGGGATGATGTAAAGTGATGCTAGTATAATGAAGTTGAGTCATGTAACAAGCCTGGGTAACTTGAGACCTTGTCATCAAGTGAGTTTACTCTAGGAAGTTTTTTTTCACTTGGTTAATTATTATATCTTTACGAGGACTTAATAATTAATTGAGCTTTTTCCTCCAAGCATAACCTCAAAGTTGGAGTACTGGAGTTTCATGGAATTTGATTAAGTCTAAAGGCCATTTTTTAAATTTTTTAAGTTTTCCACAGGACAGAAATTTAAATGAAATCTGAATGTAATATGTAATAAGTGATATGGGCTATGCAGATATCTCTTATTTTTACGAAGGAGAATTTCGAGCGGACGAGGAGACCGGGTGACTCGAACCCAAAAACTGCTTTTCCATGGCTCCCGTGGTGGTTACAATCTCCGGTCTGTATGAGGGTTGCAGGAACCCTGAAATATATGTGACGGATCCGATCTCGGCCCCCTCCTTTTCTTTTTCCGCAGCGGTAGAAAACGTGACCAAATCTTCCAGGCAGATCTGGAACGAAAAAACGGCAGTGAAACAAAGAGAGCACGAATCCATGGTGGAGCTATACAACGGCTTCCGTCGTGTGGCAGATCTCAGACGGGTCTTGGAATTTCTGGGGGTTTTGAAGAGAAATACGGATCTGCTAGGGTTAGAACCCATAACGGATTCAGAGCCAAGGGCGACAAGGAGCGAAAGGATTGTAGACGGAGACGAGGCCCTGAATGAACACGATTTCTGGGTTCTAACGAGCACACTCAGCCCTACATTCATAGCTGGAGCAGAGTTTGGGCTCAGAACTCAAGTTGGGGGCCGAATTTTGTCAGAAATCGGCATGATATATATAGGATCTGCCAGCTTAGTGATAGTCTGGCTCACCCCTCTACAGTGGCTTCATGCATGCAAAGGCGAAGGGTTGCATGGGGCAGACCCGCTTATGTACACATTGGCATGGCCCGATCCCTGTAGATCCAGGCCGGATCTCCCAAATATGAGCAAGATGCAAGTCCTCCAGGAGCTCTGCAAGTCTGCTCTTATGTACACTTGTTCTCAATTGTAATAAAAGACTTTGGGGTTCATTCATGAGTGTTGTTGCAGTCGAGTATGATGATTGGCTCACTATTGGTATAAATTCTTTTGCTCATGCTTTTGATTTATGTTATTTCCATATGCTCTTGTAAATTTGTTAATGTAAAGTTATCTTGCATTGACAATTGATTTTGGAGTATGCTCTAGGTGTACAAATCTCTCACTATTTTCCAATAAATTTCTAGAGTTTTCTTATCATTGCATTTTCTACATCTATATGAGTATATAAGTATTCTCCCAAAGAGTTTACAGGCATCATACCAGATACGTCGAGGTGGATCAATTGCAATATATCTATGGTCTTGCTATTACTTGAGGGGAATGGTCCCCTTGTAAGTTTTCCTTCGGCACATCCCGAACATACACCCTCATTCTCTACTTTGAACTCGGGCATACCTGTCACTATCTGTGTCACATCGGGTAGGGCCTTATAATGAAGATGGGCAAACCTCCGGTGCCATAGTTCAGATTGTAGAGATGTGTTGCAAGACATGGCTCCCAATGGACTTCCTCCAACTTGATACAAAGTGTCAACCCTAAACCCAAGAGTAAAAGCATCTTTAAAATTTCTTTTCCAAACACATACCTTTCCATTGATGAATGCCACCTTGAATCCTTTGTCCTACATGGCTAAAATGGACACCAAGTTCTTCTTGAGATCGGTACATATAGTACTTCTTGCAAATTAATAGTGTTACCTTGATTCAATTGAAGGGTAACATTCCCTACTTCCTTCACGAGATAGGTGGCATCATCTCCAAGGATGATCTTCAAGTTTGTCTCTTTTTCTATTAGATTAGAGAGGGCTTCCTTGCATCCGGTGAAGTGCCTTGAGGCACCACTATCAATCAACCAATTTCCCAACATGTCTGGAGGAGAGGCAATGGAGAGGACCCATATAAGATAGTACTCTTCTTGCTTATTGTTAACAATATTTGATTCTTCATACCTAGAGTTCCTTGATTTCTTGGAGGGTTGGCCATTTCCTTGATGTCTCGCATTCCTTTTTTCTTCGCCATTGGACCTGCCATTCCCTTGATTGTTGTTGTTGAAGTTGCCCCTGGAATGATTATGATCATCATCATGCAATGTGTCCCTTCTATTTGGACACTCCCTTGCATAGTGGCCAAACTTATTGCAAACAAAGCACCTGCCCTTCCTTCCTCCCTTAGATCCAAGCTTTCCATGGAAATGACCTTTAGACGCTACATTATTTCTCCTTTTGGCATGAGTGGAGCATGCAGTGGGGTTGCTTCTATTAGAAGGCATTTCTTGCTCCATTCTTGTTTCTTCTTGAATGCATCTCGACATCAATTCTCCAAACCTTGGAATTCGATCATTGTTGAGTATAGTGGTTTTAAATACATACCACTCAAGTGGGAGTCCTCCAAGGGTGGGCGAGAGTAAGTTCCCTGTCAGGAATGACTTCTCCAATGGAGAGTAGATCATTCTTGATCTCAGTAATCCTCAAGAAATAGGATTGAATGCCCTCGTCCTTGCCCTTCTTAATATCCTTCAACTTATTCTTAAGAAATAGAATTTGATTAGCATTACTAACCTTGAACATGCCGACCAACCTGTCGTAGATCTCCTTGGAGCTCTTCAATTCAGAGATGTAGGCCAGCAAATGCTTGTTAATGGAATCCCTGATAATCTTCTTTGCTTTGACTTCAACCCTATTATACTTGGTCTTCGCAACAGTCGGTGCACTTGAAGGAGGTTCAGGGATTTTACCCTGCACATAGTCCATCACTTCTTTTTCTTCTGAGGTCAAATCAAGAGACATCTTCCATCCATGATAGTGACATTTATCATGGAGTTTGTCTTCAGCCAAGAAGTAGGATGATGAACCCATTGAGCCTTTTGTCATTGTCCAACTGTCTTTGGTGATTTCTCTTTCACTCTTGCTTGGGCATTGTCTTCACCTCAGCTCTGATACCATGTTAATTTTAGGCAACAATGGTATGTTCTATGCTTTAGAGAAATTTTACTTCAATTTCTTTATTAGCCAAGTATCAATATTCAGATTAGCAATCACATCAACATGATAGTCAAATGCAGATAGAACATAAACATAAACAGTGGAAGACAAGCTAAGACAAGAGGACACAAGATGTGGCACCAACTAGGGACAAACCCCAATGTGGGGAACCCTTGATCAAATCTTCTTTTAGTCTTCAATAGTTCAACAGAGATAGTACAATTTATAAATCTGATAATTTATAACAGCAATAAAAGAGCCCTAACCAGAAAAGTCAACGTTGGTCAACAAGGCAGATTTGACCCTCAGCAAATTGGTCAACTTCGGCCTCCAAACAGCAAGATAAAACAACCCTCAAAACAGTGAAATTCAGCCTAGTCAAAGTCTAGTCAAGCAGCCCACCTGCTTTCAACCCTAGCTGCAGACAATGCTGGTCAACAGGGAGTCGTTTAGCCTTGATTTCTATGCACAAAAATGCATCAATGTGAGAGGCAAAGAGGAGGTTGCAGCAGTGCAGGATGGCACAGAGAGGTTTGCAGCGGTGCGAGAGGCACAGAGTTGTTGTAGCAACACAAAGGCAGTAGAGGGAGCACACTATAGCAGCAGAGAGAGCTCCAACATCGAGAGGGTTTCTAGCCTGACAAGGATGTCAGTAGTTGGATGGATCAGTTACTTACTTCTTAATAACTGAGTCGCAGTGCAGTAGCAGTAGCACGATGCAGCATGATGAAAGAGAACTGCAATGCAAATGCAGTGTTGGGAGAAAGGACTAGTAGCAGCATGAATGCAGAGGGGGTTGTCGTACACATGTAGCAGTGGCACTAGCAGAGCCATGGGCAACAGTACAGGATGCAGCAGTGCAGAGGATGTTGGGCGGGAAGGCCTAGCATCAGCATAGGTACCAGTGTCGTATAATCAGGGTGATGCTCAGTGGTGGAGTATTACTAGAGCACAATCCTCGCTAAGAGGGAGTGTTGACTTGGGATAGCATCAAATGTGCTCTAGCCATGAAAATTGGTGGAGAGGCTAAAGTACATGAGATCTCCAAGACCCAGAATTAGTTTGGGGAAATTTTGAGCGGTGAAGGAGATATTAAAATAATTAATATTTTTAATGGTTCCTAAGTCTAAACTTAGGAAAATAAAAATATTAATGGGTATTAATATAAAACTGGGTTAGAAGGTTCTAAATGACATGGAACAAGCCAAATCTAATCTTAGCCGTTGAATAGAGATGTAATCTTGGTCGTTGAAGAGTCAAAAGAAAAAGTATAAGAGGAGGCTTGAGGGTCAGTTTGAGATACACCAGAGTGATTAGTCAGTTCGACTTTCTAGAGCGGGGTTTACTAAGAGAAATCGAACCAATGATCAGAGTTGCAGCAAGAGGCAGTGAGTACGAGGCAAAGAGGCAGAGATAGTGCCGAGAGACTAGCGCAGAAGTAGAGAGGCAGACGCAGAGCCAGAGGGAGCCATGCAAAGGCCAACAATGACTATGTAGAAACTAGAAGGGCCTGCGTCATCCACGTAGAGGCTACAGGAGTGACGCAGAGAGCCAGAGAGGTTGGACAGAGCCTCAGAGGGTTAACGTAGAGGGTTTCAGGCTAACGCAGAGGCCAAGAGGGTTGATGCAGTGCTTCAGATTGTGCTGGAGAGGGTTTCATGGGGCAGATTTTCAGAATATCTGCTTCTAAAGAGAGTTATTACTGCTGGATTTTTTATCTTTGTCGGGTGAGCCAGTTTGGCACCCAATGTACTCAGAAAAGCTGCGGAATACTAAAACCCTCAGAACTGATGCACTGGTTTTCCCAAGATGGGTTTTTCCGGGGACGATTGTCCAAAAATAACGGTGTCCCTTGTGTGTTTGTCTATTTCTTTCAGCTGTTGATCTATAGATGGTTGAGACTGTATTGTGTTTATTTCAGTGTTTATATGGTTAAATAACTTGTTAGAAATTAAACAAGTAGGAAAAATAAACTAGAAAATACAAATAAAATTTCTAATGGGTAATACTTAGAAATTTCAACACTTCCATCTCTTTATCTAGCTAATCAAGAGCTTCTTATAAGCTAGGCAGGTGATAGGGTCTTTTCCCATCACTTGATTTAGTTTTTTGTATATTATTTTGTAGCATTATCACTCACTTACATGCTCTCGATTTCAGACTATCAATTTTTTTAGTTTTGCAACCCTAACATTCTTTCTTGTAGGTTCTCTCAAGCTTCAATTCCTATTCCAAGGAGGTCGTGGGCATTAGGAAAGTTTGTCAAAGAGGCTAGGCCTTGTATCATTTTGGAGCTTGTATTCTCTAATTGTAGAAACTCTTCATCTCTTTTGAGGCTCCCATAATTTAAGGGATTTCCTTATTGTTTCAAGATCTCACAATGTATTTTCCCCTCAATTCCTTGGGTAGCCCTCTAAGAAGCTCTAACCATCATTGTAAACCATAATAATAAAAATTTATGTATTTTGTGTGGGAGCGTGGGTTTTTAGCCATGGCATCCTACTTCTCCATTTAAGGAGAAAGGCTTGTGGGTGGATTCATTGGTTAACATCTCCATTTCTTTCATTTTCACATACATGCTCTAATTGGGAAGTAACACAAATCACATTTCCTTTTCTTCAAGTTTACTACATGCTTTAAACTTGCACCACTTATTATTTGTTGCTACAAGTTTCAAGTTTACATTTTTATTTGCAAAGCAATTTATTCTTACTTTGTGCAAGCATCTCTATCATTTTTTCAGCAAACTTGGATACATTTAGATTGGCACTTGTCTAAATAATCCATGTTTTATTGTTATGCCACATTTCCATTTTGAGTATATTGAAGCATTGTGTATTGGACAAGCAACTATTTACTTTCATATCAAGTTAATCTTCTTTTCTCAAGTTTAAAGTTCTTTTTGCAAAGCTATTGTGAACATCAATCTTATCTCAATTCATTTTCAAAGCATTGCAATTTACATTGAGGAATTTTACATTGTTTTATTCCAAGCTTCATTTGTTCTAGTTTGTTATTGGTTCATCATTTATCTTTAGCAACTCACAATTTTAAATTGTTCATGAAGCTTATGCCTCTTGTGTTTACTTGAACAACTATACAAGTGATCTTGTGGAGCATATTTACTTGAAGCAATTTTATCATTTACATAACACTTGCAAACTCACTTGCATATCATATTAAGCATTCTAATTTAGTTTCATTTTAAACAAATTAACCTCCAAACATAAGCTTGGTTGATAGAAATCATAGGAAAAAAGATTTCTTGGAAATTTCTTTCAATTGATACGAAATAAGGTAAAGGCGTGTGACCCTGCAGTTATGAAGGTGGTTTGTCCCCTTGTAGGAACAAAAGCACATGCTGGCTAGTAAGACTCAGGGGAAGGGTATTGTTAATGACACCCTTGTGTCCTCGTCCCCTCTTTCTTATAGTCACCCCAATTTTTACCCATTGGCAAGAGCTCAAGAGGAAAATCTCTCACCTAGATTAAACATTTAGATAAAGTAACCAAGATAATTGCATCCAATTTTAGTTTAGGTGCATTTCATATTAACACGTCTTATTGTTTTACTTGCAAATAATCATTACACTTGTCATTTATGACTATGTGTTGAATTGGATATTTTGGGTAAGTACCACCTCATTTTGCAAGTAGAATTCTAATTGGTTTCCTTTGCAAGATAATTTTTCCTTGTATGATTTGGATTAATAAGTAATCATATATCTTGAAAGAATTTTAATATCTTGCATTAATATTTTAGTTTGCTAACATCTTTTGTTTCATTTTCAGGATTACTTGTGTTTCAGTTTGAAGCATTTTTTTTTTTGAGCAAGTATCATTCATTTTTGAGCAATATTTTGAAGGCACCGGTTTTACATATGCTTATTATTATCTCATATGTTGATGGTGGTTGAAATTGATTTTAGCATTATTGATATTATATTTGCTTGTAATTTCAAAATAAAAAGTATTCCATTTCACTCTAACATCTCCTAGAAAACTTATATATTTTAACTTAGTTTTCCATTTAGGGACCACCCCCTTAGCTAGCCTAGGAGATAGCTTAAACAAAGA
The DNA here is from genome assembly GCA_031772625.1 of Pinus tabuliformis. NCBI lineage: Eukaryota > Viridiplantae > Streptophyta > Pinopsida > Pinales > Pinaceae > Pinus > Pinus tabuliformis. Next base: position 85,302,553 of record CM062809.1, read on the forward strand.
GGTTGGGAATAGGTGATAGCCTCTTCTCTTAGTCCTTTCCATCAACCACACCTTGTGGGGTTAAAGGGTTTTCTCACTAACGGGTAGCTGTAGGTAGCAAGTTGTAACAAAACTCTAACTAGTTTTCTTGTAGGACCTCTCAAGCAAACAAGATTTATTTCAAAGAAGTCGTGGACACTAGAAGGAGCTGCAAATAAGGATAGGCCGTGGACCTTTGTGGAGACTGTAATTTTCAGATTTTAGCAAGTTATCATTGGCCCTTGAGGTTGTTATTGTTGGAGGGATATTATAGCTATCTCTAGCTCCAAATCTTGTACTATTTCCCTTCATCATTTGGGCAGCCCTCTCAGAGTCTTTAACTCCATTGTAATATCATAATAAAAGATCTTTTTTTCTTGTGGGAGCTTGGGTTTACCCAAGGCATCCTTTCTCCTCTTTTAAAAGGAGGATTTTGTGTGGGTGGATTAATTTTGCATCTTTTCTAACCTTCTTTTTTAGTTCATCTTAATATTAACACAACCGCATTTCATTCTTACTTTGAGGTACAAGTTGATATTTTTCTTTAGAGCAACTCATTTCTTACATGCAAGTATTTGGAGTTATGTGGCAAGTTTAATTTAGTTGCTTAACAATTTTCTTTATTTGGGATACAATTGTCTCACTATAGGCTCATTTGTTATCTTGCTCACTTATTTTCCAAGCATACTTTACAAGCGAGCATTCACTTTTCTTTAGCTTCATCTCATTTCCAATTGCTATAAGTTTATGGTTTGTGGCATTTACTTGGAGCAATTTACAATTTCATTTGCTTATGAAGTTTATGTTTATGTGTCTTGAACAATTTTGAAGTTATATCATTGTGAGCATTTCCCATTTACTTGAGGCAGTTCCTATTTTGCAAAGCAAACTTACTTGCATCACTTTAATTCATTTTCAAGCTAATTTCTTTTTCCAATTGAAGTTACATTTGCAATTTACTTTGAACACTATCTCATTTCCATTATATTGAAGCATTGCAAATCTCTCTTGGGAAAACTTACTTGCATAGCATTTAGGCATTTTAGCATAGTTTGCATTTTAACTCAATTAACCTCCAAGCATAAGCTTGGTTGATAGACATCATAGGGAAAAGATTTTCTTGGAAATTATTTCAATTGGTACGAAGTAAGGTAAAGAGTGTGTGACCCTGCAGTTATGAAGGTGGTTTGTCCCCTTGTAGGAACGAAGGCACAAGTTGGCTAGTAAGTCTCAGGGGAAGGGTACCGTTAACGACACCATTGTGTCCTCAGCCCCTCTTTCTTACAATCACCCCAATTTTTACCCTTTGGCAAGAGTTCAAGAAGAAGATCTCTCACTTAGAGTAGCCATTTAGCTTAAAATTAACAAGGATAATTGCATCTAATCTTAGTTAAGTGCATTTCATATTAACATACTTTACCTTTCAAGCTATTTTACTTGCAATCCATTTATATACTTGCCATGATAAAGATGTTTTGAATTGATTATTTTGTAATATCTCATTTGGGCAAGTACCATATCTTTCATTTTGCAAGTGAAGTTTTAGCTTGTTTCATTTTGCAAGTTATTTTATATTGCTTCTTTACATGCTTTAGAATTGTGAATGGTTATACTTTGAAAGCATTTCTTTGACAACAATTTTAAATCTTGCAAGTGATATCTAACATCTATTTGATTGACAGGGTTACTTGTGTTTCACTTTGAAACATTTCATTTCTAGAAAAAGTGTTATTTATTTTGAAGCAATATTGAAGGCACTGGTTTTATATGTTCATCTTTTATTTGTGTGTTGATGGTTATTGAAGTATATTTCATTTCATATTTCTTATTATATTTGTTCATAATCTCAAGTAATCCAAATTAACCTTGATCTCTCCTAGAAACCTCACATCACCTTTTAACTTAGTTTTTTCATTTAGGAACCACCCCCCTTAGCTTACCTAGAAGAGAGCTTAAACGGAGAGAGTTGGGAATAGGTGACAGCCCCATCTCTTAATTTTTCCACCAACCACACCTTGTGGGGTTAAGGGCTTTTCTCACTAACTTAGGTGTGTGTGTGAGGCAAAAACAAGTGGCAGCCTTATTCTTTCTACCATACTCCTACAATGGCCCTGTGACAAGATCAACACACACCCCCTTATCCTTAGGATCGCATTCAGATCTTTCTCATCCATGTGATCATCAGCAACCTATCTCTCCTTGCTACCCTACTTGTCATAGACAAGACTTTTGGAACAAATCAAAAATTGCTCAAAGGTCTCAGTCTTTTTCAAAACTGGCTTATAAGAACCGACCTCCCATGGAGTTCGGGTATGCTCTGTTATATTCATCATTGTTGCCATAAACAAGTGGTACATTAAATTCCAGGATGTGATGTGTAAAGTTGTCATGTGTCACAAAAAGGGGTTGGCCTAGCCTATCGCTTCCTTGGATGCCACTTGCCTTCTCTTCAGTAATATGACCATCAGAATGCCACATACCCGTCTCCAAAACAATTATGCATAGTTCCACCAAGATTCCGGAATGTGGGGACGAGGGAGCGGGGAAACACTGGAGCGGCCTATGCAAAAGCTCCCCACCAATTTTTAGGAAACGTGGGGGGACGTCGGGGTCTTTAACACAAGGGATCCAAACAAAAATAGTAAAATACCAAAAAATTATAAATATATCATTGAAGTTTTATAATTTAACTGTATAACACTTACATCATGAAGGATAAATCGATGAACCATATAACTGAAACAAATTTAAAACAAAAAGCATGATAGAATCATACATGTAACTGTAACATTGTACAATGAAAATAAAAGTTTAAACCACGTTGAAGTTCCAACTATGAATATTGAATATTGAAATAAAAGTCAAGTTTGATACATCAAGATTCAAATTTTTGTAGAGTCAAGTCTAATATATCATATATCAAGATTCAAAACAAACCAAAGTCTGAAACAGAAAAGCAGATAACGTAAGAACATATCAAATGACAAATAAGCATAATTGCTCAAGGTAATGCCCTGCTAGTCTCTACATCCAGTTGTTGCATGAATAAATCAAGATCAACCATGTCACCATCTAAATTTGAATCACTTGCATTCTCAAACATGCTAAGTGGCACATCAACCAACCCCATTTGTGTCTCACCAAGTCCCTCTCCATATCTACCTATGTATCATCATCTGGATCAACATACCACCATGTTGTTCGTCCCTTCAAATATGAAATAACCAAAAACCCTTCCCCCCCATCGATTCATAGTATATTTATAATATTCTATAAAAAATATTAGGGATTTGACTTTTTTTTATGATTTGACCTCGAATTTTTTTGGAAACGTCCCTACTTCAAGTTTCCTCACGTTTCTACATTTTGGGGACGTGGGGAAACGTCCCCTAGACGTCCCAACCTCCCCAGAGCACAAGGAAGCACAGGGACGCGTTTCCTAGGTGGGGGGACGCATCCCCGTGGAACACTGCAATTATTTCCTTGGCCATGTTGTGCTTCACTGCTTAAATTTTAGTCCATTCTTAAAAAAAAGTTTGGTATTGTGGACCAACCCACCTGTGACCCTTTGACCAGATTTAGGGTCAAATTTCATCATGATGACAGCCCTACATTGTTATGTATTACACTCATCTCCATCATTTTCAGGAACTTGTTCATTTCCTTTTTCACGCAACCATTTCTTATCAAAATTTGGAGGACAATCAAAATACACTAAGTAGTTTCTGAGATTGTCTACTTGCCACTTGATGTTGTCATTGAAATGGTGCCCATCTACCCCAAACACAATGATATTTTCAACATCTTCAAAATCTTGTATGGTATTATCATCATAATATTCATCATGACCTTCATTGGTGGGATCAACAGTACTCTCTTCTTCAAATTCTATGTTGCTCTCTTCATTTATGACAGCTGCAAAACCATCTTTGTCTTCTTGGTCTAGGACATCATTGGCTCCAATGAGGGCAAGAGGCTCTTCCTATTTTAGGGATTCCAACAAGTACCGGTAGATGTCTTTGAAACTCTGATGTCTAGGACTATGATGCTTGAGAAACTCCTCAATTAACACTTTGACGGATGGTACACTCTTCGGACTGCAAGAGTGCTTGCTTTAGCCAACCATAGCTCCCTTGCCCCAAAGAAAGAATGAAGACTCTCATCATGGCATCTTCGTCTCTTTCCTTGTATTTTGACATGTGTCTCATAAATACAAAGACATATGGGATAGTAGCAAAAGAGTTTCCTTCAAACTGTGGAAGCTTCTCATAAAGCTTTAAAGGAGACTTACTTGAGTATCCCAAGATATTTTCAATATATATGCAAGAAATAATGTATGCAAATCTTAAGGAGCCATCCTTCATCCATGCAAATTTTCCACCATGAAAATTTCCAATTTGATGATAAATGCAATTTCATACCTCTTCACACTGGAGTTGCCAAGGTGAGTTGCAAGTGCCTTCACAATCGTGCTTGTCTCATCTCACAAGCACAAAGTCTTCAAAATCTGTAAGAACAAGGTCTTTGTTCTTCCAACGGAGTCGTCTAGATGGAAAGATCTTAAGGCTTGAACTTCATCCAATGTTGTCTTCTGGGAAGTGGACTTTATCCTTGGTAATAGTGCCAAATATATTAAAGCAAAATCTCGCACTTTTGAGATAAAGTCCAAAAGCTCAAGTGCAAGACCCACTGCACCTCAAAGGGGGCCACTATTGTTGAAGATAATGCTTATATTATGTTATGTAATCACTGACAAATTAGCCAGTAAATTTTGAGTTCTGAGTTATCAGAATTAGGGCAGCAAATTAATAGACGTAGTCAGTTATCATTCAGCAAATTATTAGGGGAAGTGGATTAGTCAGATAATGGATAATCAAATTAGAAATATGTTTGCTATATAATAATGTATTCATTGCTCCTATGGATATATGAGATTCCAATGAGAGTTCGGCTCATGTAATGCAGCAAAGCTGCAACTTTGAAACGATCCTCGGGCCTGTGGCTTAATCCATTACGCAACAAATCTAAGGGCCTCAAAATTAAAGATTAACACATAACATTCAATCCTGCACAATACTTATCTACATTAAAACTCAGAAATAATTCATTAATAAGATATTTACATGAGAATTATTCTCATTCCTCACTCTCAAACTCCTACCTTCTCATGCCTCATGGGCTCCTCTTAAATATATACAAATGGATTAGAACCCAAGTAGGTTCTAGATCCCTTAACAAACTCCAACAATATCTCTCTTGATCCGTAAATCTCTCATCCAAATCCTAAAAATCCTCTAATTCCACTTTTAACTCAACTAATCCTCTATTCTAGGATCCCCTAATCCCTAAGATCTCTATGAGATCTTTACAAGTCTATCATCACTCATATTCTCTCATAATTGAGAATATTTACAATTAAAACCTCACACACATATTTGTCACTCAATTTATTAAAAATATACAAATAAATTGAAAACATCACACCCCCCATATTTTTCTAAAGCAGGATGCTCCTGCATCATCATGGATTGAGAATCAAACTGTTGGCATTATAATAGAGGTATGATACAGGTATTGCCCTTGAAGGCAACTCACTCGGTAAATCACTCAGATGACAATTTAGGCTCACTGGCTCTCAGAATAAAGGAAAAGGAGGTATACGCAGGTTCCCGTTGACAAAGCCGCGTATACACACGCTTTCACAAACCAAAAGGCACGTATGCGTATACACGCACTTTCATGCACAAAAAGAGCGTATAGGTTGGAAAACTTGGTTTTGGTCCATGGTATTTTGGTATTGGTCCATGGTATTTGGTCCGAAGTATTGACCCAAGTATTGAGTCCAAGGTATTGATTCTATATGGTTTTGGACCATGGTATTGAGTAAGGCCTAAGACTATAAAAGAGGAAGGATATCATTAGGCAAAGGCACTCAAGGATCGAATATCTTATGAAGAGCAAGATCTAGAACACTGGTCTTTGGGTAATGGTGCATAGCTGGATCTGAATCAAGGAGGAACCTGAGCACTGGAAGAAGGATAAGTTCTATTGATGGGTCAAGATCTCAAGGCTTGAAGAGAAGTATCTTTGTGTGATTTTGATCTGTTATATTTGGCGCATGACTTGATCTATAAATCTGATGATTTGGGTATAACTGATGTCTGAATATTTGAAAAGGGTAAATTATCTTTTATAGATTTGTACGCAGGTTCCGCATAGAAAAGGCGCGTATACACGCTAGTTCGGTATTTCAAAACTACATATACGCAGGTTTGCCTTAATATAACAACGTATGCACGCAAGTTATACATATTGAAGTAGCGTACGTCTCATGAAATATGTTTTAGCTACTTTTGTTTATTGCTGCAGTGTTCTGAGTTCAAGATTGGTTTCTAGTTACTGTTATTGTATTCTGGTTACAGCATTCAGAGAAGTGATTGTTGGATTCAGTTTTGGTTGGTGCAAAGGAAATTGGTTAATGCAGATATATTTGATGTTTGATTAATGTTATCGATGGATCCAGTCTGAAAATTTATGAAACGTGGTCCCTAGAAGAAAAGAGAAGGTTGTAGCCTTCTGTAGGTCAGCACCTACGTACTAGTACATCAGCTAGTACAAGAGCTAAGGGGGTTGTAGCTCCCTTCCAGGAGAAGCTAGAGAACGAGAGAAGGTTGTAGCCTTCTGCAAGTAGAAGCCTGCGTACAGGTATAAGACTGCACCAATACAAAAACATTGTAAAAAGAAGTTTCTTATTAGAAGAAGATAGAGACAAATTGCAGCAGGTGGTTTTCACCCACATTAGGTTTCCACCTTATATCTTGTGTTCATGTGTGTGATTGCCTGTACTGTTTATTGCACTTGATTATTGTTTTATGGTTCTAATACACAGATTAAGATCAGTGAACTAAATTAGAAATCTACAAGATATACGCGGTTTTCTCTAGACACAGTTGCGTATATACGCAGATTTAATTAAAAGAAGTAGCCTATAATAATTTGTTTATGGAAATGAAAGATTGTTAAATTGCCAATACTGATTCACCCCACCCCCCCCCCCCTCTCAATATTATTTCCAACAATTGGTATCAGAGCAGGTCCTTCAGAAGAAGCTTGATCACTTGAAGGAAGATCTATCATCATGAGCAACTACGAAAAGGAGGCATCCATCAGGCCACCAATCTTTGATGGGAGCAACTTCGTCTATTGGAAGGTAAGAACCACAGCCTATCTTCAATCTCTTGGTACAGAAGTTTGGGATATCGTGGAAGGAGGATACACATTTCCATCAGCAACTCCTACAGATACGGCTGGTAAAAAGCAGTATGAAACAAATGCAAAGGTTGTCAATACTCTATTGGGGACTCTATCTCAATCAGAATTCATCAAGGTTATGCAGCTCAAAACCGCCAAAGAAATATGGGACAAGATCATTCTAAGTTATGAAGGAGATGATCAGGTAAAACGTGCAAAACTACAATCTCTCAGAATTCAATATGAAACTCTCAAAATGCAAAATGATGAAAGTGTGGCTAATTATTTCTTACGTATAGATGAGATTGTTAATCGCATGAAAAACTTGGGTGAAGAGATAAAAGAAGTTACTTTAGTTGAAAAAGTTCTAAGATCTTTGTCTTCTAAGTTTGAATCAAAAGTTTCTGCCATAGAAGAAAAGCAAAATCTTCAGAGTATTACCATGTCACAGCTGCACAGAATTCTGACTACTTTCGAAATGAGAAAAAGGGGTCCATCAGACATGAGAGAAGTCGCATTCAAAGCTTCAGGAAAAGGAGAATACAATGAGTCAGGACATATGTCAGAAGGAGAGGAAGAATCAAACTTTGTCAAGAACCTTCAACGGGGTTCTGGAAGATTCAGAGGTAAGCTACCTTTCAAATGCTTTGCTTGTAGAAGAGTCGGTCACTATGCAGCCAAATGTCCTCATAAAGATAAGCTTGATAAAGGTAAGGAACCAGTTAGATGGAACAGAAAACAGAACGTAAGTAAGAAGAGCTATTATACACATGAAGACAACGATGGATTTTCAAATAGTGATGAAGATGAACATGGTAATGATTATAGACTTTTGATGGCTTTTAAAGATGATGATATCTTGGATGCTATACATGAAGAAGGTCTCTATGAAGAAATTTCTAAACTTAAAATTTGTTTAGAAGAAAAGAGTATGATTATAGATAATCTGACATTTCAACTTGCTGAAAGGGAAAAACACAATGAAAACTTAAAATGTGAAATTGTGGGACTTAGAAAATATATTGAGAAAACAAAAGCTCTTAATCTTAGATTTGCTAAAGGATCTGAAACTTTAGATGAGATTATCAAAGTGCAGCGTTCTTCTCTGATCAAGACAGGTCTTGGATATACTGAAGAAGCATCTCAAGCATAGAAGCCATCCACCTCCAAAAGTTATCTTGATGCAACAAGGAGAAGTGAACAGGTTGACAATCGTCAGCAAAGGCATAAAAAGGATCACCAGACAAATCGGGGTCAATCTACTTCAAGGATGAATAGAAGCTACAACTAACCGCAGGTAAATCATTCTCAATTTGCCTCAAGAATGAATGTCAATGGAAACTACAATCACCTGGTCGGTAGATTTGATAACCGCAGGAATTTCTTTAATGGCCAATGTTTCTCTTGTCATAATTTTGGACACAAAGCTGCTCAATGTGTTGCCTACAAGACCATCATGACTAGAGAAGCACGACTGGGATCATGAAAAGGACCTACAATAACTTTTCTGCTCTTGAAAATGAAATAGAATGTTCTATTTTTAACAATTTCGTTCAGGAAGATTCTAAAAGCAGGAGTATGTTTCGGCAAACATCTCAGAAGGAGCAAGCTTCATTGGGTCCCAAAACATGGAGAAAGAAAGAACCACAACCAGAAAAATGTGGTATAGCCTTACATGCGAAAGGACAAGAAAATCAGTGGTACATCGACAGTGGATGCTCGAAACATATGACGGGTGATAAAGAAAAACTTCAGTCATATAGTGCCTTAGAAAAGGATAGGAAGGTCTCATTTGAAAATGACACTCCTGCACTCATAAAAGGTAAAGGCTCTGTTATTTTGAAAGAAAAAGTCAAAGCTGGAAATGTTATGTATGTTGATGGATGAAAGCATAATCTATTGAGTGTTAGTCAAATGTGTGATCAAAGAAACGAGGTAGTATTTCGATCAAATGGATGTATTGTTTGTGAGCTTGATACAGAAGAAACAGTGATCAAAGGCATAAGAACTCCAAATAATCTATACATACTCAAGGGAGGACAGCAACAATGTTATCTAAGTAAAAATGATGAACACTGGCTATGGCACAGAAGATTGGGGCATCTAAGCTTCCCTCAGATAAGGAAAGCATGCAAATATCAGGTTGTTCGCGATCTTCCTGACATCAGAATTCTAGACAATACAATATGCAAATCATGTCAGTTTGGTAAGCAAACCAGAACACATTTTCCTGAGAAGGAAGGATTAGCTAGTAAGCCACTTGAACTTGTCCATACTGATTTATGTGGTCCATCAAGGAAAAAGTCACCTCGTGGAGAAGAATACTTTATATTGTTCATTGACGACTTTTCCAGGATGTGTTGGATAGGACTTCTGAAGCATAAAGACGAAGCTTTCGAAAAGTTCAAAGCTTTCAAAGCCTTGGTTGAAAATGAATCAGATCGCAAAATCAAATGCCTCAGGTCTGATCGAGGAGGGGAATTTACCTCGGATGAATTTTTCGACTTTTGTGAAGAACATGGAATAAGAAGGGAATTCTCTACTGCAAGGACTCCTCAGCAAAATGGAGTGGTAGAAAGGATGAACAGAATGGTTCAACAAATGGCTCGTGCTATGCTTGATGAGTCTGGAACTCCTGCAACCTTCTGGGGTGAAGCTGCATTTGCTGCCGTTACTATTCTCAACAAAACAAACGTCCGGGTAAACAACACTCAAACTCCTCATGAACTTTGGTATGGTAAGACTCCTACGGTAAAATACTTCAAAGTTTTTGGAAGCAAATGTTACATCAAAAGGACTGATGAAAAGCTTGGCAAGTTTGAACCTAGAGCAGATGAAGGCATTCTCCTTGGTTACTCTTCCCAAAGTAAAGGATATAAGTGTCACAATAAAAGACTTGGAAAAATTGTTGAGAAAGTATTGATGTGGTGGTTGATGAAGCAAGCGACAATCCAAAGCAGATAAAAACCCAAGATTTTGAAGATGAAGAGGACTATCCTTCAACTTCAAATCAAACTAATGATGAAGAAGAAACCTATGAGGCACTAGAAGAACAGATAAGGGTAGAAGAAAAGACAAGAACAGATAAGGGTAGAAGAAAAGACTCCATCCAGGTACGTCCAAAAGAATCATCCAGAGAATCAAATTTTGGGGCAGAAAGAGGCAAGTGTTCAAACAAGAACTATTACCGAAGCTTCAAGTTATCTAGCATTGCTCTCCTCCATCGAACCACGAAATGTAAGTGAAGCATGCAAAATGAATGCTGGATCAAGGCCATGAATGAAGAACAAAAGCAGATTGAAAAGAATAACACCTGGGAATTGGTTCCTAGACCTAATAATAAGAATGTCATAGGGACCAAATGGATATTCAAAAACAAGCTGAATGAAAATGGAGATGTTATTAGAAACAAGGCCAGACTTGTTTGTAAAGGGTATGCTCAACAAGAAGGTGTAGACTTTGAAGAAACTTATGCATTATTTGCTAGACTTGAAGCCATAAGAATGTTCCTTGCTCTTTCTAGTTTTCAGAAGTTCAAAGTATATCAAATGGATGTGAAATCTGCCTTTCTAAATGGAGACTTAGAAGAAGTGTATATTGAGCAACCAGATGGATTCATCCTTGGGAATGATCCAAAACTTGTATGCAAACTTAAAAAGGCTCTCTATGGCCTTAAACAGGCTCCAAGGGCTTGGTATTATCGTTTGGACAAATACCTCCATCAACAAGGTTTTTCAAAAGGATCAACAGATAGCAATCTATATATAAAAATTGACAATGATAAATTGCTAATACTTGTTGTGTATGTTGATGATATCATCTTTGGTAGCAATGAAAAAACCATGAGTCAAAAATTTGCTTTGGTGATGCAGAAAGAATTTGAAATGTCCCTGCTTGGTGAGCTCACATATTTTCTTGGTTTACAAGTCCAACAAAACAAAGACGGTATCTTTCCATCACAAACCAAGTACCTCAAGCAGATCTTGAAGAAATATGGGACGGAAGATTCGAAACCAGTATGTACCCCTATGGTAACAGGATGCAGCCTCAGCGCAAATGATGAATCAACAGCAGTACATCAACCAACATATAGATCCATGATTGGTAGTCTTCTCTATCTGATAGGTACCCAACCAGACATCATGCATGCAGTGGGAATAGTTGGAATGTTCCAGGCAAATCCAAAGGAAGCACACCTTCAAGCAGTTAAAAGGATTTTCAAATATCTTCAGGGAACACAAAACTATGGCTTATGGTATCCTAGAGATACATATCTCACACTTCATGCATATACAGATGCAGATTGGGGCAGGAAGCGTGGATGACAGAAAAAGTATTAGTGGTCGTGCATTCTTTATGAGTTCCAGATTAGTGTCTTGGTTCAACAAGAAACAAAGTTCAATTGCATTATCTACAGCTGAAGCAAAATATGTGGCTGCTGCATCTTGCTGCACACAACTCCTTTGGATGATGCAAACATTGCAAGACATTCAAATCACTTGTACTCCACCTATCTCTGTTTTTTGTGATAATACAAGTGCAATCAGTATTTCAAAGAATCTAGTCATGCATTCAAAGACCAAGCACATACGTATCAAATATCATTTTCTCCGGGAACAAGTGCTTGAACAAAAGATCAAATTGGAGTATGTTCCCTCCAAGGAACAGGTTGTTGATATATTCACCAAACCACTGCCCAGAGAGACATTTGAATACCTCAGACATAAGCTGGGAGTAGTTGAGGCATCATCTTGCTAATTAACACTTATCTGCTTCAAAGAACAGTGGTTGTACGCGAGTTTCATGAAGAGTATCCGCGTACATACGCCGGTTTCTGTGGATACAGTCGCGTATATGTTGGTTTGAAGACAAACAGTGGGCCAAACTCAGGATGAAAAGAGTCTGATATGGGTCTGACAGAGACCATCTGGCACAGGTTCAGGGGGAGCATATACTTCTAATAATGCATTGTTGGCATTATCTTAGAAGATCTTGGTTCAATTTCACAGCTGTTTTTGTTTCAGGTGGAACAGGTGCAAAGGGAGATCATGGTTGCTGGTCTGGATGGTGATTGACAGATACTGTTGATGATACTTGTTGATGACTATCATGGTCTTGTCTTAGATATTTAGTCTCTATGTCATGTATTTCTTTTATTATCAAGGTCATGTAACGACCTATCTTGTTTCCCCACTATGCCTGGGATGGATGATGTAATTTTCTTATCATGTATAAGTTTTTGGTGTATCCCCACTTGGTTGGGTGGATGAGTCAATATTGGTATATCCCCATTTGGTTGGGAGATGGATGTATGTATGAGTCTTTGGTGATAGGAAGGTCATTTATGATGTATAGAGTCATGTTCTTCTTGTAGAACATCTTTTTGCAGACCTTGCTTACAGTCAGGGGGAGCATGATCAGCGCACTTCAGCAGAGCAGAGATTTCAGCAAGTACTCATGGGGAGTATGGACAGTGGAATGTATATCAAGGAAGAGAATATCTTGGTCTGCCCCTTTGCCCTTGATGTCAAAGGGGGAGAGTGACTTGGTGTGGTTGTTGCCATCAAGTCCAAAGGGGGAGATTGTTAGCATTATGATAGAGGTATGACACAGGTATTGTCCTTGATGGCAACTCACTCGGCAAATCACTCAGATGACAGTTCAGGCTCACTAGCTCCCAGAATAAAGGAAAAGGAGGTATACGTAGGTTCCAGTTGACAAAGCCACGTATACACGCGCTTTCAGAGGACACATAGCTGCAAGACTGGACCGTTTTTTGGTGCAAAGTTCCTTCCTGCTTCTCGGATTAGAAGCTAGATCGCACATCCTACACAACAGCATATCAGATCACAAGCCTATTAGCTTGGAACTGCTGACCACTAAGGACCTGGGGCCTATTCCATTCTGGTTCAGCTCTCTCTGGATCAAAGAGGCAGACTTTATGGACAAGGTCAGAGACTGCTGGAAAGATCCAGTCAAGGGTTCTGCCTTCTTTGTGTGGGAGGAAAAACTTAGAAGAGTTAAAGCCATGCTAAAAAATTGGGCCAAGACCCTGCCCAACCCAGCTGCGGAAAGGAAAAAATCTCAAATAGAACTTGAAAGCCAGCATCTCTATCTTGAAACAGCTGAAATTTCAAAAGAGGATTTGGAAAAGGGGGCCAAGCTTCAGCAAATTTCCATAAGGCATGCCTGGCAGAAGAGTACTGGAGGCTCAAGTCTAGAAATCTTTGGCTCAAATCTGGAGACAGGAATTCCTCTTTTTTCCATAAACAAGCTCAAGCTAGGAAAGGACGGAACTCCATCATTGAAATAAAAGAAGAAAACAGCGTTCTAAAGGACTTTGCAAGCATAAAAAAGGCAGCTTCAGATCATTTTGAGAAGCTGTACAGGGAAGAAATAGGAGTTGAACAAAATGATAGTCTACTAAACGTTTTCCCTAATCTCATCACCCCCAAAATGAACCAGGTTCTAGAAAGCAAAATCACGCACAAGGAAACCAAGGAGGCCCTCTTCGCCATGGATCCGGATAAAGCCCCGGGACCGGACGGTTTCACACCGAGATTTTTACAAACTTGTTGGCAGATAATTGAGAAGGAATTCCTCAAAATGATTCAGAAATCCCAGGACTGTCAAAAGATTGGAGGCTGCACAAATTCGGCATTTCTCACCCTCATCCCTAAGGAAAAAGGGGCAAACTCCTTCAATAGATTTCGTCCAATTTCATTATGTAACATTGGGTACAAAGTGATCACCAAAGTGATAGCAAACAAGTTGAAAAGATTCCTCCCTAAAATCATACCGGGCAATCAAGGGGGATTCATCAAAGGTAGGCAGCTGGTGGACAACTTCGTGCTGGTGCAAGAGGCAATTCATTCCAGATAGCACCGAAAGGAAAAAGGTATGGTTATCAAACTAGATCTAGCCAATGCCTTTGATCGTGTTAGACATAGGTTTTTGTTTGATGTAATGTATAAATTGGGATTCGGGCAAAGCCTCATAAAGTGGATAAAAGCTTGCATATCGGAGCCTTGGATTGCCCCGTTGGTGAATGGTAGGGCCGTTGATTTTTTCAAAGCTTCTAGAGGGCTGAGGCAGGGGTGCCCTCTCTCACCTCTCCTTTTCGTCATTCAGGCTTCTTTTCTCAGTTTCTACTTGAATAAAAAGCAGCAAGAACAAGTCATTACTAGGCTGTGCATTGCAAGAGGGATGAAACACATCAATCATGCCCTTTTTGCTGATGATACTCTTCTGCTGGGAGCTACCACACCGCAATCAGCTATTAATTTCAAAGTAGTTTTGGACGACTTCTGTAAGATCTCAGGCAGTGTGTTAAACAAGGGGAAATGTCAAATATTCTGCTGGAACATCCCTGCTTCTACTGCAAACTCCATAGCTAGATGTCTGGGATTTGCAGCCTCCACTATTTGGTCCTCATTCAAATATCTTGGGCTGCCAATCTTCAACAAGAGGGCGTCAAGCAAAGACTGGTCTCCTCAGCTAGACAAATTCAAAGCAAAGATGCAAGCCTGGGGATCCTCTTGGCTCAACATCGCCGGCAAAGCAGTGCTCATCAAGGCAGTTCTCAGCAGTCTTCCAATTTTCAAATTCTCTGTCCTCCTGGCACCTATGGGAATTATCAAAAAGATGGAGGAACTAATCAGGCATTTCTTCTGGAAAGGTGGCAAACAAAATGATAAGAGATTTTCCCTAATCAATTGGGAAACAGTCACAAAACCAATTTTTGAAGGGGGACTGAATCTTAAAGATCTCAAGGCTCAAAATCTAGCTATGGGAGCCAAATTAATTTGGAAAATTATTGCTCCTAATCCAAATTGGGCACAGATTGCATTATGGAGGAAATATTTCAGAGGAATGAGGCTCAGGTGTTTGGATCAGCCAAAAAACACATTCAGAACTCACTTCAGCAGCTTCATTAACAGAACTGCTCCGATGATAAAAACCACTCGCATTGGATCCCTGGAAATGGCAAGCGTATTCAGTTATGGAGTGACAGAATACTAGATCGCCCTCCATTGGAAGAATTGGGAGAGCTTACAGCGTTAAAGACTTGGCTTGCTGCGGCAAATGTCCACACTTTGTGGGACATTTCGATGTGGACAAAGGATTCCTGGGCGGGTTGGAAACAATTTTCTGTGCCCAGCGTCTTGCAAACTAAATGGACAACGCTCAGATCTCTTTTACACGGGTTGGCCCCTATCCACGCATGCAGGAAGGACGTGAGAGGCTGGGGAAAAAACGAGCAGGCTACACAGTCAAGCAGGGATACTCTAAGTATCTAGAGCGCCCCCACGTGCCTCCCAATCCTGCCCCTTGGGCAGGCATATGGAATTTCCCCACTATTCCCAAAATAGACCATTTTTGTTGGATTCTCTGTCACCAAAAAATCCTCACTGAGGACAAACTCCAAAAAAGAGGATTCAATGGACCTTCCAGATGCATTCTTTGCAAGGCAAACTCAGAAACTGCCCTTCATCTTATGATTGAATGCAATTTTACAGTCTCTATTTGGCAGGAGTTGCTAGATCCTTGGAATTATGACCTCATTTTTCCCACTTATGTTCAAGATTTGTTCGTGGGTTGGATTGCCAGATATTCAGGCACTCAACCAAAAAACAAAACGATCAGAACAACTTGGAGTGCATTGCCAAAATTCATCAGTTGGCAGGTTTGGTTGGAAAGGAACAGGAGGATATTCCAGAACAAAGTTCAGGATCATAGAATAGTAGCCAACTCAGTGAAATGCCAATTAAACGAGTGGCTGGAAGGCATAGGTGACGACTCAAATCTTAGTCAGCAAGACAGAGAACTGGGTTTTGTCCTTAAGCTTAGCTTCCACAAGCCAAGAAGCTCACCTCCAGCACTCGAAGATTGGCAAATTAGGAAAAATGAGAAAGATTTTCAAGATTGGCTGTCCAATCAACCAATTCCCTCCCTATTCTTTGATGGAGCAGCTAAAGGGAACCCAGGGAAGGTCGGGGCTGGAGGACACATTATTATGCCAGACAACACATCTCCACATAATTTTGCCTGGGGTCTAGGCCATACATCTAGCATGCAAGCCGAGGCGTTGGCCCTCTTTCAAGGTGTAATCTTCCTCAAAGAGCTGGGAATTCAGGAAGCAAATATCTTTGGAGACTCCCAAGTAATCATAAGAGCAGTGGCGACCAACTCCAACCCAACAGATCTGCAGCTAGCAAGGTTAATTACAAGAATCAAAAGCATGTCAAAGTCTCTACACTTGACTTATTTTCATGTACTGAGAACAAATAATAAAGCAGCAGACATTCAGGCAAACAAGGCAGTTCACTTAGAGGCTGGAACTATTCTCAAAAATAAGGAAATCCTGTGGGCGCCTATCCCGTAAAAAGCCATGTTTTACTGCTTTTTTTTAAATCAGTTCGTTTGTATCTTTCAGCTTGGACAATTAGCAACAAAAGTGCACTTTAACAATTGTAAAAAGAGGAAGCTGATAAGAGCAAGAGCCAATTCCCATTTGGTAGAAAGGCACGTTGAAAATTGCTCCTTCCTTTGTAACCGATTGTGTGGCCGTTAGCCAAGCAAATAATGAAATCCTATAACCGTTCTTGTCAAAAAAAAAAAAGTGTAACCTTCCCTTAACTATTTTGAAGTCAGGCTCCAAGGTAGGTTGTGGGAAGGAGGCCAACAAGAAGCATGCTAAGGCCTGATTAACGATACCTTTTGTTAGGCTCCTACCACCTGATGCCTCTAGTGCTGCAAAGACTATGGCTCTGACGACTGCAAGGTCACCGTATTAACCACCGAAGAGTTGTTAGGCCCTTCCAGCTAGGTGAGAAGGATTGTCCTAGACTTTTATCAACCTAGCTTATGCTAGGAGGTAAATTATTAATGCAATCTAGACTTAGTATGCTTGTGCAAGAGATTATGGGTGAGATTATGTTGAGTTAAAATTGTTTATCTTGCTTAAGTACTTATTGTGAATTGTCTTAAAGCAAGAGTACTTAATATTAAGATACAATCTTATGCAGGATAGATGTTGAAAGATACAAGTGCAATCTTCAAGAAATTTCCACAAGATGTTTAACCAATTAAACCAACTTATACACTTATCAATCAAGATGCCAATCATAGTTATCAAAGATGTAAAACAAGATTACACGTGATCTTATTACTCAATGCCAAGAAATATAAAATTAGATTCACAAGATGTCAATATTCCCAAGAGACTTATCACCAGATTTGACTTATGATCTAAGTGCTTTAAGTGAGTGTGAAGTATGAATTCTTATAGCATGTAACCTAACAAGAGAAAAAACGTTAGTCACTTTAACAATGTAAATGCTAGGAACAAAATATGAAGACACTTAGGCACTCTATGTTCCTATGATCTTTTGATGAGCAGGAAGTCACTATTATGATAGCAGTAAACAATTTATGACAACAGTAAAGAAGTTGTGACAGCAGTAAGTAAATGCCAATCCAACAATGCATATGCTTGCCCAATGCTACAAAAATTTTCCCAAATGCCAAGTAATCTTGATTAATTGAAAAATTAGATATTTTATTCTTCTAAAGATGAATTCTTCAGTAAATTTTCAGATCTGAAATATTTGTTACAGCAGTATATTAACCAACAGATCAGCAAACAAATGATATCAACACCAATACCCAAAATGCCCAAAAATAGTAAGAACTCACCAGACTTGGAAAAAATCATTTTTTAGGGTCTTTAGAGAGTATGATTCAAAAAATTTCAGATCTGGTATGTTTCTTACAGCAGTAAATAAATGACAGATCAGCCAACTAACAATGCCTAAGACAATGCCCAAAATATCTAATAATGGCAAAAATTCACTGGAAACTGAAAATTTCAAATTGTTTATCCTAATTAAGAATGTGCTTCAGAAAATTCAGATCTGGAATTTTCAGTTATGCAGAAAATTCCAGCCAACAAAAAATCAGATTTAACCCAAATCCAAGATGCCCAAGAGACCAAAATTCACGAAAATCAAGATTTAGCAATTTTGATCAATTTTGACCATTTAGTATGTGATTTTAGGGCTTAATTATTACTAATTTAATTGCTTAAATAGAACATAAATAAAACTAGGGTTTAGAGGTCAAGCCTTAGGCCCAAGGCCTTGAAGATCCCTTGGTCAAAATTTGTTGAAACTTTGGGATCAAGTTGGCACTTGAAAAATAGAATTTTTGAGCTTCAAAACCTGCAAAGCCATCAAATATTCAGTCCAAAAAGCTTTAGATCTAGGGTTTAGGGCAAAGTATGGCTAAAATTGGTCAAGAAGAGCCAACGCTAGGCCAAGGAAGGCCAGCGTTGAGGGAAAAGAGGCTTAGAACGGCAGATCAGGGGCTAAGGAGGAGAGAGAAGGCCCAAAAAGGTGAACGTTGGGGCTCAGAGGCTGGACGTTGGTAGAGGAGGCTACAAGGAGGATGTTGAGGGTTTCAAGGGCTAAAAGCCCACGACAAACCCTCTAGGGTTGCCGTCTAGCCCTCCAGAGGGAGGCCGAGACCAAAAAAGCCCACGGCTAGCCCGGGAAAGGACTAAAACCCTCTGCGCAGGGGGTTAGAGAGGAGGTCGAGGCCTCTAGGCCTCACGACTTGCCTTAGAGAGGCCAAAAAAGCTGACACGGGAGGAGAAAGGGCTAATGTTGGGGCCTGGGAGGCTGACACTGGCCTTGGAGGGGCCAAATCTGGTCCCAGGAGGGCTGAAAAGTAAAACCCTTATCTCGAAAAGAAAAGAAAAAAATCTTCCTTGGATCTGAATTTTGCTAAAAAATCTTCAATGGGTAGCCCTGCAAAATCTTCAAGAGGCTAGATCTTCCCCTCAAGAGCCTAGATCTAGTTATTTATTCACTTGATCCCTTGATCCAACCTGCAAAAAATAAAAATAAAACACCCAAATCCCAAATATATACAAAATAAATCTAAAAAAAAAACCAACCCAAGTTAGAAAATAATTTACAATTTAAATTACAAAATTATGTTACAAATTATACAAGGGTTTTTAAATGAATTTTGAGAAAATAAATTTTATAGTATTTTTCCTTTGATGAATAGCCAAAAATGCTTCAAAAAACTTATGCTCACTATAGCTTTAGCAAAGATTTAATCCACCATATCAAAACTAAAGATCCAAACAAAATAATCCTTGCCCACAGTCTATGAACTTGGAGACCAAGGATTGAGTACTTGCAAACACTATGTATTATCTCAAAATAATCACATAAGGCACAACATAGGAAACTCGTAGTCAATACATACTACAAATCAATGAACAAAAACACCTCGAGTTGCACCCCAAAGTCTTTTATTATAGCAGAAAAAATAATTCCTAGCGAGACAATAGTTTACAAAAATGTTTCAGCAGCAATATTCTAGCCAGAGATCAAGATGCAAGAGACTCAAATGACTCTCTAATTTATAGATTTATCTTCCAAGTGGAAAAATAACAGTCAGTTTCTTTGATCCTTGTCAAAATAATCTTGGTCGCTGATAAACACTTCAAGGTCTTTTAATTTTGGCCCTTGATTTTTTATTTTTGAGGAATTTTCGAATTTATCATTTAATTCCATTTCTATTAGCTCAAAGTTAATTATTTTGAGCTAATTTCCTCAAAAATTTGACTTTGATTTAACCACCAAGGTTCAAGGGTCCAATTTTTCTTGAAATATACAATATTCCCTTGGTAGAGAACCTTTAAAAATTGATTCCTTTAGGACCCACGAATTTTTCCACTGGGAGAATTATTTTTCCTAAAACAACTTAATTTAACTCTAATTAATTAATTTTTTGGCTTAGGATTTAATTTTATTTTGCCAGAAAAATTAATTAATTTACACATGAGGGGATTTAATTATTTCTCCACCCTCTAATACATAAGATTTTACATTTACAAGACTCAAAGAGGGAATACACATTTGGCTTATACCCTCAAGACATATAACCCATCTGCGACATTAGATGATCTAGTAAACCAAGTGATTTGTAATAAAATAATTAAGCAGACTAGCTTAAATTATTCCCAAGCCACTTTTACATCAGACTCGACTAAAAACAATAGGAATCACCTAATAATTTGACAATAAATTTCACCCTAGCTTTGGAGTTTAAGCTAGAGGGAAAAAACTCTTCTGATTAGCCGTGTTTAGAAACACAGGTAATCAGGGAGGTTAAAAAACCTCCTAGGATGAAATTTGTCATCAAAATTATAGGCTTACCTAGGTTGTTACATAGACTCAAGGTTTTACTAAAGATCATTTACATGACATAACTTGCAGAATGGGATAACCATGACACACAGACCACTGATATGTGATCTGATTGCATTGAAAAAATTGGTACGTCCGCTTCCCTGGAACTTTGATAATTTGAGTGCAATAAATCCAATGAAGGAAGTCGATTAGTTTATAGTTGAGTTGAGGCATGTGGCACAACATGTATTGAGATATGGATTGAGATATGTCTCAAATGATGAAGTACAGCTGCTGGGATATATAGATTTTGATTGAGCAGGGAGTGCCGAAGACGAGAAGAGCACATCAAGATGTTGCTTCAGTCTGTGTTTTGCAGGACGCAGGCATCTGTCGCACTCAACTTTGCAAAGGCTAAGTATATTGCAGCTAGTTTGGCGAGTTGTGAAGCAATGTGGGTTCGAAAGCTACTCGCGGGATTGTTTGACCAAGTGTTGGAGACAGCTATGATGATAGGTCGAAGCACAATGAGATAAAGTACCGAGATATGGTGCAGAAACGAGTAGTGAGGCTCCAGTATATTTCTATAGACAAGCAGGTTACTGACAATCTCACAAAAGCCTCTATCCCAAAATGAAGTTTGTTTACTTCAGGGACAAGCTTAGAGTAGTTGAGAATGTCTCTGTCCATGAGAGGGAGTGTTGATGTTGTATTATCAAGGGCAAACATTCTCCCTAGGTCGAGATATTGACAAATCAAGGGTATTGATCAAGGGCCGTGTAATGTGGCTAGGGAGAATGGTCCAGAGAGCATCAAGGCCCAAAGTGCTCCCCAAGTCAGACGGTTTTGACCATTTTGCCAAGAGGTACTTGGCTAGTGGGTATAGTGAGTGCCTTTAGCATCGAGCAAGTGTTTTACCATTCAATTGGCATGTAAGAATGGTAATTGACCCAAGGTTTCACCATTTTTTGGTCAAAGGTATTGACTTTGCTCCAAGTGACAACTTGTTGAGCTAGTGAACTAGGACTAGTCTTGTTTGACTCTGGTCAGAAGGTTTTGATCATATTGCCAAAGGGTTTTGGCTAGTGGGTGACTCACTAACTAGATCCATTTGCAAAGGGGATTTGGCTAGTAGATGACTATATCCTTTGCATGATGTTGATGCAAGATGCTTTCCACATGGTTCTAGAATATAACATGAAGCAGATGGATACATCAACATGGCTAGTTCATTCAATCTTTTCTTGGGGAGGAGAATTTTTTCAACAAAGTGGACATCTGAAGAAGTCAAGGTGAATACATCCCTAGCTAAGAGGGAGTGTTGATTTTTGGGTAGTTGTGGTCAATATTCCCTAGCGACTCAAGTCGGCCCTTAAAAGAAATTAAATGAAAGAAATTTAAATAGGTAATTTTTATTTAAATTTGATTTGACCAGATTGAAGGAGGGAAAAATTAAATTTTAATTTATTTTGTTCCTATGTCACTGGATTCGCTCCCCCCCCCCACATTTCCCGAATCAAACTTGTCGGAAACAATTCTCAAGGGACACGTGTCTGATTCAAGGCTAGAGATTGTCCCGAAATCGCAATTTGTGTCACATAGGAGTCTGATTCGCTCCCACAACGAATCACGATTTTCGGACACATGTCAGGCAACAAGGGGCCCATGGGCTTGATAAAAGCCAGAATTGGGCCGTTTTTCCTCATTTGCAATTGTGGTTTTGGAGTTGTGGGACTGTGGGAACAACCAGCAAACGAGATAAGCGTGTCTTGGAGGTGATTCAAGATACGAGTATATGGATTTCCCTTCCATATTTTTTCTAGTTTTGCAATAGCAGTGTGCCTGTCATTTTGTTTACATTCTTTTTTTAATTTTACAACAGTCATACCTCAATCAAACGCAGCAAGGAAATGCCCCCCTTTCAATTTCATCAGGATCTGCTAGTGTTCCATTTGTTGGAAGTGGGGTTGCAACAGTAGCTCCAAACATTAAGAGAAACATCAATTTAGCAAGAAAACAAGCTCAAGAAAGTAAATATCCCTTGTGGAAGTATGTTTCAAGAGATCAAGGGCCATGCAACAAGTTAAAGGGAGGAGGCAATGTTATTTGGAAATGAAACTTTTGCAACACTCAATTCAAGAGCACCTATTTTTGTGTGAAAGCACACTTGTTAGGCTTACCATCTTGTGGAATTGGAGCATGTTTAGGAGTGACTGCATCTAAGAGGAAAGAATTAGAAAGAGAGGCCAATGTTGGTGTGACAATGGTGGCTACATCATCTAAGAAAAACAAGGATGAGGATCCCCTTCCATTCTTAAGGAAAAGCAATGCCAATTATCCATCTGAGAGTTCTTGGGGGTGCAGGTCAAGCAACAAAAAAGAGGGCACTTGGTCCAATGGACAAAATATTTTAGCAAGAGAGGCAAGAAGAGATTGATATCACCATTGCCTTCTATCTCAACTTCATATCATTTAATGTTGCACGATCACCTTTATTTATTGAGATGTGCCGAGCTCTAACTCAAGGGGCTCCATCGGGGTATGTGCCTCCTGGGTCAGAGAGGCTTAGAACTACATTGTTGAGTAAGGCAAAGAAGGAGGTGGATAAAATGCTTGAGCCTATTAAATCAGCATGGCCAACATCTAGGGTTAGTATTGTTTCTAATGGATGGACAGATGCAGCACACCATCCACTCATCAACTTCATGGTGTCTTCCTTGAATGGACCAGTTTTCTTGAAAGCAGTGGATGCTCTTGGAAAATACAAGGATGCACAATATATGGGTGAGTTGTTCATTAAAGTTATTGAAGATGTAGGTATTGATTCTTGTGTGCAAATTATTACAGACAATGCACCTATTTGCAAAGTTATTGGCATGATTGTGGAAGCTAAATATCCACAAGTATTTTGGACACCTTGCATTGTCCATTCCTTGAATTTAGCACTTAAATCTATTGCTTCTGATGTACCTTGGATTGGAACTCTTATTGAGGATGCACGGCATATCCGCAACTTTGTACAAAATCATACCAATGCCCTCACAATCTACAAAGAGTACACACATCTATCATTGTTGAAGATTGCAGATACATGATTTGCCTCTACATTCATCATGTTGAAGAGGTTGAGGGAGGTCAAGACCGCTCTTGGGTCCATGGTTATTTCAAAGTTTTGGTCTTTTTGGAGAAAGACAAATCAAGCAGCCTCAAAAAGAGTCAAGGACACAGTGTTAGATGATGTTTGGTGGGAGAGGGTAGATCTTACTATTAAGATCATGGACCCTATCATTGTTTTGTTGTGATTTGTGGAGACCAACCCATCCTAGGAGAGGTTTATGAGGGATGGGATTCCATGATTGAGTCCATAAGGACCATTATTTTTCAAAATGAGTGCCATGAGTATGAGACATCAGCGGAGGCCTTCTTCACCACCATACTAGATATTCTTGTCAGCAGGTAGGACAAGAATTGCACACCTTTGCATTGCTTGTCTCACTCATTGAATCCAAAATACTACAACCATGAGTGGTTGAATGGTGGACCTTCACACAGATTCCCTCCTCACATGGATGGTGAGATTTCACAAGAAAGGAAGGATGCATTGAGATGGATATTTCAGGATAGAGCATCCCTTGATGAGGTGGAGGATGCCTTTGCAGAGTTTTCCATTGGCACTGGACAATTTGCAGGCTATGATGTTATCAGAGATGGGGGGGGCTAAGAAGCCCTATTCTTGGTGGGCAACTCATGGGGAAACATGCCCTCCTCTATAGCAATTATCCATGAGGCTCCTCTCTCAAGTTACTTCATCCTCTTGTTACGAGAAGAATTGGAGCACATATGGGAATCTGTATAGTTTGAAGAAAAGTAGGCTTGAGGAGTCCAGGGCAAAGAAAATGGTGTATGTGCACGCCAACATTTGTCTTATTTACAAGCAGAGGGAGGAGTGGTTGAAGGGAAAGACAAAGATGTGGGATGTATTTCTTGATGACATGGGTTTGAACAACAATGTTGAGTTGGCATTGGTAAACTTGGATCTTATTGACCCAGTGCTAGGGCCTGTCACTTTTGATGATGGTGATACTCTTGAGGGGTCATCCTCCACACCAGTAGATGCAAAGATTACATTTGATAAAGAGCAGGAGGATGCAGAAGAGAGCAGTGGTGGTATTGATGTTGATGACTCTGAGCTATAGGCGGCACTGCAGCAGCCAGCAGCATATGAGATTCTTCCTTCCTATTCTATGGTTCCGGGTTCTAGTGTCTACCTTGTTTTGTATTTGCTATTTTCCATTGGCATTCCTAGTCAAGAGTCCTCAGGACTCAATACCTATGTAATACATTTTGATTTTGATGACTTAATGAGAAAGCTGCAGTTTATGGTTAATTTCTAGTTGTAAACTTGTATCATTGATGAATCATGATTGTATGCATAATGTTACAAACTTACAATGTACATGTATGAATCTATGATTGAATTTGTTACTTGTATCATCATGAGAATTTGTGTAATATCATAATATGATGTATCTATTAATTTTTTTAATATATATATATTAAAAGAATTAATAGATACATCATATTATGATAGTACACAAATTCTATATATATATAACGTGTCCTATGAGTCCTGTTCCAGGGGGTCTCCGTGTCCCGTATCGAACTCTTTTATTTTCGTGTCCTGCATGTCCTGTGTCCCCGTGTCAGGTGACTTAGTTTTGCTCAAGTCAGCTCCAAAAGGACAGGTCAGCCCAGCTAAAGGATGTGCCACTTGGACACCGTAAATCACTATAAATAGACACTTGATTCCCTCATTTCAACACACTAATCCAGATCAACTCATCTCTATTCTTCTGTTCACACGTGCGAGATAAAGAGGAGTTTCTTCTAAGGTTTGACTGAACTGTTCTACGGTCTGTTTGACCAGAATTGACCGAGACTCTGAGCAGAGTTGACCACTACAGAGGCTCAGCTGACCACATAACAGGGCCGCAGTCAACCACAGTTGACCGCAGAAGCCACACGGCCGAAGTTTGACCGCAGGAAGGACCTTTGACCTGCAATGACTTCTCTGTTTGACCAGGTTTGACTTATGTTGAATTCTATGGTCTGGTTGACCAAGATTGACTGGGAAAAATCAGATTGTACCTTTGTTGAATTGAATCATTTCTCCTAAGAAAAGTTTACTGGGTTTTTCCCTAGTTATGATTTTCCAGGGTAAATTTCCAGTGTTTACTGTGCTCTCTACTGTTTCTATCGTATTTACAGTTTAATTTTCTAAGTATAATTGCTTAATGATGTTCTAAAGTGTCAAAGTAATCCTTGGAAGTAATTATCAATTTCAGAAACTTGTGCTTGTATAATTAGCACTTGAAAATCAACATCCCCCGTGATTGGAAAAGCACCCGTCCAAATGGAGAGGCTCTCCAACCATGATAAGGGTTGGTTTATCAGACCAAATCTGCCTGTGCAGATTTCTGTGATGACAAAACGAGACCAGCTATTCTTACAAGGGTATTTGGTCTGCTGGGACTGTTAAGCCTCCAAGGCAGATAGCAGAGATAAATATTATAAATCATTTCCTTAGGCCTAATTTGATGGGGTCCGTCAAGGGCTGCTAGATGTATGTGGTACAGGAGGCATTCTTTATCTTTCCTATACTAACAGTTTATGTTTCAGGGCTGGTCCTGGAGAAGGAATGAACAACTGAGCAGAGTGAAATGCTCTGGCTTTAGAGAATGCGCAAGCAGTAGAGAGGATTGACAAGATTGCATGTTATTTGCTACTCAAAGCTTGCCATTGAGTGGGTCAATATAACTGTCAGCATCCATGATCTGATTCTGAAGCTAGTTTATGATCAAGTCAAATGGATCCCACACCAATATACTCTCATCTCTTTTATCCATGGATATAGAGAACTGAACTTGGAAGCTGATATGTTGTTGGAGAGGGCCTCGGAGCTACCAGTTGGGACCTTAGAGCTTTATGAAGTTAATGCTGGGATTGCTTCCCGAGTCGCTGTCAAACCTTCCTTTTTCCAGTCAATACCTTGGCTGTAGTTTTCGCTTTGGTTTGGGATATTTAGTCTTTTACACTGTTGATGTAAATGATCGAAGGTTACTTATTTTAGGTAGCATAATGGACTGATTAAATGTTTGTTGGACGGACTATTAATCTGCTTTTTATATATGTTTTAAGTGAACCTAGGATCCGGGCCTCTAGGACAGTCAGAGACTCTTTTGATAATTTTACTTTTTATGTTTTGGAAAGATCCACAGTGATCATAGTTAGGGGAACCATGCACATCCAAAATGTAACATTATATTTTTTGCTGAAATGAAATCGTTACAATTTTTTCCAAGAAAAAAAAATAAAGAGCTCCAAAAGTTATATATTAAATCATAAAAATGCAAACGATTTTACTGTGGGAGTCATGGTATTGTTAGTTTATAATAGAACAAGCCAATGTAGAATGTAACAGAAGCAAAAAAATTGTGCACTAATATCTTTCAGTGTTTTCTAGAATTCACCTTGCATGCTCTCTGCTGAAGCTACTTTTAGTAGAGTGTTCTTTACGGTACTGAAGATTCCAACTAAGAAAATATAAAATTGCTCAAAAAAAATTGAAATCATTTACAGCAACACTGATTATTATTCTTTAGTCTAATGAGACAAGATGTCGTGGCCTGAAAAATGTACCTCTATTATTATCAGTTTCCGAATATAAACCAAATCCTCCCAAATCACAGGGTCTAATCTTGCAACCCCGCAGCTGGACTCCATTAACCTGTTTTTCAAGTAAAACCTCATCATGGACAAGCTGAAAAATGAGATAATTAGAAGCACAAGCTATGCCATTGGCATAACTCAGTTTTATGGTAAAGGTAAATACCTTCAATAGAAATATCCTACTTGGCCTTCCCTTTCTTACCAGTTCACCAGCATATTTCATCATTATAATTGCCTGTATTTTATGAAACTGAAAACATTCTTGTGACTCGTGAGAATTAAATTTCAGTCCTTTTCGCATCGTTCCCCCTTGATTGCATCCACACTAAGGCCTCATGCACATGCAATTGGCTTTTGATCTAGTCTTTAGTATATGACATAACACAAAATTATTTCCATACATAGATTTATCCTCTTGTTCATTTTATGATACCCAAGAATAATTTTTTGAATTTGTTAATGTCACCAATAATTCAACCATATCTATATACAATTTTAATCAATCAAATTTTTGTTTCCACTTTATTCAAATAGAGCATCTATCAACTAAGAAAACAATTGTCATCTTTCATATGTCAAATTCTCTTTGAACAATTATATTCTCTTTCAGACTTTTATAGCTTTCTTTAGTTAAACATTTAGTGGCTAGCCTCTAGCTGTCTCTTAAATCTTATACATTATTATCTTTCTGTTTTTAGCATTGATCTTAGGAGATGCCTTGGCCCTTCCACTTTGAACTAGACCTGGAAGTAGTTTGTTAGCCCCTTTAACCCAATGTTGCACGATCCCCCCACCCCAAGGATCCAAGGGTGGAACCGCGTCCGTACAAATCCTTGGGTGATCCTTCGGCGGAACCACAGATCCGAAAATCAGATCCGTGGTTCTGCCAGATTGAGCCAATCCCTGGAAATCCGGAACCGCGCGAGCATAATCCACAATTCCGGATTGGGATCCAACTCAGATCC
Source organism: Pinus tabuliformis (assembly GCA_031772625.1). Lineage (NCBI taxonomy): Eukaryota > Viridiplantae > Streptophyta > Pinopsida > Pinales > Pinaceae > Pinus > Pinus tabuliformis. The sequence continues at coordinate 85,330,724 of CM062809.1, forward strand.
GCGGCGGATCGGACATGGATCCGGGCAGATCTCGAGCTGTTTCGAGGCCCGATGGGTAGTTCCGCAGAGGCAGCCTTTTTTATTTTATTTTTAATTTTTTTGAGGCTCTAACTTAGGTTGGGGGTGGGTTTATGATGAATTAGGGAAAAGATAGATGGGGTTAAAAGCTATTTCCCCCTCTCTTTCCTCATTCTTGCATCTTTGGAGAGCTTGGAGAAGAGAGGAGAAGAAAGCTTGGAGAAGGGAGGAGAAGAGAGCTTGGAGTAGCTTGCAGGAGTGAAGGAGGAGTAAATAAGGGCTGCCATCTACGAGAGCTAAAGAGATAAGTGCAAACCCCAAACTCCCTCATTTTTTTGTCATTGTTGTTTGTATTTTTTCTCCTCTCTCTCCTACTTGTTCCCATCCTTTCTTCTTGCTCATTTCATTGCAGGTTGTCCATCTATATTTATATTCCAAAATGGTGTTCTTTTGGCTTATATGTATCATTCCACTTTTGGTTTTCATGATGGTGTTGGGGAGTAGGAATAGAAAGGAAGAAGAAGAAGAGGATAGTGGTACCCATATGAGTGATCCAATGTATGATGAGGAGGAAGGGTTTGAAGAGGACACTGAAATGCATGAGGGGAAAGCATTGACACCCTTGTGGAATTATGTGACCAAACTTGAGGGGGGAAAGGTGGTGGAAGCTACAAGTTTGTGTGCCCTCATGGTTGTCATGGAGGAAAACCATATAGTGGTTCATATACCCGTGTGAGGAGGCATCTTTGTGGGGTGATGGACAATGATGAGAAAAAGGGTCCCGTGGGGATAGCAATTTGCCCTAAGATTTCAATGGAACAAAGAAGAAAATATGTTGAAATAGAGGAGGTTGCACAACAGAAAAACAAGAAACAAAAAACTCATTCTGAATCAAGTGCAACCTCTAGATTTGGTAGCTCATCTCCTCATGGTGCTTCTGCAACCTTTGAAAATAGAAGAACAATAGCAGATTTCTTGAATGTTGCTGGGAGGGATGATGTGGATGGAAAGGTGGTCCGGTTTCTTTGTGCTTGTGGTGTACCATTCAATGTCCTTCGCTCTCCTTGTTGGCATGATATGGTTAAGGCTATCAATGAAGACCCAAAAGGATACAAGAGCCCCAACTATGAGAAAGTTATAACTGTGCTATTAGAAAGAGAAAAAGAAAAGGTTCAAAGAGCTTTGACACGTTTTATAAATGAGTGGGTGGATTGTGGGGTATCCATTATATTAGATGGGTGGACAAATGTTAGAAACCAACATTTGATAAATGTTCTTGGTGTTTCTACTAGCAGTGTATTGTTTCTTGCAAGTCATGACTCCTCCATCAGTGCAACTCCCAAAACATTGCAAATCTCCTATTGAAATCAATCAAAGATGTTGGTCCTAATAATGTGGTTCAAGTGATCATTGATAATGCAGCAAATTGTAAGGCAACAGGAAAAATTATTGAGCATACTCATCCACACATCTTTTGGTTTGGGTGCTTGGTGCACACATTGAACCTTTTGATGCATGATATTGTGAAGCATAAAGAATGTGGATGGATTAATGAGCTTTACAAGAAAGGGAAGCAACTCATTAAATTTATCACAGGGCATACAAGGGTAAACTACTTTTATGGCACTTACTCCAAGTTGCAGTTGCTTAAACTTTCAAAAACAAGATTTGCAAGTTATTACCTCACCTTTAGGCGGCTAGTGAAGGTGAGACAAGCTTTAACTAATATGGTGACCTTTGAATCATGGGATGACATTAACACTGATAGAGATGGTGCTAATGTAGTCAAGGACACTATTCTTGACAGTTACTTTTGGTCACAGATTAAATATGTTTTGCAATTCACCAAACCAATTTATTACATGATCAAGTTTGCAGTTTCAAATCGGCCAATAATTGGGGAGGTGTATGAGCAAATGGATAGTATGTTGGGGCAAATTAAAGACATTGTTGAGCTTGGAGATATCCCCTTGTACAATTATATTCGTGCAGAGGTGGAAAAACGATGGGAAATGCTAAACATTCCATTGCATGCCTTAGCATATGTTCTAACACCTAAACATTATCATCCATCATGGCTTTCAACACCAACATCTGGGGGGGAGCAAGAGGAAACCACACCTAGATCTAGAGGTTCTATCTAGTTATATGAAAGCATTAGATAAATTAGTCCCTGATGAGGAGGAGTCTGCCATGCTACGGAAACATTTGAGCAACTATACACTTGGCACTGGTCCATGTGGGAGCAATCATGCAATTAGAGATTAAGAGAATTTATCTTCTCTTAAGTGGTGGAACATGCATGGAGGTGTTACTCCAATTCTACAAACTTTGGCATTTTGGGTGCTATCACAGGTGGTAAACACTTCTTCTGCAGAGAGGTGTTGGAGCTCTTATTATTTCATCCACAGTGTTAAAAGGAATAGGTTAAATTTAGATAGGGCGGAGAGCTTGGTTTATGTTCGCCACAACTTACAATTGTTGTCCCATTATTGTGATGATGCAAAGACTTACAATTGTTGTCCCATTACTGTGATGATGCAAAGACTAATAAAGACCTTAAGCTTTGGGACAAAAATCCATAGGAAGCCAATTTGGAGGATGGAGTGTTGCGATTAGAGCAATTGGAGGATTCCCTTATCCAGGATGATGATGATCGAGTTGAGATGCCACCCCCATCCGGTCCCATGGTTCCAAGATTCCATGCTTCAACACCAACAGCAGGGGCTTCATCTTCATCAGTTCCACTACCACAACTTCCACAGCCAACATCTTCTTCATTGCCACCATGTGGAGGCTCGCGTATTGTTCGTGGTGGAAGGAGGAGAGATGAGTAGATATATTCACAGTTTACTACTTTTGTCATAGATTAGACTTGTAGCCTTTTTGGGAATTTGAACCTTTTTTGCCTTACTCTTCCTAGTTCAATGTGTACTTGGTGGTGGCCGAGTAGCCTATTTGTAAACATTATTATTTGAATTTTGGACATGACTCATGTTGACAGTGGTTCACATGCTAGATAAGTTATTTGAATGTTTTATGATTTTATGTTCTAAATGTTTTTTTGCTTTATGATATGCTAAATTGCTAATGCTTAAAAATTTGATGTATGTTTGTAATTGCTAGAATCTAGATGGTTGATGCTCGAATAATTAATCATTGATGTACAATGGATGCCATATCTATCTTGATTTATGTACAAATATGCAAGTTTTCATATCTTCTACAACTAATTTGGTATTTTGGATGTTTTTATTGAATATAAATGCAAAAAATTAAATATATATATATAGTAGATGCCTCGCTTCCTAGATTTTTGGAAATTGACGCTTCTAACACTTCGCTTCCAAAAAACGTCCCCACTTCGTCCAACATTGCTTTAACCTACTTTTGTTATCTTTCATTGGACATTAATAAGATTATCTAGTCTCATCTCATTGCTCCACTACAAGATTGCATTCCACTTATTTCCTATTATTACCTTTAGGCTTTTTTCCATTGTAAATATTCTCCAAGAGCAACCATGTCTTTTGTCCTTTTTCTTACTTTTGCGCTGGTGAGGCTCATGATAGAAATATAACACCATGCTAGCAGGCACATCCATCTTTTTTTTGGTTTTTTCTTATTGAGCTGGTACTCATCATTTTTCTCCTGCCGAATACAAATAGAGCAAGGAGAATGGTGATCAAATCTCTGATGCCACATTGAAAGTATCTAATGGAAATTTTTTCTAACTTTAAAGTTGCACTGCAGAGTCCTACTAAGATCGAAACAACGCTGACTTGGAATAGATTGTTAATGTTGTCTAGAGTCTAGAAACTGTATGAACACATTATGGATGGACAGGAATCCATGGAGTTTCAGGCAACTAACAGTGTCATCCACGTGAGGAGTTTGCTTTGGTTGAGACAGGGGGCAATGGGAAATTTGTGACAGATTTTCTCCTAGTAGCATATTTGTTAATTGAAAGAAATCTAAGATTATGGATGTCAGTTATAAAGCAGCAATCTAGGGCTAACGTTTCATTGGGCATAATGCATCATGGGGTTTGACCTAAAAAACAATTTTGCTAGAAAACAATTTTACATATCATGAACAATCAAGATTTCAAGAAAAATATAGCAATTTTAACATGGCACATATAGAAACCCTAATTCATGTAATATAGCACGCAGAATGGAAGAAAATCAACAATAAACTTACAACATTGCACAAGAATCTTGTCAATCAATCCCAAAGAAGTCACCTCGTACAAAATTTCTCCTCTAAATAACAATTTGTTCCATAAAATTTCATTTCCTCCAAGTAGAAAAGAGAACAATAGCTAGTGCACACTTCCAAAGAGAGAGAAGTGAGATGAATGATGACGATGATTGAGTGAGACTACCCTTTATTTATATTAGGACAACAAAGTATCATCTCACTAATTTTACAAACAAATCCTAAAATGAGTTTACTTGAGTGTTCAACTGGGTCAAAGTTCACAAACCGGCCTTGAGATAGCTCTAAAACATAATTAAATGCCAAAAAATAATAGGTCACACACGTGGGAATAAATGCTCTCCACATTGACGCCATGCTCCAGGAATGGTCGATAATGCATCAAGTAAGTGAGCCAATGGTCCAAGAGTACTCCTCACTTCAAGAAATCCTCAAAGTGCACATGTACATCTCCAAAGGAACCTCCTCGACCATGACATCATCCAAAAATAGGCTTACGTCGCCTTCCAAGGCATGTGGGAGTGACATGGCACCATCTAGAGCAAGCATCGGCATCAAGGAATAATGTGCTAACCCTCCCAAGTCATCTAAGTGATAGCCAGCCTCATCTAGGCTGCAGAACAAGGCATCATCTATCAAACAAGATAAAGGCCAACCTGGGGGTGCCCTAGGTCCATTTGGGCACATCATCAAATAGTCTAATGCCCACATTCTCAAGCTCAACATTTTAGCATCTAGAGGCACATCCAGAGGTGTAGAATCATGTAGAAGTTGCTCAAGGCCCAAAGCTCATCTCTGGAGAGGCAACGTTGGGGCCACAAAGTCAGATTTTCTCTCAAAACAAGGCAAAGTACCCCTTGAAAGGTGTTGGAAAGGAGTCAAGCTACCTCTCAAGGGATCCCTGTTGCATGTGATACTTGTTGAAATATGTACCTAAGTTCGGTCTTCATAATGACATATGTTATCATGATTTTATGCATTTGATGTAAAGAAAAAAATAAATTTATTATTGTCATTCTTAGGGCATGGGTTTCATGCTCAAGGGAAATTTAGTTATAGTTCAAGCACCCATTGAGTGCTTCTAGGGATTGTCATTGAGTCTACAAGTCAATTGAGTCATTCTCATGTATGGAAGACCCATTGGGCATGTTACATATTGTAAAAGGAAAAATATTTGAGTCAAATAGAGTCAAAAGACCATCCAAGACCTTGTCATGATGCCTCAAGCAAGTCAGCGTACATGAAAGAACAAGTCAGCCTCAAGGAAGCAATTTGTACCCCTAGAAAACCTATAAATAAGAAGTAACTCAACCTCATTTGGACACACAACATGCAAGTTCGATCTCCTCAAGATAGAAGCTGGAAAGGACAAAAAAAAAGACAAAGAGAAAGATCGAAGATTTGGGCCTCTCTCTCTCTCTCTTGTGTTAGGGTTTCTAAAGTTGCTGGGAAAGTCGAGTTGCTAGAAAGTTATTGGGCAAGCCGAAGTGCTAGAAAGTTGTTGGGAAAGTCGAAGTGCTAGAAAGTTGATGGGCAAGTCAAAGCGCTGGAAAAATTGTTGGGCAAGTCAAAGTGTTGACTAGTTACTATTGCGTTGAAGTTGCAGAAGAAACTATTGGGTCGAAGTTGTAGAAGAAATTGTTGGGGTCAAAGTTGTTGAAGAAGTTGTTGGGGTCGAAATCACTGGAAAGAAAGTTCATCAAGGAGAGGCATTGACTTGGTCTTAGAGGAGTCTTGGTCAAGGGTCTTAGGTCTTGGAATTCATCAATTGAAGTTCTATAAGAGGAGAAGAATTCTTGTGGGTTTTCCTCTCAAGAGGAGAGGTTTTGGGCCCTGGATGATTGCCTATTTCCTGTGTCCTCTTGTCTTATTGTTCTTTATGATTTGGTAGTTGTTTGATAAGAACACTAAATATAATCAAGTAAAAGAAGAATCTAAATAAGTTGTGAAAAATACATCACAAGCAGTAAGAGAAATCACCTAATTTGTTGCCCCTAGATTTCTCAACATGGTATCAAAGCTAAGGTGACTGTTACTCTTGCCGCCTACACCTACCTACAAGTCAGTGAGAAAAGCTTTCAACCCCACAAGGTGTGGTTGGTGGCAGGGAACTCAGAGAAGGGGTTGTCACACTAATCCCGACTCTCTTCATTTAAGTTATCTCCTAGGTTAGCTAAGGGGGGTGGTACCTAAAGAAAAATTAAGATGTGAGTTTCTAGGAGAGAGTAAAGTGTTATGGATTACTTTTAGAGATTTATAAGCAAATGTGATATGAGCAATATGACATCAAATAATTATGACAAGAACCAATACATGAGTATTCAACCAATGCCTTCAAATAAATTGCTCTAAAATGAAATTATATTTGCTTAAATGAGGTGAAATGCTTTCAAATGGAAAGCAAAAGTAATCCTGAAAAGTGAAACGATAAACTGTTAGCACAAGATTTTATAAATGCTTTTAAGATGAACAAGTTTACAAATCAAAGCATGGAAACTATCTTGATCAAAAGGATACAATTAGAAATCTACTTGTGAGAATGAGATGATGAAAGGAACTCAAATGTTAGACCAAGATGACAACATGCAATTAAGTTTGCAACCCAAAATAATAGTACTTGAAAATGAAATCAACCATTCATGACAATATGCAATTAAGTTACAAAGGTAAGCCAATTTCCGAGTACAAGAAAATTAAACTTGTTGCACAATTAAGAGATTACAATGCTTGCATCCAAAGTGCTTCTTGACATAAGATTTGTGAGACTTTTAACCATCAATAGCAAGAAATTTAAGAACTTTGCAAGTAAAGGAAATGTGATGAAATGGTGTTCTTGGTTTATTTTATTATCTAGCGCTAAAGCAAAGTTACAATTGAACTCTAGTCCTTAGGCTTCATCCTCGCCCAAATATTTGGATTTCACAATGAGGAGTCAATAGAGGTAGAGGGTCCCTAAAAAAGCCTATTCAACCAACTTGAGTTGGAGGTAAGTTTTAATGATGCTTGGGGCATGTAAGTAAATTAATCAAACCATGAAAATTAACTTCAACTTGAAATGTCCTTGCTTGACATGAAATAAAATGTTACTTTATGGAGAAAATTTGTCCAAATACTTGATGCATGTAAGATGTGTTTAATGGTGAAGCATAAGTAAACTTGGAACTATGTTCAAGCCAAATAAGATCAAGTAAAAAGTGTTTGCATAAAAACAAATTTGAACTTGTTAAGAACTTGAAACATGCAGTAAATTAAATTAAAAAGCATGCAAAATAAGTGTGATGCATGTTGTGTTAATTTCTCAATTAGATGATATGCATACAAAATGAAATGAACCAACAAAATCAAACCACCAAGCCTCTCCAAAGGTGGGATACCAATGGGTAAAGCTCACGCTGCCAAAATCAAAAAATTTATTAGTTGTTACAAGAAGGAAAAGACAATGAAGTCTTCTATAAAATCCAAGGAAAGTCTTAATAATTTGGCTTCAAACCATAAACATTTTCAAGCTGAAAATTTATGTAGTTTGAGGCCCACAAAGGCTCAAGAAAGTGCAGATTTTTTAAGAAGGAGAAGAGAAAATAAGCCTCCTCTATGGCCATGGCCAAGAGAGAGAAAGAGATGGCCAAAAAAGCTCGACCTTTCTTAAGAAGAACACGGCTTCGTCCAAGAAGAACTTGGCCTAAAGGTGGAAGCAGTAAGTAAACTCGAGCCCCAAGGTCCCGAACGCAAACTTGTAAGTAGTTTTTTGATGATGAATCCCGCAGCTGCAAGGAACAGGTTAGAAATGGCTACAACAACACAACAAATATTAGCTTAGGAAAACTACAAAATATGTTACAAAATAATTTACAAGAGGCTAGGCCAAAGAGTATGAGCAAGCTCTCCTCTTTGACTAGCCATGACTTGGCTCTTTGAAATAGCCAGATATTGATAAATGAAGTGCAATACGTGAACAATAAAAATTTTAATGTGATTTTGATGTAATAAATAAGACACTTAAGAAACTTGAAAGAATCCCTGCAAGACAAAAATAAGATATAGATGAGACTTTGGAGTTCAACAGATGCGGGTTCTCCTTGAATATTTTTCAAGAATGGGTTGATTCCTCCGAGAATTTCCCCTCACGCTTAAAAAAGCTTGACCAAAGAACGATTCCTCTACAAAACTTCACCACAAATCATTAAGTCCACATGAAATTAAATAAATGTAGTGGAAAGAGTTCCTAGATATACATCTAACATCTACTAGAAGACTTCTTTTCCTAAAGCAAATAAGTAATTCTAATGGTAATATGAGATAGTTACATACTAACATAACTTGAAACAAGCATGAAAGAAACAATGGCATGAGGAAATAAGTAGAAGCATAACAAAAAGTCAAGAATTTACCACATATGCAAAGAGAAGAACACCATCACAATTTACCCCAAAGACTGTTGTATTATATTGCAAGTAGGGAATACAATCCCACAGCCTCTCTTCAAGCACAATAGCTCGTATTACATGATACAATATGAGAGTTGATAGCCTCATTATATAGAGAGTTGGGAGCAAATCCCAAGAAAAAACAAGTCGAGTTCCAAGTGGAGATGATAGAAACACCAAGGCAAATCGAATTCCTCATGTGGCACCCAGAGAAAATCGGTTTCTCTATATGGCATAGTAAACATATCCATGAGTGAACCAAAGCAATGAGATAACTCTCGTCAAACCAAATCAAACTCAAACCAAGTGTTGCCACCTCAGATGATGATCCAAATATGCTCTGTGCAGATCCCTAGGAACTGCGTGATCTCCTCCAAGTGAAACTCGTGATCCTCCATGTGAAATGCTAAGTGTAGAAACACTCGAGCTAACAGTGAGAGAAGGCCCCATGAAATCCTTAGTCTAAATATTCCATAGAATATCCCTTTATTACATGAGTTCCTCTAACAAATTCGATTTTCCACAGTGCAACTGTTGCTTTATCTCTGGGAAATTCAATTTTGCCAAATAATGGTGTATTTATGATGCAGTGTGCTCAACTCTTTGACTTAAGATAATTTCCAAGTCGTTTCCACGTCATTCTTTCACATGGAATAATTTATTTATCTCTATTTTATTTAATTCTAGCCTAATTAAATGCCACAATTTCCACTAGACTTAGGAAATGTGGGCTTTGAGGGTCCAAAACACATTATTAACCCCTAGTAGAAAGTTGAAGGAGAGAAGTGTAATTTTTATTACTCATACCCCATACAACTTCTCTAGACTACACTTATTACAATTTATTTGCAACTATGTTGCCAGGAAACGTGAATTCGTGGACGGGGACGGGGACGACATTTTTTGAAACAGGGTACGTGGATTCGTCAGGTAATATAATAATATTAAATTTTAATAATTATATTTTATAAATTATAATTAATAATATATATGAAATTTGAATTTGTATATTTTTCAACTTTAAACAAGAAAACTTTAATCATTTAAACATGCACTTCATTGAACATTCAACATTCACATTGATATTTCAAAATTTATCGCTAAAAAATTGTTCAGTGTTTGCATATTAATAAGAATCATGAATCATGATATATGTCCATTGTCATACTACACTCAAAATTTGCCTTGAGGCATCTCCAAACATGAACTAGGAAATTTTAAAATACTAAAATAAAAATAGCTAAAGCCTAATGAACAATGGCTTCCTCAAGCCATGTCACCAACATCACTTAGATCTTCAGCTAGCATGCTCTCTAGGTAGGAATCACTCTCATCTTGAGGCTCTTGCTCATCCATAGCAATTGGAGGTATCTCAATAAGGCCATCTGTTTGTATCTCCTCTTCCACACACATAGCATCATCTATGTGTTGGTATCATCTCTTGAAAGGACCCTCCTTGTACCCTGGGTTTTTTCGAGATATGAGACGAAGTGTGCTATGAATGTACACTAAGTTCTTTGCCTTCTTTGAGCCCAACCTATTTCTCTTTACTGAATGAATAAAGGCATAAGTACTCCAATTCCTCTCACAAGATGAAGAACTAGCTACCTGAAATATTAGGGTAAGCCCATTAAATTAATTAAAATTTTAAAAATAGAAACTAAAACTAAAATGAAAATTTAAAAATTTAAAATTAAAATTAATTTCCTATTTTTAATTGAGAATTTTTCAAACTTTGAATAAGATGAGGAACTTCAAACAAGCCACCTATCCAAATAACCGTATGGCAAATTGCTGCAACTCACGAGCATCAACACCATGAAGCCACCACCAATCAATTGGATCCTTCTTCTTGTCTGTATCTGCCAAAGATGCATGTGAACCAAAGACACCTCGGCCACGTGAAATGGGTATATCGGAACAGCTCAACCAAAAACAAAAATGAAATTCGATGGCTGTGGGTTAGTAAAAAGTTTAGGTTTTAACTTTTAAGTTTTTGACATTTGTTAATAATAAATATCATATTATTCATTTTTATTTTTTATTTTTTAAATTTAAATAAAGAAATTTACTTGAAAATTAAATTTTTAATATAATTTTTTTTCTGAAGAACCCGAAGAAGCCAAACCGAAGAACTCAAGAACCCAAAGAACCCGTTAAAGGAAAAGAACCCAATTTTGTTTTTGGAGAACTCGGTTCTTATGGGTTCTTCTGAGAAGAACCCGTACCCGAATCCGGTACTTAGGGACGGGTTCGAGAACCCACCCCCGAGTTCGGGAACCCGTGCAACATAGATTTGCAATTTTAGACCTGTGGAAAATCTAAAAAATTAAAAAATGACTACCTAGACCTAACCAAATTCCACGAAATTTTGTGTGTGATCTAGTATGGTAATATACATCGACTCTAGACACTAAGATGTGTTACGGGTTCAACCTTCAAACTGCCACCCCGGCTTTGGAGTAAAAAGTGAGTGAAAAAACCTTGAAAATTATCCGCCTCTAAAAAATAAGGGATAATTAACAAGATAAAAAAACACTCCAAGGTGTACTCGTTTGTTGATCGAGTCCCAACATTCTAAGCCTATTACAGACTCAAAATTCATCATTACTAATATCACTTATTACAATTCTCCGCAGCGTGTGGAATCTGGGTACAAGAAAGATGATGAGAAATAAAAGTAGAATTAAAAAACTTTGTTGACGAATGCTATCCGATGGTACAAGTGTCTTTTGGATCATCCTCGGGCATGGAGTCTTCATATAATCATCAGGTGCCACTCCAATGGTCAACAGTGACCACGACAAGAAGAAAAGGCAGCTTGAAGATCATTATTGAAGAAGGATACATAAGGGTCAAGCACAAGGAAATCATCAAGAAGGGACTAACACACTCATCATCTTGAAGGAAGGAACTAAGGAGTATCTAAGAAGACCTCAAAACCCTAGCTCATCTAAAGAAGGGTTCTACACTTGAAGCATTCTTGGGAAGCTCACACATTTTACAATCATCATCACAAGGAAAAGAAGACCTCAAGGACCCTACCTCCACTCAAAGAAGGACTACACATTGAAGCATCTTGAAGTCTCTATATCCAAGGAAAGCAAGAAGAAGCATTGCCATCATCATCATCAAGGAAATCAAAGCAATCTCCCTCTCATTGAAGAAAGGATCACTTTTCAAAGCATACTTGAAGGAAGACATCTTCATCAAGAAGACATCTTGTATTATCAACATCTTCAAGAAGGCATCAAGTTGAAGATATCATCATCAAGAAGCATCTTCACTTGACAAGTAAGTATCCTTATATCTATGACTGAATCTACTATCAAAATGACTTCATTCTGCAAGGAGAGCAATAAATTGTTCGGGTCATCAAATTTCCTTGCATGGAAGAAGAGGACAGATTCAATCCTCATAAAAAATGAATTCATTGGATATGTTAAGGGTTTAATTGTCGAACCGCCAAAGGAAGAAGCTCAAGCTCCAGAAAAGTATATGAAGGGGGAAATAAGGGCTCAAAGAATCCTTATAGGATCAATCAAGGATTCTCTCATCCCTTACGTAGCAAAATTGGAAAAGTCAAAAAACATTTATGATAAGCTGGTAGAATTATTCTCCGTAAGCACTACAAGAGAAGTAATATCTTTGAGAACCGCACTACATAAACTGAAGGTATCAAAAGAAGAAGGGATAGCCTCATATCTTATGAGGGTGTCAGAAATACCAGAACTGCAAGAGTTGGGGTAAATAATCTCTGATAAAGAAATGACCACTATGGTGCTTAATGCACTACCTGATGAATTGCGCAACCTCGTATCAAACATCTATGGAAAGAAGGAATCCACCCCATTCAATGAACTTTGGTCATTGTGCAAGATTGAAGAAACCAGGTTAAAAGAAAAAAGCGATGTAGGACCAAACGAAGAAATTCAAGCATTTGCTGCCATGTCTAGGAGAAAAGGAAAGTTTGGGAAGTTTGGTCCTAAAAAAAAGAGTGATATGTCAGGAATATGGGCATTTCAAGAGAGATTGTTTGAAACTCACGAAGGACAACAAGAAAAGGAAAGAAAGGAATGAAGCCCATGTCACCAAAGAAGTGGAAGATCTTCTTCACTTAGTTCTTTTCAGTTTTGTGAAAGATAGCTATCATGGTAGAATGCATTGTAAGTATGATAGGATGCATCATATTAAGAGATGGCATCATAGAAGCATATGATTGAAACAAGAGCTCATGATATCATTATAGAAACTTGAAAGGATAGTTGAAGTAGAAGTCTACATGGATGTAACAGTCATCATAGAAAAGAATTAGATGTTGGTAAGAACATTGAAAGCATAGGTAGTATATATGGTTGAAAGAATGTCATCTAGCATGATAGAAGATAAAAAGAATTCATCATGCATCATCATCATTAGAGAGGAACATTTGCAGGATGAGGATAATCAAGATCCTCTATTGGAATCTTCATTAGAAGGTTCACCTCCACTTGGAAGAAGCAAGTGTCTCACTGATCATTTCACCGTGTGTGGGATCTACTATTTAGAAGGATGATGGTATGATGACATAAGAATGCAGCATGGTCGAAGTACTTTAAGGTAAGGAAAGGAAGTTGTCGCAGGAAGTCTAGATGACCAAAGGTATGTATGCATGTATTTTATAGATTAAGTCATGCCATCATTTAGTTGCATATAGCATGGTTGAATGCTCTATCTCATGGGCATGGTCGATGAAGAAATACCTCTCCCTTTAGAAAGACACATGAAGGCATATAACTTGAACATATTCACATATTGATAAGATGAAATCAACATAATATGTCCTTATATGAATATGAGGTGGTTGACAAGGTGAAGGAAGTATGTATAGAAGTTACAATTGTTGTTATGATGTTGGGTATCCCTTATGAATAAAGGGAAATAACGATTTTTTATCTTCTTTTACAAGAAGGACAGTTATGGGTTTCTTTCCGGTTCCTTGGATGGTTCAAATCAGATAAATTCAGTAGCACCTCCCCTTGTATGTTCATGAACCTGAAAAAATCAGCAAACAAAAGACTTGCGAAAGATGCCCCAAAACACTTGGGAACACCTGCAATGTTAGTAGAAAAATACGAAATATTCCAAGTGAAATTTATTGAAGAAAAGAAGCAAATTCTACTATAAAACAACTAAAGAAAAGCCAAAATAAATTAACCTTTCCTAGCTGCTTATTGTTGCTGCTAGGACACCAGCAATTTAGCACTTAATCTGCTGGATATGACAGGGAAATTTCATAAAAATAACCAAGGAATTCTGTGAGATTTTTCTAGAACTTGTAAGCAGTAAGAAAGGAAAGAGACTGAGTGGAATCTTTAGCAAAATGGTAACTATTGTTGGTGCTTGGTTGGCATGTAGCTCCTTATGTGTTGAAGGACAATGGATACTCTATCCAAAGAGGACCCAATCCTTCAATCTTGAGATACCTGCAATTTCTTAAAGACTTGCCAAGAAAAAGGTTAAAATACATGCAATTTTACATATGAAACTTGGAAAACATGGCAATCAAAATCGAAGTACATGTAATCTTTCATTCCAAATGTAAGACAACAAGAAGATAAACAAATAACTAAATTCGTGTATCTACTCCTATGGGCAGAAATACCCCTTTAAAGGCCTATAATAACAAGAAATTCAAGACAATACATTATAAACAATAATACCACGAGTAAAAATCAAGCCACCACACAAGACAAATGCACAATGGTAGCCTCCAAAGCCTTTCTTTTATTCCAATACAAAATGATAAAACAATTACGATGAGCAGCAGCAATCTCTTCCCCACTCTTTCCAACTGGCCCAAACAATGAAAGAGAGTTGCAATTTATAGATGTGAGAAGGAGGCGCACCCCCCTTGGGGTTTGCGCTACCTTGAGAGAGAGGGTTGCCACTTGAGATAGATGGAGCTGCTATGTGTGGAGTGGCAGCTGCCACAACTCCCTCATAAGACCACTAAACACCCACTCCAAGGCGCCACATGTGTCAAGGAAGGTGAATCCCTCATTGGAAATTGCACCCCCTCATGAGGAAGCGCCACATCTTGAAGGAAACGCGCAACCCTTCATTGGAATCTCCTCCCAATGCCAAGTGTATTTTTAGCCGTCATGAACTCCACTTAAGTGCTTCATCAACTTCTCTCAAGTGATTGAGAGCACTAGTTTGACTAGAGACAAAGAAAAACTTGTTTGGAACATGTTATCTTTTTATTAAATTTGCTTTTTTTTGTCTTTTTCCTCACCTTTTTTACTAAAATTGATTTTTCATAAAGAAAAAATCAAAAAAATTCACCCAAAAGGGGGTACGAGTACTAAGGAAATAAGGGTACTCTAAGAATGAAAATGAGTACCTACATACCAAATGAAACATCCTAGTACCACTTTTATTTGTTACATGAAATTTATTTAAAATTTTCTGTTTTGCGGGAAATTTTTAATTATTAAAAAGTCTTATAAATGTTGGAAACACTGAGAGGGGGGGTGAATCAGTGTTTTATTTTTTTGTTGTTCTTGTTGTTACCAAAAGCATATATATATATATATATATATGAAACACAGAAACAGATAGCTAGAATTAATGCTTTTATTAACCCAAAAACAATGCAATGAAATAAATACAATATATATATATAACTGGTTGCAATTGTTGCCAAGCTCCAACTTGGACTTCAATGAGGCTCCAAACCTCCAGAGCACCAACTCTGTGTTGCAATAGTTCTGCATTTAGGAGCACCAACTCCCAAGGATTTCAATCCTGTTTAGTTCAAAGGCTCCAACCTCTTGGGCTCCAACCCAAACCTGGTATCAACTGTTTTGTTGCAGTTTTCTGCACCCAACACTGCTGAGCTTCTGCCTTTCTCCAGTTCTCTTGCTTCTCTAGTCTCTCCTGCCTCTTGCCTGTTCTTCGGCTTCCTCTCTTACAGATTATGCATTCATCAACAGTATTTCCCCTTGCTTTTCTGTTTTTTTGTGTTTCATACACCTCTGACTGATCGTTTCCACTTTCCACTGCCTCTTTGGCTTCCTCCTCCATCGTTGTAGATTCCTCTGCCTCACTTGATCTTTCAGCTTCCCTCTGCAATCACTGTGGTTTCCTCTGAGTTGTTCGAGTTCACTGATACTCCATGGACACGTAACTTCATAAGAGAAGTCCAAGGAAAACTCAAAGAAATCATTGTAACGCGTTACACCGTGACAGTGTTTCATTTTCCAATCATTATGGACATGCACAGGGTTTTCAGTTTAACGGAGATGTTGTGTCCCAATCGCAATCACACTCGCCATAAATCACCCCATTTAATCGACGTTCAGCTCCCTGAACCATCAAAACAGATCCTTAATGTATTTTTGCCTCAAAAGCCCAGCGCAATACATTTTTGAGTTACACAGGAAATATATGAAAAACAGGCGAAAAACGCTAAGGGCGGACTTCAAATTTATTTTACCCGCATTTATTCCTGTATTGGGTCCGCTGCTTAAATCGCAATCGGCGATTCACGACTTTCGGAGGCCCTTTATATGTCGGGCCCATGACACCACCGATGGCCGACGATCGATCTACTTGCGGATGCAATATTGCATTGAACCATGTTACAATCGACCATCAGGTCCATGATTGACATCACAATGCGCTCGGGAGAGTGAAATTCCTTTGTGTATTGTTGCGATGGGCAGATGCGATATAGCATTCAACCATAACACAATGCCGCAGCAGGTCCGCACATATCATAGTTATATGATATCCATATAAATATCGCAGTCGGGAGTTTGGGGTTGACAGCCCTTTATACATCGCGATTACCGCGGATGCGATATAACAATAGGGTGCGATATAATAGGACCATCGGGTCCGCATACATTATCGCAATCGGAGGTTTCGGGGGTGACACT
Source organism: Pinus tabuliformis (assembly GCA_031772625.1). Taxonomy (NCBI): domain Eukaryota; kingdom Viridiplantae; phylum Streptophyta; class Pinopsida; order Pinales; family Pinaceae; genus Pinus; species Pinus tabuliformis. Next base: position 85,347,312 of record CM062809.1, read on the forward strand.
TAGATAGAACCCGCCGATATAATATACTGCTCCGCCTCCAATAGTGTATTTGGAATATACATATATATATGCATGCTTTGGCCTCCATTTGCGCCTTCGATAGTGTTAAACGCATATAAGCATGGTTTTTGCTGCCGATGGAGTATTTGCATATATAACCAAGTCTTCCGCCTCCGTTTGCATTAAATGCTTATTTATATGGTTTTTGGCCGTCGATAATGTTAAAGCACACATGTATGGGTTTTTGCCCGCCGATAGCTCCCGATAGTCCATTTTTTTGACATTCTTGCTCCGATAGCTCCCGATAGTTGTTAAATGCATCCATTGCTTCTCTGATGGCTCCCGATAGTGCAGTTTGTTTTCTCTATAACTCTGATAGCTCTGTTTGCTACCTCTCGGCTCCTCCGATGGCTCTGTTTGCTCCTCTTGGCTCCTCCAATGGCTCTGTGTGCTCTTGTAGCTCCTCATGCCTCTGTTCTGCTCCTCTTGGCTCTGTTTGCTCCTCTTCTTTGGCATATATATATGCTCTGTTCTACTCGCTCTATTTGCTCCTGTAGCTCCTTATGCCTCTGTTCTGCTCCTCTTGGCTCTGTCTGCTCCTCGAATATTGCCATATTGACATCAATGACAATTTGTGTCCAACAATCTCCCCCTTCGTTATTGATGGCAATATTCTTCTGCTCTCCCCCTTTGTCATCAATGGCAAAGGAATGCATACAGACTCCCCCTGTCAAACTGCTCCCCCTGTCCTGTTGCATCTTGATGAATGAACTTGAGTGATGATAAAGAGATAACCCCCATCTTTTGACACAGATGTTCAAATGCTTCTCGAGGAAGAGGTTTTGTGAAAATATCAGCTATCTGCTCCTTAATACTGATATATTCCAGGACGGTGTTTTGTTCAGCTACTTGCTCACGAAGGAAATGATACTTGATTGGTATGTGTTTGGTCCTTGAGTGCATCACTGGATTTTTGCTGAGACTGATAGCACTTGTGTTGTCACAATAGACGGTAATTAGTTGATCTGTACATATGTTGACATCTTTTAGAGCTTCCTTCATCCATAGTATCTTAGTACAACAGTCTGTTGCAGCAATACACTCGGCTTCGGTTGTGGATAATGATATGGATGACTGTTTTTTGCTGAGCCAGGATACTAAACAGTCTCCTAGGAAAAACACATTTCCACTAGTACTTTTCCGATCATCTATACTTCCAGCCCAATCAACATCGGTGTATGTAGTTACAGTCAATGTTCCACCAAGGTTCTGAGACGAGGGGGCGAGGGAGCGAGGGGGCATGGGAGCGGCCTATGCAAAAGCTCCCCACCATTTTTTAGGAAACGTGGGGGAGCGTCAGGGTCTTAAAAACTTATAAATATAAAATATAATTTATTAATTGAGTCCACTATGACAATTTGGTTTGAATTGAAAGAGTCAAAACATAATGATAAAAAAAGAAATGAAAAAAAATCCTTTGCTCCTAAAGTTAAAACTGTTTCTATAATCTATTCACTCAACTAATAGTCGAGACTCTAATACCTTCTGTGTTTAGGAAAGAAAAGGATATAATTTAAAATTGTAAACCTATGCTCAATTGTTCTGTAGTCTGCACATAAATGATAAATCTCTCAGCTCTGTCAACGTGCCCTGAATTAGTTACAAACTTTGCTTCAGATCTCTGAAGATGCCACTATTTTGCTCTAAAAGGGAGACCGAGAATCATGACAAGGTCTATTGATAGCAAGTGAATTCAGATGTATAGAAGACCTCGACCATTACAAACTTCCTCTTGCACAGTTTTGTATTGAAGATCAGATCATAAAGATGTAAGTGATATGCCCAAAATAATAAAATATCCAGACTTTAAGGCTTTAAAATTAAAACTAGTAACATAATGACTGGCTGGTAAGTTACGTCCCATTCAAATCTTGGTTTATAGATCTGTGTTTTTAATACGAATGCATTTCATCTATGAAATTGAACAGCGTCCGACAAAAGGCCATCATATGAAAAGTTTTAACTTAAATATATGCCCTTGGTACTAGTTTAGATAGGTTCTAAATAACAATATCGCGTAAGGATCTACAGGAGTCTAGAGATTATACAAACAAGCCAGCAAGTATACACAGGTCCCCATCTTTTGTATTATTAAAAATTTAAGTTACTATAGCGAAGTTCTAGAGCGAGAGAATTTATTTTTCATGGATTCCACAATAGTACTTGCAAAGGGTCATTACAATATATACACATTGAGAAGCTGCATTCAACTCACACTCTTCAGCACAGTCAAGTTTGGTTGACACTGCTCTGAGACAGACGCTGTGATGATTGCCCAAACTTCATTCACATGCCCAATGATTCGGAAAGGGCTGTTGTACTATGCAATGATAAAACCTGTAGAATATATTTAAAATCGAGACAAGGTCGTCATATGAAAACCAGTGTGGCCGTAGACAAGGCCGTCATATGAAAACCTGCAGAATATATTTAAAATTTTAAATTTATAAGTGAAACATGGAAACCTGGTTTCTTTCGAGAAAGTTGCATTCATACTGAAATTAAAATATTTTGACACAAGGTTAGTTGGCGTGACTTCTATGTTTCGGATCTCATCGCAAGAGTAAAATCAAAATGTCAAAGCAGAGGTGCTCCACGGAACCATGGTGACTCCACGGAAGAACTGATGGCTGGAAGAAAATATCAAAACATGGAACCTCCATCTGTAGTTTAGTTACGATAGCATTGTCGCTTAAAAAAAACAGCCGTCAAGACACACCAAACAATGCGCACTATTGATCTGTTGGAGACTTATAAGTTATATCACATTTGAACCCCATCACATGGGAAAATTTGGAAGGGCAGTGTTTGCCATGCATTCAGAAGAATTTGGGCTTGGAAACACCGAAACAGTGAACACGTCTTCAATGAACAGCAGTTCATATACACAAACATATCCAAACGCATTCTTTAGATGCACTCTAAACGCAGTTACGCAGTGGCAAATGCTCATGAAATGAACTGTTACTAACCTGTTAGGCTGTAGCAGTCCGCTCCTCGCACGCAGCGCTGCTCGCACGATGCTTGAAGGGAGGTGCTGCTCGCACGATGCTCGATGGGAGCTGCTGCTTGTAGGACGCTCGATGAGAGGGAGGGAGGAGTTCTGGAATGATGAATCTGAACAGTGAAATCGAACGTTGTGAGTGGAGCGCTCAGCAAACTTGCAAAGGCTGTGAGTGTGTTGTTCATGGTTCAGGCTGCCATTTTTATAACATGAAACAACGATTTTCCAAAACCCTAAGCGTTAATTAACTGTTAATTAAAGATTAGGTTCAGCGTTTAGTTAATTAAAATGGTTTTTAATGCATTAAAGGTGTGCCACGTCCCCCCTCGTCCCCCCACGTCCCCTCTCGCCCCCCACCCTCACCCCCCCTCGTCCCCCCACGTCCCCCCTCGTCCCCCTTTTCAGAAACGCCCCCTCAGGAAAGGGAAACGTCCCCCTGGCACGTCCCCCTGAGTTTCCTCATTTTTGGGAGCGTGGGGAAACGTCCCCTACTTGTCCCCAAGTCCCCGGAGCACGGGGGAGCGAGGAAACTAGACCCCTAAGGGGGGAAGGCGAGTCCCCGTGGAACACTGGTTACAGTCAGTGTTGAGCTCCTTGGGTAATAAAGACTGAAATCAAGAGTTCCTTTCAGATATCTAAGAATTCTTTTTACAGCTAATAAATGGGATTGTTTGGGAGTAGATTGAAATCTTCCCACCGTTCCTACTACCTGCATTATGTCTGGTCTTGTAGTTGTTAAGTATAGAAGGGCTCCAATTATTGCCCTGTAATGAGTTGCATCTACTGGAGGTGAGTCATCATCTTTGCTCAATTTGCAGTTTGTGATCATAGGTGTGCTCATGGGTGCACAGTCCTCCATTCCATATCTTTTGAGCATGTCTTTTAGATATTTGGTTTGAGATATACACAATCCTGCTCTGGTTTGAGATACTTGAAGTCCAAGGAAGTGAGACAGCTCTCCTATCATTGACATCTCAAACTCTTTTGACATGTTTTGAGAAAATTCATGGCTCATTTCATCATTATTGCTAGCAAAAATCAGATCATCGACATAAACAAGAGTAACTAGTAACTTACCTTCATCTGTCTTTATGTATAGATTACTTCCAGCCACTCCCTTTTTGAAGCCTTGTTGTTGTAGATAGTGATCCAATCTTGCATACCAAGCTCTAGGAGCTTGTTTCAACCCATATAAAGACTTTTTCAACTTACAGACTAAGTCCTTTCATTCTATTAGATCAAACCCTTCTAGCTACTCCATGTAGACTTCTTCCTTGAGTTCCCCATTTAGAAATGTTGATTTCACGTCCATTTGATAGATTTTGAATCCTTTTGAGCAAGCAAATGCCAAGAACATCCTGATAGCTTCCATACGAGCTACTGGTGCAAATGTCTCTTCAAAGTCAATTCCTTCAATTTGTGAATAGCCTTTGCAGACAAGCCTTGCCTTGTTTCTGATAACCTGTCCTTCCTCATTCATTTTATTTTTGAACACCCATTTGGTTCCTATTATGTTTTTGTCCTTTGGACGAGGTACCAGCTCCCATGTCTTGTTCTTCTCAATTTGGGACATTTCTTCTTCCATGGCTTTTACCCAATGAGGATCCTTACTTGCTTCTGCAAATGTTTCTGGTTCTATCATAGATAGCAGAGCAATAACGTTTCTCTTTGGTGTAATGGTCACCCTTCTTCGGGTTTGCATCCCTTCATCTCTGTTGCCAATAATCTGCTCTTCTGGATGATATTTCTGGATAAACTTCATCTTTGAAGGGGTATGAGGTGGTTCTTTCTCCTCTTCTTCTTCTTCCTCATCTATTTCTTCTTCTTCAGGTTCTTCTTCTTTAGGTTCTTCTTCAATGAGAAGATCATCTTCATGTTTTTCAATTTCTTTTTCTGGAAGGTCTTCATCAACCTTTACATCAATGCTTTCCACTATTTTCTTCAGTCGAAAATTGTAGCACTTGTAAGCCTTACTCCGTGTAGAGTATCCAAGAAATATCCCTTCATCAACCTGAGAATCAAACTTTCTTGGTGAGCCATCCTTGATTTTTATGAAGCACTTGCTTCCAAAGATCTTGAAGTACTTCACTGAAGCAGGTCTTCCTTTCCATAACTCATAAGGAGTTTTTTCACAGTTTGGTCTTAATTGAGTTCGATTCAATGTATAGACAGTTGTCCCTACTGCTTCTCTCCAGAATTTTGGCTGCAAGTCTGCTGCTAATAACATTGTTCTTGCCATTTCTTGGACTGTTCGGTTTCTTCTTTCAACTACCCCATTTTGCTGAGGTGTTCTGGCAGCAGAGAATTCCCTTTTAATTCCATGAATATTACAGAACTCACTAAACTCGTTTGATGTGAATTCTCCCCCTCTGTCTGTTCTGAGGCACTTAATTTTTGAATCTTTTTCATTTTCTACAAGGGCTTTTAGATTCTTAAAACACTCAAAAGTTTCAAATTTATACTTTATAAAATAAATCCACATCATTCTAGTATAGTCATCAACAAATAACACAAAGTACCTTTCTCCTTGGAGTGCCTGATTTCTAGTTGGTCCACACAAATCAGCATGGATGATCTCCAAGGGCTTTGATGTAGAGAGCTCCTTTGTCTTGTGGCTAGTTCTGGTTTGCTTTCCATGTTGACATGGACCACATACTCCTTGATTTGGTTTGAACAGCCTTGGGATGTCTCGTACAGCTCTAATCTTGCTGATATTGATCAGATTTTCGAAGCTTGTATGTCCAAGTCGCTTGTGCCACAGCCAACTTTCATCTGTCTGACTCAGGTAGCATTTATTTTCTTGAATCTTGTTCAAAATGTAAATGTTGTCTGGTGTTCTAACCCCTTTTGCCACAAGTTCCCCTAAGGAAGAGTTCCTTATTTCACAGTCTTTGGTGTTGAAGACAACCTTATGTCCTTGATCACAGATTTGGCTGACACTCAGGAGATTGTGTTTGAGCCCGTCTACTAGCAGAGCATCTTGAGCTTTTCCTTTTCCATTGATCAGAGTAACAATTCCTTTTCCCGCAATTCTGCCAGATCCACTTCCAAAGGACACATTCCCTTCCTTTTTGCTCAATGAGACAAACTTCCTTTTGTCTCCTGTCATGTGTCTGGAGCACCCACTATCCACAAACCAATGATTTTCATTATTTTGAGCATATAGAGCCAAGCCGCATTTATCCATGTTGGAATTCTTACTACTCGTCTTTCTTCCTTTGAGTGGGCAGTCTTGTTCATAGTGTCCATTATTGTAGCAGAATGAGCAAATCATATCAAATTTGGTCAAGGGATCAAATGAATTGAAGGTTTTGATTTGTCCCTGCCTTTTAGGGGCATATGAATTGATTATTTGGTCCTTTAGCTTTGGCGTTTCACTTCTGCGAGCCATGCAATGTCTGGCTTGATGACCGAAGTTTTTACAGTGAAAACAGTGTCCAAGAAAGATGGTTTTGTACCTGTTGAAACAACGACGGTTTGAGTCGATTTCCTTTTTGAGAATTACTCCTGCCTCATTCTTTGGATTTGAGATGGGCCCTTGGTGGAATACAGGTTTGTATTTGTTGTAGTATCCATGATTCGACTCCACATTCTTCTTTGGAGTAATTCTCTCTTCATTCTTCGGATCTAGAATGCGCTTTTGATAACATACTTTTTCTTCTTTTGGACTGCAGGAGAGTGCATCGGCATAGCTTTTCGCACTATTCTTAGTGCTTGAGGATTCTCCTTTGAAACCTATTCCAGACTTGTCATGTTGAGGTTTTTGACTTTTTAGAATAGTCTCAAGTATTTGAGAGCTTTTACAGCCCTTTTTAATTTGCTCCAACTCCTTTCTTAGAGACACTATCTCGGCTTCACGTTCTTCGCAAGTCTCTTCTTTTTCTTTTAGCTTTGCTTCCAAGAGATCTTCTCTCCTTCTTGTTTCCTCGTTTTCCACTTTGAGAGAAATGATTTTATTCCGTAGTTTCTCATTTTCTTCAATGGCACTTATTAACAGTTCATCTACATTTCCTTCCAGCCCTGAGTCATCATCATTTGTGAATGCCATGAATAATGTTTCTTGGTTTTCATCATGGTCACTTTCCTCATCTAATTTCTTTTTGATGACCATAAACTCATCCTCATCAGACTCATCTTGCTTAGAGAAGAAGTTCTTCTTATTGAACCCTTTCTTTTTGTGTGCCATTCTTTTAGAATTTCCTTCATCATCACTATCATGTTTATGAGGACATTTTGCTGCATAATGACCTATTTTTCCACATTTAAAACAGATAAGAGGGTACTTGCCTTTAAGCTTAGATCCTTTCTTCAGCTTTCGTACATATTGAGGCAATTCGGATTCCACATTGGATTCATCACTACAGTCATTCCTTTCTTTCCCCTTCTTTGACTTTGAGGCCTTGAATGCTGCATCTTTGGAGCTTGGGCCACCTTTCCTCATCTCATAGGCAGTGAGGATTCCATGGAGTTCATCCATCTTGAGGGTATCTAGATCCTTTGCTTCTTCTATGGCGCTTATTTTGGATTCAAATCTGTCTAGAAGAGATCTTAATACCTTTTGAACAATGGTACTTTCTTCAATTTTTTTGTCTAATCCTGGAGTTGACCACTTAGCTACTCGGAGGAGGTATGCTGCAATATCTTCTTCATCTTCCATCCTCAGACTTTCACATTGTCTTCTGTGAGTTTGAAGCTTTGCCTTCTTGACTTTTGAGTCTCCATCGTATAAGCCAACTAGCTTCTCCCACATTTCTTTGGCAGAGGTACAATGCATGACTTTTGTGAACTCGGAATCAGTGATTCCGCTAGTGATGGAGTTCAAGCCTTTGCATTTGCGATGTAGGCTTTCCTCTCGTCTTGATCTGTTGGAAGAGTGGTAGTCATTTGGTATTCATTTTGAACAAAATGCCAGACTTCAAGTCCAACGGACATCAAGTAGTAGGTCATTCTTTTTTTCCAGAAACCAAAGTTAGTGCCATCGAACAAAGGAGGTCTTCCTGATGCTTCGTGATTTCTCATCATGGCTGAGGATCCTTCTTCAAGCTGTTAGGCTAGTATGAAGAAGCCTGCTTTGATACCAATTGTTGGAAACACTGAGAGGGGGTTCAATCAGTATTTCTTTTTTTTTGTTGTTCTTGTTGTTACCAAAAGCACATATATATATATATATATGAAACGCAAAAACGGATAGCTGGAATTAATGCTTTTATTAACCCAAAAACAGTGCAATGAAATAAATACATATATATATATATATATATATGGTTGCAATTGTTGTCAAGCTCCAACTTGGACTTTAGTGAGGCTCCAAACCTCCAGAGCACCAACTCTATCTTGCAATAGTTCTGCACTTAGGAGCACCAACTCCCAAGGATTTCAATCCTGTTTAGTTCAGAGGCTCAACCTCTTGGGCTCCAACCCAAACCTGGTATCAACTGTTTTGTTGTAGTTTTCTACACCCAAAACTACTCATCTTTTGCCTTTCTCCAATTCTCCCGCTTCTCTGGTCTCTCCTGCCTCTTGCCTGTTCTTCGGCTTCCTCTCTTACAGATTATGCATTCATCAATAGTACTTCCCCTTGTTTTTCTGTTTTTATGTGTTTCATACACCTCTGACTGATCGTTTCCACTTTCCACTGCCTCTTTGGCTTCCTCCTCCATCACTATAGATTCCTCTACCTCACTTGATCTTTCGGCTTCCCTCCGCAATCGTTGTGGCTTCCTCTGAGCTGTTCGAGTTCACTGATACTCCATGGACACGTAACTTCATAAGAGAAGTCCAAGGAAAACTCAGAGAAATCATTGTAGCACGTTACGTTGTAACAGTGTTTCATTTTCCAATCATTATGGACATACACAGATTTTTTCAGTTTAACGGAGATGTCGTGTCCCAATCACAATCACACTCGCCATAAATCACCCCATTTAACTGACATTCAGCCTCCTAAACCATCAGAATAGTTCCTTAATGTATTTTTGCCTCAAAAGCCCAGCATAATAAATTTTTGAGTTACACAGGAAATATATGAAAAACAGGCGAAAAACGCTAATGGCGGACTTCAAATTTATTTTACCCACATCTATTATTGTATCGGGTCCGCTACTTAAATTGCAATCGGCGATTTGCGACTTCCGGAGGTCCTTTATATGTCAGGCCCATGACACCGTCGATGGCCAACGGCCGATCCACTTGAAGATGCGATATTGCATTGAACCATGTTGCAATCGGACCATCGGGTCCATGATTTACATCGCAATCGGCGCTCGGGAGAGTGAAATTCCTTTGTGTATTGTTGTGATGGGTGGATGCAATATAGCATTCAACCATAACACAATGCGCAGCAGGTTCGCACATATCATAGTTATATGATATCGATATAAATATCGCAGTTGGGAGTTTGGGGTTGATAGCCCTTTATACATCGCGATTACCGCGGATGCGATATAGCAATAGGGTGCAATATAATAGGGCCATCGGATTCACATACAGTATCGCAATCGGAGGTTTCGAGGGTGACACTTAGATAGAACCCGCCGATATAATATACTGCTCCGCCTCCGATAATGGATTTGGAATATATATATATATATATGCTTTGGCCTTCGTTTGCGCCTCCGATAGTGTTAAACGCATATAAGCATGGTTTTTGTTGCCGATGGTGTATTTGCATATATAACCAAGTCTTCCGCCTCCGTTTGCATTAAATGCATATTTATATGGTTTTTGGCTGCCAATAATGTTAAAGCACACATATATGGGTTTTTGGCCGCCGATAGCTCCCGATAGTGCATTTTTTGACATTCTTGCTCCGATAGCTCCTGATAGCTGTTAAATGCATCCATTGCTCCTCCGATGGCTCCCAATAGTGCAATCTATTTCCTCTATAGCTCTGATAGCTCTGTTTGCTGCCTCTTGGCTCCTCCGATGGCTCTGTGTGCTCTTGTAGCTCCTTCTGCCTCTGTTCTGCTCCTCTTGGCTGCGTTTGCTCCTCTTCTTTGGCATATATATATATATATATATATATATATATATATATATATGCTCGGTTTTGTTCGCTCCGTTTGCTCCTGTAGCTCCTTATGCCTCTGTTCTGCTCCTCTTGGCTCTGTCTGCTCCTCGAATATTGCCATATTGACATCAATGACAATCTGTGTCCAACAATAATACCTAATGCAATTTCATAAGACTCAATATAATGCCTAGCATGGTAATATACATTGACCCTAGACTCACAAAACACCTTTATGGCCTAGTTATTAAGACACACAATAGCTTTGGAGAATGTGAGTGAAAAAACTCAATTAATTATTAATCGCTAAAAAGAAAAAAATAATTAAGTAAAAAAAAAAAACACTCTAGAGCAACTTCCTTGATAACCAAGTCCCAAGGGGCTAAGCCTTTTACATAATTTCATCATGCTAGTAACATTTTTTACAATCTCCCCATGGGGTACAGAAATTGCATAGAGAAAGAAGAGAGGAGGAGCAAAATTGCCCTATAGGACTTCTAGACTTGAAACATTAACCGGTGTCTTGTCCAACTTTGATGGTTTTCTTCCTTTCTCTGCAAGGTACATCTGGCATGTAACAGGGGGCATTTAGTTCAAGTCAAATTGGGTTACCTAATCCCTAAGATCTACTAGAGAAGCCTCCCTTGTCGTGGATTGTGTCCATCACTAAATAAGGGGAGTTGTTGCTAAGGTGACAGTGGTAACACTCCCCTTGTTGTGCTCACTCTAGGTTGCTTAGTGAGGCTTTGAGCTAAGGTGCTAGATTTTGCAATAACAAGTACCAAATTTGGACTAACTAGCACATATCCCCATGTGTCCACCAAAAATCAACTTCTTTTTGTTCAAGTTATGTGGGGGACAAATTTCATTAAATGTAGGAGGGGGTTGCAAAGATTTAGAAGATTAAAAAACCCACTTCTCTCATCTTGGATTAAATTATAGGTTAGGCCCAACATTAACATCACAAAGGAGTGAAGGTTAAAGTAATGACAAGTGTGTCCACCAAAAATCAACTTCAAATTTTCCTATATGACCTTTAAAAATGCAAAAAGGTTGCAAATGAAATTATGCTATAACTTGGCCATACTGTGTTCGTCGACATTCAAATTTTAACAAGTAGTTGCAATCAATATCCACATGCTCACCAAATTTCAAATTTAGGCTCATCCATTTCATTTCCCAAAAGATGAAAATATAACCAGCTCAAGAAAGGCTACTCAAATCCCCCATACCCTAAAAAATTGTGTTTGTTATGTATGGAAAGTTTTGGCAACTAATGTGAATGCTTTTAACAGATTAACTTAGATGGTTAGATGGTTATCTTTGTTAAGGATTGGTTTGAACCATGTTTAGTCTTACATTGGCCTCTTGCAAGAAGGAAGAGGCTAGATCCCCCCACCCCTGAAATTATATGAACGCTATGCATAGATTATTGTGTATGTGTTATAGATGATTTTGAAGATTGTCGTGGGGTATTTAACTATATCGTATGATGGCTTGTATCATATTTTGGCTTCAAGTCCATGAGTGACCTTTTGTAAATTTTAGGTATGCTCTATGCTTAGAGCAATTTATTTCAATTTTCATAGTTAGCTCAATATCTTTTCCAAATTAGCATTCACATCAACATTAAAGTAAATTGCAGATAGAACATAAACATAGATCGCAGAAGACAAGCCAAGACAAGAGGACACAAGATGTGGCGCTAGCCAAGGACAAACCCCAATGTGGGGAAACCCTTGATCAATTCTTATATGTTCTTCAATAGTTCAGTAAAGAGAGAGAGAGAGAGATAGTACATATTCAACAGAAGTCAACACTTTGAATTATCTAAGTAAGAGCATAGATCATATCTAAGTAGATGATATATGAGGTAGTTGAACTCAGTTGAAGACATGCTGCTTCAACTAATTCTCCAAGGTGACTCCATCACCTTGTTGCACCTATCGTTTTGTTGCTCCTCATCATCATGCTGCACTTCACCATGCTGCACCATGTTGCACCCATCATCACTATGCTACATCTCATCATGCTTCACCAATCATGACAGTACCCATCACTATACTGCATCATGTACCATCATGTGCCATTTGTTGCACCATGCTTGCCACCATGTGCTTACTGTTGTTTCATTGTGAGAATGCCTTTGTTGTTGTCCCATTGTTACATTGTTGTACCATGCCATCATTGTAACATTGTTGTACCATGCCATCACTGTAACATTGCTGCTATCATGTTGTCATTGTAACATTGTTGTACCATGCCATCATTGTTATCATGTTGCCCATGCATGTTGTTGCACTATCATGCATTCAAACTTCATGGGTCACCTTGTTGTCACATTCCTGGCACTGTTGTCCCACTGTTAGTGACTGCTACTCCTATGATTGCTTCTTGTCCCATTTGTGTTTGCAACATCATGCTTGTTGTTGTCCCATTGTAACCTACAGCAACCCAACATACCTTAAACATTGTTGTTCCAAGTTTGCTTTCACTGTTGTTTATACTGTGACTGGTTAGGGCATCTGGTCATGCTGCAACAGCCCTTACAAACACATCTAACAGTCCACAAACAACCCTCAAAGACTGTGGCACACCTTCATGAGACTCCACACTTAGTACGTTGTTGTTATGGGCATATACTAGCCCTTAATCCTCCCTACGCAAACCCTAACTGTGGTGCTATGGCCTACGGCCTAGCACACAGTCCACCTATAGCATACAACCAGCACCATATAAGAATTTTGTCCATAAAACAGTGCCCAAACAAACCTGCGAGAGAGGTCTCCTAATTCGGTCTTCCCAGCAAGCAACTTGGCCTTCCTTTCAGCAACTCGGTGCCCTGTTTAACCCACAAACCAGTCCCTGATCTCCTCGCTGCCTTGGCCTCTTCTTGTTGCGGCTACCTGCGGCTAGGGCTTGCTAAGGCCTCCTCCATAGCTGTGTTAAACTTCATCCATGACAAAGGTAAGGGCTCCTTTAGGTCAACGTATAGATCCCTTCCATAGCTTCGCTTGGCATGTCTTCTTTGTTGCGGCTAGGGTAGCCTCCTTTCCTCCAACATCTAGGGCTTCCACTCCTAGATTTCTCTTCCACTAAAACCCAAAGCGAGTGGAGAGAAATCAAGAGAGAAGTGTGTGTGAAATGACTCTCAAGTCATCTCCTTTTATACTAAAACGTTGAGCACATGTGGGTGTTATTTAGTTGTTGGCCGACCTTGACGAATTGTCTTATAACACAAATAAATTCATAACTCCATGAATACTTCTCAGAATCGTATGATCTTTAGATCAATCCTACACCTCTCGATGAGAGGAATCCAAGAAAAATATCAGTTGCCATAAATAAGATGACCCACATGGAGTTTGGCCCTAGTTGCTAATTTTAACACCTTTCTATAAGACTTTAAGCCATTTTATATAGCAATGTATTTGTGAATAATAAGGCAAGAGACCTATAGATTAAATAATCATTAGGCAAGAATATTGTAAATTAAATAACCATTTCCTTTTGTTTATTATGACCCTGATGATCAAGGAATCACACTTCTAATCAAGGGAGCAGGTATTATATGTATGAGACTAAGGACTTTGACCCTAAACCCTAAGATTATCATTTGGAAAAAACAAGACCTCCATCTAAGAGATTATATGGAATTAATGAGATGAAATAATTGATGAATTTATGAAATGTGAATCATATGCTTATGCTTATTGTAATTTGGTTATGTTATCCATGCTTTGGTGTCACCATATTGAAAAAGTATTATGTGGCAAATTGTGAAGTGCTAGTTCTAATTCAATGGATATCTTGAACTTGCTTTTGTTGTCTAAAAAAATCATTGTCTAGACCTTCCATGTAAAGATTGAAAGCTTGACCTTATGTCCACTGGTGTAATGCCAAACTCTATCATAGTAATTAGAAGAATGGTTTCTATGTTGTAAATGGTCCTAATGTGTTGTATTTTGATTTACATATAGCTCCCATCAATGAAATCTTAGACCCTTAGATCCTACTTTTGATATTAAGAATGAAGGTACAATATAGAGTATAGACAACTAATATCTTATTTGGTATTCATACACAAAATCTTAGATGTAATTGGGTGAGCTATATTCAAGCTCGGTATCCATAAACCCACTCTTAGCTATAATTGAAATGGGTATCCATAAATCCAATCTCAACATTTGAGCTCTCTTAGTGGTATTAAAATTGAATATTCATAAACCCACTCACTTTTGTATATCAACCACGATCGACTCTATTGAGTTGTATATCTATAAACCCACTCACATTTGTATTTCATCCTTTCTTTATGGCCCCTATTCAACTAAAGGGGAGGTGTTGGGAAGCGTGTAATGGTCACATGTGATTATGGCAAACCGATATTAAATCATTAAAGGATGTGGTTAATGCCATCTTATACTCATTTATTGTAATATTGGGTTATAATTAAGTCAACCTATGTAATGTCCTCTTCTAATTAAATTGCCCAAGGGAGAACATAGTAGCCTATTTAACCTCGTAGGCTATAGTCATTTGTAAAGAGGAAGCCAATTATTTGATGTTGTTTGGGTAACATTAGATAATTTGGGGTAAATGGAGGGAAACTTGCAATAGAAGTCAAATTTCGAGAAAATGGGGGGAAATTTGTGAGCCATTCAAAATTTAAATTAGGAGGGAAAAACCCCAAAGGAAATATATAAAAAGGAGAGAAGAGATTCAATTTGATCATCATGGATTGTTATCTCTTTTGATTTTGAGCTAAGGCTCCTAGAGGGTTTAGAACTGTTTTTTCTCTTATTATTGGTTTCAGTGGTGAAATATCCCACCTTAGCCAATCTCTCCACTTGTTCTGGCTACAGGCTCAAACTCTGGCTAGTGTCTTCTTCTCTAAGGCAGCAAAGGACTATTCTAGGATAGCATAGGTTTGCAACAAGGCTTTTCTAGGATAGCAAGGGTAGCGAAGTGAATTATGGGCAACAAGGAGTTGTTAGGATAGTGTTGAGGAAGAGAAAGGTAGTCTGGGAGCAGCGAAGCTCCATTCTAGAAGCAGTGAAGCTCCATTCGGGCAAAAGCAAAGAGTTTAGAGTAATTTTGGAAGTCGTAAGGGTATATTTAGGCAACGGCGAAGGGTTGTAGGGAGATTCTGGTAGCAGTAGGGTTTAAGGCATTATGAATAGCAGTAAGGATCAATTACAGGCAGTAGCAAAGGCCTCTTGGCAATTGGGGCAACAACAAGGGCTTGAGGCATCTCTGGGCATACAACGTAGGTTGTTAGGGCACCTCTGAGCAGCAGCAAGGTCTACTAGGGCATATCTGGACAGCAATGAGGCCTACTAGGGCATTGCTGGGACAGCGAAGGTCAATTAAGACTTCTCTGGGCAACTATGATATCCTAAGGAAATTTTAATTTTGCCCTTAGGGTTCTACTTTTGACTACAGCTTTCCCGAATAAATCAGAAAAGACTATGTAACAGCAATGCACATTCATACAGCAGTAGGTATCCTTCTATGCATACATGAATATAAAGATTTCTACAGCAATATGATTCTTCAATCAAATCACAACAATTTAGGGTTGACTACCCAATAAACAGTGAATATATCCAACCAATAATCCAACAATATGGCACTAATTTTCAGTAACAACAATTTAGTAAACCATCCTTCAACTCTAACTATGTTATACTAACCAATACAAGTGTGTTATGTTAATTTACTCTCTATTGTGTTGTTCTAAGCTTACTGTAACAAGAGTCTGAATTGCCCTGAAGATAACCGCAAACCTAGAGAATAGTTGCAATTTCTCAAACCTGTTTGTCGGAGATAGTTGTTAGTCGTGTTGCACAAAACCCTGACAGGATGTCGCAAAAGAGCTTGCACAGCTGCCCTAATCAACCACACAAAACTCGTTTAACACAGACTGACTTCGGGATAGCCGCAGGAGACCTTGATCTAACACACAAAGATTCTAATACTGCTGCAGACTTAAACAACTATCTGTATTAGAGCTCAGTATCTCCTCTAATGGATGGTCGTAGCCTTGGGATGTTTGATCGTTGACTGGCTTATTGTTTTGACCAGTGACACAGAGACGTCCTCAATTGTACCTTCGTTGCCCAGAAATGCGAGATCTTAGATGAGTAAAGAATGACAACGAATCTTCCACAAAAATCCATTTGATAAGCCAAATAATACTTGAATGATCAGTCACATACGAATGTTTCCAATCAATTTAAAGGATATCTAACTAGGGTGGAATCTTTCACCATCGAAATGGGAAAATACTAGTTAGGGTGGGATCACGTCCACCGAAACTAAACAAAGGAAAATATGGGTCTTAAAACCCTCAAAAGCCTCAGTTCAAGAAAACAAAGATAACTCAATCCAATTCAATGATGGGAAAATGATTCCATCTTTCCTTTATTTATAGATTTTCCTTGTGGGGGTTCTTATCCCTAAATTAATGTGAGAGGCTACAAGTGCAACCCCCAATTTGGGCTTTTTGCCCCAACTACCCCAAAATTTATCCAATGTTACCCCAAAACATTAGATAATGGGTTTCCCCCCTTATCAATGACTATAGCCGACGAGGTTGGATAGGCTGCTTCGTCCTCCCTTGGGCCATTAATCCATAGGGAGCATTACAGCCCCCCCTCGCGACATTGCTTGTCCCCAAGTAATGACAAACCTGGGTGCTGCAAAATTTGCCCTTCTATCTCTAAGAATGAGAACTCCTCTTCAATTTTTACAGCATCCTTCCTTAGTTTTTGCAACCCAATAATAAACATGTTGGTGAGAGATGTCATCATGCCATAGTTGTTGCTTTCACCAGAATAAGCAAAGAAAGTACCCTCCATTAGTGCCACAGGTGTAAGCTTAATCCAATTTGTCACATCTCCAATTGCCCATATATTTGGAATTGTACTTCGAGAGTACTCCTCAACCTTCACAACACCTAAATTATCATACTCAACACCAACAGCATCAAGGTTGAGACTATTTGTGTTAGGCTTTCTACCAACAACAAACAACACAACATCTACTGTCAATTCATCACCCCGATCTATATAGACCTTAATCCCCCCTTTTGTTCTTACCAACTTTGACAAGTTTGTATTTGGGTGTAAATTAATAAACCTACTTTCAAGGTTCTTTGCCACAACAACTTGCATTTCATCATCAAAACCTCTTAGAGGAAGTTTGCATCTATAGAATAGATCTACTTTGGCACCCATCCCAATCCAAATGGTTGAAAATTCAACAACTATGTGTCCTCCACCAAATATTGCAGCTCATTTTGGTAGCTCTTCCAGACTTAGTGCCTCATTTGAAGTTATTGTTGACTCCTGTCTAGGAACATTTAGGCACGCAGCTCAACTACCGTTGCAATTAAAATATGCTTAGTTGTGTAGTATTTTGTTGCAATATGATTTTCTTTGTGGTCCTTGTCATCAGCCTTTAACCTGTTTTTGCCAAATGTTTGCTCCATATTGGTGCAATCCCTGGATTGAGGGTAAGACTCCAATGTGACTTCAGCTGGTCTACTGTGGGTGGTCTTAAGGAGCCTTTTCCTGAGTGTAGATTCAGGGACAAAATACATCTAGTGTTCATAGAAAATGATCCCATCTTCTACCTTGTACCTGTCATCAAGGATGAGACCATCCACTAATTTGCAGGCAAAATTATTTTTGGAGTACTCTACTAAGAGGTGGGCTCTCCAATCTCTCATGAGCGTGCATATGTCAGGTCCAATGTCCTTTTTGCATTCCAACTCATAAGCTTGTAAGTTGCTACTTGACGATCTGGGGCTTGCACTTCTACAAGCTGCCATGCAAATTACCTCGTCCTGCTTAGGTATGACCTCCATTTGCTTGGTTGTTACAACTCAGGGGCCACCATTGGTCATGCCTCTTAATACTACCTTGCTGCCATTTGGGTCTCGGAATTCCATTTCCATCACTTGGTAGTTCATTACAAATCTTCCTAGCGAGTACAACCATTGTACTCCCAACACCACATTAGTATCTGCCAATTCTATCACATAAAAATCATCAGTAAGTGTATAATTACCTAATGTGATGCTCAAACATGGAACTACCTATGTGCATGTCATATTATACCCATCAGTTGCCCTCACTTCAAAACCTTCAAATTCCTGGGTAGGGATGCCTCTCCTTACCACCACGACTACATCAATGAAGTTGTACGTTGCTCCACCATCAATCAATGCTATGATTCATTGTCCTTTTATGACACCCTTGATTTTGCGGGTGTGATATTTAGGGACTCTTGAGAGGGTGGTGATAGTGCCTCCTTCAATTTTTGGATGTGGCTTCATGTCTCCCTCGACCTCTTCCAAGGGCAATACTTCTTCGAAAATGCTAGGCTCCTTGCTTGGTGTCGATGTTGTGTCATTTTCCTTGTCGCTATCAGACACTACTTCAATGTAGTTAATCCTTCCCTTTCCCAAACATTGATGACTAGATTCCCATGGCTCCTTGCAAGTGAAACAGAGTTTCTTTCTTCTTAACTCGTTACAAGTCTCGTCATCCAACAGAGTCTTCTTGGTTCCATCTTCCTAAGATGACTTCTTGTCCGTATCCCTTGGAGGGTTTGTGGTGTGGGTGGAGTCTTCACTTTTGGTGCTACACATCCCGTATCTCGAGTCTTGGTGATGGCCTCCAACAATGTGGTGGGTTTGAAAGCCTTGACCCACTTGTACAATGGTTCAACTAGACCTTCTACAAAGAACATAACCAACCTCTGTTCCGAAATATTTGTCACCATGACTACCAATTGCTAAAATTTCGAGATGTAGGACTCCAGCGACCCAGTCTGCTTGAGCTATGCTAGCTCTCTAAAGTGTATATCAGGATCCTTTTGGTCAAAACGCTCTACCAATCTTCGAGTGAAGTCCACATATGAGGTTATGTTGGAGTGCCCCAAGGTGACCAGTCCA
The DNA here is from genome assembly GCA_031772625.1 of Pinus tabuliformis. Taxonomy (NCBI): domain Eukaryota; kingdom Viridiplantae; phylum Streptophyta; class Pinopsida; order Pinales; family Pinaceae; genus Pinus; species Pinus tabuliformis. The sequence continues at coordinate 85,366,350 of CM062809.1, forward strand.
TGGTACCACCATTCATGTGCCTCCCCTTCCAAATATAATGTGGCAAATTGGATAGTGTATGTTTCCTGCATGGGATTAAGTCGGAAATAGGTGTCCAACTTTTGTACCCAAGCCCTAGCTGAGCATTTAGATGATCCATCAAAAGAGTGAATGGGTAGTTTTCCTACCTTTCACATCAGACCCTGATTAATGTTGCCCCCTGGGTCTATTCTTGTATTCGATGTTTTTATATTCTTGGAAAGATATGGTTGCTCGTGTATTTTCTTCTAGTGATGCATACTCTTGAAAGTATCCATTATGATTTGTTGCGCCTTGGGTTGTCACTGGTTAACCGTCTAAAAATTGAGGAAGTAAGGGCCTATGATTACTTCCATTGGTTGCCCTAGCATTAGATTGTGCAAAAGTATTGAAGGGGCCAGGATTATGGTTGCTACTCCCTTCAACACTAGTCTTGTTACCAACATTCAAACCATTAGCAACATTGTCACTTAGATTGTTTATGGTTTGGATGAGTTGCGTCATTTGTTGTTGTCCCTGGGCCATCTACTACAGCCCTTGCACCAACAAACTGGTTATTTTTGTCTGCACATGGATTATCACATGCAAGAGGTCATTAATAGTCGGTCCTCCTCATCCTTCCCTATCCCCCATGATTGTACTGTGGATCAAGGTTACTTGGGAGTGGGAGTGGGAGTGAAAACGGGGGGCAGGAGCGGGAGCGACATTTTCAAAAGCTCCTGATTTGGGAGCGAATCGGGGAGCGAATTATATATATATATATATATATATTGATGCATATATGTCAACAAAAGCATGTAGAATGATGAATTAGATATAAAAGGCATAAAAACATAGATTGTACCATATAACATCAATCATCTAGAAGTTATAATCTTCATCAACCACGTCCACAAGTTAGTAACATACAACATATTGAGTCTCATGATTCATCAATCTTAAAGTTTCAAGCTTTCAAAATTCAATACATAACATTTATCATCATTGATCACCAAAATTATATAAAAATTCTAACATGAAATGAAAGGTTATAAAATGAAATTAAATGAAACAACTTTCACGAAGCATCATATTCATAATTCATTACCAATGAGTTATAATTGCCAACTTCAAACTTCAAAAGACAAGTAAATCTATTACCTACAGCTTCCTCTTGCCGCCACGAGAAATGTCTAATTTCTAAGCAGGTCGTGGTACTAGTGGTCTTCTAAGAGTCTCTTCCCACATAGTTGCACAACATGAAGGCACATGCCCTCCACGTGAGGATGTAGATAGAGGCGACAGAAGCAAAGGAACAATAGTTGGAACTCAAGCACTAGCACTGCTACTAGATGGTGGGATCGAGGGTGGCATGATTGTTGTTGCTTCATCATCATCTCTCAAAAGTTTTGCTTCCAATTCTTCAAGATGTATAGTGCCATCCTCCAAATTATCATCCTCTGGGTGGTTGTCCCAAATTTTATATGTTGGATCCTCATAAGCCCGATCACAATAATGACTCAACAACCTCAAGTTGTAGTGCACATAAACCAAGCTTTCTGCCTGGTTTTCATTGAGTCTGTTTCTTCTCACATTATGTATGAAGTTGTAGGTGCTCCAACACCTCTCTGCAGAAGAAGTATTTACAACCTGTGAGAGAACATTTTTTGCCAATTTTGGCAAAAGTCCCATGCCGCCATATGCTTCCCACCATGTGAGAGCATCAAATCTATCTCTATCTTCCATTGCATGCAAAGAACCAAACAAACCAGTGCAACTGAAGTATCTACCTAATTCAAGATGCAGATTAGCACACTCCTCCTTGTCAGGTACCAACTTGTCTAATGCTTCCATATATCCTTTAGATACCTCTGGATCTGTATGGGGTTTGATCCTAACCCCACCCCCAGGTGCAAGTTGGCCCAACCAAGATGGAGAGTAGTATTTTGGCATAAGGATATATGCCAAGGCATGTAGTGGAACATTAAGTTTATTCCACCGTGCACACACACAATTGTGAATCATTGTATACAAGTTGGGATCATTTTCTTGAACAATATCTTTTATTTGCCCCAACATGCTATCCATCCGCTCATACACCTCCCCAATTATTGGTTTATCTATATCTGCAAAATAAACCATGTTATAAATGGGCTTGGTGAATTGCAATACTTCCCTCACACGTGCCCAAAATAGACCATCAAGAGCGGTCTCCTCCACTTGTTCAAAACCTTGCTTGTAAACTGCGGTTGGAGCCCTGTCCTTTAATACATGCCAATGTTGACTTGATACCATGATAGCCAATGACTCTCTTACCTTCAAAAGGCGCCTGAAGGTGAAGTAATATCTAGCAAATCTAGTCTTCGCAATCTTCAACAGCTCCAATCCTGAATGAATGTAGAAAAGCCCATGGGTATGGCTATGATTTGTAATAAATTTTATCATTTTTTTGCCTCTCTTGTACAAATCACCAATCCATTTGTATTGTCGGTTTTTGTTCTTAATAATATCATGCATCAAAAGGTTCATTGTGTGAACCAAACAACCAGACCAAAATATGTTGGGGTATTTATCCTCAATAATTGCTCTTATTGCCTTACAATTAGCAGCATTATTAGTGATGACTTGGATGACATTGTATGGCCCAATACGTTCAATTGTTTCAAGTAATGGTTCTGCAATGTTGATGTCGATCTTGAACTTCTCTAAATAATCATATGCTGAAAGGAAGATGGCACCACTAACAGACACAACAAGAACACTTACCAATGGCTTGCCTTTTACTTTTGTCCATCCATCAGATACAATGGACACCCCATGCTCATTCCAAGAATTTGTCATTTTACTCAAAGAATGTGCTATTTTTGCTTTTTCATGATCAAATCCAATTGTTCTAGCCATGTCATATCCAAGGCTCTTGTATCTTTTAGGGGCATAATTTATGGCAAAAACCATTTCATGCCAATAAGGTGAGCGAAGAACATTGAATCGTATCCCACATGCATAGAGAAACCGATAAACTTTTGAATCCACATCATTCCTACACCCTTCGTCAAGGAAATCTAATATGATTCAACGCCTTAACGAGATGTTTGTTCTTGTGCCTCCATATCCACTGCCATGGGAGGATGTTGATGGAGTTCTTTGTGCATGTGATTGTGAGCTATGTTCAAAGAAACCCTTTGATTTTTTAGATTTGTATTGGGCTTCCTCCTCTTCCCTTATGTATTTGGCTCTTTGTGTTGCTGACACACTTACACAAGCTTTGATTCCTATTTGTTTATCTCCATCCCATGGCCTTTTCCCACAAAGGTGCCTTCTGGCATGGGTGTATGAACCTATGTAAGTGTTGTTGCAATGGTTGCATGTAAATTTAGTGGTTCCACCCCCTTTCCCTACTTCAGACCTAGAAACATATTTCCACAATGGGGTTTGGTCTTGTTTAGTTTTTGGGGCCTCATCATCTCCACTCTCTTCCTCCTCACCAAGGTACTCCTCTCCAGGGTTTTCATCAAATCCACTATAACCCACTTCTTCATCCTCTTCATCATGATCAACCCTCCTTCTACTCTCCAACACCATAATAACAAAAAAAAGAACCAACAACAAGAAAATGCCAAGCCATATAGCCATGATGTTTGAAGTTTTGAGTCTGCAAAAAAATGGAGGAATGGGAATGGGAAATAGAGAAGAGAACATTTTTATTTAGCAATGAACATATAAAAAACAAAAATGCTAGATTAGAGTGTAGATCCTACCTCTTTGGCCTTCAATCCCAAGCTCCAATCTCCCTTGCAAGCTCCTCAAGCTCCTTCAATCTCCCTCCTCAACTCAAGCTCCAAGCTCCTCTCTCTTGCTCTCTCCAAGCTCCAAACTCTCTCTTGCTCTCTCCAACAAGACAAATGGTAAATAATGGGAGGGGAGAGGGCCTTTTTAACCTTTTCCCCCCTCCCCTTTCCTCCCTGTCCACCACCCGTCCCTCTCTATCCGTCGGCCGACCCTCCCTCTCCGTTGTGCAGCCCATTTTGCCCATTGATGGGAGCGAAATTTTAAAAGAGGGTGAAGTCACTCCCCGACTACTCCCTCTTTTAAAATTTCGCCCCCGGAGCAAAAGGGAGCGCTCAAGGAGCAATCGCTCTCAAAAAAACAAGGAGCGAAATTTTTTTAAAGGGAGCGATTTCAAGAGCGCACTCTCGAGATCGCTCCCAAGCGGAGCACAAATCGGGAGCGGGTTCAAGGAGGGGGAGCGCTCCACCACAACCCTGCTGTGGACAATTCTATGTTGCACGAAACTTCTAGGAACCCAGCATTTTAGGCCGTACCCGTACCCGAAACTCTGAAACTTGGCCGAAACTTGACCAAAACTATACCATCATGTAATCATATATGAGACTTAATATAGACTTGTTTTCCTTCTAAAATGTCATCTATGGGTCTTATTCCCTTTTTTCTTGCAAGATAATGTGTTATTCACTTATTTATTTATATATATTTTTTAATATATACATATATGACATTTCGGCTAACGTTTTGGCCAACGTTTCCATTTTTGGGAGATGACGTATCTAAACGTACCCGTTTCAGAAACTCCGAAATGTTTCGGCGTTTCATGCAACTTACAAATAATTCTTTTCTAATTGTATCGTTACTTGTATCTTCTGGAAGCATACGAGGCTCATACATTCACAAACTAGAAGGATGCACAGCTTTGATACCACTATAATATCCTAAGGAAATTTTTCCTTAGGGTTCTAATTTTGACTAGGGTTTTCCCAAATAAATCAAAAAATAATATGCAACAGTAATGCGCATTCATACAACAATATGTATCCTTCTATGGATACATGAATATAAAGATTTCCACAACAATATGCCCAAGAAACAGTGAATATATCCAACCAATAATCCTCCAATACATCATTGATTTTCATTGTCAACAATTTAGTAAACCAACCTTCAACTATAACTATGTTATGTTAACCAATCCAAGTGTGTTATGTTAATTTACTATCTATTGTGTTGTTCTAAGCTTACAATAACAGGAGTCTGAATTGTCTTGAAGATAACCTGCAGACCTGGAGAATAGTTGCAATTTCTTAGACCTGTTTGTTGGAGATAGTTGTTGCTCGTGCACAAAACCTTAACTAGGGGTTGTACGAGTTTCCTTGACCAGCCGCAGGGAGGGTCTGGATTAGGCCGTAGTACCTTAACAAGATGCTATAGAAGACCTTGCACAAATGCCCTAATCAGTCACACAAAACTTGTTAACACATATGGACGTCAGGATAGCCGCAAGAGACCTTTATCTAGCGCGCAGAGATTCTAACACTGTTGCAGACTTGAACAATTGTATGTACTAGAGCTCGGTAGCTCCTCCAATGGATGGCCACATCCCTAAGATGTTTGACCGCTAACTATCTTGTTGTATTGACCTGTGACGCAGTCAACAATTTAAGGTTGACTGCCCAAGAAAGAGTGAATATATCCAACCAATAATTCACAAATACATCACTGATTTTTAGTGTCAGCAATTTAGTAAACCAACCTTCAACTATAACTATGTTATATTAACTAATCCAAGTGTGTTATGTTAATTTACTATCTATTATGTTGTTCTAAGCTTACTATAACAGGAGTCTGAATTGTTTTGAAGATAACCTGCAGACGTGGAGAACAGTTGCAATTTCTTCGACCTGTTTGTTGGAGATAGTTGTTGCTCGTGCTGCACAAAACCCTAACGAGGGGTTGTAGGAGTGTCCTTGACCATCCACAGGAAGGGTCTGGATTAGGTCGTAGTACCTTAACAGGATGTTATAGAAGACCTTGCACAGATGCCCTAATCAAGCACACAAAACTTGTTTAACATAGATGGAACTCAAGATAGTCGCGGGAGACTTTTATCTAGCATGCAGAGATTCTAACACTATCGCAGACTTGAACAATTATATGTACTAGAGCTCGGTAGCTCCTCCGATAGATGGCCACAGCCCTAGGATGTTCTGACCGCTAACTATCTTGTTGTATTGAACATGTGACGCAGTCAACAATTTAGGGTTGACTGCCCAAGAAACAGTTAATATATCCAACCAATAATCCACCAATACAGCACTGATTTTCAGTGTCAACAATTTAGTAAACCAACCTTCAACTATAACTATGTTATATTAACTAATCCAAGCATGCTATGTTAATTTTCTATCTATTGTGTTGTTCTAAGCTTACTATAACATGAGTGTGAATTGTCTTGAAGATCACCTGCCGACCTGGAGAATAGTTGCAATTTCTTGGACCTGTTTGTTGGATATAGTTGTTGCTCGCGCTGCACAAAACCCTAACTAGGGGCTGTAGGAGTGTCCTTGACCAGCCGCAGGGAGGGTCTGGATTAGGCCGTAGTACCTTAACAAGGTGCTATAGAAGACCTTGCACAGATGCGCTAATCAGGCACACAAAACTTGTTTAACACAGATGGACCTCAGGATAGCCACAAGAGACCTTTATCCAGCATGCAGAGATTCTAACATTGTCGCAGACTTGAACAATTGTATGTACTAGAGCTCAGTAGCTCCTCCAATGGATGGCCATAGCCCTAGGATGTTTGACCGCTAACTATCTTGTTGTATTAACCTGTGACGCAGAGACATCCATAATTGTACCTTCACTACCCAAAAATATGATATCTCAAATGAGTAAGGAATGACAGTGAATCTTCCATAGAAATCCCTCTTATGAGCCAGATCATACTAGAATGATTGGTTGCAGACGAATGTTTCTAGTCAATTTGAAGAAGGACGCCTGGCTAGGGTGGAATCTTTCACCACTAAAATCAAAAAAGACTAGCTAGGGTGGGATCACCTCCACCGAAGCTAGACAAAGGAAAACAGGGGTCTTAAAATCCTCAGAGCCTCAGCACAAGAAAAACAGAAATAACTCAATCCAATTTGATGATGAGAAAATGATTCCATCTCTCCTTTATTTATAGATTTTCCTTGTGGGGGTCCTTATCCTTAAATTAATGTGAGGGGTTATAAGTGCAAACCCCAAGTTGGGGGCTTTGCCCCAAGCTACCCCAAAATTTATCCAATGTTGCCCCAAAATATTGGACAATGGGTTTCCCCCTTTATCAATGACTATAGCCTATGGGGCTGGATAGGCTACTTCATACTCCCTTGGGCCATTAATCCATAGGGGGCACTACAACAACAGTGAGGTCTCTTAGGGAAACCACTAGGCAACAACGAGGCATGTTAGGGCATCTCTAGGAGCAGCAAGGCAATAGTGAAGGCCTGTTAGAGCATCTCCAGAGGTAGCAAAGGTCTGTTATTGTATTCTAGGTAGCAAAGTCTGTGAGGTGCAATCTGAGGAGTGAAGGACATTGTTAAGGTGTTTCCTGAGGCAGCAAAGAAATTGATGATCTTGTAAGTTGGTTATTTGTGCATTGAATCAGCCGAATGTACAATGTTGTTGATAGGATTAACTGATGTTGTAATCCCTATGTATATTATTGGTACATCCAATAAAAGATTGCCAATGTTTATAAATTGATGAGACTATACAGCAAGGTCTGGTGGTGTAACAACACTAGGAGTAAGATTGTGAATTTGCAGCCTGTTATGTCCTATTGATGTTGTTGGTAAAATCAACTACTTGTTTACATTGTAGTGCATTCAATATCATCTCTATTTGAAATTAGAATAAATATTGTGATATTGGTACAATTTTGTCATGTGCTCTTTTCAACCCTAAAGGAAATATTACAACCCAGTCAACTTGTATGTGGGCCCATATGGCGAGGGCACCCTATCTCTTGAATTGTCCATAAATACACACTCAAGAGTCATTCGTAACTCGTAAACCTGTAATCTACTTGATCATTCATGAGCCTATAAGCCTTGTTCTTTTATAAAGTGTTTATGCCAAAAGGCACCTATATCTTCGGTGTTCATTTGTGCTTTGGGCATCTCTCTCTCTCTCCCACTTGTGCTTGGGCATCCTACCCCCAACGCCCCAACCCCTCTCATGCATGGCTTTATATCTCTCTAGCTCTACCATGGATCATCTCTAACACTGGTATTTATTGTTATTTTGATTGTTAATGATAGGTATCTCTAGGGTAGCATTGTTATTTTCTCCGATTATTACAAGTATTAGAGTTCGCCAATGGCTACATTCAATCCTTTTCTCTCTCCTATGGATCTCAACGTGAGTTGTATGACTTTAATTTAAAAACCATTCAGCCCTTCTTACCCAAATCTTATCCAACACTATCGAGACACAATGGTACCAATCTTGATCTGTAAACTGTCGTGGATATTCCGCTAGAACAATTTGTCAAATCTTAGATTCATGCATATTATTTCCTTAGATCCAAAATTAATTATTTCTAGCTTATTGCCTGAATTTATGAAATGACTAAATCAAAAATGAAAGAAATCAGTAAAAGAACACATCGTCCACACAAATAGACACAAAATATATCTTGGGAAACCTAATATGGGAGAAAACCCAACTAGAAGGTGAGGCATGTGCTCTTCTCTCTTTGCTTCAATTTTAAAATGCACATACAAAGGAATGAGAACTCACTATGGAGTTACCTTTTGACACTATGGCCTGAACGGTTGCTACAGAATCATCCTCCTATGTTATTCTCTCAAAATACCACTCCCAGATGTTTTGCTCGGTTATGGACCAATGATACTAAACAATCGAACCCCTTCTCCTCCTAGTAGCCTGATATTTAGCATAGCTCAATAGCCATCTAGGGTTAGAGTTTTGACTTCCTCAACCCTCAATTAGTGATAAAGTTTTGGACCTTCTAGAATCTTCTTGAAAGTCCACAAGTGGGTAGCCCCACATATGTGAGTAATGGGGGTTGACATGACATCCACTTGTAACATGGTGGTCAACAACGTAGGTCAACTTGCGGGAGACATAACTTCCAAGTACAAGCTTTGGTTGAGGCGATTTTTGCACCGTTGAAAAGGCCTCAAAGTGTAGCACTGTGTCGAGGGAATGGAGCTAAACTTGCAATTTTTTAATCCCAAAATATACCATTTGATTCCTCAAAATGGCTCCAAAAGGTTCTGAACCCCCATTTTCCAAACTAAGACCTGCCACTAAAATGGTCCCTACAAACTATTTGCTCCAATTTTTCCATGCAAAGAGTACCAAGATAGATGACAAATTGTATGATGATCCAATTGCAATTAAATCTCAATGGTAATCTACGTAGAATCAATGTAGGGAATGTAATTGCTGTGACAACAGCCTATCTACATTGAGGTCTGGTTAGTTTATTTAATGTTTGGCCAGATAGGTCATCCTACACCTGCCCCTCTTTCCAAATTCCAATATATGACCAGGGAGTATATCATCAGTTTGTTAGATCAGACAACCCGGGACTACGACACACCTACATAAGAGGTTACGAGATCCAAACATGAAACGGGCATTCTATATTGGAACAAAAAAAATTAATAATAATCTAATATAATGAGATCTTATGTTCGTCCTCTATAGCCTCCAATCAACCTGTATAGCCTGAGTGGATTCTAAAATAGATAAATACAACTGTATGGACTGTAATCATGTATTTATCTGGTGATAAGTGATCACACAAAACCATATTCAACATGATTTTTTGGGTTTTTTGACACGATGCTTATTATTATTAGCGAGTGGAAAACATGCCCTTCCGCACTCTCAGAAAATGATCAGCTTGCACAGGTGATACGGCCACGAGAAATAAAACGTGTCTCTGAAGGCTCGAAAATTTGTGGGGTATGAAATGCCCCTGCTTTCGAACAAATGAAGACCAAAGTTAACTGTATGGATTTTGTGTTGGTTTTCTTATGATATACAATATTCTGAAGATTCTTATTGCTCTATTTGTACTTGTAGGAGGCGTAGGGAATGATATTTATAGCTCCCTGTCGTGGATAAATTTAGAAGATTGAAATGTAGACCTGTGTATGCATTGTCCTCGAAAACATCTCTTGTTTAGAAGCCCTACGTATGTTTGTTTTTTTTTCTGATTTTAAACTCTGGAATTTAATATGTTTATGCGAGAGTCACCGTCAAACACGAATGAAAAGTACAAATTTTCTTCTTGCAATTGCTATTCTTACAAACACGTCTCTGAGAACATGGCTCATTGACGGGTGAAATACCAGGTTTTTTTTATAGGAATAATTAGCGGAAAAACTCAAGGACAGAGATGCACCTGCAACCATTGCACAAAACTGTCCAGCTTGTCCTGACAAGTAGCCATGTCGTCAAAGTAGCCTCCACTGTTCCACTGCACACTGCTCTGATGCAGACTCTTTCTCCCTCCTCCTCAAGTTGACATGGGCTTATATTTCATTTTTCATCCGCAAGTCCACATCCATCCAAAATACACCCAAAAGAGTATTTATAGTGTCCAAAATTGACCTTTTTCAAAAGGGTTTTCATGTGAAATAAATATTGCTTTTCATTGTCATAGAAGAAGGGGTGGTGGTGGCGGCGGCGGCGGCGGTGGCGGCGGAGGCTTCAATTTGTTTGATAATTGTATGTTATAATATTTGCTGTTTTTATCTTATACCAACCCCAAACCCCTTGTGTAGTTAAGGAATAAAGGGATTGTAATATTATTTTTCTTGTGTAGTTAACTATTATTTTTTTAAAGTGATATTTTATTGTTATAAAAAAATCTGTGTTAATTTAGTAATTTTTTTTGTTTTATATTAATTATTAATAATTTTATATAATTTTACTTTTCGCAAATGATTATGGAGTATTTTTTTTACATCAATTATGTAGTTAAAGAATAAAGGATATTGTAATATTATTTTTTAAAAGCGGTTGGGAACCTCAGAAATCGTCTGAAAGGTCATTTGCGTGCGTTTTATGGCTACTTGACATGCCCAAGCTGGGTAACCTGTGTAGACATCAGAAATAGCCTAATTTGGCCCCACGAGGACCGGAGGGGCTCAACTGTTAAGGAGAGGATGCTTAAGCACAGGCTCGACTGATAAGGACCTGCAACGGGGCTCGACTGATAAGGACCTGCAACGGGGCTCGACTGAAATCAAAGTTATATAATAAAACAACCTGCCTTTCTTCTTCTTTCTCTTCTCGCTTATTCGGCCTTCCTATTCCTTAGCTTGTCCGTGATTGATCGATTGATGGGACCACGCCAGCGGTGTGAAGCAGGTGAAATGCTGTATCGGACAGAATTTCTCAAAAGGGTGTGGCGCATCTGTTGTGGGTACAGAGAGTCATAGGTTCAAATCCTGTCACCTTTATGCGGTACCGACTGAGCACCATCTTTTTTTTTTGGTAGCAAAACCTATCAAACTCAGGTGTTAAACTAACAGTGAGGACAACCATCTCTGGCTGTTATCCGCGAATGTCGGTTTGACTCATCACTGTTATCAAGGAAAACCACGCCACCTGTAATAACCCGCTGGTGGTCCGTAAGGGAGCAGGCTTTCACTCCTACCAGATGCCTCTGGGTCTTGGGCCGTTAACCTGTTTCCTTACGTCCGAGGAAGACGAGCTCTTAGCCAAGCAGAAGCAGTTTTACGGCATACTCGAGGGCGAAGTGGGATTTTATTGTTATGGCTAAATAGGTGTTAATTTAGTATTTTTAAATATTTTTATAAATGATTTTTAAAGTGATATAATATTTATATTGTTAAAAGAATGTAATAATGTAAATGTAGTAGAAATTTATATTTTTTTTTAACTGGTCATTATATTAAAATAATCTTTTATTTTATCCTAGTTTTATAAGGTTAGTGAATAATATATAACTTCTATGTCAATTATTGAATATTTTTCTATAAGATAAATTAATTAATTAAATATTGAATAATTATGAAATTTAAATTTTTATTATGGGAGTGACTTTGGTGGATAACTTCGATCAAAGCACATGACATGATAAGACTTCATGCCATTTTCGACTCAGCGATTCATTTATGACCTTCACTCTTTAAGGCGCCACTGATAGCGCATTATGGATTACAATAATCCCACTCATTGCAGATAATCTAGAGTTTTTGATAAGGGGGATTTCCTCTAATGTGAGGTTATAGTTTCTATTTTATTTCAACTCATTTTCTCCATGACACTCCTCGCTCCCGCCATTACGTTCAATTGGAACTCCCCTTCTCATGCGTCTATGTGTGATCTCTTCCCCCTGGCTTTTCTCACACTTTTGTTGGTTCTGTCAAATAGGGAAGGCTTTGCTCCAGCTTCCTCTAACTCTTCATTATTTATGTGGATAGTTTCTCCTTCTTCTTTGGCTTCCATTTCTGTCATCCCTATGTTTTGAGTTTTCTAAATTCAATTCCTCCAGCTACCATGACGAGACAGCAAACCCATTATCACCAAGAGGGGAGGGAGGATATGGTAATGTAGGTGGTTCTCGAGCCAGATTTTACATTGAATTGTCACTCGGTCAATATCAAGCTCATACCCTAGCTGAAATTCAAGAAGTTGAAGAGGAGGTATGTCACAAATGTTAGTTCATTTTGGATTCAGAGGTTATGGAGGGAGTGGTAGCTTGGATTCCAGACACTTAAAACACTAGAGGTCGCTAGAACCATTACCTCTACACAATTGATCATTACTAGCAGATTAAAATTCCTATTGGGAAGGTCCTCATTGACAGAAGACGAGCACTCGATAACCTCACGAGCAAGCTCAAGGAGTCGAATATGTTACTCATAGATATGGAAGGTCGGTAGGCATGTCTGGAGATGGGTTCACCTCCAAGTTCTATAATGTCACCCTACAACAAGGAAACAAATTAGTCCATCAATTTGGACACGTCCTTGTCTTCTTCGTGCCAAGGTTATTCTTTATTATGGTTATGTTTATGTTGCTTAGAAATTTGTTTCTCCTATTGGTTTTACCAGAGGATTATACCATGATGCAAATCTAAATTAGATTTGCTCAAAATCGGTCCCTCTTTACCCTTTAATCACATTTTTATTCCCAAAATCGACGTTTCCTTCAATCGCTTTCGGGATAGAAATCTCGTTAATAATCACAGTGGAAGATCTATTAACAGTGGGAGGAGTTAGAAGGATGTCCAACTCTAAGCAAGTATGGCTCAAGATTTTCCTTAATTCCCTGTTTCTTGGAGCAGGACCTTCATGACCCTTTTTTTAGGCTTTAGATCGGGCCTAAGAGGCACCGTCCACAAATAACACAGTAAACAGTGGCTTGCTCAAAACTCCATATAATATCTCCAACCCTCTCTTCATGTCCCAACGTAATGGGAAAAATGTTTGCAAAGGCCGTCAGGGTAAGCCCTCCAGGTAGAACCCACAATTAATAGTCCTGAGTCGCTCTATATATATCGCGTTCACAAAGAGTGTTGGGGTAAGCCCTCGGGTGGGACCCATGGTCCACTGTCAACTATAATGACTCCTTTGCTTTTCTCCTCTACGTTGACCCACTTTGTCACGTAAGTCTGGTAAGAGTAGCCTGGCCCGATGGAAAGGGAGGCTGCTAAAAGTCGTCGGGTGGAAACCTCCAGGTTCAATAGTTTCAGGCTCTTGTCGTTACGGGTTATGTCCACTGACGACCCCAGGTTGCGTTAATTAGCAAACTTCACTGCAATGCAAATTGGCTAAGTGTTGGTGCTTCTAGCTTATATCAGTGCCTCTATACTATGGATTCTCTTAGCTATATGCACTCTTTTAAACACTTTCTCTCACTCTCCTTTGGCCTTGCCACTCTCTGTGTTCTCTCCATTCGTCATTTCTTTCACTCCTTCCGCAATCCAGAAACATGTGTGTGTGTGTCTGTTGTTCATGCCTACAACAATTAAGCTCAGAAAACCACAAGATCGTGCGCATTGTGTGTGTGTGTGTGTGTGTGTGTGTGTGTGTGTGTGTATATATATATATATATATATATATATATATAAAGGATGCAAAGGATTGGTTTGAATAAAATTAAGAGCTCTCACACAACACTCTCAAACTCGTTTTATTAAAATTCAAGTAATATAAAGATTACAATGGTTTGGTCCAGATCCATGAATGTAGGATCAAAAGACCATTTTAGGGAAAATAACAAAAACTACAACCACTGCAACAAATTACCTAATTTAAAGAATTACATGGCATTTTCAAATAATTCCTATCCTAACAAACCACTCATTGAGGAACCAACTCCTCTAGTAAATTTTTTTGACCTCTCAGTCAATGAGAATTACGGATGCCCCTGCATCATCCCACCTATGGGATAGACATTTTTATTTTTGGTAAAACTTTGTTTAAACTAGACATGTTCTCATACAAGTCATCCTATATTTTAATGTTCCTCAATGTTGGTTTCCTCCTATGTGGGGCAGCATCTCTAGCTAGATTCTTTACATGTTGGGTGTGCTTTTACTTAGCTATTTTTTGGAATATGGATTGTTATTTAATCTATATCTCATCTAGTTTCCCTTGTGTCAAGCTAGAGACAGACAATATCTCTAGTGAAATATAAAAGTTTGAAATATCAATACAATCTCTAAACTTACACAACAAAAAAACTATCCAATTTCGAGTATTTATCAATTATAATTAATCTTTCTTTTGACAACACTTTTAATGTTCTCACACATATCTTTCATCCTAAGGAGGAAAATATCATTATCTTCATTGTTTATTTGACACTCTAGACAAATTTGGCATAACATTAAGGATTCCTAAGAATGATAGTGCAACGTTAGAGGTGTTATATGAAAATACCTATAGAAAGGCTTTGTATTCAAGTTCGAGCCTCCTTAACAAATAAACACATAGGAGAAACAAAGCCAATATATTATAATCGAGAAGCCTTTAGTTAATTGGGATTTTCATGTATAAAACACACAAAAAGCTCATTTTCATGGAAAAAATTGCATCCCAAATAGCTTGTGCCTTTTTTTGCAATTTTTAATTCATCATCATTGATATTACACATTTTTTATTAATCTTAGTTTCAATAGAATGCTTGGGTATCATCTCCTTACATAGAAATTGTGCCTTGTATATTGAGATAATGATCCCATAACCCTGGCTCCAAATAGCCTTTTCAATCTTTGAGTAGTTTTTCTCCACATTGGACAAACTTCTACTTGTAAAGAACATAAGGTGGTTCATATTACTTTATTTGGGTCATGTTGGAACAAATATAACTATTATGGATGGGGCATCCACATGCACATGAGATAGATTCATATAATTTAAGATAGCGAAATGCCTAACTTCTCCTACGAAGTATTAAGTGATATATCACATTCTTGGTCTACTTACACAAACTTATTCCTTTCTTCAACAAATCCTTAAGTACTATAATGATGGTAACACATTTTTTATAAATCTCATATAAAGTCTTGTATGTCCAAAAGTATTTCATACCATAGAAAAATTAATCAAAGTATGCATATTCATTAGTTCCTCAACTTTATTCAAAACCTTATATCTGGATTTATGAAGGAACGAAATGAAATACAGATTTAAGCAACAACACATAGATACAATGAAACTGTCAATTAATAAATAAAAAATGTTGAAAGTTGTTTACATGCAAAATGAAAACAAACTAATTTGGGCGATGGTATCTTATCTCTAAGAAGAGATGTGACGGTTGCATGCCCTCTTAATTGAGTTACAATGAGGCTCTGAGGCCTTTTCATCGTGAAGAAATAACGAGAATCCATAAACATCCCAAAATCTAACCCTAGGAGATGAAGCACCAAAAGCTTGTGGGCCTCGATAGGGTTAGCCAGAACATCAACTTCCTAGGGTTGTAACTTTGACATACAATCTTCGTTTGGTGTGGACGATAACTCATTAAAATTTTCTATCTAAGGACAACTACTTTTGACTACAAGCATCCATCCTTGATCTATGTTGGCAAGTATCCCAAAAAAACATTGTTTAGGGCCTCAAAACGACTCCAAAAGTTCAGGATCGGAAAACTGTCAAAAATAGAAAACTGCCAAAATATGAAATTGTGCTGGAAAATAGGAAACTAAAAGGAACAATGATGGGGGTCCAAATGGAATAGGTGGGTGGCCACCAATATCCACCTGGATTAATCCTCCCCCCTTAGGAAGTAATGGTTCACATTGCATTGAGTGCCTCCATGAGATGGGGAAACTTCTGTTGAATTTGGTCCTTGGTGAGCCACTTACCATGGTGAAGGAGTTGGTTGACTTTGACAACTATATTTGGATCCTTTATTAGTGAGTGTTCTTGATTTGTGTGTCCATGATATGATGAGTTGTGGTATGTTTAATACAATATGAGTTAAGCCTTGTTGGTGTCAGTTGGTCAACAATGTCTGATGTGTCCAATAATGGTGGAAAGTATGGCCAAGGGCAATCCACATTGAATAATTAGTGTAGGCCAAGGAATGGGGGGGATACTTTGCTCAAAAGCATTGTCACCCACAACCTTGGTGATGGTGTAAGGCCCCTATCGAAGTGGTTGAACCTTTCAATGGGCTCCAGCAAGGATTTCCTTCTGCAAATGCAACCAAACCTTCTCGCGCACTTGAAACTTATTTGGCACCTGATGTTGATCATGACGTTGTTTGCACTTATTATTGGATTTATCAATGATATCATGAACCTGCTAGCAGATGTTTTGAATGTGTTCAATAAAATTGATGCCCTTATCATCTTTAGATTGAACATGTGCAAATTTTGTCTATGTAGTTACAAGAGGCATTGCAACATTAATGGGAAACAATGGTTGAAATCCCAGGCTCACTTGAAAGGGGTTGTGGCAAGTCGAGCTATGGAGAGATTTTTTGCAGTTGTGTTGGACAGAGGGAAGACTCTCATCCCATGTTCGTATATGCTTAGATTTGTACATGCGTAGTATGTTCATTATCATCTTGTTGACGACCTCTATATGGGGGTGGAATGCAGTCCACTTGGTGAGTTAATTGTCTAATAATGACTAGAGGCTCAACTAGAATGTGCTTAGGAACCTGCTATCCCGATCTAATATAATGGTGTATGAGATAACAAAATGTACCCTAGTTCGAAGAAGAGTTTGGCAGTGGCTTCTATTGTGATACTCTTATTGCAGGTAACCAATATGGCCATCTTGGAAAATCTATCAACAACCACAAATACATAGTCATTACCATGCTTGGTATAAGGAAGGCCAAACATACAATCCATGAAGATGGATTCCCAAGGTCGAATAGGAGTAGGTAAAGGAGTGTACATGCCATGCTTCTTAATGGTTGGCTTGGCGATGTCACAAGTAATGCAGGATGTGGTATATTTTCCAACATCATGTTGGAGCTTGGGCCAATAAAAATATTCTTGCAGTATTGCTACTATCTTTTCCACACCAAATTCTATTACGACCTGGCTGTAATGCGCCTCCCAAATTAACTTGGCATGCTATCTTGAAGGAACACAATGATGTCCCAAATAGCACAACAATCGATTCTGAAGGTGGAAGTCTGGAACTAGCTTTCTAGCCATCAACATATTGTAGGTGGCAATGAATTCCTTATCATTTTCATATAATTGTGACCATCTAGAGATATTGTGCCCACAAGAGTTGAGAATTGTGCTTAGTGCCACAATCGGGGGCCAATTGAGGCAGTCTGCGACGTGATTGGTGCTACCCTTCTTATATTTAATGTTCAAATATAATTGTTTTAGGTATGTGGACCATTTTTTATGGCAATCCTTCTGCAACTTCCCCTGTGTCTACATAAATTGAAGGGGTTGATGATCCGTGTGGATGATCGTCTCCTTCCCCAAAATATAATGTTTCCATTGTTGGAAGCCGTGCACGATGGAATACATTTCCTTTCATAGGTGGGGTATCTTCGAACAATATCATATGGTATCTCACTATGATATGCCACTGGATGCCCTTGTTGAGTGAGGACTACACCAATCGCATAATCAAAATCATTTGTCTTAGTCTAAAATGGTTATTGCAAGTCTGTCAAGATGAGGACTGGTGCAGAGCGAAGGCGATGTTTCAGTTCAAAAAATTCCTTATGCTTTGACTTGGACCAAAAAATATTTGCTTTCAATTTGCCCTTGGTAACTTGATTCAAGGGCCAAGTGATATGAGAGAACCCCAACACAACTCTTAGATAGAAATTGGCAAGGCCCAAGAAGCTTTGAAGCTTTGTTAGATTCCTCGGGGTTGGCTAATCCCGAATGACTTGGATCTTAGCTGGATCCACATGCACACCTTGCTCGTCAATTATATAACCCAGATATTGGACCTAGTCCATGCTCAAGGAGCATTTCTTCAGGTTGGCACATAGCTTGTGTTGTCGTAGGGTTTGAAGGACCTGTTGAATATGGTGCAAGTACTCTACCCAAATCTTGTTAAATATGAGGATATCATCCAGATATACAACCACGAACGATTTGGTGAAAGGCCACAAGATGTCATCCATCGGCCTCATAAAAGTTGCAGGGGCATTTGTCAACCTGAAGGGCATGACCAACCACTCAAAGAGATCCTCCTTGGACTTGAAGGCGATATTCCATACAGATGTGAGTTCTATTGGAACTTAATGATAGCCATACTTTAAATCAATCTTGTTGAAGTACTTAGCCCCCTTGATATAGTCAAGAAGGTCATAAATTTGTGGGATTGGTTACATGTTCCTAACGATGATTTTATTCAGTACTCGATAATCAATGCAAAGTCTCCAAGTCCCATCTTTCTTCTATATGAATACAATTGGGCTCCCATAAGGTGAGGAACTTGGTCGAATGTGCCCTTTTTGTAGCAACTCTTGGATTTGTCGTTTGATTTCCTCGTTTTCCAGAAGAGAGCAACTATAGATTGTCCCATTGGGTAAAGGTGCTATGAGAGTCACATTGATTGAATGCTTGACCTGACAGTGCAAAAGGTACCCCTGTGGGTGAGGAGAAGGTGTCCCTAAACTATTCCACATCCTTATCAAATTTATTTTGCTACACATAGGAACTCTTTATGGGGGCCATATATGTGGCCACAACCTTCCCCTTACTTTGAGAGCGAATCAAGAAGAAAACAAATTTCTCGGTCTGGGAGATGATCTTACCACATTTCTTAGCAGAGATCGAAGAAATGGCAGTTGGCGGGGCTACCTTGAATATCCTATATAGTTTTATACCCAGAGTAATAATAATTGTATGCGGCATGGATTCATACACAACATGATACTTCCACAAGTATGGTTGGCTTAATAAAACATCACAAACTTCAAGGGTAGCAACATAACACAATACCTCATCTGTGAAAGGCTTGATGTTGTAGGGAAGGCGACACTATTGGCTAATGCAGAGATATCGCCCTTGGTGGAGCCACCCAATGGTATATGGTTGTAGGTGTGGTGTTGTCGGCAGGCCCAACCACTTAATGACCTCTATTGAGATGAAGTTCTTTTAGCTCCCACTATTGATAATGAATTGCAGTGGAGAATCCTTGACAAACATTTGTGAGCGAAAGAGATGCTCACCCTCCTTCGGATCTTCGACCTCACTCTTCTTGACCTTGGTGGTGGAAATGGTGGCATTAGGTTCTGCATCAATGATATTTTTCCCCTTGTCAAGTTCATTACAAGGAAAATACCTTCTAGCGGAGGTTATAACAAAGCTTTTTAGCGTTATAAAATTGGCAAAAATTGTCAAAAAATGTTCGTTAAAACATCTGCTTGTGATAGCGGATGTTTTAGCAGAGATGAAACTTCATCACAATTGAAAAAATAAGGGCGGATGGAGGTTTTAACGTTGAATGCAAAGAACATCGGTGCTTGAAATGTATATTTCCCTGATGCTTATATATTAAAAAACACCACGGGGCATTCTTTTAAGGAACGACACCAATTCACGCAAAAAATAATTGCAATCCCAATGCTTTTGTTTAAATTCGCAACGACGATATGTATTGTTTATATAAATGCATCAGTGGGTTAGTGATATAAAAGGATTGGTGATGTTAATTTTAATAATGCACCAGGGATGGAAATAATATTTTGTAGGACCGAGGTGTTAGTTCTATGAAAGCATTGATACACTAATAATTACAATGCACTAGGGCGTTAATTGCAAACAATACCGGTTCTTACAGAACTAAACGCTCCAGTGCCATTATTTTCTGAAAAGGCACCAGTCATGCAAAAAGATGCATTCACGATGCTTTTATATAACATAACGCACCTATGCACTTTTATGTTATGGACACACAAGTTTTTTGTATGAGATTTACATTTTTATGGAAACATTGACCTGTGACAATGCAATTATTGTAATTTTTTATATCCATTATTCATTAAAAAAAATTGGCATATATCTTATAACAATATTCATATAAATTAAAATTTGATTAGTGCATGTGTACATGATGTTTGGATTAATTTGTTATATTATTAGATTTCACATCTCTTCATTATAATATTTAATCATCCATGTATTTAATCAGTGATTTAACATTTCACAATGACATTAGATAACACAGTAGAATAAATTAAAATGTATTTTATTATATATCAATAAGAGGCTCTTTGCCATACAAAATGGGATTATTATTGGTAACCCCTTATCTTTCAATTGGGACACTATGTCCATTACATTAAACAAAATGTCTTATTTTCAAAGACAATTATTTCAAAAAATACAATAGGTTGCAATCCAAATAGATCATGATTCTTCACTATAACTGTTTTTCAGTGCTCAAGCTACTTCCATTAATTGGGTTATTTGGAGGAATGTTTTGTTGATTGCATCAATTGTTTTCATCTTCTTGATATTGTTCCACTGCAAACATACAAATAAAGTGTAATGAATGTATCTACATTGGTGAGAATAATGAAAATTGAAATAAATAATATACATCAATGTAAATCGAATAACAATGTACCATAGCAAGAAGTGACTCATAAATTGTGTAGATGGTTTCAAAACCAAGTCTCATGCCTTGTTGCAACAAGTCTCATGCCTTGTTGCAACAAGTCTCATGCCTTGTTGCAACAAGTCTTTTGCCAATGTAGTTCCATATTTTGTTTCCTGCATGTTTTAAACCCCATTATAAATCATATATTTAATATAAATGATTTTTTGTTCTATTAATTATAAACTCGGAGAAGTAAAACAACATAGATACTTACAACTTCCACAATTAATTTTTTATATGCCAACATATACGCAGAGCCCATATTTAACCCAACGTGAATCAATTCTTCTGATGACTCTTCTTTGTATGTTAGCACCTATTTGAAGACATTCAAGAATGGTTGTTGTAAAACAATTTAAAATATACAAAAATGAAACCTCGAGTTGTTATATGTAAATATTAGCAATTACTCACAAACTTTGATATCAACTCTTTTCTTTCTTGTCGACCTATTTTATGTGTTGAATGAGTTCCATTTTGTTTTCATTTCTGCAAGAAAATACTTGAAAAATAATATTTAATGCTAAATTATTTTTTTATATGTACAAAGTCAATCATGATTACATACATTTGAAGCACGTTGTTGTTGAGATGGCTTCTCTTGTGATGCAATTATGTCCATTTCTTTGACCATCTCCTTGTACACTTTTTTGGACATTCCTACTGGCATGTTTTGCATATGAGCTTGTTAATCATTTGGGAGTTTCATGAGATAGGACCAGGCCTACTCAAAATAAGTATTCACAATAATAGCATTCACAAAGATAATTATTATATAAGACCCAAAAGAATAAAATGAAAAGTCTCATAGCATACCATTTTCAGCATAGCATGAAGTAAAGCCAATCATATCACTTGGCAATATGAAATTAAAGGACCACATATGTAGAGAACCTGATATGATCTTTCAATAAAGATCATAAGGGATTTAAAGAGACACACTCTTGAAATCTCATGCTTTAAACTCAAAGTCTTGAAATAACACTAGTTATGTGCCCCAAGTAGTTGTCTCAGAGCTTTAAAAATATAAATGTCTTAAAAATATTTTATACTATCTAAAAAATAAGAAATGTGTTCATCGTAATAAATTGTGATGGGGCTCCCATGAACCATATAATGGATGAAAAAGACCTGGAAGAAAAGAGAAGACATGGTTAGGAATCGACCTTTGATATTCAAAAACTCTAAAAAAGAAAGGTTGGATGACTGCTAACTAAGAAGAAATGAACAAGGTTAAACATTATTGAAATTGTTACTTTACTATCTATGTTGGAAACTCCTTCCTCATGTACTTATTGAAGTTTTCTTTATATTTTATTTTCCTAGAAGGTGCTCTAATGGTTGTAATTGATTATTGAGAC